>JARHVA010000241.1:1645000-2845000 GCA_037957365.1 Torreya grandis | reverse complement strand
AAATTTTATTCGCATGTGCATGACACTTCAGTGGATATGGATAGAGTGTAAGGTTAAACCCAATCAACAGAATAATTTTTTTGTACAAACAAAGGTCAAAGACCAACATTCGTGTGTTGGGTATGTATGCTCAGGGGGAAGAAAAGACATTCATTGGAAGCCTATTTCCTCTACCTGAAATCCTAGGGCTAGGATTTACCCTAAATGAATGTAGTTTAAAGGGAGTTGTAAGTTAAGGGAGGAAAGTTAGAATGTTGGGATGCCTCTCGAATATAGTTTGAGGTTGTTTTGTTTTATTTTTTATGTAGGGTTTGGATTGTGGCGGTTTTTCGAAATTAGAATTCTTGTAATGCAACCTTTTCCTGTTTCTAATTATTGAATTGCAGTTGGTTGTTATATTTTCTTATTCCTCTGGGCGCCCGATTGTGTTCATGCAGGTTCCGTGTGTTGCGATTGGTGCGAGGATCTGTTCGGTTGGTTTCTTGGGGTCTGTTTCGGCTGACAGCATCTGGGTTTTCTTTCGGATGGAGAGAAGGTTGGGAAGGGCACAAGGCTGTTGAGGGTGTGGCTGGTTTCTGGCACGGTCACGGTTTTCTGGTCCTCTCTTTAATCTTTTTGGATATTTCTGCAGAAGCTGCGCTGTGTAGATCACTTTCTCTGCAGAGTAAAATGGAAATTGATGCCCTTGAATTGCCCTGATCCTTAGGGTTTGTTCGCTTTGGGGGGCTTCATCCGGGAAACGCAGTTTTGCCTTGTTGGCCGTGGTTGGGTGACTGTTATCTCAATCTTTGTTGCCTTTTCTAATCTTCGAGGATTTTTTGCTCCTGGTCGATCTTATCTGTGGTTGTTTTTCAGTATTGCTGGTTTGTTGGTTGGTGCTAAGCACCATTTTCGGGTGTTTCGTTTTTTGGATTTCTTCTATCGGTTTTCGACTTGGACAAAGTCAGTTCTATTGGTTAGTGTACTCTGGTTGCTGGTAGTCTGCTCATACCCTTGGTAGGTAGGTTTTTTGTTTAGCTTGGTTTCGGTTTTTGAGATTCTGGTTGCTGTTTGGTAGATGGTTCGATGTTTCTAGCTCTCTGTCTTGGTCTTTTTGTTCTCTTGGTAGGTTCTTGCCGGTTGTTGTTAAGGTTGTTTGGGTTTCCATTTTGTTTCTGGTTTGTTTGGTTTGTTCAGTTGTGTTTTCTGGTTGTTTTGATCTATCGTTGGTATTAGGTTGGTTGTGGCCATTGAAATTGGTTTTCTCAGGGTGATTGTGGTCATTGATATTGGTTTTCTCAGGGCGATTGTCGCCTTACCAATAATCTTGGTATTTGTGTAATGTTGAGAACTGGGCCCTGATTTGTGTCTCGGAACCGATTAGTGCTCTAGGCAAAAACTTTGTCTTGGACTGGAGGCCTTATAAAAACCCCCTATCTATCTGTAAAAAAATTTATATGATACCTAAATTATCTTCAGAATTTCTTTAAAAAAACATCTTCAATCTCATATCTTAGGCAATATACTACCCTTTTTATTATAAACCATTTAACTACATTATCTTTAATATGAAGATACTCTTCCAATTAAAAAAATGTCTATGATACCTAAATTATTCTCCAAAATCTTTTTAAGAAATATCCTCAATCTCGTGTCTTACATGATATACTACCCTTTTATGTTTTTATAGATTTTCATGTTCGAATTATGCTTCACAAGTATTTCGTCCAAATACCCTTATCATTGGGTCCCTATACTAGCAATTGCCCCGAAGGTGCAAAGAAAGTCGGAGGAAATGTATATTTTTGTTTTACGATTATATCTTGTATGTATTAATATATAATATATCAAATATATATAAATATTATCTTATATAATATATAAATTGTATGAATGGCAATGACTTTATAATTGTTGAGTTCGCATAATTTTTGTTGATTTTTTTCCCTACCTAGCATTAATTTCATCATTTCTAGTTGGTTAACAAAAACATTATAAAGAGAAATTTATAAGTATTTACATTCAAGAAGAAATAAGCATTAAAATTATGTAAATCTATGTAACAAGAATTAACAGTGATAATAATTAAAAAATTTAATTCCAAAATAAGAAAATTTAAATAAGATCAAATATTTTCAGCTAAAACAAAATCCCCTTGAAATTCCATTGTATCCTAACTAAAGACTAAAGGGAGATTGATTAAATCAATAAACAAAGACTAAACATGGTTGTGAAGATCCCATCAAAACAACCCACAACAACCAATTGAAAGGATGAAAGAGATCGTCCATAACTTGTCAAAGTGACGGTAAATGTTATCGTCTATCGCCCCTTTTGAGGATTTTAACCTTGCGATCTAATTCTCAAATAAAGCCCCCAAAACCAACCATAAATTATACTAACCAACTAAATGTGGGTCTCCCTCTACCCTTCTCGTCAATTCATAATAATGTAAAATCAAATATGGGTCGGCCAACGTATAATAAAGCTCATCATGGAATCGAAGAAAGTCATTTTCATGATGTAATTGTTAAATGCAGGAAATAGACGTGAAGTGGCTCGCACTCCCAAAATGAAACATGACCACTATATATATATATATATATATATATATATATATATATATATATATATGGAAATAAATGAATATTTGTGCTCTGTTGAAAGGGTAGAGGGGCTTTTTGAGTCCGTTAAAATCCTTCACTGAAATGGAATGCAGTTCCACTTGAGTTGAAACAACTGAGATAAAAAGAATGGTGGCGGTGTTGTTCTTGGGCTAAGTTAAAGAAAAGAAAAGAATGGAACTTGATATGGGAACAACATTAATGTTGTTGGATGAAAACGTTGCTTAAGGAGGTTTGCACCTTAGATGTGGTGATAACAAGGATTGCATGAAGAGAATATAGGAGGCGAAGATCAATGGTGCGATGCAGAAGAGGCAGTCGCAAAGAGGGCTTGGGCAGAAATAGAAGAAGTGATTGAAGGAAGATACAATATTAGTGGTGACAGTTGCATCTACGAATAATCGTATGGCCTATGTATCGTCATATGGATACGAAAGGCCACCTGAGGCGTATTCCTTTCTCAAGTATCATCATCATCATCATCATCATCATCATCATCATCTAAACAATTGTTTGCATGTTCATCCAATAGAAATATGTTTGATTTGCATCAGGTCGCTTGTTCAAATCACGGGAGAAGCATTTTAAGCATTGACCCTGTGGCTCAATTAGCACCTTCTTATGCTTCGCTACTTCAAAAATACCAATTTTAAAACACAGAGAATCATCCACCTTTCATGGCCATCAGAGGTATTAGTAGTAACAATAATACTAATAATAATCATCTTGCCAGTATGTTTGGAGGTTTTGAAGAGGACGACAGGTTTAAGGGCTTAACGCTGCATAATATTTATCCCCATGGCAATTGTCCCTTGCAAAGCGTCCATAAAGAGGTAAAATCTTTCATTTATGATGGGCAATTTGCTGAAACAACAACAGCATGGTCAATGCAACTCCTAACTGCTAGTTCATTTATCATCTTGCCAGTATGTTTGGAGGTTTTGAAGAGGACGACAGGTTTAAGGGCTTAACGTTGCATAATATTTATCCCCATGGCAGTTGTCCCTTGCAAAGCGTCCATAAAGAGGTAAAATCTTTCATTTATGATGGGCAATTCGCTGAAACAACAACAGCATGGTCAATGCAACTCCTAACTGCTAGTTCATGTAAATGGTATCATGAGCTACCAAACTGCTCTACACCACCACTTTTCCCAAACCGCCACTATCATAATCAAGTTGTTTACAATAAAATATGCCATTTTGTCTCTTTGTGAGATGAATTTGCAAAGCATTTTGTATTTAATAATATAAAATTTAGATATAAAAAATATATTTCCTATTTTTTTATTCTAAATACTATATTATAATATATAAAAATATATATATTTAAATATAAATAAAAAATAAAATCAAAATCCTATTCCAATAATAAATGCAAGTTGGAGTAGAGAATGAATCTAGGTATGTGTATAAAAGAATGAATACGTTAATAGGAGATTGATTAGATCAATAAATAAAGACCAAACAAAATAAATCACAACAACTAATTGGAAGGATGAAAGAGATTGTCCATGACTTGTCAAAGTGACAGTAAATATTGTCATCTATGGCCCTTTTGAGGATTTTAACCCTACCATTTACTACCCAAATAGAGCCCGCAAAACCAATCATAAATTATACTAACCAACTAAATGTGGGTATCCCTCTACCTTTCTCATCAATTCACAATAACATAAAATCAAATATGCACTGGCCAATGTATAATGAAACTTGTGACAGAATCGAATAAAGTCGCTTTCATGATATAATTGTTAAATGTAGGAAACAAACATAAAGTGAACCACATTCCTAGAAAGAAACACAACCACGATACATATACATTATATATATGTCCTATCCAGACATGGAGATAAATGCATATTTGTAGTCTGTTGAAAGCGTAGAGGGGCTTTCTGAGTCTGTTGATATGGTAATAACATTAATGTTGTTGGATGAAAAGGTTGCTTAGGGAGGTTCGAAACCTAAACATGGTGATAACAAGGATTGCGTGAAAGCTAAATCATAAAGTTCGAGTTTGAGTTTGACGAGGATAAAAATCAGTTCAAATTCGAGTTCAATAAAAAATTGACATTAAATTAAAACATAAAAACATATTAAAATAAATCAAAATAAGAAAAAAAAAAAAAATATATATATATATATATAATAAAGTAAATTAAAAACACAAAAACATTATATATTTTTTAATTATAAACCAAAAAATATTAAAAATAAATAAACATTAAAAAAATTTAAAATATATTTAAATAAATTAAGATACATAATTAAAAAAATAAAAAGATATAAAAAAAATTATAAACCCAAACAAACCAAAAAAAAAAAAAAAAAATCAAATTATAATCATAAAACATAAAAAATAAATGAAAAGACATAAACATAAAAAGTCAAAAATATATGAAATAAAATTATAAAACATCCACATATATATATTTAAAAATAATTGTAATTAAAAATATATATAATTATTTTTTAAAATTATAAATAAAAAATATTAAAATAAAAATAAAAATATGAATGAATAAAAAATATTTAAAATACAATAAAAAATAAAAAATCCAAATACATGATTAATCAAATAAAAAATAAAAAATAAAAATAAATAATAATATATTTTTTTAAACAAATAATATATTTTTTTTAAAAACAAATATATAATCAAAACATATAATAAAATAAAATAATAAATAAAACTTAATTTTAATTTTAAAATAACAAACTAAAAATAAATAAATAAATAACACAATAAATAAAATAAAACAAAATGAAATATAAATAAAATATAAAAACAAATGGTAAACTTTATTAAAAAACAAAAAATTAAAATTAAAAATAAACCCTACTTATCTGTTACGTGATCACTATTGCGCTGCGTTACCAAGGACCCCTACTGTTGTGACCCTGTTGTTGCATCGCCGACGACTTAGACCTGCTACTACATCATTGGAGGACCACCCCTACTACATCACCATTGACCACGAATGAAGGTCGCCTAGGACGTATTCTTTTCTCAGGGAGCATCATCATCATCAATCTAAACAATGGTCTGCATGTTCATCCAATAGAAATATGTTTGGTTTGCAGCAGATCACTTGTTCGAATCATGGGAGAAACATTTTAAGCACTGACCCTGTGACTCAATTAGCACCTTCTTATGCTTCACTACTTTAGAATACTAGTTTGGCAATACGGATGATCATCTGCCTATTTATCTCTATGGCGGATGTCCCTTGCAAAGCGTCCATAAAGAGGCAAAATCCTTCATTTATGATGGGTAACTTCGCTGAAATAGCAACAACAACATGGGCGATGAAACTCTTAACTGCTAGCCACCATTCTTTTTATCTAAGCGGTCTCAACTCAAGTGGAACTGCATTCCATTTCAGTTGAGGATTTCAATGGACTTAGAAAGCTCCACTACGCTTTCAACAGACTACAAATATGCGTTTATCTTCATATCTGAATAAGAGATATACGCTACCAAACTGCTCTACACCACCACCTCCCCCAAACTACCACCATTTAAAACCAACATGTTTATAACAAAATATATCATTTTATCTCTACGTGAGACGAATCTACAAACTTCGCCTGCTGTATAAACCTCCAACTTAATTAATAAATGCTTTGAATTTTTGACAAACTTACCACCAAAAAATACATTAAACATTTAAAGAAAAAGGTCGTGTGTGAATATATACACAAAAGTGCACTTAAAACTTTCACATAGGATTTTTTTTTCATCCATTCTATTAAAATTGAGAACATCAATATAAAGAACTTATAAATTATAAGGAACTTTATAGCCCCCTATTTCTAAGTAGGGCCCATCTATATAGAGGGGGCTCCCCCACAGTATAGAGTTCTATTCTATAATGGATAGGGTGGCACCCCATATCATATCTAAATTTTATAAAGGGGGGTACTTGGTAAATTTTAGTGGGGGCGTTAGACCGGAATTTAGTGAAACTCAATCCATTATGACAATCAAATCAAAGTTATTCTAAAATGAAGGGCACATGTAATTCTAGAGAAATGAGAAAATAGCATCGTGATTTGACAATTCTTACTTGTATTGAAGAACATCTTTTCAAAAGTGGATTGGGATTCATCTCAATAACATCTAATATTTCCATCATCAATTTCTCTAACATTGTTTTCCTTCCACGCCTCTTTTTTTTATTAGAGGAGAAAGAGAAACAAAGGTGTTTGGTGGATTGTGGTTGAGCTAGAAATATCCAAATAAAATTGTTCCTCAAAGACCTCTTCTTTATCTGGTTTAGGTAAAGCATTGATCAGGGTTAAAGGATTTAAAGGTGGATTCGTGGCTACAAAATATGAAGATAAAATTGTAAATAAAGCATCTATCTCTTTTGTTGTGTAAGGTTCTGAGGAAAAAGCTTTAGAACTTGTGATCTTAGCAGTGAATGCCAATCCATCTAACCTTTTTTTAACATGATATCTTGAAACAACCTTCGAAGCAAAACCTAAAGAAACAACAAACAATCCTAAAACTGGTCCATCCTTGATAACTAGAAAAAGATTTCCCTGTGTTGTGAAATGTGTTGCCTTTGTTGCTAAAGTTTTTTCTTGTGTTGTGGGAGTTGTTGCCTCTCTATTTTACCCTAATTTGGTTTTAGAAACTAGTATAAGTATTCAAACTGATAAATATCACATAATATGACATTCAAGTATACTTCTAAATGTATAATACTAAAATTGATTACAATGATTTGACAAATAACATATGCTAAATATAGTAATTATAATAAATGGATGAATACTTAGCTTTTTTGGTTGACTGTATTATGACTATGAAAAATATACTAAAATAGGCATGCATCCAGTTTAAGAATTATGTTTCTGTCCACGCAGGGTCGATTCTATCAAATCTAGGTCAGTATCAACTATTGATACTGACTTGAGTGGTCGGTAGTGACATGTGCTAAAAATTTTGTCTGTGACTATACAACCACCTTCACATCTCTATAAGCTCTATATCTGTGTTGTCAAAACCATAATGATGTGCACAACACCATAAATAAGCCTCATTCATCTTAAAACCCTAGGTGTGCTTGTGAAGGCTAAAATCCTGTAAAAATCAAGAAAGAGTAATGGGCTAAGCTAACCTCAATCACCCTTGTTCACTGATTGACTGTTGCTAATATATCTAATACTCCGAAGAGGGAAATCAAGTCACACATAGTTCTCCCACCTAGTGTGATTTTTAAATTGTCCTTCTTCGATATATGTGTATAACTAATAATTTGGATTTGATACTTGACAATGCTTGATTTGACTTAGATTTTATATGCTTCAAACTTGGCTTGTGACTACTCCTAGCAATAGATTCATAATTCAGGAAGAATATGGCATATTTTCTCAAAGTGAAATAATGTATAGATGTGTACCAAATAAGTGCCAAGTCCTCTATTAAGTGAGACATTGAATTGTATATATATGAGTCCAATTGGGTAATTTATAACGCCACCAACACACTAGGCAGATGGACCAACCATAAGGATAAATTTCATTAAAAAATGTAATTGTTGCTGAGAGGGTCAAAAGAAACATGCTTGGGTCATTATTGACTAGCGATACTAACCCACCCTAACGGTAGTGACCAGTGCACAAGCAGACTAAACTAAATATTTAGAGTTGTTTGTGTAGGATAGTATGTTAGTTTCAAATAGACAACGAGGTTCCTATTGGCATGTAAGATTAGAATGGAAAAATCAAAATCATAAAAAAACATGCAGGTGTGAGAGAATGACAAGTTAGGACCATATTTGTGTGCATAATTCATGCATGGTAAATGTGTGTCAAGTTTGTCATTGTTAAGTACTTATTACCATATTTTAGTATCTATAAGTTCCCCCCTTTTATTCTAGGAATGAAATTGCTACAGTAAAAGAAAAATATATACTTGAGTGTATACAAAACACTTTTTATTTGGTAGGAAGCTCCAATTATGTACGTCATTCAATAGCAAAACATGCAATTAACATGTAGTAGTCAATGTCTATGTACTGATATCTTAAATCTAAATTTGCATTTTGCACTTTAAAAATCAAGGAAGGAGTACACTCATGTGTGGTGAAAACCAAATTACCCTTGAAATTTGTTGGAGATGATGTTTCTTTGTAAAAAGCTTTGGAGAAAGGTGATTTCTACTGAAGTACTAAGAGATTAGTTCCTCTTATTGAACCATAGAGAACTTGTGCTTACTTGTTGAAGCACATCGAGAGTTGGGGTGAATGTGCCCTAAATATGTGTAACTATGCAAGCCCTTGGGTTGGAGAGATTTATGTCTCAACCCTCATAAATGTGGGGATAAGTACGTGATGTACTAAGCCAAATAACTACTTAGAAAAGAAATGGGAAACACATGATAGGTTAGCTAAAAAATTGAATCAACCACTGCATTACATATTTAATTGTATAGTTCGCTCAAGTTCACTCAATATAAAATAAATGCATGATAAAAAAAATGAACAATGTTCATGATTGTAAATTTGATTGTATAATTTTTCTCAAGTTCGCTCAATGTAGAATAAAAATTCATGATTGAAACAAAATGAACAATTATCATACCCCCATTGTGACCATAGATTTGATAAATGTGAAGTGGAATGATAATAACTTGTCACAAAGTTTTACTATTATGTATGTACATGAAACCATGTCATGCATTATCAATATGAGAGTGTGTATATGTGTATAGACCAATATCATGCCCCCCAAATTTGTAACAATTGATATAGAATGCTATGCATCTATATGTTGATTTTGGGAACATGTATCTTAAATATATGTATATTTAGAAACCTATAATTCTTGTTCTTGTAAATTGTGTACATACGCTCATGCATATGCACCTAAAAGTGTATAAATATGTAGACAAGTTTATGCAAAATAAGTGCATATACATGGCATATGCCCCTATAATCTATACTAATGTGCCAATATTTTTCATGTAACTGAATCATTTGATATCTAAATTGTTCTTAATCTCATAAATTTGTACTTTGATATGATTTTTTACTCATGAAGGCTTATGTTTCTATGGCAAGCCTACTATAATGCCCTATTTTGAGATGAGAGATGTGTCTTAAAAGTTACTCAACTCGAATAAGAGTTAATTGCATCATGTCATCTATAAAGATAGTATCATGTATAATCATACGAATATGTGAATAGTATGTCATCATAGTAATGTATATGTCAATCAAGGCATATATGTAATATATGTAATGTTAGGCATATAAGTGTCATGTCTAGATAGATGAATCAATGAAAGACATAATAATAACTATCATTGAATAAGACTAAGCAGTAAAGAAGTACATGAATAGATCATGACACCACTCAATACCAAAATTCTCAATTAGCACAATAATCTCAAGAGTTAGTGTCACACATAAGGTCAACGACTGCATATAAGGGACATGAAAATGTCATAACAAAAAAGGATAAAGGCCACATGCAAGGGACATAAAAATGTCACAAGGAAGGGACATTAAAATGTCACATAAAACAATACTAAGGGCCACACACAAGGAAATAAATATGTTACAAACAAGAGACATAAAAATTTCACATCAAATGAGGCCAAGGGCCACACACAAGTGGGGTCCATCTACACACCTAAAAATTACACGATTTGATTAATCTAATGATGATGCCAGAACTTCCACCTATATATATGCTCAAATCCAAAATGATCTTTGTCATTGTGTCTTTTATACCCTGTTTGACCTTTTTAAACTTTTAAACTTGTTTTCTTTGGGTTTTTTCTCTTAATTTTTAAATTTTGCTTCTCTTGTGATGAAAATGTCAGTTCCCATGACACAACTACCCATCTACATAACGAGATCTCCCCTTCCATAATTCTTCCACCATGGAGGTTTTATAAACCACCATGACTAAACTGTTATATTGGAATTAGTTTCATATTATGTCATGATGGTTTTGATGTTGACTATGGTAGTTACGTATTCACCACCTACACAGGGTGACAGTTTCATCACCACTTACTTTTGAGACTTCACTTTTCATGCATTTTTCATGCTTTTAATCATGTTTCTTGTTTATTTTACTTTTTATTTGCTTCCTAGATGGCTCAACTCAACCCTAACTTTATTTTTATCAAACCTTATCTCTCTTATCCCTTCTAAAATTAGTTTAAACTCCAGTTAAACTATCACATGAAACCTCTTTCTTCCCTTACAAGTATCTCTTCTTCTTTAGGTTTATGGATCCAAGATTCACATTAAAAATTGAATCATTTTGAGTCTTACAGAGCCCTAACTTTCCTAATTTGAGTTTTGAAAGAGATTTTGCTTCAATTTGTGATCATCTTCATGTTATTCTATGCAAGCTTAGATAGGAGAATCCATGAATCAATAACAAATTCTTTGGCTTTGTGGATCAGTCCAACTATTGTTCAATTGCTCTTTTCTTAAAGATTGTGTCCCTCTTAATTTTTTTCTTCAAAATTATGTTCCTCTTCATTGGTTCCTTTCCTTTATGTATCAAGATGAACAACAATGTGAATAGAGAGGGGATAAAAATTACAAACATTCAAATTTATTTATAGTATAAATCTAGAATACAAACATATAGAGTTCAAATTACTTTATATATAATATATCTGAGAGTGATATATAGAATGTAAATGGTATATTAAGGAATGGTGAAGATCCAGGGCATTACACATATAATAATAAAGAGTATTATACAAGCAGTAAATATATATATAAACTCTTTTTTGGAAAGAATGTCATTACTTGATCTATGTATACCATTACAAATAATGTAAAGACTGTGAGTTTTCCCTTATTGTGTATAATTTTGTTTATATTCTAGTTTGACTATACCATTACCTTCCTTATGACTGTGTATACTTGATCTATGTATACCATTACTTGAACCATTTATATACGTATTAGTGTACATATGTATGATTTTTTATATATTTTAATTTGAATGTTTGACATTTTCACCCCTACTCTACTCACTAACCATTTATGTAAAATCATAATATGAAGCCCGTTGGTTATACTTCAATGCAATTTTTATTGAAACACTCCATTGATTTTATTCTTGATTGAATGAGTATAATACCCTATGTACTAATGTCATATTTTAATACTTAATAATGCCCTATTTATTTTATACTTAATTGTACTATTATCATGCCCTATTATAATTCCCTGTGTACTAGTGCCCCATTCTAAGAGGTATAGTATAGTAATGTGAGTTATGTTTGAAGTAGTAATTGGTAGTGAATGAATTATGCATTCAATAAATTCTATGTAGCATATCCTAATCACATAAACTATTCAATAAATTATGTGTTGAATGAATGATTATGCCCCAACTAATCATTAATTCTTTGAACCAGTCAACAATATAATAAACATAAAACAAACTATGCCCTAACTAATCCTTAATTCCTTCAAGCAGTCAATAATACAATAAACATAATTCTCCTATACTTTTTAGTGATAATTATGCTAATGTGAAGGATGGACATGTATAATTGTAAGTTTTGGGCTTATAAAATACTTATTGAATTTATTTTTATTGATAATTGAATTAAGTTAATAGAAAGCTCATGAAAAACCATTAACTATATTGTTGACTACTTGAACCCCTTATGGTATGCCTATTTGGTAATGATTTTAAGATATTTCTAATATTTAATTTCATGTTGTTAATGGATAAAATGAACATAGGTGGTGGATAACATAGTACTATGTTTCTCTTAACTTAATACCAATTATAAGTGTTTTTATGGGCTTGTAAAACACTTGTTATGTTCATATTTGTTCATAACTCTATCAAGTTAATAATAGAAGGATCATGGAAACCCATTGAGTGTTATCCATTTATGGTGAAGAAGAGGGTGAGGGAAATTGAGCTTACGAAGGGGCATGGTAATTGAAAATAATGAAAACTAAAGTTTAATTTTCCTTGATTATTAACCCTCATGACTATGTTGGTGGGGTCAAACAACACCTTAACAATCAGAGTTAAGGAAAAAACCCATGATTAATGCAAAAAATGACTGCTAAGGAAAATGAGTGTGGTTAATCCAATGCATCAAGGGCAAAGTGATAGAGAAATGGATGTGACCAGTTGGGGGTCAATGTCTAGCATGGCAGCCCATGCTGAAAGCACCCATTGACTATATTGTTGGTTGTTTGAAGCAATTAATGTTTTGGTGACAAAGTTGGAGTTTTGTTTGAATAGTGTTAAGCTAAAGTATAAAGGTATAGAGTTCAAATTCCTTTATATGTAGCAGATCCAACAATTATTATGCATTTAATTCTTATGTGTTCATTGAATTATATATATATTATCCTAATTGCACAAATAAGTCAATAAACTATGTGTTGAATGAATGATTATGCCCTAACTAATCAATGATTCTTTCAATATAGAAATGATTATGCATTGAATGAATGATTATTCCCTAAGTAATCATTAATTCCTTCAAACATGAAATAATACAATCAACATAAAATAAACCCAAACTAATATTATGCTCAAGGGTTGGATATTCAACAATGCAGACAATGATTATGCTTTGAATGAATAATTATGCCCCAAGTAATCATTAATTCCTTCAATCAGACAATAATAGATTCAACATAAAACAAACCCAAATTGATATTATGCTCAAGGGTTGGATATTCAATAATGCAAACACTGATTATGATTTGAATAAATGATTATTCCCTAAGTAAAAATTAATTCCTTCAAGCAAGAAACAATATAGTCAACATAAAACAAACCCAAACCAATATTATGCTTAAGGATTAGATATTCAACAATGTCTATAATGATTATGCATTGAATGAATGATTAGGACCTAAATAATCATTAATTACTTAAATAAGTGAACAATATAGTCAACATAAAACCATCCCAAACTGATAATATGCTCAAGGGTTAAGTATTCAACAATGCGAACAATGATTATGTGTTGAATAAATGATTATGCACTTCCTAATCATTAATTCCTTAAATCCCTCAATAATACAATCAACATAAAACAAACCCACATGTGTTACATAAACTAAACCAATATGCCATTCTCATCAATATTTCACATCTTAGAACAAAACCTTAACACCCTACAAATAGATGGCAGAAGAACTTACTTGATGGATGCTACTTATTCTACCATTCATAATGTCATCTACTCATCCTTGGTTGAAATCACCATATTCTCTAAAGTATTTTAAAAGTCTCAATGGTTCATATATGATCTCAATGGTGAGATTCAAACGAAGAATACAAAGTTCCATAACACTTTATCTAGTCATGGTGACAAATTTGATGAAGGTAATTGAGGTTGTAAAGTGGAAGGGGAGGTGTGGAAGAGGAGTTTCCAGAGGGAGAGCTCAATAATTAAAACTAAACTTCACTTTTGCTTGATTATTAACATTCCTCATGCCTACATAGGTGGGTGGTTAAGTAAACAATAATGGTTAATGCAAACAACAATGGTCAAGGCCAAATTTTTGGCAGGAGCATTAATGGAGTGGATGGGGACCAACCGGGGGTTATCATCCAATGTGGTAGTCAATGTTGAATGCTCCTACTAGTTACACTCAGTGTATATAAACACACCAATAAAATCTCAAATAAATTAATTATCTAAGATTATATAGAAACATTTAGCATAATTACTACACAATGTAAAAAATTATTGATGTGAAAAACTTTAACACAGTTATTGTCTAGAAATAATTCTCAACCGTTATTATGAAATGTGGAAATGTTTTATCTCTCAATATTTGTTCTATATATAATTTATAGGTTTAACTTCACTCAAAAAAAAATTAGGCTTGGTAGTTTTTGTGTTTTGATTTATTTAACAATCAATTCACCATACACCATGCAATCAATGAGAACAACACATGGTGCACTATCACTCATGTAGATTACTGCCTTCAAGAATGGATGAGTACTAGCTTGGAAAAGAATTCATTGTTAGGGTGGGTTCAAATATGTGCCACATTAAATATTGTTGAGTGGTAGATCTGCCACTCTATAAAATATACAAATTTAGAGTAGTCATTCCCCTAAAAATGTAGAGTAGTTTTTCATCAAAGGAAGAAGGATCTAGAATGCCATGCGTTGGACTAAAAATTATGTTGTGTCATATATTTTGACACGTTTATCCCATTTTTAATACTAAACATATGAACATTCAAATATAACTTGTTTCTAATAATGAGCTTAACTATGTCAAATGCATTGTTAAGGTGGAGTGTTAGTGTCAAACTTTTTTGCCACATAAATACTTAATGGTTAATGTTTTTAGGTGCTTAATCTTAGGTATTTAAGAAGATTAATCCAATATTAATTTTTTTAATTTTGTTTTTATTATTATTTGTATACACCCTAAATTGGTCAAGAAAACACACATATTATGTCTTCTCACAGTCCTTTTACAAGACACTCTGACTAGAGAATATGAGCTTTTATCCACATTTAGCCATGTCCTCTTATCTGACTTATCTTGGACTTACTACATTCCCTAAACATCATTTTTCTTATCCCTAGTCATTTGCAACTTTCTAGACTTAACCCTTTCAAACCCAAGTACATCTTTTAGGTCCAGACCCATCCCCCTAGGTCCCATACCCCCTAGACAATAGTGCCCGAATAAGACTACAGTGCTAAAACCCAGGTGTCTAGTTTTTGACGTTGTTGTCCAAGTGCAAATTTGGTCCCAACAGTCAATTTATTTTTTAGGATGAGTCTTACCCTTTTATTTTCTTCATTTTTAAGTTTTCCTATGTCGACCAAATGTGAATAAAGCTTCCAAATTCAAAATAATGAGTCTCCTATATAAAGGACTACACAAGGCATTTTATATCTAGCACTTACTATTTTGGCACATTAGACATAATAAAATCAATTAATAGTATAGCTCAACTTCTCTACATCACACATAGATTTTGCATGCTTGATCAAGGAAGGGCCTAGGTGAAATTCATTATTTCATCAATTGTGTGCGTTGACTATGCATGTTCCCTAAGGGAGAACTACATCAGATCTGAGACACTAGTTTGAAGGTTAATGCAGGCAACAATCAAAATAATAGGTGTTCTTGATTTTGTGATCATTCTTCTCACGACCCAATTTTTTCCCCTTTTGCTTTGATTCTACTTGTTTTTTCTATGTGTGTAGACTAATATAGGTACTGAAGATTGAAATATACCTACACCAAGCTCTAGTGACTTTTAGGACCTAAAATTTGGTATGAAGGGTCATATTGAGCAGACAAACAGAACCTAAAAAGCTTTTAGCCTCAGGACAACAACACTGAGAAAGGAATATAGTGATGAACACCAGGGTGTCCTATTTTTGGTGCTCCTATCCAATCAAACAATGGCAGACAAATTTAGGTTCTAGATAGTATCTTAGTCCTATGTGTGAGTTCTCATACCCTGACTCATCTAAATCATCCTATTTTTCTAGATAAGTGTTCTTCTCCCTTATGTAAGTTAATTTGATCAAACTGATATAAACCTATATTTTACTACATTTAATCAGAATTCTTCCCATATTATAGACCCTTATTATTTAGGAATTAAACATCTAATTTTCTAAAACAATAAAACATTTAGTGAACCTGACTTACTTTGAACAAAAAACCTAAAACCCTAGCCACACTTAGGGTTTTTCCTTCTTATTTGCTTGTCTAAATTCTAGTTTTTGTATTAATTTTTATACATTTATCCTATTCAAAAACTATTTTTAGAATTTAAAATTATTGCATAATTTTCAAAAATTCTAAAACCCCATTTCAAAACCCTATATTTCCAAACTAGGTCCTCAAACCTCAAATTTCCCTCCCTTACAATTTTTAGAATAATAATTTGAATTTATTGCAAATTGTTTGGGTTATCAAAATTAATATTCAAAATTCAATGTTAGTAGTTCTTTGTGCATTTATTTGCTTCATAGTAATTTTCAAAATTCTCTTTGGTGATAAAATGGCCACAAAGGCAATCCCTTCTTCTCATCCCATAGATCAATTTCTAAAATTTTCTTACAATTATGACAATGATTGGACAAATTTATATAATTGCACATTAGCTAAAACTATAGAAAATGATTTCATTGATAGTGAAGATAATGACTATTGTTTAATGAAGGATATGATGATATACGTAATGATGAGGGTGAATCACAAATAGATGAATCTTTTTCTCTTAAACCCATCTCTTGTATTCCTTCTTCTAATGAAAATAATTTTGA
Source organism: Torreya grandis (assembly GCA_037957365.1). Classification (NCBI taxonomy): domain Eukaryota; kingdom Viridiplantae; phylum Streptophyta; class Pinopsida; order Cupressales; family Taxaceae; genus Torreya; species Torreya grandis. The sequence goes on along the minus strand of JARHVA010000241.1, from coordinate 2,828,112 downwards.
TAAATGGGGAAGATACTTCTCACCTCATTCTCCTAGACACAATGCACAAAATGCACAAATTAGTCATGAACTTCCAAGTGAACCTCTTATTGGTGATGATTTGCTTCCATGTGAACCTAATATCTCTCTACCTTTTGCTACTGCCATGTTCAAAATACAATAATATAAATGTAATAGAATCAAATTACGAAAGAATAGTTCAAATGAAGCATTATGTGTTCCTAACTCTACTCTTTCAAAAGAATTTTCAAATGATAACTCTTATACTCTTACTTCTCATGTTGAAAATGAATAAAATGCATACACTCCATCCATGGATAACATAGATACACATGATATTCCAAATTCCAATGATAACTTATTGTATATTAGAAAGAAATTAAATCTTTCTCTTACACCTCTCCCTAGCAATGATGGAAGTGATAATGAATATGATAGCGAACATGCAAATGAATATGAGAATGAAAGTGAATATGAAAATTATAATTCAAATATTTTATTTCAAATGAACAAAATGTAGATTGTGATAATGCATGGAATAATGATGACTAATATGCATATAGTGAAGAAGAAAATGCATCTCATGCTTTTAACCCTTCTCTCACTCCTCTAAAACTTAATGCAATTCCAAATGATGTTTCTACTTGTATTAATTATTGTATGTCAAATGATGTACATGGTAACGTTAATAACACATCTTCTTCTACATTAGAATGTGATTCACTAAAATAGAAAGATACCAATGAATCCCCTCAGCTGCCCTTCACTAAAATAGAATCCAGTTGTCACTCCTCACCTACAGAGAATGGTAGCCCACATCCCTCTAGTGAGGTCCAAGTTACCATTATTCCAAAGGTTTAAGTGCGCACACCCCCTCTTTATGAACCACTTGCTAAATGTAGCATTCTCATGGTTAAAATTAACAATCAAATTCAATGATTAAATGAACCACTTCAAGATACTAATGTACCATACCAAGAGATCATCTCTTTGATACATGTAGTTGGTGAAATACAACACCAAGTACATCTCCTTACCTTGGAAAACAAAGCTTATAAATCTTGGATGGATGCCAATGATCTACATGGTAACCCTATTCCAAAGACATTCATAAAAGGTGCATTGCCTAAGCATTTCCAGACACCATCATTACCTCACTTTGATGGAATTAGAGATCCATTCACACATCTTTAGGCCTTTTAGAAGGCTTTACCACCTCATGTAATCCATTTGATTCTACTCAAGTTGTTTTAACAAACATTAGTGGGGGTAGCATAAAATAGGTTCTTTCATTTACTCCCCATTAGTTCATTGTACACATATGATGACTTAGAGGAGGCATTTATCATGAACTACATTATAAACATGGGCCCTCATATTACATATGAGAAGCTTGCCACACTACATCAGAATTCTTCAGATCCAGTTAGTTAGTATATCTTTAGATTCAAAGCTCATTTGTTAACATTGATATACAAACCAACAAATCTAGAGATTTAGCATATCTTCATCAAGGGCCTTCACGAACCTCTCCTCGAGCATATACTATATCAGGTAAAGCCTTGTTTCAAACATTTGTATTACACAATTATAGCTTTGGAATAAAAATTGGGATTAATTTAGGTAGATTCAGTTGATTAGATCACTGTAGACTTCATAACAACATATTCAGATATAACTCCTACTACTTAGCATACACCATGTCCTAGACAAGATATGAGACCATAACTAGAAAAGAAACTAGTCAAGAACAAAGAGCAAGTTTTTAGAACACAACCTACAGTATGCACTTCAAAAAATAATAGTAAAACACCAATACAAATTGATTCAGAGCAAGATAATCCATCTATCATATTATTAACACTACTAGATAGGAGGTTAATCACATTACCTTCTATTCATTAATGAGATCCACATTTCTTACATAGACAACTACATCAGCCTTTTTGCAACTATCATTGCATCTATGGACATAGAGATAATGACTATTTTGGATTCATATTGCATTACTTGATGTGTTGATAATGGTATTATAGCATTCACACAAGGGGCACAAAGATCTCCTCTATTATGGAGCCCTAGACCATATTCCTCCATGACTGAGTCATCCAAGACATTCCTTTACAAGAATCATCGATCACTCATCACGAACACAATGCTAGTTTTAGGATATAATCTCATAGGAGATCTCCTATTCCAACTATTCAAAAAAATTAGAAACTAGTACAATACAAACAACCTACATTTAACATTATAGTCCATGTAATACATAGTGTAGTTCCATATACATATCTAGCAGAATCACAGGCACCGTAGTAGAGTACTATTCTAGAGAGATATTCATTATAGTTGAGTTTTCAAGGTCCTATCTCACATAGCAATCTATTATGATTAAGACTAGTTGAATCCATATTACAGAGTACTATTCCAAAGAAATATTCATTATAGCTAATTTTTCAAGGTCCTATCTCACATAACACCTTGTTACGATTAAGATTAAATGAGCCCACACCATAGCTTTCAGCTCCATCTCAACATATTGCACAATCATATACATCACAATAAAGACCATAGGGTATTTAGTTATAGATAGATGATTCTTCTTCACAGTAGATAGTATCAGCTATAAAATACATTCATACATAGCATGAGTAGTATGAGCATTTATTCATGTGGTTGAAAGGGTTTAGATAGTGATATAACACAGTGTGATATAGTATACATTCATTTTAGCATCAATTCATAGCTTCATTTAGTAGGGCAATGATGGAGCCAAAGGTCTAGCTAACCTTTGTATTCTTGAGACACATTTGGGGAAGTAATATGCATACAGTGTTATCTTATTTTACCCCCTACTAACAACTAACATCCTTGATTCCAAACAACCATCCCTAACTAGAACTAGATTATCAAAGTCCAAATATTACCAAATCAAACATATCCAAATCCTACTTAAATTTATCCAAATAGTTTACCCATTACCACAACAATTTTTTTTTGCTTACATATGGTTACAATTAAAAATCAATAAAAATCACATCCAAACATATCAAAACATCAAATCACATATCCAAAGTACTAATTTACCAAATAAATGTGATAATCAAAATCAATACTAGATCAAACGTTTCCAAAATCAATTACTTACAATCCATGTACTGACATATTCTAGAATCCATAGCACGAATACACATGAGTTCAAAATCAAACTAACACACACACACACATCACAAAGTTTTCTAAACATATACATCATGTCAAGGTACAATCAATCATTAATGGGTGTCATTCCCTCATTCTCGATCTCACTCTCTCCTCTAGTGCTAGTCCCATAATCCTATCTAGAACTCAATGACCCTGTAACTCCTTGAGCTCCCAAATGCCTCTTGCATTGACTATCCCACTCTAAGAACTAACCATGCTCCTCATGCAAGTCTACATATCACCACTGAAGATCCATATAGTCATTCAAAATCTTCATGCTCACCACACCATAGTCAGGTAGAGGCATCTTATGCCTATCCAACTCAGCTCTAAGCTCATCCCTCTCTCATGTTGCCCTAACATATGTAGTTGTAGCTATAGCATCCTAGTCAAACAAATGAGCATACACATCAGTTATAACTATCGCTCTCTCTATCAAACCCTCCATGGCATCATCAGGACCATGTCATGTTAACTCATGAAGTGTCAACTCAATGATGGTCTCTAAAAATTCATCATCTCCCCTCCCCACCCCAAAAGGTGCCTCATCCTATGCACCTCCCACTCCACCTACATGTATAAGAATAAAAACACTACATTAGATATATACTTTCAAAATCCAAACTAAAGCACAAACATATATACAATTCAAATACAACCAAAGATTACCCTCCATCATCTGGATCAACTGAAGATCCTCATATGCAAGAACATCCACTCCATCCACAGGATACAATGGAGCCCAACGATGCCTATCCCACCATGCAGTATATCCCTCAGTACATCCCACATCATCCACATCAAGAATATCTATAACATCTTGTGCATCTAAAGGTAAAGGTACCAACTTAGCCTTAGTCCATCTTGTATGAGCCTTGGCTCTTGCTACTGCCCATCCACTCCTCAACCATACCCATGCTATAGTAGGAACATCTTATTAAACTCCAAACTACCTAGTCACACACTTATACTAAAAATGCTCATAAACTCTAGGCCAACAATCATGTAACTAAAAGTTGACCTTCGTATATCGTAGTTTCTCTCCATCCTCAGGCCATCTAGGGAATCCTCTATAGGGCCTCCATATGATATCTTGGGCCATCAATATGTCTATCATCCTCCTATAGTGATCTATCTTAGGAGATAAAATAGCCAACTCACTCATCTATCACTTGCCAAATGGATGTGGATATGCCTAGCTCTCCCTCGATAATCCAATAGATCACAAAAATTATATGTGATCATATGCCCATCAATGTAATAAAGTGGCCGCATCCACACCACCACTGAATGCCTCTTGAGTAAATATACATGTCTCTGTACAAGTGAGCAAGTATAATCCTACCCCATAAAAACATAATATCATACATCTCAATTCTATGAACCACCTTATGCATCTTAAAAGCAATAGACACTCCACTACCATCCACTACAACAAATGAAACCAATAATACAACTAACCATTTTTATAAGTGTAGAACACTAGACTGTACAATCATTGAGAAGAGCACATCACTATCACTACCTTAATGATGTACTCTTATGGTTACCCCAACAAAGTATCTAGATGCATGATCAATGGTAGCTGCACCCATGTCATCCTATAATGTCACTCATCACACACTAATTAGCAAATGCAAAATGCAATATACATGCTCCATCATAATAGTGATCTCTCTAGTAAAAAGATAGAATATATAGGTATAAGCATTCCACCTCTCACATAAGGCGATAATCACTATCCCACTTCACCATACCTAGGTCACATGCATGATCCAATCCAACCCTATCCATAACAACATGCTCATCAATAGACAATGGTAACATCCTCAATGTTTCCATCACCTAACCTCTATGAAACTCCTACATTTGTACCTCACGCTACAAACACCAAAAAATAGACTATATATCAGACAACCATGGCAATTAAACACCTATGTTATACAACAATAGATAACAAATCATAAATTTCAACAATCATACATAGTGGACAATAGCATTATAAAAAGACACTAGCACTGGACAACAACCTTGGAACCTAGACAATAGTGTTGCATCCTAGACAACAATGCTAACTCCAGGATAGGATCACTAAAACTAGTTAAAGCTTCTCTAGACTACTGTAGACACCAATATTGTGTTGACTCCTTGGTCCCCTTCTAACCACTTACATACTTTATTAATTTAAAATAAATTACTTATTTTAAATTAATGACATCACCCTAGACACCTCACCTAGGACACCTCACCTTGGACACCTCTCCCTAATACCATTTCCTACCCTATGACTCACCCTATGACTAAGTCCTTCATATCATAACCACCTAAGACCTATTCTCACTCCTTTCCAACCGCTTAACCAATACTCATGCATAATAACCCCATATTTTGATCATTTTCCAACAACAAATGCACATGGCGGATGGAGAACGGGCGGCGAAAGGCTAAAATAGACCTTTTACCCATTCTCTTGCCACTGACATCGGTCAAATGTTGGCCGATGCCAGCGAGATCATCGACATCAGTTTCTTAAGCCGAGTTCTAACCTTGAGCCAGGCCCTCGAATCTAATGTCCTTCTCCTCTCTCTCTTTGGCTCTCTGACGATCGAACTCTGAGACATTGACATGCACACTCTGAGACCAATCATCAAAATTTGACTAACACTCCCTTGGATACATAAACTCTACACAAGTCACTCCAGATTAAACTAGAATATTGTATGAGGACCTCGACATCGGCCACAATAGGAATAAGCGTTCTACATCACTGGTTCTTCACTAAGCAGAGCTAAGTATTCTTCTGTCTCATTTCAGTAATTTAGAATACATTAGTAATTAGTTTCTATTTACTATTTCTAAATACTATCAACCTGACCCAAATTTCTTCCTAGAGAGGCTGAAAAGCCTTCCCCTTATCCTTACTCTCTTCTCATACCTATCCTTGACCTTTGCCCTGTCTCAAACCCTATTCACTTTCCTACAACCCTGCACAAACCTTAAAGCTCCCAGACTCCTTCCAGACCCTTCTGTCGACCACAAACATAACCCTGAAACGCATCTAAGGCCCATTGCCCTGACCGACATCGATCACAACCCCGACTGACATCGATAGTATAACTGACGTCGGCATCATTAACAAACTGACATCGATAGAACTATCGTTGTTAGCAACTGTGGCAGACTGATTGTAGAGAATAGGTACGCATTGTCTACTTTCTCTTTCTTAGTCTTTCACCATTTCTTTTCATACAAACACTCTTTTTGTCAAATAGTGGACTATCATCCCTTAAGGAAGTTTTTACACTTTCGGGATCGAGCGTGTGCTTGGCAGTCTACCATATCTTTGTCTAACATTTTCTTTACGTTTAAGTCTTATTCTTATCTACATGTGTCTTCCTCCACAGCCAAAGAGGAGTTCCTAAAATGTTTGGATATGGTGCGCAACTTAATCTGGGTATCAATCAAACCCCTGACCCTTTAACTTTAGTTTCTTCTTCTTCTGAATATAATTAGCAAAAACGTAGAGAAACATTCTGGCACGCCCGGTGGGACCATGGAGTTTTCCTTGGGTTCATTTCTTCTAAAAAGCAAAATTTCATATAGTTGCATTCTCTTCTTCCATCTTCCTTCTATCTTTTTATTTCGAAAAGACACCATTAGCACAAGTTAAAAAGAACCTCTTTCTTTTTCTTCTTGTCACCTCTTTCCTACATTTTAGAGTAGTGAAAATTCATACTCTTAACATCTTCCCCACTTGTTTGCATCTGAACAAAACATTTCAATTTAGGTTTAAAATATATTGCATTTCATTCCTACTTGAATGCATACTTAGCCCTCTCACTTAGTAATTAAAACACATTATGAATAAATCGTAGTGTACATATGTTACACAACCAGACCACAAGCACATCAAATTAAACATTTAAACATACTTGAGACAAGGCTCAACTAGGATTTCATCACCTAGCAGATACCTTACCCTTCCTGGCGATCCTACTTGGATTTCACCACCAAGAAGAGTACCCACTCTGTTCTCTGGTAGAGTATAAACTATAGGCAAAGTATATATTAGCTAAGTGGCCCAGCTTGGCTCTGGGTTCGTGAAGTGAAGGGAGCAAGCCCCTAGCACCAGGCCACATACGAAACCTAACACATATTTTTGAGCACCAAAATATAACCCGAAACCAACCATAGACTTCCTCTTTAGGACCCGTTCTAAAAGCCCAATTCCCAAACACATTCTTCTAAGGCATAAGCCACCACGACACTAAAATTTATTCTTAGGAATTTAACATTTAGAGGTTTCTTGCCATCATCTATTTTGTTGTTTTTATCTAATTTTTTGAGCTGGTAAGGTCACATCATTCTAAAACAACTCAGACTTTCTCTTTATTCCAAAAACTTTCAGTTTTCTGTGTTTCTAGAAACACACAGAAACCAACATTAGTTATTCAATTGACGTCAGCAACTCATCTTCACCAACATCGATTATTTGACTGACATCGACAACAGTTCATAATCGACATCGGTTATAAAATCAACGTCGGTCACTGTCAACAAATTTTATTCTCAAATAGCAAGCTAAAAACCTGACTTTTTTACTGTCAAAAACAAATTTTGGTTTTTTGAAGCTGAATCATATAGTTTTTTGAACCTGAACCCATTTTGCCTTGGATGGTTTTGACACGTAGTCAAGCCAAATCTCTTGTTGACCACGCAAGGCAACAACCACTTCCACCTTCACCTTTTATATCAAGACACCAAATGGAGTATACTTAAGACACTGAGCGTACTCCTATCCAACCAACCCCAAATCAACCTCCTATTGTTCCCGAAGGGGATCAAGACTTTGAGATATTCCTTGACCTCAATGTCAAGGCTCTCCAACACTATCTCACGAGAAGCCAAACGCGAAATCCTTTAGGTAATCCTATTTTTGGGATGCCAACTTACTTAGTTGAAATGGCAATAATATCAACAACATCTGTTACTCAACCTATAGTCACTCAGGCCATCGACTCAACCAATAACCCGACCAAGGCCAATGTTCAATATTTGGCCTCCCCTTCTATTTTTGGACCTACCTCCATCAGGGTTTTCGTACCCCCTCAACAACAAACAATTCAAACAAGTTTAACACATTTTCAAAACTTGATTGTCTCTACCCCACCCACTCTTGCGCCCATAGATACAAGAGTGAACACCTATCCTTTAACCAGTGTTTCCACCATTCAACCACCCTTGGTGACATCTAGTCAATTTGTGCCCTCTAACTTCATGGCACAACCTCCCTTGGCCTCAACATCAGTCCCTATGATGAACTACCAATATGTTGCGCCTATACAAACGCAACCAAGTATGTCATACGCCCCTCCTAACACCTTCCAGGTACCTTAAAACTTAGGGGGTGCCCCTCCTGCCAATCTATCAGCCGACCTAATTAATATGTTGATGGATAAGATGTCCAACCTTGAGACATCCATTTCTAGTTCAAGCAATGTTCTTTCATATGAACAAATATGTAATGAACCCATCCACCCTTCGGTGCCTATTTGACCATACCCTAGCCAGTGGGAACTCACAAAATTTACTCACTTTCAGAGTAAAGAGGACCCACAACAACATCTACGAGCATTTAGACACGCTTTCTACCTTATAGCACATGATGATGCGTTATTACTTCGCACATTTCCCATGTCACTTTCTAGTGCTGCCCTTGATTGGTATAGTTCTATTACCAATCATTCTCTCTTTACCTTCACTCAACTAGCTCAACTATTCCTTGACCACTTTTCAATTAACATCACTAAGAAGGTCTCCATTACAGACCTATATTCTATTAAACAATTCGACGACGAGTCAATAGCTAACTTCATTGCTCATTGGAGAGGTTTGATCAACAACTCTCCTTTTCATTACCTCAACCTGAGCTCATAGAGCTCTTTTCAAGAGCATGTGCCAATCACATCTCATCCACTTTGCGGGTTCAAACTTTCTACACATTTGATGAAGCTTTCACTATGGTCTGAAAGCTTGAACTTCGTGCTGTCGAAGAAGATAAGGTCAAACTGCATAGTAAAAATACCAACTCAAAATCCAATGACCCTTCTTCCAGACCTTCTTCTTCCCACTCCAAGTCCAAGGGGTCGGCAAATGTTGTGGTCATTAGATCATCATCTTCTACTACAACTAACCAATCTGAGCCCTTCACATCACAAAGCATCACAAAACAATTTCAACAACGGTATATACAGCATCAATATACTCCAATAGGAGAATCATATGCTTTCGTGTTGGATAAACTAGTAAAGCAGGGGGTCCTCAATCTCCCTCAAATTCGACCACCTCAATTTGACACCTCAAAAGCCATCCCTGCATGGTACAGGGAAAATGACTTTTGTAACTATCATTATGTCAAAGGTCATGACATAGACAATTGCAAAACCTTCAAAAACATTATCCAAGACATGTTTGACAAGGGGGACCTTGTTTTGGATAACCCAAATGTGCTGGCTAATCAGAACATAGATATCTTTAGAAAACCATTTCCCAACCATCCCCCAAGTCAGAATAACATTCAGAACATAGCTGATGACCTTCAAGAGCGTAATATATGCACGGTCGACATGGTTTCTAACCAACCTCTCCCACAATCTGAAGAGGTTAGTCAACCTATTTGTCCACCACAGGTAGAAGAGCCTTCTTCTCTTATTTTTCCACCACAGGTAGAAGAGCCTTCTTTTCCTAATTGTCCTCCACAGATGGAGGATAATCCTCCATCAACCCCCCTTTCACACGTAGGAGAGTCTACTTTAACCTCTCCCATATTGGAGGATGCTTTGACGATACCAATGCCACTGACTCCGCCCTCATCCTTCCTATTACTAATGGGGGATCATACTTTTCCTGCTCCTCGACCACACATGGAAGGCATGATTATCCCTGCGCTCTATCCTCTCAAAGAGCCACATTCTCCAATTCCTTCACCACCGAGAGAAGAACTTGCCACCTCACCCACTTTGACCGAAGAAGATCAGGTGATGGTTTTCTCTCACCTTTGGCCTGAGATCGCTACGTCTAACACATTTCCGCTCTCACAATCACCTAAATCCTCTAAAAGATCAACTATAAAGCCTCGCATGACATCACCTAAACCCTTTTCTTGATTGGCAAAAAACTTAGGATTTCTCCATTTTAGGAACTTAAAACATGAGGCGCTATGGGAGTGACTTAAAGCTCCTTATCTTAGACGTCCCACCTCAACTTATACTACCAATCCTTTTGCAACTACTCAATCCAAAGTCTCTAACAAGGATCAGACTTCTACTTCCAAATCTTCAGAAGCTCAGCCATCCACATCTGAACCCAAATCCTCACAGGCATCTACCATGCTGAAACAGGTTAAAACTCTCAGTGTTCACCCCATATCAAACCTCACTCACCCACAAGTGAAGGTAGATTTGAACCTCACTCTGCATAGTAGTGGTCCTCACACCGTATTAAAGAAGGCTACTAAACCACATTAGAGAAGTCCTCCCCCACCTTCACCATTACCCTCTATTTTGAGTCCACACCCTTTTACGTTAATAGGAGTGCTCCCAACTCAAACACCTCATAAAAACAAATTGCCTCCATTAGTCCTTCTACCCATCAAACATATATTTCCTCCAAAAAATTCAGCACCTCCCACCAAGAAAGTGCCATCTACATGTGTGGCCACACCACCAACTAAAAAGATGGTATGAAACACTCATCCTACAACTTCTAAATAGAAGTTGTCAACCCCTACTGCAACAAAGAGCGTGGACCTATTAGTGGGTTCCTATGCTTCGATGTTATGTCAAATGTTGCAGTCTTCTAGCATCACTCTCCCACCCATTAAGCCATACCAACCTTTTGGATCAAAACCATCTTGGTTCGATGACACTAAAATTTGCTGGTATCATCGTACACCTGGGCATGATATTGAGCGTTGCTGTGCCCTTAAGGTTGTCATTCACCAACACTTGGAAAAAGACACCCTTCTCACTGACCACCCTTTCAATAGACATTTGACACCATCCCATGTCTCTCAAACCTCCTCACCTTCATCGGGATCCCATCATCAAACTATGGTCCCTCAACCACCTTCTCCTCCTTTATTCGAAATCAACACTATTAAAGTTGACACTAGAAATAAAGGAAAAGACCGGGCTTCTACACCTTGGACGTATCCATTTGCCAAGCCCTCTCAACCACCAAAACCCAAGATTTCTATCTTGGGCACATATCAACCAACATCTCTGGGGGAAATTCCTCCTAACCTCTCTAGTCTACATGACATTTGGTATAAGCGACTTGTTGACTACCTAACATATTCTATCATGCCTCCTAACCTCTCTAGCAATGGACGACAGACTTTTATCAAGAGAACTGCTCGATACACCATGCTAGGGGGACTTCTCTACAAATGATGTCTTGACGGCCTCCTTCTCCAATCCCTAACAACCACTGAGACTTCTCATGTCATCAAACAAGTCCATGACGGGATTTGTGGGGGACATTTCAGTGGTAACTCACTTGCCAAGCGCATCCTCCACCTGGGCTATTATTGGCCCACTCTTAACCAAGACTTCAATGACTATGTTTGGCATTGTACCAAATGCCAACAACATACCAATCGACTTCACGTCCAACATCGACCAACACATGCCTACAACAAAAATCTGAAAGAGCGAGATTTCAAAATCGGAGATCTCGTCCTTAAAGAAAACCAACACGTGACCAATATGGAAAGAAGCAAACGAGACAAGTTTGCTCCTAATTGGCTCGGACCTCACATCATAATACACAAGTATGGATCAGGCACTTATCGTCTGTCTTCTCTCGAAGACCGGCCAGAACTGAGCCCATTAATGCCTTACATCTTTGACCATTTTATTATTAATGAAGTAATCATTCACTTGACATTTAACTTGAGCTCGTCCCTTGAGTAATCCCCATCATCCTCATTCCTATTTCTTTCAACCCTTTTCCCTACAAACATTAGTTAACCCTTTTGTCAAGCATGAATGCTTTGTCCTAATAAAAGGGAACCCTTAAAAATCTATAGTCTAGTCCATGACCAAAAGTTTAGTCAACAAAAAATAAAAATAAAACTGGGATGCCTATTCAAAGGTCATAAATTATAAATGTAGACTACTCCCTTGAAGGACAGCTGCATAATTATTGTAATTAATAGACTGTTCCCTTGAAGGATAGCTAGACATCAAAACATATAAAGCACAATATAGACCACTCCCTCGAAGGATGGATATGCCCAAATTTTGCTACAAACACAGCACCATATGAACACAAAACAAGACCACATCCCCAAGTAGACTTCCCGCATTGATCAGTCTACCAAAAAAAAAATGACTGACAAACTATTAAGTCATGGACTTGCCTATAGTCATTCTCAGGGTCACCTATAAAAGGGGCAAAGTTATCCCTACTAAAAGGGGTTCTGCTATCCTCACCTATCACATAATCACACCTATTACCCCAACATACTCAAGGGACTTTGAGCTCACTTAACGTCAAATGATTCACATACTTCTCTAACAAAAACCAATGGTCAACGATGTAATGCGTGAACGGGGCTTTTATTTGCAAAAACCCTATCTATGCTATCATTATGGTCTTTGTCAATGAAAGAGAAACACACCTTTCACTTCTTATACGCCTTCATCACATACAACCAAACCCAACCAAACGAAACCAAATTTTTTTCTAACCACTAACATAACCTCATGATTTATTTAATACAAATACGAATTTGTGTTATATGAATTATCATAGCTATTCACACTAGTTTCTATGGAAAACAATACACATGGAAACTATCGACCAAACGCAATTTATGTCAAGAATATACCATCACCAATATGGAAACTTGCTGAAGCATAAATATATTCATTTCATTTTTAGCATACATCCATCACCAATATGGAAAATTGCTAGGAATGAAAAACCATATAACCAATGTTATAGAATACACCATCACATAATATGGAAAAGGCTATAACATCATCATACTCATTTCATTTTTGGCATACGCCATCACTAATATGGGCAATTACTAGGGATGAAAAACCATATAACCAATGTTACAGAATACATCATCACATAATATGGAAAAGGCTGTAACATCATCATACTCATTTCATTTTTGGCATACACCATCACTAATATGGAAAATTGCTAGGGGTGAAAAACCACATAACCAATGTTATAAAATACACCATCACACAATATGGAAAAGGCTATAACATCATCATACATTTCATTTTTGGCATACACCATCACCAATATGGAAAATTGCTAGGGATGAAAAACCACATAACCAATGTTACAGAATACACCATCACACAATATGGAAAAGGCTGTAACATCATCATACACTTATCATTTCAAGCATGAACCATCACACATATGGGAAATGCTAAAAACACTAACCTGACCAAAACAACTATCAACCACTTTGACTCTTCTTCCTTGTTGGGAAGAACTACATTGACCTGAGGCCCTTAAAAAAGGGGCTATGTAGGCAGCACTCAGTTGACACAGAGTCTTTTGAGGTTAGCTCAGCCATTCGTTCATTCATCTACTTGATGGACCAACCATTTAATCTATAACCATGACCTAATCTAGTCAAAATCAATCCATAACCTACCCTCTTCTTCCCTTTTTGAGAGAACTACATTGGCCTGAGGCCCTTGAAATAGGGGCTATGTAGGCAACACTCAGTTGACATGGGGTCTTCTGAGGTTAGCTCGGCCATTCGTTCATTTGTCTACCTGATGGACCAACCATATAACCTTTAACCATGACTTAACCTAGTCAAAACCAATCCATAACCTACTCTCTTCTTCCCTTTTGGGGAAACTACATTGGCATGAGGCCCTTAAAATAGGGGCTATGTAGGCAGCACTCAGTTGACATGGGGTCTTCTGAGGTTAGCTCAGCCATTCATTGGTTCATCTATCTAATGGACCAACTATCTAAACCAGCATAAAATAATGACCAAACAACCAGCCCTGACATTGTAGAAGTCACCTTAGACTTCTCATGGGGCACATTGGAGATCACATACATCTCCCTGACCATAACACATAACCCTTGAGATCACTTATATCTCAACCTAACTCGACCAACAACCTTGGAGATCGTGACTATCTCCTCAGACCATGACCACTTTTGAGACAACTCTGCCTTGGTTGTTTTGATTGCATATATGCTACCTCATGAATGGTTAGCAAATTATACGCAACCCATATTACGACCCTCACACGTATTGTATGATCACGACCAAGTTGATCCCCAATATATGTGACATTTTCATGTTTTCCAAGAGCACTTCCTAGCTCAAATACTTGGAACACAATGGCCATTAGAGCTATAGCTTTGATCGTTTAACCCAATCAACTACAACTAAAAAGCTGGGGCCCGGTTACTTCAATTTTAGCACTCATCGACCTTGCCTGCGACAATTTGACCTACCTATCACATGAAGTGGTATATGTGCAATCTCAACAATTGCAACGTTCACACTCCAACTTCACCATATTCATTCATTATCTATAAAATCGGCAACCGATTTCAGTTTGCCCTCTCTTGACTCCCGCTTTGAGGGGGAATACCTCATCTCATACTTGGGGCAACTTCTATTTTTGTCTTGCAGTTTGTCAGAACAACCAACAAGACAAAAAGGGGCAAATGTAGACACCAATATTGTGTCAACTCCTTGGTACCCTTCTAACCACTTACATACTTTATTAATTTAAAATAAATTACTTATTTTAAATTAATGACATCACCCTAGACACCTCACCTAGGACACCTCACCTTGGACACCTTGCCCTAAGACCATTTCCTACCCTATGACTAAGTCCTTCATATCATAACCACTTAAGACCTATTCTCACTCCTTTCTAACTGCCTAACCAATACTCGTGCATAATAACCCCATATTTTGACCGTTTTCCAATAGCAAATGCACATGGCGGATGGAGAATGGGTGAAAGGCTAAAAATAGACTTTTTACCTATTCTCTTGCTGTTGACATTGGTCAAATGTCGACTGACACCGGTGAGATCACCGACGTCAGTTTCTTAAGCTGAGTTCTAACCTTGAGCTAGGCCCCTGAATCTAATGTCCTTCTCCTCTCTCTCTTTGGCTCTCTGACGATCGAACTTAGAGACATCAACGCGCACACTCTGAGACCAATCATCATAATTTGACTAACGCTCCCTTGGCTATAGAAACTCTACGCAAGTCACTCCATATTAAACTAGAATATTATACGAGGACCTCGACATCAGCCACAATAGGAATAAGTGTTCTACATCACTGGTTCTTCACCAAGTAGAGCTAAGTATTCTTCTATCTCATTTTAGTAATTTAGAATACATTAGTAATTAGTTTCTATTTACTATTTCTAAATACTATCAACCCGACCCGACTTTCTTCCTAGAGAGGCTGAAAATCCTTCCCCTTATCCTTACTCTCTTCTCATACCTATCCCCAACCTTTGCCCTATCTCAGACCCTATTCACTTTCCTGCAACCCTACACAAACCTTAAAGCTCCTAGACTCCTTCTAGACCCTTCTGTCAACCACAGACATAACCCTGAAACCCATCCAAGGCCCATTTCCTCGACTGACATCGACCACAACCTCGATCGACATCAGCAGTATAACCGACGTTGGCATCATTGACAAATCAACATCTGTAGAACTATCGACGTTGGCAATTGCAGCAGACTAATTACAGAGAATAGGTATGCATTGTCTACTTTCTCTTTCTTAGTCTTTCACCATTTCTTTTCATACAAACACTCTTTTTGTCAAATAGTGGACTGTCATCCCTTAAGGAAGTTTTTACACTTCTGGGACTGAGCGTGTGCTTGGCAGTCCACCATATCTTTGTCTAACATTTTCTTTGTGTTTAAGTCTTATTCTTATCTACAGGTGTCTTCCTCCATAGCCAAAGAGGAGTTCCTACAATGTCTAGATACGGTGCGCAACTTAATCTGGGTATCAATCAAACCCTTGACCCTTTAACTTTAGTTTCTTCTTCTTTTTCTGAATATAATTAGCAAAAATGTAGAGAAATAACTACTTGAAATAGCTCAAAAATGACCAAAATAGGCTTCTAAAAAGGTAAAATCAAGTGATAAGCATACTTACCAGACTAATCTCCTTGTCAGCCTCAATCTGGGTTGCTAGTTATTCAAAATGGGTCACAAAAGGTATTCATCTCCTAGGCATTTTGAACTCTAGAGCTCCAATATCTCAAACCTGTCACTACACAAATTAAACCCAAATCAATCACAACTCCTATATCAACTAACTCTTCTATTCAAAAGCAAAACACTATTTTTCTCATATCTCAAGCCTTGAAGCTCTGTTTAATAAACCATTTTGTTCATCAAAATCATGATAACAATAGCTTCAACATCACTCAAACCTTGCTCTCTTATTATATCATTCGAATACTAGGTCACACGCATGTATATACATCTCTTATACCTAGACATACAAATTGGTCCCTACGAATCCACACTTGTTCAACTTTCATATAACTTGGTCTTTACCAATCAACATTCATCTAAAACATCCAAGCAACCTAGCCTATTCAAACAATCAACCTTTCACTCTATTCAATCTATTGCAACCTCATTTGCCTAGCAAGGCATGAACATTTCTATATCTCTATTATACCTAGAAACAAGCTTAAATCCTAATCAATCCAAGATACCTTTCAATCCCAGTAATTCAATCTCACCAATTCAACAATATACTCTCAATCAATTCAAACTATACTAACCTAGTTCCTATACGTTTTGCCACTAGTCATCACTTTTGGCTCAACCTCTTCGATTATAGATTTTTTCCTTCTCCCTAAAAGGGGGGCATCATTCCTACTATTCCTATTTCTACACTTATCTAACACACCTAACACACTATCCATTCTCATAGATGGATACACCATGGTTCTCATACCTCTAGTGGTCAAATTATCAGATTCAACTTAGATCAATCAAAACATACAGTGATTCAAACTACATGGGTCACTCAACATGGTTTTTACACCTCCAGTATTCAGATTATCAGCATTACTCAATTTAGATTGGTAAAGATTATATAATAGTTAAGATTAAATGGGTCACTTAGCATCACTTAGTTCAGTTTGGTCAATATTATACAATGATTTAGATTACATTAGGTCACTCAGCATCACTTAGGACATCTAGAGGGATACACCTTTAATTTATAGATATATAGACTATATAGATACCAGATTTGGGGGCATGTACATTACTACACATCTCACACTTAAAACTTCATACAACATGACATAGTTACAAACCAGAAAGCAGATTATAAGCATAGTGCAGAGCACATTATTTTGATCTCCAATTTTGGATATGGGACATGACATGATAGATCATATCACATGTGGTTATACAGATTTCTAGATTATCTAGATGCATGTAATGGACACCCTTTTTATGCCCAAAACTAACCCAACAGGAACTCTTTATGACTTTGAAAGGTTTATTGGTATTGCTTTTTTTGTGTTTGACAATGACTAATGCATGTAACATAAATATAGAATTGCAAGCATAGATATACACAGCTGAAATAACCGACACACTATATTTATATTAATTGCAAAATGAGTAAATGAGTACAATGCCATCACACAGTAACTCACTAAATACTCTGATGATCGTATGAACATCATTTTAAGTGAATATCCCAGTGAGTGCCGAATGTGATTTCATTTTGTTCTTCATCAAGCGGAACTACAAACTCTGTAGGCTGAAATCTATGGACTCTGCAGGCTGAAATCTATGGACTCTGCAGGCTAAAATCTACGAACTCTGCAGGCTAAAAAATATGGACTCCATACGCTAAAATCTACAGACTCTATAGTTTAAAATCTACAGACTCTATAGGCTAAAATCTATGGACTTTATAGGCTGAAATCTATGGACTCTATAGGCTGGAATCTACAAACTCTGCAGGCTAAAATCTATGAGCTCTACAGGGTGAAATCTACGGACTCTGCAGGATGAAATCTACAGACTCTACAGGCTGAAATCTATGAACTCTGTAGGCTGAAATCTACAAAATCTGTAGGCTAAAATATACGGACTCTGTAGGCTCAAATCTATGAACTCTGCAGGCTAAAATCTTGAACTCTGTAGGTTGAAAACTAATTTCTATGGACTTATGCAGGTTTGTATCTATGAACTCACCTAGCTGCTACAAGATGCTACAGTGATGGGGCTACTACAGTGATGAGCTGCTATCGTGGTATGAATGCTACAGTGGCATAGTTTCTACAGTGGCATAGCTGCTACAGTGGCACAACGGCTATAGTGGCGTGGCTGCTACAGTGGATGAGAGCACAAACTCCAAAGACCAATCCCAAGGATTGATGTCTAGAGTGCTATAGATGAGAAGGACATTCTCAAATGCCTAAATAAGCTGCTAGTGCAACAATTCTTTTTTTCTTATCCAACCTCCCCCAAGAAGCCATAAACACTTCCCTTTATCCTTTCTCCAAGGGGTGACTCAGCTCACTTGAGCAATGTGGGATAAAAGATGTGCAATAGTTTATTCATTAGAGTATTGCTTATGTCTCCGTTGGGTACCATCCCCATAAAGTGAATACTTAAAGTAACACTTAATATCTTTCCATGGGGTTAAATGTTACTTTTTACAGCACTTCAGGCTTGAAAATATACTAGCAACTAGACTCTGAATGGTGCAAGTGATAGCTTGCCAGAAAGCTCTCAACAAGGAGTATCAAATCCAATCATCAAAACTGGCCTCTACTGCATCCTGTTAACTTACTAAAAATAGTAAGTATGCTAGAAACTGAGTAAGTCAACCACTAAAGTGGGAACATTATAGTCCACCCCCCTTGAAATTGTTTGTCCTCATGCAATCTCAGCCCAGCCTGCTAAATAACTTACTCACTCTCCCATGTAGCATCCTCCTCTAGCAGGTCTTTCCATTTGACCAAATACTCCTTCACTATCCTATTTTTGAGTTTCCTCTCTCTGGTGTCTAGAATAGCCTCAGGTTCTAACACGAGCCTCCTTTCCTCATCCAAAGGGGGTAAATCTGCAGTAGGCACTACACTCTGACCAATGGCCTTTTTAAGCTTAGACACATGAAATACATTGTGCACCCGACTACCCTTTGGAAGCTCAAGGTCATAAGCGACTTTGCCCACTCTTTGAATCACCCTATAAGGGCCATAAAATTTGGGCTTTAGCTTCTCTACTCTACTCTTCTTGAGTGATGACTGCCTATATGGCTATAGCCTCAAATACACCATGTCCCTTACCTCAAAATTACGCTCTACCCTATGCTGATCAGCATACAACTTCTACTGATTTTGAGCCTACTATATATTCTCCTTGAGTGCTCTCAAGATATCTTGACTATCCTTCAACATTTCTTTAGCTTTGGGCACTCTATTGTCCCCCAAAACCATATCCATGAAGCTTGGAGCTTCATACCCATACAATGCCATAAATGGAGTCATCCTAATGGTCATGTGATGCATAGTATTGTAACAATACTCCCCCATGTGTAACCACTTAACCCAAGCTCTCTGCTACGCAGTCACATAGTTCCACAAATAACCTTCCACCCATTCATTTACTATCTACATCTGCCCATCTGTCTAAGAATGGTAGCTCATATTAGGTGTAAGTTATGTATCACACAGCCTGAACAACTCCTGCCAAAAGGCACTCATGAACTTGTTATCCCTGTCATTGATAATAAATCTCGGTAACCCATGCAATCTGAAAACCTCCATGAAGAAAAAATCTACCCCCTGAGCTGCTGTATAAGTAGAGGGGATAGCAAAGAAGTGAGCAAACTTCGTCAATCTGTCTACCACCACATAAATGTAATCTCTTCCCTAAACTCATGGTAGGCCAGTGATGAAGTCCATATAAATGCTTTGCCACTTCCAGTCTAGAATGGGTAAGGGCTGTAGTAAACCAGTAGGAAATGTGTGCTCTTCCTTAATCTATTGACATATTGCACACTCCCTAACATACTTTTGAACATCATCCTTGAGCCCTCTCCATGAGAATTACTCTCGAATCTGCCTGTAGGTCTTGAAAACCCCCAGATGCCTAGTTGTAGGTGCATCATGAGAGGCCCTTAGTATCGTCTCTCTTAAGGGTGATGATAGAATCAAATAAATTCTATCCTAAAATCTGATCAACCCATCTATCACCTCATAGCGATCATCTTGTATAGTGCCTGAAATGAATCCTAAAGCCCAAGCATCTCTGGCATATTTTGCTATAATCTTAACCCACCAATATTCTGAAATCTCTGTAAGAGCACAAATGTGAGGTCTTCTGGATAAGGCATCAGCTACTACATTCTTCTTTCCTTTGACAAACTCAATGTCAAAGTCATAAGCCTGTAATTTAGTGACCCACTTTTGTTGCTTGTCATTCAAGTCTTGTTGACCTATGAAATATTTTATGCTATTGTGATCCGTCTTGATCACAAACTTCCCTCCAACCAAGTAGGATCAGAATTTGGCCAAGGCATGCATGATGGCCAACATCTCTCGATCATAAATAGAATAGCTCTTCTCCACCCCTCAGAGCTTCCTCCTCTCAAAAGTAATTAGGTGCTTCTCCTGCATCAATACTGCTCCAATCCCATCACCTGATGTATCACAATGAAACTCAAAAGGCTTCGTGAAGTTGGGTAGAACTAGAACTAGACATGAAGACATCACCCACTTGAAATGTTCAAAACACTATTGTGCTACCTCTGTCCATACAAAAGCACCATTCTTGCTGAGGTCTGTTAATGGTGCTATAGTCTATGAAAATCCCTTCACAAATCTCCTATAAAATCCACATAATACAAAAAACCCTTTGAGTTGTGTAAGGCTGGTTGGATTAGGCCAATCAACAACTACCTTGATCTTTTTTGGATCCACCCGAATTCCTTCAACACTGATAATATGGCCAAGGTAGAGCAACTTGGTCATTCCAAACTCGTACTTTGATTCCTTGGTATACAGTGACTCCTTCTCCAAAATGAATAGCACCTCTTCTAATTGTTGTAGGTGCTCATCCCACATCCTACTGAATACCAGGATGTCATCAAAGAATATCAATACAAATCTTCAAAGCTAACCTCTAAACACCTGATTCATACAACTCTAGAAGGTAGCTAGAGCATTGGTTAGCCCAAATGGCATAACCAAAAACTCAAAGTGCCCGTAGTGACACCAGAAGGCTATTTTTTCTATGTCCTCCGCTCGCATCCTGATCTGATGGTATCCTGAATGTAAGTCTATCTTAGAGAAATATCATGCTCCATGCAGCTCATCAATCATCTCGTCAATCCTAGGGATGGGGTACCTATTCTTAATTGTCTTCTTATTGAGAGCTTTATAATCAATGCACATACACATTGTCCCATCTTCCTTCTTTACCAAAACAACCGCTGAAGCAAAGGGGCTTTTGCTTGGCCTAATATGCCCCATCTCCAATAGCTCCTTTATCAACTTCTCTATCTCATGCTTATGCTTTTTACAATGGCAATAGGGGGTGATGATGACTGGTTTAGCCCCCTCCTCTAGCTCGACAACATGCTCTATACCCCTCTCGGGAGGAACCCCATGTGGAATGCTACCAAACACCTTATCATGCCTAGAAATGATCTCTTGTACATTTGGATGATAGCTTTTATCCTGCTACTCTGGAGGTGTAGACATGATCAAACATTCAGCTACCCATTCTACATCATCATGTCTAAATAACCATTCCATCCTTTTTAATGATACCACCCTGAGCCCCCCATTAGGTAAACCTTAGAGCACCACCTTCCTACCCTAATGCTGAAACCTCATCTCTAACTTAGCCAAGTTGAAGGTAAACTCTACCAGCAAAGCCATCCACATCATTCCCAAGATGACATCATAATCACCCATGTCATATACATTAAAATCATCCTCCAACTCATAATCTCCTCCCAATCTGATGCAAAGATTTGAAATCTTCCAGGTGCATAATAACTTGTGGCCATTGGCCACCATGACTCTAAACCCTGCATGCTCTTTGGTCTGAAGGCTTCTCTTGGCCACCAATTTTGTTTCGATGAAATTATGCATTGCCTATGTGTCAATCAATGAAACCACACGCTGCCCCTGAATCATCCCTCTTACCTTAAAGTTAATGGCCTTCTAGACACCTATCAACCGAGTAAGAGACTTCTCATCATCCGAACTCTCCTCAATAGTGCTATCGCCCTAACTAGATTCTAAATCTGAATGCTGCTCCTTGTCTTTGAAAGGTGATTCATCTGTTGAAAAATACTCCATTAGCTTAGCCTTCACCTTAAGCGGACATTCATGGGAGAATTCCATGGCTCCCTATAATGAAAACATAGTTTTTTCTTCCTAAGCTTGTTGAGGGTGTCACTGTCCAACCCTCTTATTTCCCCCTTAGTCCACTGAGGGTCCTTCTAAAATGCCTTTCTTTCCTTATCCTTCTTAGAGTCCTTAGAGTGAAGTTTACTCCTATAGGAAGAAGATGCTAGGTCCCTCATTTTCTTAATAGACTCTTGTAGTAAAGAGGGGTGGCGTCCCTTTACCCATCCTCACAAGGGATTAGAAAGCCCATCCATGAAAATAACAACCAGTCTCCTTTTAGATATATCCATCACCAATATTGCGAGCTTTCAAAACTCAATGATATAGGCCTCCATAGAAACCCACAGTTTAAGCTGTGCTAGCTACTTGAAATGCAATTCCAGGTCCTTAGTGTTAAATCTATCAATGAGTCTCTCAGTAAACTCTGCATAGGTATCTATCTGGTTATGGCCAAGTGTGACCATATCATCCTGCCACCACTCATGGGTGCTCCCATCCAAGTGTAATGTGGCATACTTAATTACATCCTCCTCAGGCATGGGGTTAAGTTGGAAATAAGTGTCTAATTTTTGGAACCATGTTCACGCTAAAGTCTTCCCTAAACCATCATAGTATGGAATAGACAACTTTACCAACTTCTTCCTCATCTCATAATTTTGCTACCTATTTCCTCTCATGGGCATATGCTTGAGCCTAACATCCATATACTCCCTAAAGGACATTTAACCCTAAAAATTTGGTCCAACATTTCTCCAATCCTCCAGTATTTGGTCTTATATCTCCTATTGTGTAGGACCAACATCATTCTGGTCATTCTATCTTAGAGGGAACTGTGGCATGAGTGGTCTTATAGTAGAAGAACCTGCTCTAGCATATGTCCAGGCTCCTCTATTAATCGATGCATCTCCATTACCTCCATTACCTTGTCCACCTACCTAGTTAGCATTATTGCCCTAGTTGGCATTATTGCCCTGATCTGCTCTAGCCAAGTGTTATGTAATTGCTAGAGCCATCTATTGCAATGTAGCCTATAGCTCCCTTTGACCCCTGGCCAGATCACTGAGCATCATCCTAGTGTTGGGTTCTCCCCTTTCCCCATCTCTATCACCCATGGCTGGTGCTGCAAAAGGGTCACCCTCCTCTTTAATTTCTAAAAAAACTTGTAAGTTTGGGTTTATCCGATTTATCCTCAAGAAGTACTAATGTGTTGGATGCATGAAACCTTACAAGATGGCAGGAAAAATAGTCTCTGATACCACTGTAATGGACACCCCTATTGTGCCCAAAACTAACCCAACAGGAACTCCTTATGACTCCAAAAGGTTTGCTAGTATTGCTTTTATTTTGTGTTTGATAATGACTAATGCATGTAACATAAATATACAATTTCAAGCATAGATATACACAGCTGAAATAACTAACACATTGTATTTATATTAATTGCAAAATTAGTAAATGAGTATAATGTCGTCACACGATAACTCACTAAATACTCTGATGATCGTATGAACATCATTTTAAGTGAATATCCTAGTGAGTGACAAAGGTGCGTTCATTTTGTTCTTCGTCCAGCGGAACTATAGACTCTGCAGGCTAAAATACATGGGCTATGTAGGCTAAAATCTATGAACTCTGTAGGCTAAAATCTATGGACTCTGCAGGCTGAAATCTACAAACTCTGCAGGCTGAAAACTATAGACTCCACAGGCTGAAATCTATGGACTTTGCAGGCTGAAATCTATGGACTCTGTAGGCTAAAATCTATGGACTCTGCAAGCTGAAATCTATGAACTCTACAAGCTGAAATCTATGGACTCTACAGACTGAAATCTACGGACTCTACAGGCTAGAATCTACAAACTCTATAGGTTGAAATCTATGAACTCTGCAGGGTGAAATCTACAAACTCTATAGGTTGAAATCTATGGACTCTGTAGGCTAAAATCTATGAACTCTATAGGCTAAAATCTATGAACTCTATAGGTTAAAATCTACAGACTCTACAGGCTAAAATCTATGAACTCTACAAGCTAAAATCTATGAACTCTGTAGGTTGAAAACTAATTTCTACAGACTTATGCAGGTTGTATTTACGAACTAACCTGGCTACTACAAGATGCTACAATGATGGGGCTACTACAGTGGTACGACTGCTATAGTGGCACAACTGCTATAGTGGCATGACTACTACAGTGGCATGACTGCTACAGTGGCATAACTGCTACAGTGGCATAACTGCTACAGTGGCACCACTACTACAGTGGCTGAGAGCACAAACTCCAAAGACCAATCCCAAGGATTGATGTCTAGAGTGCTACAGATGAGAAGGATGTTCTCAAATGCCTAAATAAGTTGTAAGTACAATAAGTCTTTTCTTCTTATCCAACCTCCCCCAAGAAGCCACAAACACTTCCCTTTATCCTTTCTCCAAGGGGCGACCCAAATCACTTGAGCAATGTGGGATAAAGGATGTGCAACAGTTTATTCATTAGAATATTGCTTATGTCTCCCTTGGGTACCATCCCCATAAAATACATATTAGGATGGTAGGACATACCATCTTCTTCTCAAAAATTTACAAACATGTAGCTTAAAAGGTGGTGGCATCTTTGAGTGGCCATTTTTCACTATCAAGTGTGGTTGAGGATGTCATGATAGTTGATTTGATAATGATAGGGCTCCACATTCGATCACTACAAGGCTATTCTTTGATCACTACACAACATGAAACCCACACAATAATGATATAATCCATGATAGAATACATTATTCTAATATTGATGATCCATGCTTTCTCACCATATATGAAATATTTGGTGCCAATGCTAAAAAATATTATGAGGATCTTTTAAATTAAGTTCAACACCATACCAAATGCAGTGAGTTTACATGTTTTTGAAAAAGAGGCACTACTATACAATGCAAATACAAATCATTGTGACCATTACAAGTGATGTCAAACATGTTTATTGAAGATTAAGGCCATAAAAATTACCTTCTAGCACGTAATGATGAAAGAGTGAACATACACAATGCAAGCATGATTTCAATATGGCATGTAAATGTTGATTTCCAACTAGTTGTCTCCTGCCACATTGTGCTCAAATATATAACAAAGTATGTAGCTAAAGCTAAAAATAAATCTCAAAGCTACCACTATATAATAACTATAATATCATCTATAATTTCATTTAAAATACTAATACTAATTGCATACAACAATTTCTTCACAAAAACTATTGTCAACTACGACATAGCTCCACAAAAGACTTGTCACATGCTGCAAAATCTACCTCTAATGGTTTTTAGCATAACATTTTTTTACCTTATTTTTCAGGAAAAAATATTCAAATATGGTTCTACAATCACATGAGGAAGGAAAACTAGCTTCTTTCATTTATGCATTTATAAATCACCCTTCTTTTATACACAGATTGGCACTCATTGAGGCCACCTAAATATGGTCTCTCAACAATCAAAGAAAACATAATCAATGGAGAAATAGAAAAAAATCAAGCAATTGTTCACATATTCCCTCATTTCTCTATTATACCTCCTACTAATTTACCATCATAAGAAGATTTCCTATTTTACAAACTATTTTACAACATTGTAGTGGACATTGCTTTAACTAGGTAGGACATTGTTACACATTGGGAACAAACCAAGGATTTTTACATTCCATGAAATATTGATTGGATCCCTACATAATAAAGCAAAAATGTTGAATCAAGTAGTGATGCTAGTGACACACAATAATATATATAGATAAAATTTGAAATGCATGAGTGAAAATTCTTATCCTACATGCGCCCATCAAGAAATAATAACATAGATGACATCAACATTCTTGGGCTCTATTATTTTGACACCAACCATAAATAGAATCATTATAAGGTGATACTCCACCTACTAAACATCACCATAATTTATATATTATCAATGCATAATCACCCATAATACATATGTGGAGTGCACAATTTAACCATTACCAAGTGAGCTATCAGGTAACTAAAAAATAGCCTTCAAAATTATTTTGCACCATACCTAATAAAAAACATAGGATCCACCACTTAAGATGATTATAAAAGGAATAATAGGTTTAGGTAAATCTTTTGATTAGAATCATCAAATGTGGTCTGAATGAACTTGCAGAGAGAACAACTTCTCCCCTACTTCTCATTGGAATAGGTGTTGCAACATTTAACATAAATGCATCAACAATACATTCAATCCTCTGAAATCCTATCAATGAAATTAATGCACTTGAAGGACAAGAACTAAAAATTTTATAAGAATAAATGAGACACATTGAATATTTTCTCATCGATGAAATGAGCTTCATAGGCCCAAAGATGTTAGTAAAAAAAAGATGATTGCATGAGGCATTTCCTTAAAATAAAAACAAATCTTATAGAGGTTGCTTAATTATACTTGTTGGTGACCTAGGACAACTTTCTCCCATAAATGACATGATAATGTATGCATGAAATTAATTTGGCGATAATTTTTGGTAAACATTTGACACATTAGTAACATTACACATTTTTTTGTCCATAGGCATGCATGACATATCAACTACTATTCAAAAAAATATTAACCAACATCAGAAATGCAAACCCAAAAAAAAAGCCTGAAATATGCTCATGCCAAGAACATCATCCTTTATGCATCTAGAAAAACAAGAATATTTCAAAGTGTCAACACATCTATATGCAACTAACAAATTGGAAACAATGCATAACAAACAAATATTAAAATTATTAAACATTCTAATTATAATATGTAAATCAGAGTAGAGCAGACAACAAATGACACCAAACCACTACACTTAACTCAATGAAATCATGATTTATGTAAAGGACAAAATATTATGTTAACATCTAATATATGGGTGAAAGCAGAGTTAGTTAATAGAACCACAAGGGAAATAGTTCACATTATCTACCACCTAGATATTAAATTCAACAAAGAGATTGAGAAATGTAATTAAACAACATACTAAATAATACATGAGAGGCCTATTAAATAGGTAAAAGAGCCACTTGAGAAAATAGGGGGTGGGTGAAACCACAAGCATCGGCTAGCGTAAAATAGCTAAGCCCATAAAAAACAAACTAACATATTAACCCAAATGGTTAAAACAACTAACCTAGGTGCACAAATAATATAACTTATTCAATATCCCAAAGTATTTACAATAATATGTTAACACCCTCCCTTAATCAAAAAACCAAAAATAAGACCAAGTTTATCTCTGAAATTTATGAACTTGTCTGCATCAAGTGGTTTGGTCATTATATTAGCTGACTGCTCTGTAGTGGGGTAGTAGAAGAGACTGATGTCTTCATTTGTAACCAACTATTAGATGTAATGATAGTAAAACACAATATGTTTGGTCCAGGCATGGAATATTGGATTCTTCACCATCTTTAGAACACTCTGGTTGTCACAAAAAATCAAAGTAGGCTTTGATGACTCAAATTGAAGATCCTCTAATATTTTGTTTATTCACATAGTTTCACAACCTGCACTAACTAAAGCTTTATACTCTACTTCTATTGAATATAATGCCATTATAGTTTGTAGTTTTCTATTCCATGAGAAAACTCCTAAACCAAGAGTGAATACATAGCCTATTTTAGATTTTCTTGAATCTACTAATACTGCCCAATTAAAGTCAAAATATCATGAAAGCTCAAAATCTACAGACTTCTCATATAGTATGTCAAAGTCAAAAGTACCTTTGACATACCTTAATACCCATTTTATAGCTAACTAATGTACTTACTATGGTTTAGACATGAAGAGAGACAGAAATGCACTGCAAAACAAATATCTAGTCTAGTGGTAGTGAGGTAAATGAGACTACCCACTAGTTGCCGATACACTATTTCATTGACCAGAGGTGAAGCAGTGTCAATTTAAATTTTAGCTCCAACTTCCATAGGTGTGTGATTTGGATTAAAATCCATCATTATAAATCTTTCCAGCAATGATTTGGCATACTTATTCGGTGACATGAAAACAACACAATCACCTTGTCAAAACTCAACACCTAAATAGTATTTTAATAGTACTAAGTCTATCACATCAAAAGTACAAAAAATGTGAGCCTTCATCTTCTGAATGAGACTAAAACTACTCCCAATGATGGATAAATCATCAACATATAAAATGAGAATCAAGATATCATCACTAAACACCTTTACATAGAGATTTGGTTCAGAGTTACACCTTTTGAAACTAGATTCCCTAAGGTATGTATCTATCCTCATATACAAGGCTCAAGGAACCTGCTTAACCCCCTATAAGGACTTGATCAACCTAAAAACAAGATGTTCCTTACCATGAACCTAAAAAACCTGTGACTGAACCATGTAGACATCCTCCTCAAAATATCCATTTAAGAAAGCACTCTAGACATCCATTTGGTGCCTCTGCCATCCAAATTGAGCAGTAATAGCAATAATCAATCAAAAAGTTACCATTTTTGTAGTAAGATTAAAAGTCTCCTCATAATCAACCCCTTCCTCTTGGGCATAAACTTTTGAAACAAGTCTAGCTTTGTGTTTGTCCAAGGAAACATATACTTTGCATTTTACCTTTTAAATTCATTTACAACCAATGGATTTCTTTCCTGGTGGTAGCTTCATGAGCTGCAAGTCTTATTTTTCATCAAAGAATCATATTCCAATTGCATGGTTGATTCCCACTCGTGCTTCCCTTTGGCCTATGAAAAATAATTAGGCTCAAATATATGTGAAATAGCAATTGTTAGAGCAAAATTGTCATGCTCACCTCTGTTACCAAATTATTTTCCTGATCTCAATCTTCTTCTTTCCACACCCTATGGCAAGTCTCCCTCTTTTAGTGCTTCCATAGTGGCAAACTACCACTTTGTCTTCTTTGGTTGTTCTATTGGAACCTCACAATGCCCTACATCGATTCCCTCCCTGGAACATGATTCCACTGATGAATTAGAATCTTGCTCAACTTTCACACCACAACTTATAATAAAATCACTAGAAGAAAACAATGATTCAATATCTAAAACTGTACCAATTGTTGTGAAGTATGGCATCTGTTCATTTACTATGATATCTCTATTTACCATAACTTTATTAATAGAAACATCAAGTAATTTATAGGCCTTTGACTACTCACTATACCCAACAAACATGTATGCTTTGCTTTTTGCATCTAAGTTACTTCTCTTTTGACTAAGAATAACTGCAAAAGCTACACAACCAAAACATTAGAAAGCACTTACATCTAGAGTTTGACTTGACCAAGCCTCCTTTGGAGTCATATTCTCCAATGATTTTTTAGGACTTTTGTTGAGGATGTACACCACCATATTCACTGCTTCTACCCAATATTTATATGGGACATTTTTGCTTTGGACCATACAATGATCCATGTCCATCACTGTCCTATTTCACCTTTCCAAAACTCTATTTTGTTGCAGAGTCTAAGTGGTAGTATATTGTCTATGTATGCCTTCAGTGGCACAAAACTCCTTGAACTATTTTGAGATTAACTCACCCCCATTACTGTTTTAAGATATTTCACTGACCTTCCCCCTATTTTTCAGCCATATCTTTCCAAGCAAGGAAGTTAGAAAAAAAATCATATTTTTTCATTAGACACTATACCCACTTTTTCCTAGAGAAATCATCGACCAACAACAAAAAATAATGGGCTCCAAAAGAGGTAGGTGTTTGCATTAGACCATGCAAATCTACATGTACCAAATCCAATACTCCCTTAGCTCTTGAAGCTTTACCAACATCAAATGAACGTCTAACTTACTTCCCCAACTAACATACAATACATACATGATGACTATCCTGAATAGAAGAAACCCCCTTAACCATCTTAGTCTTTCTCAATGTAGTCAAATACTATAAAATTAAATGCCCATACCTTTCATGCCATAGTGAACTTATGCTATCAAACGCTTGAAGTACACTTTCCTTTGCTCCCTATGGATCTGTAAGCTTATATAATCCTTTTTCACCAATCCCAATAGCAATAATATGGTTAACTTTGGTAGTGACTAAACGTTATTGTCCTTGAAATTTTACAATAAAATCAAAGTTTCTAGTGATCTCACTAATGGAAAAGAAAACTTTTTTTCATATCTGGCAAATACCTAACATTCTTAAATGTATACTAGATAGTACCATCAAATCTGATCCAAACATTATCATATTATTTCACAAAATGAGTCCTACCATCTCCCAAAGATACATATTCATTATTACTATCATTTTTAACAACATATACATACCAGTACTTATGGCATGTATAATGGTGAGATGCCCCTGAATCAAAGTACCAAGCTGGATCCACCGTAGAATTACCACTGGAAGTCATGAAAGCAAAATCAGGGTATGACTTCTCACCTTCACCTTCAGCTACATTCACATGATAAACATTCTTTCTAGGATTAGCCATATCCTATTATCTTTTTCTATAATCTTTTTTAAGGTGACCAAGTTGCTTACAATAAAAACATTTACACTTAGATCTCTTATTAGAACCACTTATGAAGTTTCTATCAGAGAACTAGTAGTTTTACCAAACTACTTACCCTTTCCCTTGATGAAGAATACACTCTCTATATAAGTAGATGTAGACAACATTGTCTACTCCTTCCATCTAGCAGTGTGAACAACTTTTCAAATTCCAAAGTCTACATCTTAGAAATCATGTGCAAGGACTCCACAAATGACTCAAATGAAGGTGAAAGTTTCTACATAACTAGAGCAATCAAATCTTGCTCATCAATAGGATTCTACACAGCCTTCAATTGATCACTGATATCCTTGATCTACAACAAAAACTCAAAAATGAAGCCACTTTCTTGCATCTTAGTGGAAAATAACAATTTTTTCAAATACAATACCATACCAGCTTCAGAAGCCTAATATTTTGAAGTTATATTTTTCCATAGATCTGATGCTATGGTCACATTTATGACCTCTAAGATTAGATTATCTCTATTGATAATTTTAAAAACATAAGAGCCTCATGATAATGTTTATCATAGTCATCGATACCTATGGCAAGCTTTTCCTCTTTATCGAGCACTATTTGATCAAGATTCTGATATTCACATATCGTCAAAACCTTATGACTCTACAAACTAAAATTTTTGCCTATCAATTTTTGTGAATCTGGAAATAAGAGGTGTTGTAAACTAGCCATTTTAACCTAGTTTTTTTCAAAAAATGAATATACCAAAAAAACTATAATGACTTTACACAATATTCCTCCTACGTATGGACTCAAATCATAAACTGATCAATATCTCTAGTTTTTAGCAAAAAACACCACACCATTTGGGAAATTAAAAATTTTTCATCTTTAAAACGCAAAAAAAGATTACAAATAATTATATTTGGATATCTACAATTCTAAATTATTATTATTTTTTTTTGCCAACATCTAAATTAAAACCCCAGAAACTAGTGAAATTTTCACCTTCCAGAACTTTTTCATGATAATTAGGTACCAATAGGTCCCCAATAACCCTTATAAGCTAAAGTTTTGAATTATTTCAATTAAAAAATTAAAACTAATTAAAACAATAAAACTGTAGATTAAAATTTTCATAAAAATAATCAACCAATCAAAAAATTGGCCTACCTACAAAACTTTAGATGCAAATTTTGGGAGAAATACTCAACCAAATTGAATTATGTCAGTCCCTATCATCTCCTATCAAAAAATAGAAATTTTAAGACCCCTCATTCACCAAAAATAGTGCTTGAATTAAAATCTAGTCACTTTTCAAACTGAACAGAAATGGCCATCCAAAAACATAAGAAAAATAAAAATAGACCTGTGAGCCTCTTCTGCTACCTCTTACCACTTTTCCTTTGCTAAGACAAGTCTCTTGATTACTGGATTTCCTGCTGGTCACAAAAAAATTCTCTTCACAGCTCCACCAGGTGCTTCACGCTCTTCCCTAACAAGACCGCTCATCTCTTATTCCGCAGGGTCCCTTCCAAGCTTCCTACACCATAAGCTTTGGTACCATATTAGATTCAACAAAGAGATTGAGAAATATAATTAGCTAGCATACTAAACAATATATGAGAGACCTATTAAATAGGAAAATGATCCACCTAAGAAAATAGGGGGTGGGTACAACCACAAGCATCGAGTAGTGTAAAATAACTAAGCCCATAAAAAACAAACTAACCTATTAACTCAAGTGGTTAAAACAACTAACCTAAGTGCATAGATAATATATCTTAGTCAATAACCCAAGGTATTTACAATAATATGTTAACACTAGATTCAAACTCACCTTCTTTACCCATATACATGGTTACTGCCTTCGAGAATTACTCTGGTCCCCCATGTGATATTTGTAATTTAGCACATCTCCTAATTCATCTTATTGCATGGGGTAATCACCGCCAAATGTTTATCAAAAGGGCATGGCCTCTAACAATATATAAAACATAAGGAATGACTCAATAAAGTAACAATAGATATTGGTAACATTGATTGTCAAGGGTTAACCTTCACTACTGTATCAAGAGTATATTCATTGTACAACTTGTCTATCAACGCTTCATATATATATATATATATATATATATATATATATATATATATATGATGTCAATATACATAACAAACATATATCTCATAAGTGGAAACATCAATCAAACAAATCCATAAGCCTAAATAAGTGTCACTTGAGGTATTTTCTTGAATTTATGCTTCATCAGAGGCTATAAAATTCTCAAGATATAACTTTTATTTATCCAAACACCATGGATGGTTAACTTCCCAATCTAGAACTTTTCGATCAGGGAATACTAGAGATGGAAATGGAGTTGGTCAGCTGCTATTTATTTGTAAAATGCATGGGTTTTCCTCTATCTATTCTAGACCTAAAACATTGGGTTAAGGCTACGTGGAGCTCCTTATAAGCTCTCTCCTTCACCCTACTTAGGCATGCTTTATTTCAAGTAGCCTTCAGTTGTTCTTTGGATCATGATTTTGTTTGGTCTTCAAGGCCCTAGTTCATTGGCAATTTTGGGGTTTTCTTCTCTCCATGGAATCTATTTTTTGATCTTTAAAAATATGTGGTGATTGCATCACCCCTTTAAATTAGGCTCTACAATATCTCCCCCCCCCCTCGCACATTTTGAGAAAGGAAGAACACATTGTGATGTTGATCAACTGGAATCCATTTTTTGATCTTTAAAAATATGTGGTGATTGCATCACCCCTTTGGATTAGGCTCTACAATATCCCCCCCTGCATTTTGAGAAAGGAAGAACACATTGTGATGTTGATCAACTGGCTCAGATCTTTTGTGAAGCTGGATGAGGATTCGATGGGGAAGAGGTTCATAAGATTTTATGCGATTGTGGATATGTTTAAACCTCTTTGGTATTCTATTCACATTTGTTCTTTTTGGGGCTCATGGATCTAATTTATTCACTTTAAAGGCCTTTAATTTAGATTTTTTTATTGCAATCTTGTCAGACACCAAGATTTAGTGTGCTCTTCGAAGGGTGGTGTGAGTGCTCCTCACTCTCAGTTAGTTTGGAGAAAAAAGGATCCCTTGATCAATACTTTTTATAATGTAATCATGGCATCTTCAATCAATTGTTTGGCTCTTCTCCCCCTCCTACCCCACCAATGGATCCTCCTCTGAATACTTTGGTCTCTTCCTAGAGTGATGTTGGTTTAGTTGGGTCCCTTGCCCTCCCTAGCCTAATGGCTTTATTTGTGTCCCCCTCAAGTTAAGCTCAAATCCCCTTTGGACATAATGGGAAAAAGTAAGGGACGAAGGACATAAGTAGAAAGGCTAAGATCTAATGCTGAAGAATTGGTGAAAGAAGGGAACCAAAGGACATTAGAAGGATTCCTCTCTCACCACTATGGAAGAAGATTCACTTTAGCCATTAGTTGATTTACTATTGGTTACTTTTAGGTGTTTTTACTAGCTCACTTTTGATTGGGTTTGCTAAAGACACCTTGCCCACTCTTGGTTGTCCCTCTGCAAAATTTCGTAAGTTTGGTTGTAGACGGTGGTGTTTTAATTCTCTTGGTTTTTTCCACAGTCACTTTGATTGTTGTTATTTTGGATGGTTGTTTCCTCTTTGTCTTCATGTTTTTGTTTGTCATAACTCTAGTTTTATTGTTGGTTTTGGTTACCTTTGTAACGGGTTTAGTAATCCCATAAAAACCCTCTCTTTTACCAATCAAATAAAAAAAAGTATTCAAAAGTCACAATTAACATTAAATACATCATTTTTTACATTTTCAATGAAATATGTGTTTTGAGTATGCTTATTTTATAATTCTTATGTCATTATATACATTAATATTTATTTACAGTACTAGTTATACATGATCTCATTTTGAAAGATAACCAAAATGGTGTGTCAATCATGTGGGCACTATGGTCGTACAAATAATGGCATGCATGTGTATTCAATGTAATCATATAGATTGAAAATTGATTTTGTTCATGACCAACAACATCAAATCATAAGGTATTTATCATTCTATGGAGAGCGTATTATTTTAAGGTATCAATGGAATTATTATCTCTCTCACCAAATTATAGTCAATTTTAATTTATATGGGGTATAATGGAATATATTATATGTGATGTAGGACTATATTTTGATGTATTTAAAGTAATATAACAAACTAATATATTAGTAAAAACTATATATTATCATTAGTACCTAGTTATTAGAGAAAATAGTTTACATTATAATTAAATCATTTCTATGTACTCTTTCACTATTTGTTATTGTAATATAGTTTTAATTAATAATAACCTTCCCTTTGTAAAATGAACCATGCCATATGTATGTGTATGCATGGGATAGGGAGACTTATAACTATCCTCTTTCTCTCAATAGAGTAGGATTCAAATAAGATCATAACAATAGAGCATGTGTATACTTGGATGATCAGGTAAGGAGCTAGAATAACCATAGACATAGTAGAGGGTACTCTACACTCAAATATCAAGAAGAAAGGATTCCAAAGCCTAAGCCTATGACATAGAGTATAGATATCACTAAGGCTCAATGTAGATAAATGGTTGTAATAATTTTTGTAAAGATTATAATAAGGGAGTGTATCAATGATATAGTAAAGATATCGCATGCAAGGAATCTAAAGAACAAGGGTAACCTAATCCAAGATAGCTAAAATCATTGAACTAATAAGAAGGTAATTGGTGAAATAGTCAACCAATGGGTGTTTTATGCAACCTTATGTGATAACGGTGAGCCTAAGCAATTTTATATCTATACATATTATTTGGTATAAGGCAAATCATAAGCAAGGATGAACACATATTTTCATGATAACAATAAGTAAGCAATATCTAGTCTACTAAGTAAATAAATTAAAGAGAGTAAGGATAGAGATACTTACCTCTAGGTGGACTTGTCAATGCTTCAATCTCCTTATTTGGATCTAATGGCATTTTTTCAAGAGATGTTGTAGGTTGAAGACCTCAAATGGAAATATGAATACCTAAGTATCTTTAGATTTACGACTTCAAAGAATAGGTGTACCTCTTCGGTTCGACTTCTCCTATTTTATGAATATACCACAAATTATCAAATTAGGGGCTAATGTGCAGCATATGAGAATAGTTCATAGATTATGATATTTTGGTACAAGTTATATGACTCATATTACATAGGTTATAATATTTTGGGACATATACAAGGCATATGTGAGGTATTTTATTAAATTATTTATGCATGTTGTAATCATATGTACTCAGATTCTTAGATTGAATCGTAAAATCCATCTATAGAAGATAATTTTAAAAACTTATTTAGATTCTCAGATTTGTAGGAACCCATGGTGGGTCCCATTCTCTAGAATAAAATATAATGAGTAGTGTGGTTGAGGTTATGTGTGATTATCCATCGCTAATTAATATTATGGCATATTAATTTTAATCCATGTTTTTAACACTAGCATCTACAAAGGGCATAATCACCCCATTCTCCATTGTCTTTAGAAGGCAACTTGGTTCATATGCATACATGTGTATCCACTCCATTTTATTTCAATTTAAAATATGTTCAATTTTTTTACTTTAGATTTAACATCATATGTGAAAAGTGATTTCTACATGTTTCATTACGGGTTTTGTATGGATAAAATGCAACACTCAGCACTTACCTAAATACACCCACCATGATTACACTAAGGTATTGCCTTATATCTTTTTACTCTCATAATTCCATTATGAGAATAAAATGGGGGGAAATGCAAACACTCATATTTTATATTAGACACATGATAGTGTCATTTTTTACTAAGATTTAGTATACATGGCATGCGTACACAACTGGTTCTTTATCACACTCTCTTCTAACCATTATCTTATATATGAGCCCACCCTTCCCAAATTTTCATTATTGGTACACAAGATTTCTCGTCTCTACCTAAACCACTCATTATCATACTCAAACTTTGTCATAATCTCACATCACTATTCCCTACTTTCTGGACAGTTCTGACCACAGTTAGATGGATCTAGTTACTAGACATATTTGTCTTGGATTAACTTGTATGCATGCCCTTCAATGGCTATTTTACCAAATTCAAATCCTTCCTGTGAGTCATGTTAGAGTGGTCATGTTCACACTGGCTAGTGGTTTTAGTTATTTCGAAACCAATTTTGTTTTTTAGTGATGTTTACACCCACTCACAAAGTTAAGCTTGATTTGGAGTTTTGTTATATTCGTTAGATTGTTTTGTTTGTGTGCATAAACAATATTTTGTTGTATACCTATTTAAGATAATCCACCTACATTCAGGTTGATCACAACAACCAAGCGGTTGTTGTGAAACCAATTCCTTTGCCTATTTAGTAAGCTCTCCTTGTGCTTCTCCATTGTGTTCTAGAGAGAGGAATCTACAGAGTGTATATTTTATTCTTAAGATAACAATGAAGAGACTCGCTTGTGCATAATGTCTGAGACGAATTGTTTATTGCTGACTAACTCCACCCTTGAGTCACGACCATTCAAGTTTTCACTCGAGTTTTTGATGCCAGTCTCTGTTGTTGTCTTCATCTAAGGATCTCAACAAAACATCTCTACAGACTACGTATCGTTTGCATACATATCATCGTTCTAATCTTCCACGACATCAGATCTACATTGATCCATCACGGGGTTCCTCTTCATTGTCGTTCCCTTCTGGTTCCTCCACAGCTTTCGGCATCCACCTCCTTCCCCTACAATCCCCAAAACGGCCTATCTCCTGGTCGCTCCGCTCAACATGACAGCCTCGTTTCCCTCTAAGCTTGTGCCTAGAAACTATCGTCTATCTGACCACAGAAGTCCTGCTTGAAGGCATCATTGGAGGAAAACCAGAGGCAGATGGTTTTATAAGGAGAAGAACTGCCCCCCATAAGGCCTTCACCCTCCAAAGTAGCTCTCTCACTGCCATATTGAGCCTGTTTGTCTGGCAGGTTATCTTGACCCCTCATTTTCAGGAAGAACGTGCTCTTCATTTTTTACAGAAAGGATTTTATTCCTTTTCTGAATTCTTTAATTCATTTTATAAAATGGAGAAAGCTTTATAGGGCGTGGAATTTATTTGGTGGCCTTTCTTAAATTGGGGGACGTATTCGAATGGTGGTGTTTCCATTTCTAAAGTGGAGCCACACATTCAAAAACAAAGAGGCACCTTATTTTAGTGTGCTTTGTCATCTCTTATGCCACTTTGTATTCACTTGCGGATGTATTTTTAGCTATGGCCGACGTCCTTTTTAGTGTGCATTGTATTTTTGAGTCATGTGTTATACTCACAAGATGCATTTTCAGTGGTAACTGACATTTTTTTTAGAGGCTTTCTTTTATTTACATTTGACTATTTTATGCCACTATTAGGTTTTCATAACTCCGAGTATGAATTCTCGTATGATTAAATCCCTTAGTT
Organism: Torreya grandis; assembly: GCA_037957365.1. Lineage (NCBI taxonomy): Eukaryota > Viridiplantae > Streptophyta > Pinopsida > Cupressales > Taxaceae > Torreya > Torreya grandis. The sequence continues at coordinate 2,789,474 of JARHVA010000241.1, read as the reverse complement.
ATTCTAACTACGCCACCTAGAAAACCAAAATACATATGCACTTGTAGATGAAGGGATTATGGAGAGTTATTCTTGGTAACTTTCCCATTTTTATAGATGAAGACGATATTGTGTGGCTTGTATCCTTACAAAAGGAGGCACTTTTGTTTATTCACCTCCATGTTTTTTACAATTTGTAAACTTATATTGAGCATGCCACATCACCTAAAGAAGCTTGGGACATTATTTTATCATTGTTTTATGAGGTCTCTTCACCTGCCATTGCTCCTCTTTCTTCTCCTTCCTCTTGTAGTGAGGATTCTTATGTTGGTGACATTATTTCTCCACCATCTTCTCTTATTTGTAAGGATGGGATTCTAAACGGTGATTTGCATGAGGACTCTTTGACACCTCCTTCTCTTCCTATCAATTCTTGTCCTCTTTCCGTTGTTATTGAGGACACATTTTTTGAGGATGAGACACATGGACTGCCTCTTCCTACTACTGATGTAGATTTGATTATTGGTGGTCACTTGGATGAGATACCTTCACCTCTTCCACCTACTGATGTGCATTTTGACACAATGTTTGTTGCTTCTATTTATTATTTTGGTATGATTTTTGATAGTACCGCACCAAGCCCTAAACAACCCATTGATCCTATGGCCTTTTTCCTAGCACTTCAAGAAGAAAATAGGAAACTCATGATGCATAATTCTCTTCTACCCTCCCTGATTCATGGAAAGGATGTCATCATTTTTTATCTATATAATAAACTCATTCGCATACATCAATCTAATACCCCATCATGTTGTGTTACTGAATTTGATATGCATCTACTTGATGCACTTTTACAATGTGATCTACCAAAATTTAAGAAACCCATTGTTCATGTTACTCCTATTATTGTAGATGATACTTCTATGCTTATTGTTATTGCACACTCTACACATCCCACTCTAGTTTCACTCATATATATTTCTGCTTCTTTTGAGTAGCATACCACTAGCTTTGGCTCCCTCATGCTTCATTCCATGGGTCACACTACTAGACTTGTGGGTATTGGGAGGCATTTACAAGACATTTCTTACCCTATCTAACCTATTACATGGATTACTCAACATGGCATTGGTTATGATGTAGGTGATTCATCTTCATTAGGATATTTTGATAGAGCACCATCTTTTGTTCGCTCCACTCTTCATGACGATATTGCACTACATATGAGCTCTTCTACACCTTCAGTCAGGCTTGAGAAACCTGAGATTATAGTGGTTAGATATGATCTACCTAACACTTATTTGGATGTGACCTTACATTCTTCTACTGTGGAATTTTCACCCACTCATATGTAGGCATCTTCATCCACCATTCATGTTCATTTGGGGTAGATTTTTTATCATTCTTAGTAGTGTTGACAATGTTATTTGATAGGACTCTATAGGCAAGGTTCCTCCACCACTCAACTTCTTTGACCACACACTCTACTTGCCTTTTGATGCTCCTTAGTTATTTGAGATCCTTATTATGTAGATGTGTTTTTGGATCCTACATATCTCATTTCACATATGTCATCTACTGACATTGACTGCATTGTGGACTTTTTTGTGTCACTTGATGATATTGTTTTTGTATGGGACCTTTATTTTTAGTCACACTTAGAATCATGGAGTTTTTTATTCATGTTTATATGATCCATATTAAATATTTTACTTTTTAGTTTTTGACTATCCCATCACCACCAGAGATATATTATTGAGATATTTGTCTATGTACCTTTGATGTTGACAGTCTCCTTCATATTTGTTATGGATTTTGCTCTCCCTCTGAAGAAGAGCTAGTTTGGTACAACCCATTGTTAGCATTTCAATGTTTTGTAGTGGGATTAGCCCACTCATACAGATATTTTTTTGAGTCACTACACCCACTTTAGAATTATGGGAGGGGGGGGGGGGGGGGGGGGGGGGGGGGGGGGGGGGAGTGTGTGCACATACTTCTTTAGGTTTTGTGCTTCTTGCTAGCCCTTGGTGCACCACAGTTTTTTTGGAGGCAGTTTATTGAGTGCATCTTTTATTTGATGTCATTCATTCCATCAATTGCACCTACTATAGGTTTGTGTTGATTTTTTGAGTCATGGTCCTTGGGATGCCTTGTAGCGTATGTTCTCTTCTTCACTCTCACTGTGGTTTCACTAGTTTTTTGGGTAACTTGCAGTGATACATTTCATCCATGGTAACTCTTTTTCCACAATTTATGACTAGTTTTTTTTTACAGAGTGAGCCTCGTACAAAGTACCAGTTCTATTTAACTTAGCCATTACAGTGACTCGATATCCATGTGTTTTGGTAAGGTGGATTGGTTATCATATGGACACTTTGTATTTCACTATGATTTGTACATGGGTAACTGATCAAGCCTAGTTGTCGAGACCCATTCAGTCTCGTTACTTTCTCTTTTCTCACTCCCTATTATGCACTTAAGGGAGGGTGTTGAAGTGCTCGTGTTCAGATTAGCTAATGGTTTGAGTTATTTTCAAACTAATTTTTTTTTAATTGTGTTTACACCCACTCATAGAGTTAAGCTTGATTTGAGTTTTGTTATATTTATTGGGTTATTTTATTTATGTGCAGAAACAATATTTTATTATGTACTTATGTGAAGACAATACACCTATATTAAGGTTGTTCATAACAACCAATTGGTTTTTGTGAAACTAACTCTTTTGCCTATTTATTAGGTATTCTTTATACTTTTATATAGTGTTCGAGAGATATGAAACTATATATTGTATATTTTATTCATGAGGTAATAATGAAGAGACTGGCTTGTGCATAATGTCTTAGATGAAGTTTTTTATGGTAATGGTGTGCAGGTGTGATCTTGTGGTTGCATGAGTGCATATAGCACTTTGTCAGGTCATCACATACATTTTTAATATTGATTCAAATATAAATTACCCAAATATATAACTATATGATCATATCAAATATAAGCATATTTCTATCTAGTAAACACCTATTTATCATAGGAAAACATTTGCACATTGAGAAGTACTGACCTAAAGCTTTAAAATATAAAACCCCTCAAGAGATAAGGTCTTGATCTAAGTATTAATACATTTTAAGTTCAAAATCATAGGTTTTTAAAGTGTTTAAATCCATCTAAATGATTTCACAACATGTTAGTATTGCACTAATTATACACACTCAGCTAGGTGGGATAACTATGTGCGATTTGAGCCCTCTCAAAGTATTAAAACATAGTAAATACTCATCCATTTAGTGAGGGTTTATTGAGGTCAGTGCAACCAATCCTTATTACCCATTTTTATATGTCTTATTTGTCTCAAGAGTGTAAGTTAGGGTTTTGAGGCAAATAGAAGGAAAATAGAGTTGTTTGCACAAGTCCAAAAAAATGCATATACAAGAGTTATTTACAGGCATAGGTGTAATGATCCCAACTCTCATGGATATTTTTAGGTATCCTATATGAATCTAGTAGAATGAAAAAAAAATAGGCCACCACAAATGCCCATCCAACACTATACTCATCTCAACAATTATCATAGTTTATTTCATGATCTGAAATAACATAGGGCCCTTACAAATCGTTTTCAATGAGTTTGCACTACCACAGACCTACATAGGGCCTAAAAAAACCAGCCTATCTTATAGGTCATTTCCATAAATGGAAACTATAACAAATTATTTATACTCTATTGTTACAATCATATTTTTTTAATTTAGACATAGATTATACAATCTGATTAGACTTAATGTTTTGCATATTTGGACTACCAAATCTGAAATTAGTTAAAACACTCTTGGAACATGGACATGAACCAACACTTAATATTTTTAATCATTACATAAACTTTGGATAAGGATTCAATATATAATTACCAACATAAATATTATCAATTCCATAAACAAACATGAATGATCAACCATTAGTGAATTTTTTTGCTTTGTTTCATTAATACTCAATTTTACATGAATGCTCAAGACTTAGTAAGCTCAAAAATGGTAACAAGTTCAAAAACTCAATGACAAAAAAATAGTTTTTAAAACATAACAATAATAATAATGTCATCAACATATTAAATTATGAGGCATGGTGGATTTTTATGGGTTCAATCCATGATATTGTGGTTACATACAATATATATGAACCCCTAAAAATGCATAACATTTTCTAATTATAGAAAGGTTTAAATGCTTTATAATTCATTTATTTGACTAAAATAATATTATATTTGTACCATACCACATTAGATCTGCTCAACATCCTTTCATGTAATGGCTTGCCTTAATGTCAACCTCTTTGAAGACTAGTTCCACTTGCTAGCTCCCTGGATTGGTGTTCCTCCTTTTGCACTATGTGGTTCATACTAACTCCTTCCCATTCATTGTGATCTATGTTTTTATTTTAATAAACCACCACCATTATTACATGCTAAGAATTTTTAGGTCATAATCCAAGTGATCTAGTGTTTCTTGATACATCTATGCAACCACTTCCTCACACATTGTTTGCCCTTATGGCACTCTGCTAGACTTCATCAAAATTGGGATCTGATTTACCTATTTCTTGTGTCCCATGATTCTATGCATTATTAATCCAAAATTCCCATAAATTTTATTCCATCCAAGTTTTAAATAAAATTAGGGACAATCCTATACTTGTAATAATTTGGGGCTAATAACACCATATTTAACCAATCAAATATTTAGTTCAATATCATAGGCAATTGGGGCCAAATGAGCCTCATGCAATGAGTTGCATCCATATAATTTTAATTTTGTATTTAATCGAGTATTTAGTTAAATCTCATACATAAATGGGTCCAAATGAGCCTCATGTAGTAAATTGCATCCATTTGATGTAAATTGGGGCTTAGATTGTACACCATAATCAACTAAGTTTTTGGTTCAATCTCATACATAATTTGGGACAAATAGGCCCCATGCAATGAATTACATCCATATCATGTCAATTATGGCTCTAATTACACACCATATTAAACAAACCTAGTATTTGGTTCAATCTCATATGTAATTAGAGCCAAACTAGCCTGTATAATGAATTACATCCATCTAATGTTAATTGGGGATTTGGTTGCACACCATATTCAACTAATTGAGTATTATGTTTAATATCAAATGTAATTGTGTCCAAACACACCTTTTGAAATGAATTACATCCATCTAATTTTAAGTGGGGCTCTAATTTCACACCATATTTAATTAATTGATTATTCAATTCAATCTCGTATGCAATTGTGGCCAAATGAGCCCTATGTAACCAATGTCATATATCTAATGTCACTTGGGGATCCATTTGCACACTATATTAAATAAATCAAGTATTTAGTTCAATGGTATACACAAAGGGATCTAAATGAGCCCTTTGTAAGGAATTATGTCCATTTAATGTCAATTGGGGCTCCGTTGACCTTGTGCAAGAAATTGTGGTCATCTAATGTCAGTTGGGGCTCTATTGGCCCTGTGCAAGGAATAGTAATTTATTTATTTATTGGGGCCCTTTTATATCTTATAATGCTCCCTTGAAAATGTCTACAATAATCTTAGCAATTTTAATTCAATATTCCATCTACTATGAAAAATGGTTTCTTTTTCTTGCTTAGAGTTGATTTTCATGTTATATGTCCACTTCATGTCATTATAATTAATTATAAATTCAATGGGATTATTACAATTGCATGGAAACAAAAAATATCTTATTATCAATCTATGGAAGACTTACTTTTAAATAAGAAATTAAAAATTCATTCAATACAATAGAACTTCATAGTTCTATTATCAATACATAATACTTAGGTAACATACTTAGGTAATTTGTTTTACTTTACATGTAGATGAGGAGGAATGGGCCTTATAAATCCATAATCAATCAATAACCCATCCCATATGATATATATTTTTTAGCTTCTACCACAATATATCTTTCCAACATCTTACACATATACTCTTCACAATCATCGATGTACTCCATGAACTGACATTTGGCAACAATGATACATCTCCCATGAGAGATATTTATAAAACCAATGATGTTCTTAAATTATTAGGGATGACCATCCATGTAGGTGTGGTCATAAATTTTCCTCACATATTTATCAACATTTATATCATAATTAAGAGACATTGTATTTTCAAATATTATTATAAGGACATGCTAAACTTATATGTAATAAAATGTGTCCAATCTATGAATGAACACAAAAGATCAAAAAATGGAAAAATATGTACTTCATCCTCAACTCCTCTTTTTGAACCAACTTTACATTTCTTAATATTAAAATCCCCAAATTTCCATTATATATGTTTGATCCACATATCACATGCCTATGACACCGAGAATAGATAAACATGTTAACTTCTATAAGTGAGTTATTCAAAGGCCAAGCTCCATATGCCTTATAATTAAAAGTGTCCTTATATAAGTGTTTCAAATCATCTTTCAGCTCATGATCTCTTTAACTCTCAAAATTATAATCCATATAGTGTTTATTTCATCCTTTTTGATTATCTTTCAACCAAATCAGATTTCCTACTTCTTATGCAATTAAATTCACATCATCTTATTCATAATCACTAGGTGTAAAACCCCACAAAGATGCAACGGGGTCCCACTCTAAGAAACTTGATTAATCACTCAACATCTCTAGAGTAAATGGTAACCTAGAAACATTGAAAATAATATTTACAATTTAAGGTTCTAATAAAAAAAAAATATATATCCACAATGTTATAAGAACATAATTTTTTGTATATCTAATCTATCATCAATTAATCAATGTTTTTTCAATGAATATAGACTATATATAATAAAATATTATTATTAAAAAGTAAATTTAAGGACAATCACACACATGTTTTTTAGATAACATTGTTTCCAATCCTACAATTTTCAAATATGTATTCCAATTTGTGTCAAAGACAACTACTCTCTTTCTATCTACTTGACATTCTCCTACACATGGCATCACCTAAAAAAGATGTGACAAAATCGACTAAAAAATGAAGCAAAAGTGACTTTAATATCACTTACTAACATAAAGCATCAAGGTTAGCATCATATAATCACATTACTCTAAAAAAAATAGATAGTTAAATATTGACTCATGTTGGTTTAGTTTATTTCATTGATGTAGAAATTTGATGCATATAACATCATGAGGGGGAAAACAAATATATATATATATATATATATATATATATATATATATATATATATATATATATATATATATATATATATATGTTTTTGTGCCAAATTTTAGCATAAATTTCTATAGTGACACAAATTGCATCATCACATAAACATGACATAAAAATAACATTTGAATTTATTTATTTTTATAAATGACATTCAATTTATTGCAAATTCATCAAAATATTACTAGTGAGACCAACCTTGCAAACTGTATCTTTAAAAAGGTCTGAGAAAAATCTTACATTTCAATCTAAATACATAAAATGTTAATTTGGAAAGTTATTCAAGTTAAAGGCAATTACAAAATAAGAGCAAGTAATTAAATTTTGAGAAATAGAGAAAAGAGAATGTTGATGGCTAAGAGGTCACATTGGAATATGAAGATAAGAATATAAAGAGGGTCACAAACTTGAAGAGGAAAAGAGGAAGAGATGAGTCCATCACTACATAGGGGAATATTGTGGCAAACTTAACACACATAAATAAATAGACCTATATATTCATCATTAAAACTCTTAGTAACTATACACAAGATAGAGTGTTATATGAACAGATAATATGTTAAGAAATTTTAGGTGTTGTAGAAGAGAGTTCATGAATTCAGTAATCACTTTATCAATTTGATATTAGTAAAATGACCTATTTATAAAGTGGTCTCTATATGTAGATGATATTTATGAATTATATAGCACCTTAGTCTTATAAACTTGAGAAACTTAGATCCTGGTTGTTCCTCTTAATTTTGTACCTTTCCAACTTTTAGAAGTCTAGCATTTGTTCTATCTTGTGCCCCATGGTCTATCTCTTGGTCTGACCTATCTTATGTTGATGAACCAAACCTGATATCTTTCCCATAATGCTTAAAATATACTTATCTTACACCTCTACAAGTTTTGAGCCTAGACTAGTTTTCCTACTCCTTAGACACTTGCATCCTAAATAGACACCTATCTTGATGCAAGTGTCTTACTCTGACACAAGTGTCTGGTGTCCTAAAAATCATCTAATTTTCAAATAAAAATATCTTAATGGTCAGCCTAGGTGATTTAATGTGAGTTATTTCCTGATAAGATTGGTATAAATACAAGTTCAATCCTCATTCATTAATCACCTATAAAAGAGCAAAAGAGACTAAGGCAACTTATCAAAAACATTATATCAAGCATTCAATTGAGAAAAACTTCTCTATTCTATTTTATTTTCATATTAGTCATAAGGACAACACATCTACATGTATGAAGTACTAAAAGAGTAACCCAAGAGCCCAATTTTCCAAGTTACAATCTAGGTCACTGTTGTACTTGATTTCCACATATTACATGATTCACACACAAACCAACATGTAGGGGAGAACTACATTAGTTTGAGTCCCTCTTCAAAGTATTGGCTATGTAGGAAATGACCATTAACAGAGGGGTTTTTGGGGTCAGCTCAACACCATGTGCCCACTAACCCATTTTTTTGACAACCACTATGAAGATGAAGAAATAAGGTTTTACAATTTCATGAGCAATAGTCCATGACCCAAATATAAATGCATCAAAGAAAAATGATAAAAAAATAGAAGCATCTAGGTGGTCACATACTATTCCAATAGGTATTCCATATAGGACACCTTCATCTAACCTAGACACTAGCATCAATGCAACTATCCCAAGCTGATGCAAGTGTCCAAGGCTACAGAGGCACTCAATATAGAATTTGGTGACTATTACATAATCATCTTCTAGTTTGCTTCTTACCTGTTCTAGATCTAAAATTATGTTAGCATCAAAACCAACTAAGTACATTGTTTCTTTATCATTTCCAATCTAACATAGTTGTACTTTCTATATTTATCCTATCTCAACTTAATAAATTCAACATATGTTATATCTAAGTCTAACATTTAATTGGCCTACTATAGATCTGATTTATCACCCTTGAACATTATCATTTCTATATCCCCTTTAACTTTAGATAACTCCAATCTATATTTTTAGGGTTAAACATTTGGTGGACCCAATATTTGAACATTATTTGGCCTAAGCGTAGCCTATAGGATGTTTTTTTTTCCTATTTTGTCCTAATCTTTGTTTTATTATCTCTCTTATCATGGATGATATTGATTGCTTTGATGACTATGATTATGAAACTCTCCAACTGTCCCTTAAGGAATCAAAATTAATTACTCTTGTATCCTTCCAACTACTAAAGCATATAATATCAAAGCTTTGAATGGTGTTAGTTGTTATCCCTCTAATGAGGTCCATGCTCCCACCATTTCAAGAGATGAGTTGATCCATCTTAAGGAAGATAAAGAACCTTTACCCATACTTCCTACACCACCATCACATGATTTTGGCCTTTGATATTTGCTAAAATATGGATACAAAGGACAATGATTGGGCAAACATGAGCAAGTTATAACCCACCCTATATCTTAAAAAAATAATATATATTGGAAAGGCTTAGGATTTTTTAAAAATCCCGGAAGGCACCAACAAGGCAAGTCATCGAGTCATGCCTTCATGCATATTTTATGAAAAAATTGGGTACATATGACCAATAGGTTCCTTCATTTGATCATTAAAAGTTCTAACAAATACATAAATAAATTATGATTGATTTACAAATAAATTATAAGGGGGACATGCCTTAAATAAAAGTGATTCAAACCCCCATAATTCATATATTTCTAAATAATATCCCCCTTATCAAGGGTAATGGTTTCCTCATTCCTTCATTTAAAATAAATTTTATACCAAAAAAGTGCCTTTACCAAATATTTCTCAAGCTCAAATTGTTATATCCTCACCAAAAGTAAATGAAAAAAATTCTTCCAATGGTCCACATTATTCAAATGATATACCAAAAGTACCAAAGTTCAAAAATCCCATACCACTACCAAAATATCCTAAATTCAATGATCATGAACTTGCACTTGTTATACATGAAGATGATGATACTCATATGCCTAGATTCATAAAAGGTGGTGGGTTGGAACCAATGATAACACCTATGATAAACACCCCTATTCCCATGTAATATCTTATTTATATTGGGTATCTTCAAAAACAAATTCCTATACTTTAAATGCAAATGGATTTCCATAATGATAATGCACATGTAGCCTCATTTAATAATCAACCTCTTGCAAAATGTATACTTCAATATTCTTAATCACCACGTTTTGAACTACCATACTTATCTCTATTTGAAACACATAAAGATCCATTTGAGTACATGATATTTTATGTACGTTATTTTGGTCAATGGGGAAAAGATGACAAAATATTATTAAAGGCTTTCCATATGAACATCCTCTTGAACAAAAGAAACTGATACCCAAACAATTAATTACTAAGACTACTAAAGCTAATTCACTATAAAAGGGTAAGCAATAGGTAATTACATTTATTAGGCAATAAGTACTTGAGAGACCATTACATCAGAGACATACAATGGATTCCATGGAATCCTCTTCTACTATGCACCATGTTCAGATATCCAGAGTACCTACAGATGTTTCTATTACTGCTATTCCAAAGAAACCATAGAGCACTCAACAATAGGTCCCATAAACCCCTATTCCTATTATTCCTATTGTTTCTTCAAGACCTTAGAGTCATATTTTACATACGTAGAAGATCACAAATACTATAGCGACATATATTGCACCTATACATGATCCTCAACAACATCACTGGTTTATTACACTAGGTTCACAATGGGGAGATATTTATGACCACCCTTTGGATGGGATCATAGGATAGACTTTCCATTTCAAAATTATTGACACCCACATATTATATTGGATCCTTGGCATTTATGTGTTAGTTTCATGTTGATGAATATCATACCTATTACTTCTAAATACACCTATGTCACACTTCTACTTAAGTGTGATACAAACATAAATAGATACATGATCTATTCCCATTTTGGATGTTGGGCCTTCCCTTTACTCATGTCATGTCGACATTGAGGGCATCCGCTTATTCAATCTTGATACTCACAGGTTATATGATTCGATGATGATCCTTTTATTATCATGTTTGAGCTTATATGTACCTAAACATGCCTTTATCCATGATTATATCTTTCACAAGGTACTTGATATGATATGTACTTGACATTTTTTGCTAAACATTTGATCCATAGGCTACTATGACATGTTTATGCTAGTTGCTTATGATTTCTTTGATGCACTTTCTTGAGAATCTTGCCTTACTATTGTCTTACTTGTTTGATCATTTGAATATGCTCTTTTGTTTACATCCCCTATGCATATGTGTGATTTATTTAACATTTCAATATTCCATTGATTATTGTATGGATATTTGAATATGACATTCTTGCTTTTGTGGACATTTGACTAAGTCATGTCCCTTCAATTATGCAAAATTTTAACATGCCCCTTATTTGTAGTCTCCTTGGACCATTATGTGTTGACTTGATTTTGAGTGCTCTTGTGTGTGTGCTTGTTGGCTTGTTGAGCTTGAATTGCTTCTATCTATATGTTTCCATGATGTTTATCATGAATATTAGGCCTTCATGTCATCATATTATTTTATGTGATTTAATGTAATATCTACCTCGACATGTTCCTTTTATATGCTACATGGTTCCATTCACATATTATACAATTGTTGTATCATTTTGAGGTGAGGTAACTACCAATTACTATTCTTACCTCACCTCAAGAGGGGGAATATCAGTGGGGGAATGTCATAGAGGAATATTCTCCACACTTGGCACAATTTTCAAATTTAGTGGGGTATGCTTTGGAAGCATATTATTCACACTTATTCAATACTCAACATCTTTAGATTATAGTGGGGGCATGTTTTGGAAACATGTTCTCCACATTGGTACTTATAAAAGTTTTCAAATCTCTCCACACTTACATAATTTATAAATTGGCCAAATCACACATCTATAGGATTTAGATTCATAATTTTTGAAAATTTTTGTACATTGGTACTATTGTCACCAAAACTTGCACCCTAGAATAAGTTGTTCAAGTTTCTTCCAGATTTGGGCAACATGGGAACTTCTAGGTATGTGGGTGTACCTATATTAGAAATGAGCCTCTAGATTTAAGGGATAGCTCCTTGAATGTATCTTGAAATTCTATTATCTATGCCAAATGATTATTTATGGGGAAAAGAGCTAGAGAATGTATGAATTAAACCTACTATAAAGGAGGTGATGCTTCGAACATTTAAAGATCCACTCTCAAGATTGAACTCATTAGCACACTAATAGAATATGAATAGGACTAATGTAGTGTCTAAAATGGTTTTCAAGCAATAACGTTTCACCTAGAGGTCAATTTCATGGGCTTAGGCTAGAGGGAAATAAGGGTAAGGCTTGATTGAAAGCACTTATAGTCAACTATCCATTCTATAGTTGAGACATCAACCTTAAGACACACCAGATGACCTATAATAAAAGTTTATTAGCAATTAGGTTGAGCTTGGACCTGCAAAGGGAGGATGACAACCATTTTTTCAATAAAAAAATACAAAACACTAAGCACAAATAAGTAAACAAATACAAAATTCTCTATTCATTGCTCTAAGAGGTGCAAAATATAATTTATGGTAGAGTTTAGTCATACCAGCCTGAGGGATACTTAACAATAGCTCAAAGGATACATTTATAGAAGAAAGGGCCTTTAGAGAGAGAGAGATCTTGGTGATAAAAGATTAATCAATGAGCTCAACTCTATTTCAACCATAATTACAACTGTCATCTGCATATTATGCTCATTCAGACCTTTTGATTGATCCAGGTCACTTCAAGTGGATACACAGTTACATTATTCCCTCATTGATGATCCCTAATGGTTGTAATGATGGGATCAATTTGTTTTGATATAGGTCCTAGAATCAATGCATTTATAACCATCAGATCAATCTATTAGAGTTTTGTCTTAGTGCCAATTACTCTTCACTAGTTCATCATGGTGTACAAAAGTGGAGAGAAGGGTCCCCTTCATGCTTTTGGTCCTAGAGATGAAACCATTGGGGTCTATGTGTATGCCTTTATGGTATCCTTTGAAATTATATATCTTATTCAAACTGGATCATGCTTGAACTCATCTCCATGTTCATAGGTCCACTATAAATGAAAAACCAATCTCAAACTATTGGTTTTCTTATTAGGTCCAAATAGAGCCATTTTTTGCCTTCAAGCATCCATATAAATTAATAACTCATAATGTACATAGGTCCTTCTTATAATACTGGCAAACATACAGTCACAAAATGAACCTTGTATGACACAAATCCTCAAACCAGAGGTCTATTATAAGCTTTAATGGTGATCCCTTTATATCCTTTAACATGAATGCATCAATGTGTCCCTTTAATGGTTTTTAAACAAACTTTAATGGTGACAGGATGACCCATGCAAGACCTTGTTTGCTTCGGTCAAAAACTTGCCCTTTGGTTTGACCTTGTCCATCAAAAATTACTTAGGCCATCAAAATGCTCCAATTTGTCTTTATTCCTATTGGCCTCATAAATTCCCACTGATAGATCTTAAATTTTTGACCTCTTATGCACTATTGATCTCCCTAGTATGAATTAATATAGTCCATTTATTTCTTATCACAAATATCTTTTGACATGTTGACTTTAATTTATACCATTAGATTAAGATGTATGAGTGATCACTAGCCATAGATCTCATTGGGCCCATTTTCCTATCAGTGATCATGCACCGTTAGATCATCAGTATGAATAAATGATGGTCATTGATATATTTTGGACCCACCTTCTTGTCAGTCACCTCACAACATTGGATCTCTGCTTGGTGAATCTGCACCATTAGATCTTGTCCAACCTATAGCCTTTTAAGGGCTTTAACCTAGGGACCTTTTAAATCATTTGACTTGAATGTGAACTATTAGATCTATGTTATCAGTATAAAATCACACATATAATGTTAGATGTTGATAAAATTTAAACCTTTTAAGGACCTTTGAACCCCAATGGTTACTTTATAGAGCTCAAACTTGACATTAGCGTGAACATCTTATGTTGCAAGTCTAACTTTGAAACTCCATAACTTGAGCTAAAAAGCTCATGCAAACATGTAACTTTCAAGGTATGATCTAGGAATGAATATTTACATGGTGATATAATATTTTAACTCATATATATTTCTAAGGTGTATTTACCAAATCTACAAGTTAGCTGGTCCATTCATTTTTGGATGACATCTAGGATGGCTTGACCCCTTATACTCGATAAGCTAAACTTTGAAGTCTTAGATCTCAAGAGAGAAGAATCATCAAGATATGAAAATTGTAGAGTGTGATCTTGGCACTAAATATATTGATTTCATAGGGTTTTATGGTCACATGAGGCTTTTTGAGCATATTTATAAATTGCGTAAGTAAGTTGTCTAGTTTGGTCTCTAGATGACGTCCTGAAGATGGTCTGGCTTCACAAGGCTTGTTTCTAAACTTTTGGAGAATTGAATAAACTACTTGAGGCCTATTCAAACCCTTTCCATGATCTTGATTATATTAATCACCATGAATACCTATTTGGATCCTTGAAAACCTACCACTTGCATATATGACCCTAAAATGACCCCTAAGACACTAAATGACACAAGGACTGAGATAGACTATGACCAAAGCTAGAATGCCATATGAAATGACATAAAATGAATTAAAACATACCCTATGAAATTATAAAAATCTTCTATATAAGATTTTAACTATAAGGGGTTGACCCATTTTGGCCTGTGGTAAAAATGGTCAATATTCTTGGCAATTTCCCAAGGGTAGTATGCTTGTTATGCCATGACCAGTTGCCTAATCCTATATATTGGGATACGGAGTCACAAGTATGCATGTTTGATATAAAAAATACCTAAAAAATAGCTCAACAACATAAAACAATAATATAAAAACACAAATCAAGAAACACACATGTGCTTCATGAGCACTTATTAGAACACAACACAATAAGAAAATAAACACACACCTAATCTAAAATTTACAAACTTGACCCTCATTTTTCAATATCAAGGTTTCAAATGTATCCCATTCATAGGGATAGGCATCTCTTCTAAATTCATTTTTACTAATTGAAAATAGTTGCTTTGTTTTCACTTGATGATGACAAATGGTCAGCTCTATAAGGTATCAAATTTGGTATGTCTCCCTAGTTTTGATCTATCTTCATCCCATTTCAATACTATGTCACCTTCTTGAAATTATTTTGGAGTTTCCTTCTTATCAAAATACCTCTTCATTATTATTTGGTGATGCTCCATAGCTTGATGAGATTTATCTCTAGTCTCTTCCAACTCCATTAATTCTACCAATCTCACCTCCGTTGGAGTGTTCTCAAACAACTATAGTTGATGTACTAACTCTAAGGCAAACAAATATTGAGAGATAGACAACCTAGATTCTCTTTCATAAATAATCATAAAAGGATAATTCCTTGTTGATCTCTTGGGAGCTATCCCATCATCCCATATGACTATCTTTAATTTGGTGTGCCAAGATCTTTGGTTATGCTCCAATGTTATCTTGATGATTCTGATCAGATTCTTGTTAGTAAATTCATCCAACCCATTACCTTGAGGGTAATAGTTGGATGAAGTGCTCAATAATATGTCATTACTATTTTCCCAATCAGTTGTTTTAGCACCCATAAAAGCAAGAGCATTATCTAAAATAATAGTAGGAGTGTCAAACCTTATTATTATATTCTCATATAACTCCAAGATAGCATTATCATTATCTTCTTTAAGTGTTATTTCCTCAACCCATCTTTTAAAATAGTCAGTTGTTGTGAGTATCCATTTATGACCAACAATTAATGGGGGATTTATCATGCTAATGAAATCAAGACCCCATTACATGAAAGGTTGGTCTAATTGGATAGGATTCAAAGGAAGAGTTACAAGCTTCTATTTTTATATAAAGAAAGCACATTGTCCACACCTTCTCACCCAAGCATGGAAATCCTTGAAGAGGCTAGGCCAATAATAGCCTACCCTCATGATCTTGGCAGTTGTGGTTCTCAAAGAGAAATGACCTCCTGTTGACCCATCATCAATCTTTTGAAGCAACACTCTAAAATGATCATTATCAATGAATCTCAATAGCACACCATTAATGTCTCTTTTAAAGAGCACACCATTCATAAGATAAAATGGAATAGATTTCAACCTAAAATATCTCATTTGTGATCTACTCATACCATCAGGGTACTCACCATTTTGAATAAATCTGATCACATCTTATGTCCAACTTTGTGGAGGCAATGAACAAACTAATTGGAAAAAATCATGGTTGACTAGAGCCTCTTCTTTTGACTCATGAATATCTGAAGCTAAATATTCACAAAGGCCATTACCCCTTATCAATTTTTTCACCTTGATAACAACATCATATTCCATTACTTTAGTGATCCACCTTGCCCTCTTTTCACTAAGATCTTTGCTCAAGAGAAACTCTTTGGTACTAAGATGAGAGAAAATAAAATGAATCTTATTATTTGAAACCATATGTCTGAGCTTATTTAGTCTCCTTATAACAAAAAGGACCTATTTATCAATAAAGGTTTACTTGACTTCATAATCTTCTAAACCTTGACTAAAGAATGTGATTGGCTTCTCCACAATCTCATCATTATTTTGAATTAGCATGGCTGAGATAGTATCAAGGTTAATAAATGAATACAACATGAAGTCTCTAGTAAAATCAGGATTCACAAGAGTAGTATCTTTTGTAATTACTTCTTTATGTCTTCAAAACTGCTCTTACTCTCTTTAGTCTAGGAAAAGACTTGGTTCTTCTTGAGCATAATTGTGATAGGTTTCACCAAAGATGAAAAATTGGGTATGAACCTCCTTACAAAATTCATCTTTCCTAAGAAAATTTGAAGACCTTTCTTATGAAAGGGAAATGATAAGCCTATAATAGTTTTTATCCTCTCATGATCAATAGTCAAACCAAAAAACAAAGATGCATTTATTTGGATTAAGAGATACTTTATATTGCATGCATCTTTTAAACACTTGTCTCAAGTGTTGCATATGTTCATTATCATCTTTAAAAAACATTGTTATATCATCTACATAAACCAATAACATCTCATTGATCAAACCTTTGAAGGCCATGTCAGTTGCTCTTTGAAATGTGATACCAGCATTGGACAACCCAAAGGACATCTTCTTATAAGCAAAATTTCCCCATTTAGTAGTGAAGGTTGTCTTAAACTAATCATCCTCACTGACTAAAATCTAATTATAGCTTAAATATCCATTTAAAAGAGAAAAACATTGAGAATCTAAAACCGTTGGCAAAATCTGCTCTATTACGGTTAGAGGATAGCGATCTTTGAGTGACACACTATTAATATCTCTAAAGTCTACACAAAGTCTTATCTCCTCAATCTTATTTATAACTGACACAAGGTTAGCTACCCCTGTCAAATGCTTGTGGGAAATATTATCTCAGATTCAAGGAGTTTGGTAAGTTCTAACCTCATGAGTTGCTCAACCTTGGGGTTGATGGGTCTTTGCTTCTATCCAACTAGTTTAATTATTCCAACTCAATGGTATGTTGTGTTAGGATAGAATAGAATCCTTTAAGGTCCTTATATTCCCAAGAAAAGATATCATGAAACTCTCTACATAGCTCAATGAATGCTTGCTTCTCTAATGTAGAACATACCTTGCCTAGTTTGAGGAGTGTGTCCTTAAAGATTAAGACTCTTTAATAATTATCTTCTTTTATAGACATACTCACTTTATCCTTCTTATTTTGATAATTCTTATTGAATTTAATTTATAAGGTCACCTAAACCTTACGTATCTTATTGGTTCTTAGTTACACAATCTGATCACCCAATTGTTCTTGGAGCCTCCTTTGATTCCTTAAAGAAAACTCAGTCTCATTTTTCAAGAAGCATGCAATATGTTTGTCATTGTTAAACAATTTCCAAGACACTTCATTATCAAGTATAGAAGGTCTGATAATTATATTAATATGAGACTATTTTTCCTCCTCTTTTGTGGTAGTTGGAGTATCAAATTGAGCTCTTATGGTAACTAGTCTATTAGCATGAGTATTTTACTCGCTTGGGACTGATTATACATTGTATGCATTGAAGTATTCAATAAAATCACATACCATATGATTGTATTAATTAATCAAAGGGTTTTTGGCAGCAACCACATTCCTCTCTTGATGCACAACCAATTCACTATCTCTATATACTTTTAAGTTCTTGATTCCTTTCCTCCTTACCCATTGAAGGCCATGAATTAAACCTTCATACTTAGCCACATTACAAGTATAGTTGAAATGAATTATATATTAAGAATAATATTTTTGTTTATATGGGGAGACCAACATAATTCCAAATTTACGTCTTGAACCATCAAAAAACATCTTCCAGACTCATCATCTTCACCCTCTACCTTGGCAAGTAGAGATGTCGGTACTCCTTCTTCATGTATACAATACACTCCTAAATTAGTTTCCCCCACAGAAGCATAGGGATCATGCTCATAAGTATTAGTGACATATTCATCAAGAAACAAATCTGAAATGCCTTCAATCTTTGATGAAGTGCCATCATCTACAATAGAGTCATTTTCTTCATAGGCTACATAATTTAGATTGGAACTTGCCTTAATCTAAGGCTCAATATGAAACCTTGAAAGGGGTTATCATAATTATCACCTTAGCTTGGTACATTATTTTAAATTCCAAAAAAGACCAATCAACTAAGACATATACACCTATATTGGCTATGAAGTCCCTTGATAGGCATATTACAAAGTGGGCTAAGAGATCAACCACAACTATGTCTTGCAAGATAGGAAAACTAAGACAATCATGAAGAAAACCTTCAAGACTTTTATTATTCCTAATATCTTAGAAAGTGTACCATATAATTCAAGGACACCTTTTTCATGTGGCTTGTATTTTAGGCCTCGCTTGTCAGCTACAACTTTGGGTATGACAGAAGTAGAAGCTCCACTATCGACTATGTAATTGTGTACCAACTTGTCACCTATAATGAGGGTGAGGTAAAATGGTAGAGGTTTCTCAGCCCTAGTGGATGGTTCAACAATGTTACTAGGATAATTTTTAAGATCAACATGGCAATGACTTTGATTTGAGGGTGAGACACTAGCAAGGATGGTAGATAACTACTTTTGTAGGAGTTATTTTCGACCAGACATATGAAGAACATCCCAAAGGTAAATTGATGTTTTAGTGTTCTTAAAAGAATATACAATGTTTAAATAACCCATACCTACTTTATCTTGGGATTTTTGAGGTGGATAATTACTTGGAACTTGAGGTATAGGAGCAAACCATACCATATTTTGACTTGAAGGAGATGTGAAATTTTTTGTAACAATCACACTTGTAGCTATTTCTTGTTGCCTTAAAATAAGGTTGGGTGAGCTTATGGGCATGTTAATACTAGCTCCTAGAGCATTCTCTTTATCCCTTTTATTGTATACAATAGAGGCTCCTTGATTTAGCACAAAAGTTTCTTCAACTAGAAAATTGGTGAAGATCTCTCCTTGAGGTTGCCAATCCTCATTAACTTGCATCATCACCTCATCCTCATTTGATAGGAGGGGAAGAAATACTCCTTGAGCCACTAGAGCTTGCTCTCTATTCTCATTAGCATCCATGAATTGGTCTTGTTGCCAATCTTCTCCTTGCACCAAATTACTATGAACTGGTACCATCTCCCTTGCATTGGTGGTAGAGTTGGGACTATATATATTGGTAGGCTTGTTGGGATTAAGCTACCATTAGCCTCTTCGTCTTCCATATTTTTGACCATACTATTTATAATATCGGTAAGGATTCTGATAGGCACCTTGTTTCATATTAGCTTGTAAGGCTAGGAAATTTACTTTCCAATCAACATTATTTTATGCTTGCCTAAGAGCAACCTTAGTTTTGGTATTGACATTAGGAGCTTGGGCTACATCTAGAGTATTATAAGAAGTATGAGACAAAGTAGGCATAGACACTTTAGGAAAAAATCTTCTATCTTGGATGAGACTATACTCAACTTTGAAAGCAAGATCATATGCTTTAAGAAGAGTGGAACCTCCCATAAATTGAAGCATGATAGTAATTTTAGTCCCAATGGCTTTCAAGTAGGTAGAGAACACAAAGATAGTAGGTGGTCTCGTGGGAAGAGGAAATATATGCCAAGTCTTCAAGAACCTTTCATTGAAGTCATGCATTATTTTTTTGGATCCCCTTTTTATCACATTGAGTTGATGTATGAGAGAGGCATGGTCACTTTCATTTCCAAGTCTAGAAGTCAACAGTTACACACCATACTCATCCCATATTGTGATGCATCCACTTTCTAGAGTCCTATACCAATCAATAGCTTTTCCCTTAAGGGACATGGCAAGGAGTCTAATGGCAATGTTCTCTCAAACAATGTTTTGGAAACTATATAATTTAGAAACATATCTAATGTGCTCACTAGGTGTGATATGACTCTCACCATTGAATGTGGGCACACCTTTCATGATGTATGGAGGAATGACATCATATACTTGAAGTTGAATTGGATTTTCAGTATTGAAGGTAGGGAAAGCATGAGGTCTAACCATGTCTTCTTCTTCAATATCTTCAATTTATTCAACCTCTTCACCCTCTTCCTCTCTAGAAAAATCTACTCCTTCCTCAAAGGGAAGATTAGGTAGTGGATACTGAAATTCAAGAGGAATTTTAGGCTAAATGGGTGGGTTAATGGATTGAATGTTTTACCAGAGGATGACCTAGTGATAACAATGAATTATGAAGGCAAGTTTATAATAGAACAATGGCCTTAAACTATATATACCTTGAAGGAGTCACCAAATATTGAGTAGCACACCAATTTGTGGTTGATGTTGTCAAGCCCAACATTCACCTTGATAAATTTCTTGAAGACAATGGGTCCCACCAGAAGTGTCAAAACTATTGTCACCAAATCTTGCACCCTAGAAGAAGTTGTTTAAGATTCTTCAAGATTTGGGAAACATGGTAACATTTCTAGGTATGTGGGTGTACCTATATTAGAAATGAGCCTCTATATTTAAGGGCTAGCTCCCTAAATGTATCTTGAAATGCTTTTATCTATGCCAACTAATTACTTATAGGTAAAATAGTTAGAGAATACATGAATTGAAACTACTCTAAAAGAGGTGATGCATTGAATGTTCAAAGATCCACTCTCAAGATTGAATTCATTATCACACTAATAGACTATGAATAAGACTAATGCAGTGTCTACAATGGTTTCCAAGAAATAATGTTTCATGTAGAGGTCAATTTTATGGGCTTAGGCTATAGGGAAATGAGGGTAAGGATTGATTGAAAGCACTTATAGTAAACTATCCATTTTTTACCTAATACATCAACCTTAAAACACACTAGATGACCTATAAGAAAAGTTTATTAGAACTTAGGTTGAGCTTTCACCTATAAAGGGAGAATGAAAACCACTTTTACATATCAAAAAAATATAAAACACTAAACATGGATTACTAAACAACTATAAATTACTTTATTCATTACTTCAAGAGGTGTATAATATAATTTCTAGTAGAGTTTAGTCATATTAGTCTAAGGGATACTTAAAAATAACTCAAAGGCTACATTTATAGAAGAAAGGGCCTTGAGAGAGAGAGAGAGAGAGAGAGAGAGAGAGATCTTGTCACTAAAAGAGGAATCAATGAGCTCAACTCCATTTCAACCATAGTTACAAATTCCATCTACATATCATGATAGTTCAAACCTTTTGATTGATTTGAGTCACTTCAAGTGGTTACATAATTAAATTACTCCCTCATTGATGCTCCCTAATGGTTGCAATAGTGGGATCAAGTTGTTCTGAGCTGGGTCCTAAAATCAATGCAGTTACAACCATTGAATCAATCTATTAGAGATTTATCTTGGTGCTAACTACTCTTCATTGGTTCATCATAGCATGCAAAAGTGGAGAGAAGGGTCCCTTTCATGCAATTGGTCTTGAAGATTAAATCATTTGGGTCTACATGTATGCTTTTATGGCATCCTTTGAAATTTTAGCTTTTGTTCAAACTAGATCATGCTCAAACTCATCCCCCTGTTCATAGGTCCACTATAGATAGAAAACCAATCTCAGACTATTGGTTTTCTTATTTGGTTCAAATAGACCCATTTTTTGCCTTCAAGAATCCATAGAAACTAAGAAGTCATCATGTACATAGGTCTTTCTTCTAACAATGGTGAACATAGTTATAGAGTAAACCTTGTATGACACAAATCCTCGAACTAGAGGTCCATTTTAAGCTTTAATGGTGATCCTTTTATGTCCTTTAAATTAAATACATCAATGTGTCCATTAATTTTCATTTGAAAAATCTTTAATGGTGATGGGATAACCCCTATAAGACCTTGTTTGCTTCGATTGAAAACTTGCCCTTTGGTTCGACTTTGTCTGTCAAAAATTGTTTGTGCCAATCAAAATGCTCCAACCTATCTTTATTCCTATTATCCTCATAGATATTCATTATCAAATATTGAATTTTTGACTTCCTACACACCATTGATCTCCTTGGTATGAATGAATGTGGTCCATTGATTTCTTGCCATGAAGATATTTTGACATGTTGACTTTCATTCGCACTATTGGATCAAGATGTATGAGTGAGTACTAGTTATAGATCTCATTGGGCCCACTTTCATGTTAGTGATCATGCACTATTGGATCATTGGTATGAATAAATATAAGTTATTGATCTATCTTAGACCCACATTCCTATCAATTACCTCACACTATTAGATCTTTGCTTGGTGAATCCACATCATTAGATTTTATCCAACCTACAGCCTTTTAAGGGCTTTAACCCAAGGACCTTTTGACTCATTTGACTTCAGTGTGAATGATTATATTTATGTTATTAGTATGTGAAAACATGTGGATAATTATATTTTGATCAAATTTAAACCTTTTAAGGACATTTGAAGCCAAATGGTTAATTTACAGAGATCAAACTTGACGTTAGCATGAACGTCTTATGTTATAGGTCCATCTTTGAAAATCCATAACTAGAGTTAGAAAGATTGCACAGACATGAAACTTTTAGGGTATGATCTAGGCATGAAGAGATCAATATAATTTCAATATTTTGGTTCACATGACTTTTTAGGTGCATTTACCAAATGTACAAGTGATTTGGTTCATTCATTTCTAGATGACATCGAGGATGGCTTGGCCCCTTAAACTTCTCAAGCTGAACTTTGAAGGCTTAGATCTTGAGATATAAGACTCATCAAGATATGAAACTTATAGAGAGTGATATTAGCACTAATTACATTGATAATGTGTAGTCTGATGATGATGTAAGGTTTTTTTAGCATATTTATAAATTACACAAGCAAGTTGTCCAGTCTAGTCTCTAGATGATGTCCTAAAGATGGTCTATCTTCACAAGTCTTGTTACTAAACTTTTGAAACTTTAAATGAACTCCTTGAGGCCTATGTAGACCCTTTCTATGATCTTGAATGTATTGGTCACCAGGAAGCCTTGTTTGTATCCTTGAAAACCTATCTCTTGCATAGATGACCCTAAAATGACCCCTAAGCCACTAAATGACACAAGGACTAAGCTAGACTATGACCAAAGATATAATGGCATATGAAATGACATAAAATAAACTAAAACATACCCTATGGCATTAAAAAAATCCCCTATATAAGATTCTTACTATAGGGGTTTGACCCTTTTTGGCCTGTGGTAAAAATGGTCAATAGGTACCATTGTTAAACATAGTTTCAACATGAGACATATCTAAGATGCATAAGCTATACAATGATAAATTAATATTGTAAAATCCAAATTAGTTTTAAATTTTAAAACACTTCTATGTACTATTACCATATCATGGACTTTTACGCACTGATACCCAAGGCATATTTTTATGGACTATATTGAGTCAATCTACTATAATAGTTGGTTCACTTTTGGTATGTTAAGGTGATTAAATCACTCAATATTTCCAAGTTTTTAGGTTAGACTTGATTGGTCACCTAGCCTCACTAGGTTATAAGTATCATTGGGTTGCACAATTGAGCTAATCTCAACTGTCAGGTAGCAACTCATATTTTCTCCAAGGTTTGGGACATGTGCCTTCCAATGTCTCTCTCGATCTCTATCTATCTCCTTAGATATATGAAATTTCTAGATTTATATATATTTGTCTTGATCTCAGTGTTAGAGCCTTACAATGACATATATTTTCAAATCAATTCACCAATAGACAAGGTGGTTACATTGATATATAAGTGTACTCATAAACCTTTCTCTTTCAATTTTAATATTTTCAATACTTTCAATTTCAAATTATATGCATTAATTATATATTGTAACATGCTCTTGGTTGCAATTCAGCCACCATGAAACCATTTAAATTGGACTCAAGCAAAGGCAAGCCATGTTATACACACCTAGCTACACATTCTTTTGCTTTAAACTAATAATTTCATTACTATATTAAAGGTGGGGTAAATGTAGATGATATTTATAAATTATATAGCACCTTAGTCTTGTACACTTGAAAAACTTAGACCTTGGTTTTTCCTCTCAATTTTGGAGCTTTCCTACTTTTGAGAGCCTTACATCTATTCTATCTTGTGCCCCTTGGCCTATCTCTTTGTCTAACCAATCTTATGTTGATGACCCAAACCTAATGTCTCATCAAGAATTCTTAAAATATACTTATCTTACACCTATTTAAGCTATAAGCATGTACCTATATTCATACTCCTTGGACACTCACATCCTAGATAGACACCTACATTGACACAGGTATCCTGCTCTAATGCAAGTGTTTAATGCCCTAAAATTCATCTAATTTTCAAATGAAACTATCATAATGGTTAGCCTAAGTGTTTTAATGTGATTTATATTCTGATAGGATTGGTATAAATACAAGATCAATCCTCATTAATTACTCACCTATAAAAGAATAAAAGAGACCAAGGCAACTTATCAAAGCATTCTATCAAGCATTCAATTGAGCAAAGCTTCCCTATTTTCTCCTATTTTAATATCAGTCATAAGAAAAACACATCTATAGGTTTGAATTACCAAAAGAGTAGCCCAAGAGTTTGATTTACCAAGTTACAAGTTAGGTCACTATTGTACTTACTTTCCACATATTGCATGATTCACACACAAGCCAACATGTAGGGCAGAAATTTATTAGTTTGAGGCCCTCTTCAGAGTATTGGCTATGTAGTTAATGCTCATTAACATAGGGATATTTGGGGTCAACTTGACATTGTTTGCCCACTAACTCTTTTTTCTCATAACCACTATGAAGATGAAGAACTAGGGTTTTACAATTTCATTAGGAATGATAGTCCCTGATCAAGATCTGAATGCACTAGAGCTAAGGTGACAAAAACCCCAAAATCATCCAGGAGTCTGCATCCTATTCTAATAGGTATTTCATACAAGATGCCTAAATCTAACCCAAATACTAGTGTTAATGCAACCATCACATGATGACACAAGTGTCTGCGGATATAAAGGAACTCAATCCATAATTTGGTGATTGTTCCAAAATCATCATGCAGTATGCTTCCTACTCATTCCGAATCTAGAACTATGTTAGAATCAGAACTAGATAAGTACATTGTTTCTTTGTCATTTCCATATCTATCATAGTTATACTTTCTATATTTAGCCTATCTCAATTTAATAAATTCAACATATGTTATATCTAAGTTTAGCATCTAATTGGCTTATTGTAGATCTGATTTATCACCCTTGTACATTATTATATCTATATCCCCTTTAATTCTAGATAACCCCAATCTATATTTTTAAGGTTAAAAACTATACTATAAGAGGCACTTGATTATTTATTTGATGTATTCTCAAATTTGCATGATTATTTGTTATAAGTGAATCAGGGTTAGAAAAATGTATAAAAAATAAGAAGAAACTAGGACTAGTCAAAACTATGATTGAATTAATTGAAAATACCCCCAATACAACTAGGTCTTGAATCTTCATATTCCATTTATTTCTCTAAGTTTGAGACATGTATGGTGGAATATTTTATTGATAATCACTCAAGATGATTAGAGGTTTTGAAAAATAGAATTTAAAAACATGGTGAAGATATTGGAATCCCTCATTATTAGGTTTAACAGTGATTCTTTGTATTCATGATATCGAGTCTTAAGACTTTAGATGAAAATTGGATATCTTGCAAGGCACTATAGGTTATTATTGGCTTAGTCATTAAAATTCTCAAATAAATGATTATGAAGCTTAAGGTCTTGATTATAGACTTTATTGATAACTACATCACATTGCCTACTAAGAAAATAGAATGGCCTAAGGTCTTAATTTAAGAGGCAGACCATATTATTCAAGAGATTTAGATAACTTTGGTACTTACAAAAATGAGGTTCAATGAGATGTGGTTAATTTATGTGCCATATGTGGTCATGGTTCATACTAATTACAAGACATTGATGGTAAGCAAATTGATATGTTGAAGAATCCAATCTTCAATTCATTTCTCTTTATGATTATAATTTCAATAGATTTGTTCCTCTTGACAATTATTTTAAAATGTATTCCTCTTTAGATGTAAGAAGATTTGAAAAAATGAATTATGTTTTGATGTTAGTATAAATTGATTCTCATTTAAAAAAATATATAATATTTACTATTAGGTGGTATGTATTTGATTTGCACTGTGTTTTTTTAAATGCATTTCTATAGGGTTAGTTATTACTGATAAATAGAATCTTGGTAGTTATATTTCATTTGAACTGTTGTTGTCAAAACTATTCTTTGTGACTACCCATGGGAACCAAATAGATTAGATTTGATGGTTCATTATTGATTTATCTATTTTAAATTTTAGAAACTTATAGATAAACTCTGACCTAAAGTTTAAATAAGATCAAAATAGAGTGTAGTAGGGAAGAGACTATCTTGAATGTACATTGAGGTGGTCAATGACTAAACTGCTTGTATATTGAGCACTTTATAGTGTTTATTTATGTTATCATATAGACAATCAATAGGAATATGTTGTTTTATTCCTCAACTCACCAAAAAAATAATCCCTTGCAGGTAGCAACCTCCTACATACAGGGAGTACAAGGTGGTCCCATATGTAGACATCTAATTCCTAACACTATTGTGTTTTAAAATTGTCAATATTACTCTAATTACACTCAAATGCACAATTTAGGCCAAAATAACTCAAATAAGCTAAATGAAATCTAAAATCCTATAAATAGAAGGGCATATAACATCATTTTAAAGCTTAAATTGTGTAAACTTATAATTTAAGATTCACTCCATGAGTCATTTATGTTTTGATAAATGCTTTATTAACAATATTTAACTTAAATTGATATGCATATTAGTGATTTCATATCATGATCCTAGGCTATGCATAGTGATCTTGAGATGATGGAGGAGCTTGGCATCCATTATTGACAAAGACAAGAACAATAGATTAAGGGGAAAAACATGCTCAAAGCTACTTTTGGACGGTTGAATCACTTAGGAAGGTAATAATTATTTATTTTATTTCACTTATTCTTCATTATCATTTTCAAACCCTATTGGAATAGGCTATCCTAGCTTGTTAGTTGGAATAGGTTGGCCTTTTCAAGAGTCCATCCTTATCTTTCATCCTAATATGTCCTCTCGAGGGGGCATCACGGGTCATTTCCATTTCCTCTTGAAAACTTTTTGATTTGAAAAGATGTTGCTTCATCTGAATGTCTTGCTATACCTTATCAAACAAGTGAAAAATTTAGACATCTAATTCTTAACACCATTTGTGTTGAAATTGTCAATCTGACTCAAATTGCACTCAAATGTATAATTTAGGTCAAAATCACTTAAGCATGATAAATGGTTTGAGTTTTTCATATACAAGTGCCAATTTAGGCCAATGTATCCCTAAATGGGGAAATGTATTTTATATGATTCCCAACTTTTCTTAAATCATTTCAATTCAAAATGATGATTTTGCATTTTGGTGCCCTAGATCACTCTTTTCTTCTAGTTCATAAGTACACATTAGGTGCCTTTGTTATTTTGTGTCAGCAACATCCTAAATGGGATCACGGTCCATATGCATCTAATGTCACCTTCTAATTCCTCTTGATTCAAATTATGACCTAGTAATATGTATTTCTAATCATTTTGATTAATTATGCACCAATTTCCAAAGAATTTCACTAAAATTGATTAATCTTACTTAGGTAAACCAAACCAAATTATGAGCTTAAGTAAGAATTTGATGGAGAAAATTAAATATTTATTTATTATAAATTGATTATGAATATCTGCATCACCTAATGACATGATCAATAGGGTGGCATCCATAAGCCATAAATACAACAAATATCAGGTTTATGGGCACCCATGCCTCATTAATGCCACTTTTTCCCAAATATTTATGATGATATTTATGGATTAATTATTCAATATTAGATTAATTCATGGGAACACATATCAATCTTGATATGGATGGTCATGGTTGATCCTAATCAAATCCAAAATCCTACAAATAGAAGGGCATAGAACATCATTTTAAAGCTTAAATTGTGTAAACTTATAATGCAAGATTCTCTCCACAAGTCATTTGTGTTTTGATAAATGCTTTATTTGTAATAGGTTAGCTTCAATTGATAAGCATATTTATGATTTCATATCATGAGCTTAGGTTATGCATAGTGATCTTGAGATGATGGAGGATCTTGGCATCCATTATTGACAAAGATAAGAACACTAGATCAAGGGGAAAAACATGTTTGAAGCCTCTTTAGGATGGTAGAATCACTTGGGAAGGTAATAGGTAGTTTCTTTCTTTCAATGACTTCTTATTTTCATTTACAAACCCCATATAATAGGTAGGATTAGATTGTTAGTTCTTATGAATTCTTTGTGTTTACATGACTAATGTTTGAACTAATCCTCTTCATAATCCAACATAGCTTTGATGAACAGTTCTCAAGATCACCATACATAAACTAGGCTCAATAGGTTTAGCACTCAGATTCAATGCTTAGACTTACATCTCTTGGCATATATCATGACTCTAATCAATCTTTGGTCAGTTTTCTTCATCCCTCTTTCCATTCTCTCCCACTTTTGGGTAAACTACATTGGCTTGAAGTCCATATAGATTATGTAGGCAATGTTTGGATATTTGATGTATCCCTAGCCAGCTCAGCCACCTTAAATTTTCCTTTCGTTTCTTTCATCTCTTTTTGCATTCTCATATGTCTGGCTTTTTGTGACTTTTATAACCATTACACCATTGCATTTATGTTTGTAACCGCTCATCTTTAATCTATGTAAAAGGTTATATCATTGAGCTATTACTTGCCAATTTTTCCATGCTGACACATAACATTTGACCCAATCATAAATTTAAATCATCCCTATAGGGGCAAACCATTCTTTATCAGCGATCAAAATCTACCCTACTAGGGAAACATTATTTTATCATGATTATGTTTGCTCTAATGGAGCACACTATTATTTCTTATATCTTTGGAGATGTCATTATCCTTTTATTATAATTCTAATTTCTCCACATTTTGCCCATGATGGCAATATTTTAGTGTGCAACTTGTCTTGAGATTGATCAATTCTAAAACACGCAACTTGCACCCTAGATTTGGGTGTGTTCAAAGTGTGTTGCTTCTATTTTTGGATTGAATCCTTCTAATTTCCCCCATCTTTGGGGCCCATTATATTATAATTATATTTTATCATTGATGGTATCAATGTGTGAAATTATTAACTCGTATAAATGTGATCTATTTCATGGGTTAATCTCACTTTCTTTCTCTTTTTGAGAGTCCAACCTTATCATTCATCCTAGTATGTCCTCTCAAAGGGGCATCATCGGTCATTTCCATTTCCTCTCAAAAAAATTTTTCTTTGAAAATACATTTATTCATGTAAATGTCTCACTACATCTCAAATAGGGGGAAAATGTAGACATCCAATTCCTAGCATCATTTGTGTTGAAATTGTCAATCTTACTCAAATGCACAATTTAGGTCAAAATCACTTAAGCATGCTAAATGGTTTGATATTGTCGTATACAAGTGTCAATTTAGGCTAATGTATCCCTAAATGGGGTAATGCATTTTATGTGATTCCTAACTTTTCTTAAATCATTTCAAATCAAAATGATAATTTCAAATTTTGGTGCGTTGGATCACTCTTTTATTCTACTTCATAAGCACACATCATGTGCATTTTTTATTTTGTGTCATCAACATCCTAAATGGGATCATGGTCTATATGAATATAACATTGCCTTTTAATTCCTTCTAAGTCAAATTACAACCCAGTAATATGATGTTCTGGTCATTTTGATTAATTATGCATCAATTTCCAAAGAATTACACTAAAATTGATTAATCTTACTTAGGTAAATTAAACCAAATTATGAGCTTAAGAATTCCATAGAGAAAATTTAATATTTATTTATTGGAAATTGATTATTAATATATACATCACCTAATGACATGATCAATGGGGTGGCATCCATAAGCCATAAATACAACAAATATCATGTTTATGGGCACCCATGCATCATTAATGCTCTTCTTCTCAAATATTTATGAGGATATTTATAGATTGATTATGAAGTATTAGATTAATTCATGGCCACACATATCAATATTAATATGGATGGTCATGATTGATCCTAATCAAATCTAAAATATTATAAATAGAAGGGCATAAAACATCATTTTTAAGCTTAAATTGTGTAAACTTATAATGCAAGATTCTCTCCACAAGGCATTTGTGTTTTGATAAATGATTTATTTTAAATATGTTAGCTTTAATTGATAGGAATATTAGTGATTTCATATCATGATCCTAGGTTATGCATAGTGATCTTGAGATGATGAAGGAGTTTGGCATCCATTGTTAACAAATACAAGAACACTAGATCAAGGGGGAAAGCACACTTTGAGCCACTTTTGGATGGTGAAATCACTTGGGAAGGTAATAGGTATTTTATTTCTTTAAATTATTCTTCATTATCATTTGAAAACCCCATTATAAAAGGTTATCCTATCTTGTTAGTTATTTATGCATTCTTTGTGTTTACATGACTAATGTTTAACTAATAATCTTTATAATCCAACACTACACCATATGCTATAAGCTACCTTGTATACCTACTATACTGGGGGTACAAAGTGGTCTCTTAAGAGAGTATAAGGTGGTTTATTTTGTACACATAGATAACATAGTGATCAGTGATGGTTCTAAGTGACTAGCATTAGTTAGGGATAACTGTAGTTGGTTAGGTTATAGGGGAAAATATGACTAAAAAATTCAATTTTAGAGATTTATTCAAGTTTGTTTCTAATAATTTGAGTTTTTTGAGTCTCTAGTTTGAACATAATATTGATCCAAAATCTTATATTTTGGAGATTTTATCCTAATAGGCTTTTTTACCAAAAAATTTATGTACCATCAAGTTCATAGGTGACCATTATCAATCATTTTTGATCAGCCACAGTTGGGTTACGACCGGTGATGGTCTTTTAGGAATCAACACCGATCAAAAGTGACTGACATCGATCCTTGGGTTTTCAAAAAAACACAAAATCGAGAGCAATAAATCTAATGTTGCTTGTTTTAAAAGAAAAAGTGCTTCAAAGCTAAATAAGACTATCTAAATTTTTATAGAGGGCCTACATGGAGAAGTGATAATTTGAGCATTACTAAGTCTTTTAAACTTCCTTTTGGTGTTTTAAAAGAAATTAGGAACCTTCCTTTTGGTGTTTAAAAGTAAAATTGCATGTTATTTTAAATATTTTGTGATTGTTTTTCAAAAAAAATTGCAAACTAAGGCCAAGGGGCCAAATAATATCACCAAACACTTCAATTTGGTTCTTAAAATCAAAATCACTTCAA
The DNA here is from genome assembly GCA_037957365.1 of Torreya grandis. Classification (NCBI taxonomy): domain Eukaryota; kingdom Viridiplantae; phylum Streptophyta; class Pinopsida; order Cupressales; family Taxaceae; genus Torreya; species Torreya grandis. Next base: position 2,757,269 of record JARHVA010000241.1, on the reverse strand, counting down.
AGTTTTAATCTTTTCAAAAGATTTTTATTTTGTATAAATCATTTATCACTTGATTTGTTAGATTGTTTGAGCAAAAATAATTATGTGTGTATGCTCTCCCCTGTCCCCTATAGCGAACTCAGATGATAAAAATCACCTTTTCATTGTAATTGTGTATTTGTGCAAGGCATAAAAAGGAAGTTGTTGAGGCTCTTCCCAAAACCCATATGGTTTGTGTGATTTAAAAACAACCCTAAATCCTTTTTACTTAGATTTTATTTCATGCAATTTGGCTTGTGAGGGGGATGTCATTACCTCCCATGAGTTTTATAGAGAAGATTTAACATGGGAATTCATATTTAGGAATTATATTCAACCCCTATCCATTGGGGGTATACAAATTAGAATTTCCTCACTGGGATGGTGGTTTGAATGGTTAAACAATCTTCATTAGTGGCAATTCAGCCTAGAACGTATGATCATTCAAGACATTACACTATACTAAGAAATTAATGGATGTAGTGGTTGTGAAAAGGACTAGACATTTTCATAATAATACATTTGATGTGGATCCAATTGATGTGTTGCATCCCTTGTGTTAGCCACACATCAAACCATCTAGATGGTTGTAACTTGTAAGTTTTATAAATCTCTACTTATCATGAAGTATAGTTGATGCAAGGTGCACCCAAAGGTCCATGTCATCATATTGTCACTTAAAATAAGGGGGTGTAAATTATCCTACTATATAATGCACTTTTATTTTGGATGATCACTTAATTTCCTTCCAAGTGTACATAAATAGATGGACTTCAATAATACAAAGCAAACCTTATTAGTTTAGGGCTTTGGATGATTACTTAGTTACATTTGTCTTTGGTCTTAGATTACTAAGTCGTTAAAAAGTCCTTTAATAACATTTTTATGCTCATTTTCCCATGTTTCTAATGTTTTTTGCACACATAGATCACATAGTGACTGGTGATGGTTCTAAGTGATTAGCGTTGGTTAGGGATAACCATAGTTGGTTGGTTGCATGGGAAAATACGACTAAAAAATTCAATTTTAAAGATTTATTCAAGTTTGTTTCTAAAAATTTGAGGTTTTTAAGTTTCTAGTCTAAACATAATATTGATCCAAAAGCTTATATTTTGGAGATTTTATCATAACAGGGTTTTTTGCCAAAAACTTTTCATGCCTTCAAGTTTAGAGGTGACCGTTATCAATCATTTTCGATTGGCCATGGTTGGGTTACAACCAGTGATGGTATTTTAGGAATCAACACCGGTCAACAGTGACTGACATCGGTCTCTATGTTTTCAAAACCAACTCGAGAGCAATAAATCCAAGGCTGCTTGTTTCAAAATAAAAAGTGCTTCAAACCTAAACAAGACTATCTAAATTTTTATGTAGGGCCTACATGGAGAAGTGATAATTTGAGCATAACTAAGTCTTTTAAACTTCCTTTTGGTGTTTTAAAAGGAATTATGAACCTTCCTTTTGGTGTTTAAAATTAAAATTTCATGTTTATTTTGAATGTTTTGTGATTGTTTTTCAAAAAAATTTGCAAACTATAGCCAACGAGCCAAAGAGAATCACCAAACACTTCAATTTGGTGCTTAAAAACAAATTCACTTCAAAGTTAAAATATTTTAAAAAGAGTTTTGTTTTGTATAAATCATTTATCACTTGCTTTGTTGGATTATTTGAGCAAAAAGAATTACGCATGTATGCTCTCCTTCTGTCTCCTATAGGGAACTCAAGTGATTAAAAATGCCTTTTTATTATAATTGTGCCTTTGTCCAAGGCATAAAAAGGAAGTTTTATAGGCTCTCCCCAAAAACCATATGGTTTGGGTGATCTAAAAATAACCTTAAAGCCTTTTTACTTATATTTTATTTCACGTAATTTGGCTTATGAGGGGGATGTCATTACCTCCCATGAGTTCTATAGTGAATATTTAACATGGGGCTTCATCTCCTAGTATTGTCTTCAACCCCTCTCCATGGGGGGGAATACAAATTTGTATTGCCCCACTGGGATGGTGGTTTGAGTGGTTAAGTTATCTTCATTAGTGGTAAGTCAGCTCAGAACATATGATCATTTAAGACATCACACTAAACTAAGCAATTAACAAATGTAATGGTTGTGAAAATAACTAGACCTTTTCACAACAATCCATTTGATGTAGATCTAATTGATGTGTTGCATCCCTTGTGTTAGCCACACTTGGGACCACCTAGATGGTCGTAACTAGGAAGTTTTAGAAATCCCCACTTGCCACGGAGTATAGTTGATGTAGGGTACACCCATACGTCTATGTCATTGTATTATCACTTGAAATAAGGGGGGTGTAAAATACCCTACTATATAATTTATTTTTTTTGGATGAATGCTTAATTTCCTTCCAAGTGTATGTATACAGATGGACTTCAATAATACAAGGCAAACCTTATCAATTTAGGGCTTTGGGCAATTACTTAGTTGTATTTATATTTTGTTATTAGATTACTTTGTCCTTGATTTGAGTCAAAACTTATTTGTAAACACATGTCATAACCAAACACATTGTCCCTAATTTCTTGAATAAGGAGGTGTTATGTTGTCCAAGTGAAAATCAATATTTTCCTTGTTCAAATTTGTCATCTTAAACATTGTGTCATATCATCTAACTAGCATAGTTATGTTTCCTATTTGAGTCTAAACCAATTCCTAATTATCTTTAAGTCCTTCATTGATAGTTCAAATTTGAAATTTCACATTTCTAAGTTCATAAGGTTGATGTGTTAAGTGGGTTCATCATGTACACTTGACTTAAGGGAACTTGGGTTGAATTTCCGATTTGGATTGAAGCTCATTTATGGACTCATCATCTATCTCACCTTTATGAACTTGGGTCATCAAGTGTATTCCTCACACTCTAATTTCTAGAACATTTTATACTACCATTCCTATTACCATGTGGTGGTGTTGTACTACCCATTTGGTACTAGTTTTATACTTAGGAATTCTTGCATGTTTTCACATCATGATTTTATTGGTTCCTATTGTATCTTTCCTAATCTAAGGGGATTTCTTCTATTTTCCTAGTAGCAACTCATCAAATTTGAACTAGTTTTTATGGTATTGACGTATCTCAAAATTCTATGTTTTAGTGTACTAGCTACACTCTAGGCTTTTTAAGTTATCATACCCTCTTCTAATTCATACAATTTCAAGTTTACCCAAGGTTGAGTAAATTTATGAACAACATTTTTCTAATTGTGTGTGGTACTAATCCACCCTCCCTTTTATAGTCTCTTTAGTTACCTAGATCCCTTTATAGAAAAGATCATAACATGTACCTTGTTCAAATGTTTTCAAAACATTTCTGAATATTGTCAAATGTAAAGAGTAACCTTTTTAAACATGACTTAAAGGTACACTCATAGTGGGTTCCCTTATGTCCCTAGCTATGAGGAAGATCATTATTATGATGGTCAAGATAAATTAGTGGTCTTTGAGGACATTCTAATGATAGTAGGATTCAAGGAAGATTATGTAGAATATCAACTCCAAGAGGACAAAGATGAATTCCTTTTAAGGTTGATAGAATCTAGTGCTAGACTACCCTCAAATTTTCCCATGAAATATTACATACCTTAGTTAGATAAGGAGAACAACATCAAGAACAAGTTTTTGTAAACATTGTGCAAAAAAATATCCCTTCTTCTAGCAAAGGTAAGAAAATACTTATATATTCAAAACCAACCAATCAAGAGCTTGTCAACAAGATCAAGAAGATAAGTTAGTGGTATGTAGACCAACTTATCACAAACTTAATAGACTCTTTAGTATCTACGCCAATCCATAATAATGCTTCAAAAGAATAGGGAAATGTTGTTGAAATAATGCAAAATCTAGTTGAGAACACAACTATGATAGATCAAGATGTCTCAATAGAAAAATACAAATCCCAAGAGGTTCTACAACACACTCCACTAGACATGGAGAACAAATTTTTCAATCACCAAAAACCTCTTGTTCCTTTGCAAAGTCAAAGACCCAAACATTCAATACGTATTGAAGAAATTGTACAAAACAATTTTTCTACTTCATCTCAACAAACATGTACAATGGTGAATAGATAAAGAACTCCCCAAAATCAATGAAACATGGTTAATTCGAGGCAACATATTCATAGGAATTGACCGCTTATCTACTCAACTCAAGGAGTGAACCAAAACCAAGTTGAGGATCGTAGGGTGTACATCCCTATCAAATCCACTTAACAAAAGGGTCATATACTATCCCAATAATAACAATAAGGGAACATTCCACCCCAACATAATTATGTTCCACCCATAAATACACCAAACATGCAAGAGTGAAACTCTATGAAAGAGATTTGTGTCACTATTAGAGACTGGAAAAAGGATCAAAAATTACAAATTTGACAAGATATATCCATATCCATTTGATTTGATCATTCTCCAAGTTCCCTTTTTTCTTATTTTGAGGCACCCAAATTTGACAAGTACAAAGGAAAGGGTAACCTATGTGAACATGTCCATACATTTTTTGTATTATGCTAAGAGGTATATTATAGTAGTGTATTCATCATTCAAATATTTCTATGAAGTTTAGCAGGACAAGATTTAGATTGGCTACTCAAGTTACCCAAGGGATCGGTTATGAATTGGAATGACTTATCTAAATTTTTCATCAACCATTTCTCATACAACATCGAGCATGAATCAACTATTGTTGACTCGTGTAAATCTAAATAACATAATGGAGAAAGCTTCATAGCATACCTACAAATATGGAGAGCATTATTTGGTCATTTTCAATATAACTTGCCAAACAAATAGTTGGTAGATATATTTGCATAGAACCTATACCTTAAGGTGGTGCACAATTTATGGTTTTCTTGTGTAAACACTTTCAAATAGATCATAGACAAGGGTGTGCAAATTGAGAAGGTTCTTATTACAAAAGGCCTTGTCAAGATTTTTGTGTAGGGTCAAATGTCAAATTAGACCCCATCTTCTAGTCAAATAGGTACATAAGAGAAACCTAAGGGTTTCAATAAGAACAAGAACATGGTTAGAAATGGTGTGACTAAAACAAAACACGTATAAATGGTCTAGGCCCCTCTAGGCCCAAATGTACAATTAGCTTCACCTAATCCACCACCCAATTTGGAAAGACAACCTCTATGGAGGACATTCCACAATCAATATAGAATCTTCAAAAAATTAAGAGAACTTGTTGAGATAGTTTTTTATAAGCTCGTAGCAACTAACCTAATTATATGGCTAGCACCAAGGCCATTTCCTCAAGATCAACCAAAACCAGATTGGTACAAGGAGAATGAATGGTGCAATTTCAATCATGTTTTTGGATATGGTGTGTATTAGTGTGTCCAATTGTAGCACCTTATTGAAGATATAATAGAGAGTGGTGAAGTCGAGATCAAATTGGCCCCACAAGGCACTAATTAGGATATAGGAATCTACCAAGATTTATTTCCTCAACATAATCGACCACCACCAAGGAATAATCAATAAAACCAAAGACAAAATCAAAGGTAGAATCAAAACCAAAATCAAGGTCAAAATCATAATCAACATGATCATAATCAAGATCATAATACCCATGCTAATAACTTGGGTTATAACAATATGCCTTATGACTATAACAACACTATGGGACACATTTATGCAACCCACATTACCACTATAACTATCAAAAATCATGAATTATCTCATGTTCCTCACAGTACGAGACCTATTACTACAGGGCCAAGACCCTCTCCCCTAGTAATACCATGTCAAGTTCATACAATTTTGTTGTGACTCCATTTACATGGGTTATTATTTCTAGATAACACCCTTCTTCTAATTACAATGGCTCTTTTTTGACTCAAAATTGTAGCAATGCAACTAAACTCTTACGAGTCACCCTCTAAGGCCCTTCACCTTCATGTTTTTATTATATTGGCTCCTTACCACCTCTAGGTTGTGTAGTCATAACTAGACACTCACAAGTTACTCTCCAAGGCCCTTTGCCCATTTATTCTATAGAACCCAATGTGAACATTGTGTCTTTGGTTCCAAAGCCTAATAATGTGCTAGCTAAGGCCAAGCCATCTCATCCTAATGTTGAGAAACCTTATAGTCTATCAAACCAACTAAGCAAAATACCTACACAAATTTCCATTTTGGATCTCTTGCATAGTCCATAGAACTATTCTAAACAACCTATTATAAGAATAAACTATTCTCAAAGATATAAATCTTAAACAATTCTAAACACTAGTTGTCACTTGTCTTCATTTTATCATCTTACGTTTGATCAATAAGACATGTCCCCCCTAGGTTTGAGCCATAATAACCCATTGTATATTGAGATGATTATTGAAAACCATAAGATCAAGTGGGTCCTTGTAGACAATGGTTTAAGGTTGAACATAGTGTCCCTCAAACTGGTACAAAGATTGGGCTACATTGTGAATGACATCTAGCTAGAAACAATCACCATAAAGGCTTACGAGAACATCAAGAGGGAGTCTTTTGGTACTATTTAGTTGGTGATTATTGTTGGGTCTATTTCCCACCACATATTTCTTCATATTATGGACATTGAGGTAACTTATAACACACTTATTGGTCACCCTTAGATCCATGAAGTATAGGTCATTCCATTTGCCTTGCATCAGTGCCTTATGTTTCCCCATGATGGGATCGAGGTTATTGATCCCATTGATCAACAACCTTATCAATAGTATAAACATCTTGAGGCTGAGTATCAAAATTATAACTATTGTCCTAGTTTTACGTTCATTGTAAATAAGAACAAGGGGATAGTCTCACATCTACCTCCATCCAATTATATCAACCCTAATGACCTTACATCCACTTTGACTATATCCATTTATTGTAACTATTACAAAATAGGTTGTTATTAAAGATGTGGGCATTTACACATATCATCTAAAGGACACCTTTGATGTTGCAACATTTCCAAAGTCTCCAAAAACATTTGGTAAACCTAAACCATCCAAGAGCCCAAACAAACCCACCTTGATCTAGCAACTGAAAAAAGAATAGTGAAAAGCACCTACGGTATTTGTACCTACTAATTTTCCAAAGAAGGATCAAGAAGCTTTCAATAAAGGAAATTGGTTATATTCTGAAGGCCTTGCTGATTGATTTTAGAATCCAAAGTATCCTATCTATAATTGGATCGTGGATCATCTTGATTATACAAGAAGTAGCCTTGGCCCATGAGCCCAAGGAATCTTGGAACCATTATCAGCTAAAGTACCCAATTTGAATCATGATCTCAGATTTATACCACCTAAGAATGACCTCATGACTTTAGATAGGGATTATTCCAAATTGAATAGCAATGAGACTCCTAACAGTGGCATAACATCCCATTATAGCCTTTTTGATGAGCTTATTGACTTAGATTTATTTGACCAAAATTTTATCATGACCATCACACTTGTTTATCCCATTGGAGCTTCCCCTCCTGAAGTAATAACCCATTCCACTATTGGATCTTCCCTTACTGAAGTACAACCTCATTATTCCTTATGCCTTTGCCATCCTAAACTCATTGATTGGGACTAGAAAAATTCAATCATATGCTTTGATGAGTTTCAGAATGAAGAATCAATTGTAGAACACATGGACCTAAGATATGAATTGCCCATTGGTGATCACAAATACGGCTTTGCTTTTTCATTAGATCCTTCTACTTAATTTGGAGAGTAGACAAACTTTATTGGTCATAATAAATATAAAACATCAATATCTTCAGGTGAAAACCTCCTCGAGGTGCTCATTGATTAGGAAAAAAGTAAAGAAAAAGACAAGCCCTTGAGTGAAAATATGTTTCAAGCACTCTTGGGCAGGAATGTTTCCTCATCCCCTTAGGACACAAAAGGTCCATCAAGTCCTAGTTCCATAGCCAGTGCAAGAATATCTTCATAACAACTTTTTAAGCATATTGCTCTTGAGTTTATAGAGGTTTTTGTTATTTGGCCATTACCTGAGATGGTATATTCAAATTCATCACATTATCTAGAGCTTTGGGAGGAAAATCAAGAAACTATATTAGAATAAGATGATCACAATCACACCTTGCCTACTATTATTGAATATGGATCCACACTTCTTGTAGAGAACACAATTGAAGTGAATTTGGGAACATACAATGACCCCAAAATTATTTATCTTAGAGCTTCCCATACTGAAATAGAACATGAGCACATTATATCCATTTTGATGGATTTTAGAGATTATTTTGCATGGGCATATTCAGACATGCTAGGCTTAGACCCACATTTGGTATTACATCACCTTGTTGTTCATCTAGATGCCAAACTAGTTAAGCAAAAATTGATAAATATGCATCCATGTATCGCTCTCTTGGTAAAATCCAAATTGGATAAATTTTTAGGAGTAGGCTTCATCATACCACTAAACTATTTCAAATGGATATCTAACCTAGTTTAGTCAATAAGAAACCACAAGGCATACATCTTTATATAAATTTTAGAGATGTCAACAAAACATCCCCAAAAGATGATTTTCCTCTACCCAACATCAATATGATCATCGATTCTATCATTGGGTATGAGATGTTGTCCCTCATGTATATATTTTATAGATACAATCATATAAATATAGCCCAAGAAGATCAACACAAGACTACGTTCACCACTTTGTGGGGAACATTCTACTACCAAGTCATGCCATTTGGCTTGAAGAATGTTAGAGCCACATATTAACATGTCACGATTATCATATTCCATGACATGATGCATGATATTGTTTAGGACTATGCTGATGACATACTAGAAAAATTAAAAACACGTGTTGGACATTCTAATGTTTTACAAAGAATCTTTGAGAGGCTTCATGAATATAAATTTTGCCTAAATCCTAAGAAGTGTGTCTTTTGAGTCATTTTAGGGAAATTGATAGGTTTCATTGTATCACAAAGAGGGATTGAATTAAATCATGATAAGGTTAAGGCTATTTTTTAAATGACTTCACCTTCAAATCTTAAATAGTTTTGAAGCCTGCAAGGAAAGATCCAGTCAATCTATAAAATCATTTCTCAACTAGTAGATAAGCGCCACCCATTTACTCATCTCCTGAAGAAAAGGATTGCATTTCAATGGGATGAAGACTATCAATTAGAATTTGTGAATCTCAGGACATATTTGGCCAACTTTCTAGTTTTGAGACTGCCAATACCTAGACAACCACTATTTATTTACATATCAACAACTGAGCATGCACTAGGGACATTATTGTCCCAACATGATGATCAAGTTAAAGAGCATGCCATATATTATTTGAGTTACATGTTGGTGGGTTATGAACACAATTATATGCCTATTAAGAAGGCATTTTTAGCTATGGTGTTTGCTTCCCAAAACTTGTGACATTATATGTTGAACAACAAAACTATTGTCATCACCAAGGTGGACCCTCTTAATTTTTTATTATCCAAGGTAGATCTCATGGGACGTATGGCTAAATGGGTCATGCTCCTAAGTGAATTTGATGTTGAGTATCAAAGCCAAAAAGTGATCAAGGGGTAGGTTACTACTAATCAACTTGCAGAAGCCCCTATTATAGGCACTCAACCACTCAAATTTGACTTTCTAAATGATTTTATCTTGACAATGGAAGAAGTGTAACATGAATCTGAGCAATGAAAGCTTTATTTTGATGGTTCCTTCACTTCTCATGGATTTAGAGCTGACATATTGTTGATTACACTTTAAGGGGATTTGATTCCCAAAGTGTTTCACCTTAATTTTCATTGTACTAATAATATGGCCAACTATGAGACATTTATTACAGGAATATGTCTTTCCATTCAGTGAGATATTCAACACTTGATAGTGTACGATGATTCCCAACTAATCATCAATCAAACCACTAATCAATATCAAACTAGAGATGACAAGCTTGATCCAAAACTCAAAAAGCTTTGGCTGAAAGATAATTCAAGAAATAAGAATAAAACAATTCAAATAATGCTATCTCTGAGAAGAGATGTTTTATTAATCAAATTTGCAGACCCAAACATATGCTTATATCTGAGAAGAGATGTCTGATTTATATTTTCGGTTACATCTCCATTTATATATGTTTTGAAGGTGTGAGGAGGATGTGGAAGGTCACCAATCTTGGGGGAAATTAAGTGGTCTGACTTCCATGATTTACAACAATACAGAATTTGAGGAATTACTATTTTTAGAAACTTACTATTTTGAGACTGCACTACTAAAATTGAAATTTGGGGCACTTATATTAGGTTTTAGGGGGGTAAAAATTCATTGAGAAGAGATCAATGACATCTCATTATGTTCCCCTCATTATTATCTTTCCAACGGTTTAAACGATGAGTCAATTGGAGCTACGGTGCAAAAGTTATGGCTCCCGAAAGTTTCGTCATCAATTAGAGTGGACCCGTCACCTGAATTGTCCCGTGAATTGTTACCCAGATCATCCTTACAATCAAGTCATGGATAGTCTCAAGGTTCATTTGAAATCTCTATAGTTTGAACAAATACTAAGGGCTAACAACAAATTTCTTGATGTAATGGCAATAATTGGGTCAATGATACAGATTGATAGCAGAGCTAAAGAGTATCAATTTTTTATTCAAAATCTTCTATAGCCTACACATATTATGCTAGCTTTAGAATGATTATGCATCATTGTTGATCCTAATCCCCCACTTGAACTACCTTGGTATCAATCCTTTTATAATTACTTTCATGATCACATTTTTCCACCTGACCTATCCAATAACCAACAAAAACTATTCCATCACCACCTTTCCCATTGTACCCTCCTTGCAAACACACTTTATCACAAAAGATATGATAGAATGATACTTAATTATTTATCTTTAGGAGAATCTAATCTAGTGCTAAAGGAGGTTCATGAAGGAATATGTGGGGTCCACACCAATGGTGTAGTTTTAGCCAAGAATCTCCTCAGAATAGGCTATTATTGGCCAAAGATGGAGACAAATGCTTGAAATTATGTAAGGAAGTGTTTTCCTTATCAAAAACACATAAATTTTATACATGCACCTTACTTACCACTATAACCAATCACAACACTATGGCCATTCTCATCTTGGGGCATCAATCTCATCAAAAAAATTAACCCAACATCTTCAGACGGCCATAAACACATTTTAACTACTACCGAGTACTCTATTAAGTGGATTGAGGCCATTTATCTCACTTACATCACTAGAAAGTATATTATCAAATTTATTCATTACTATATCATTTGTTGATATGGCATCCCAACGCACATTATATTTGATAATGGAGGATCCTTTGTAAATAGATATGTAAAAGACCTTTGTGCAAAATTCAAAATTAAGCATAATAAATCCACACCATATAACTTGCAAGGAAATAGATAAGTTGAGGTGTCAAACAAGATCATTATAGCCATTTTAAATAATATTGTTAATGATGCTCACCATAATTATCACTTGTAAATATTTCTTTCCCTTTGGGTCTATAGAATCAGTCATCAAACCCCCATAGGAGCCACTCCATACTCCCTTGTTTATGGCATAGAACCTATTATCCCGATTAAGATCGAGATGCCTTCATTGCACGTATCTTTGGAGCATATTGAAGATGACAAGGAATACAAAGTCTTAAGGTTGCAAGACCTATAACTTCTTGATGGTAAGTGATTGGATTCCCTAGAAAACTTGTAAGCCTATCAAAATAGATTGTGGAGAAGATAAAATAAGTGCATTCTCGCTCGAGAGTTTGAGATTGGTGATTTAGTCTTGAAAGAGAACTAGAAGAACACAAATGTTGAATGTAAGAAAAAAGGTAAGTTCTAGCCTAATTGGTTGGAACCATTTTTTATCATGGTGAACTATGGATCAAGGGCATATCAACTGGCTAAACCAAATGGTGAAGAACTTTTAGAGCCCATGAACATTGTACACCTAAAGAGGTTTACACTTGAACAGCTTTAAACCATTATCTACAAGACCCTTTACTTGGGGGCAACTTGTGTTGAAGTTTTTTACCCTACCATTATATCCTATACCGTCCTCTCATGGACCATATTCTTTTAACCTACCTTGGACTATTCTTTTGAGAAACCTATCACTTTCATGACTCTCGATAGTGAAAGCTTTTAGACCATTAGAATTATAAACACATTTATTCCATCCTAAACTATTCTCTTTGAGAACCATATTCATTATGTACTATCCTTTGGACCTTATTCATTCTGGATCATTCTCTTTGAAGACCTCATTCTTTTCATATCTCAAGGTTATTATAACTTGAACAATTTTATCCCTTGACCAATTATGATCCTGATTATAAATCATCGACATTATGATCACATTCGATGCTAGTTATACAAAGTAGATCAACAAGGATAGTATTTTGTAGCTTATTCTATAGATGAGAAAACACAAATTCATCTTCAGCTTAGGATCTTTGCCTTCTAGATGGTTCTTCATATTTTATCTACTATTGCACATTGTTCTAGTGTTTTATTGTTGCTTGGTAGGCATTGTTGCGTTATCAAGATCCTCACTCTCATTGATTTGTAAGCATGTGTCATTGCAACTAGCTTTAGCTATTATCAGAGCTCTTAGTTAGTTCCTTAGGCCATTATTTATATCCATGATTGTCGTTGTAGTCAACTTTAGCTATTATTAGAACTTATACTCTTGGATGAGCATCTCCTTGATTAGTTAGTTCTTCCTTTATACATATTTTAGCCTAAAAAAACCAAAAACATTAGAAAATGATCCATAAAATTAAAAAAACATTATCTTAAACTTTTGTAAATTTTAATCCCTATGCACTTTCCATTTTTCAAGAACATTTTGATCATATGCTCTCACCTTTTTGTGAGCCCATCTTCCATTTTCTTATACAACATTTATCATGTTTTCTATGTTAGAGATGTGGAAACATAATGCCTCATTTTATTGAAAAGCCTAAAACCTGTAGTTGCTATGGGTAGCCTATAGAAGAAACCTATAGTATGCTACAGGTAGCCTGTAGATGAAACCTATAGTGGCTATGGGTAGCCTATAGAAGAAACCTACAATTGCTATGGGTAACATGTAGGTAAAAACCTATAGTTACTATGGGCAACCTATAGGTGAAGACTATAGTTAATACAGGTAACCTGTAGATGAAACTTGTAGTTATTGTGGACAACCAATAAGTGAAGACTATAGTTTCTACGATCAACCTAAAAATAGAAAGCCTAAAACTTTATCAGTGCTATGAGCTTCTATATATAAGTGTTGTTATAAATTGATAGGGAAATGTTAATGTCAAATTTTAGTCCTAATGTTGTGGATCAATATAAGCACTATATGGTCATGGTTACATTAGTCATGGATCTATGTTGGTAGGGTCATGAAATTTTGTTGTTAATGGTGCTCTTGTAGGCATTGATTGAATGTAGGAGAAACCTGAGGATGGCCAAATGATGATTTGTCAATAGCCTGTACATCACTGTCATAGTTATATGACTATTTTAAGTAGTTTATTTTTAATATATATAATATATTATAACCATAGGAGGTTGTAATAGATTTTTAATTCCTTATTATGCAAGGAAGTTATAACAAATTATAACAGAAGGAAGTTTTAATAGATATGTACTTTCTTATTCTACAAGGAAGTTGTAACAGATTGTAACTACAGGAAGTTAGAATAGATTTTGTACTTCCTTATTTTTAGTGATCATCCCTTTAAAAGTGGAAAAAGAGGCAGAACAATTCATAAATGTGAATTGTAGATGAAATATGAATGTATCTACGTAATAATTGATAGAAATATAAAATTATCTTCAGACAAAGGTGTTGCTAGAGTGATTTGATACATAGACTGAGGGGCAGGAAGTGATAGGCACTTGTATAAATTCCTTTAGAAGTTTGAATAGAGGAATTGCTAAGTTTCTTGTTCGACATATCCCAACATTTGGGTGAACCATGCTAAATACTATGTTAGTATTTTTGTATGTTATTTTTCAGCATCTCTTATTTCTCTATTTTTTGCATGTATTTATTATTCCATATTTATCTATTTAACTTACAAGTACACATTTAGATTATTTTTAATCTATGACTTACAAAGTAGATTTTGATACAAATTTATAAACTCAATTATTCTGATTTGGGCAATTGAGTAATATTGTATGTAATAACATATTGAAACTTTTTGTATTTAACCCAACAAGTGATATCAGAGCCATCTTTGTGTGGTTTTGTGTACTATTTTGCAAGTTGTAAATCTCTACAGGATCTTAGACTCAGAGTAATATCTTCTCAAGTGGGAGATCTTGAAAAATGGTAGATGATGGAAGAAGAGCGGTTGATAAGTTTAATGGATATAGTTGTATTCTGTGGAAGATGTAGATGATTGACTATTTATATCGAAAGGACCTCTATCCACCACTTGATGGAAAGGCAGAAGGATAGGGAAAGAGAACATATGAGGAATGGAATATCTTGGATAGAAAAGCTTTGGGATCCATAAGGCTCTACTTGGGAGGAAGTGTTGCTTCCAATATATCTGAAGAAAAGACTACAGAAGAACTTATGACCACCTTATGCAAGTTGTATGAGATACCTTCAACAGTAAACAAGGTGTATCTGATAAAGAGGTTATTTAACCTAAAAATGAATGATAATTCAAGTGTAGCTGAACATCTAAATGATTACAATACTATTACAAATCAGTTGATTTCTTTGAAAGTGAAACTAGATGAAGTCAAAGTCTTGTTATTACTATGTTCCTTGCCTAAATCCTGGAATAATCTTGTGATGTTGTAACTATGTGTCTAGGAGCAATACTCTTAAAATGGAGGATGTTGTTAGTGTCATAATATCTGAAGAAATGAGAAGGAAGACATCTGGTGAGACTTCAACAAGTAATGCACTAAATATTGAATCCATAAGTAGATAAAAGAATAGATAGAGGAGCAAGAGCCATGAATCAAAGGGAATATTTTTATCTTCCAAACATAGATCCAAGTCAAAAGGAAGAAGTGTTGTATGTTAGAACTATGGAAAGTCTGGCCATATGAGAAATCAGTGTTGGGCTCCTAAAAAGAATCACAAGGAGAAAAAAATAATGATAATAACTAGGAGGCAAATGTTGCCTCAAGTGATACTACTACTATGTATCAAGATGCTTTAGTTTTGTCATGTGATACAAAGGTTGGGTCATGGGTGATTGACTCAAGGGCATCTTTTCATGCTACTTTAAATCCCAGGTATTTTACAGCCTATGTAAGTGGCAAGTTTGGCTAAGTTTTCTTGGGAGACAATGAACCCTGTGATATTGTTAGCAAAGGGTCAATAAAGATTAAGCTACATAATGGAAATGAATGGATACTGAAAGAAGTAAAACATGTGCCAAGTCTTACTAAAAATCTTATTTTTGTAGGTCAATTGGTAGAAGATCGATGTATTGCTACTTTCAATGCAGAATCCTGAAAGGTAACAAAAGGTAATCTTGTTGTAGCTAGAGGGAAAAAGGAAGGCACAATATATTTGAGTAATTGCATTGTTGATTCTAATACTACATTAGTTTCTACTTATGATCTAGAAACTAATTTATGGCATTCAAGAATGGGTCATAGGAGTCAGAAAGGTATGAGAATTTTACATAAGAAAGGGAAGTTATCAGGCTTAAAATCTATTAATTTAGATTTATGTGAACATTGAATTTTTGGTAAATAAAAGAAAGTATTTTTTTGAAGGTTGGGCTTTAAAGAAAACTAAATAAATTAGAAATAGTACATTTTGATGTTTGGGTACCATTCCTTCTACAATCATTGGGAGGCTCAAAGTATTATGTTACATTTGTGGATGATGCAACTCATAAGTTATGGGTTTATTGTATCCAAAATAAGTTTGATGTATTTAGAACCTTTAAAATTTGGAGATCCCTTAAAGAAAATGAGTCAGACATGAAGCTAAAATGCTTAAGATCTAATAATGGATGTGAATACACCTCAAAATAATTTTGGAACTACTATGCATAAGAAGGAATTCAAAAAGAAGTAACAGTGCCTCAGACTCCTCAATAGAATGGGGTAAGTGAGAGAATGAACCAAACAATTATGGAAAGAGATAGAAGCATAAGAATCTATGATGGTTTTCCCCCTACTTTTTGGGTAGATGCGGTTCATATTTTTGTTTATTTGATTAACAAAGGACCATCTAGTGCTTTAGATGGTGAGATTCCTAAGAAAGCTTGGACAGGTAAAAGTGTTTTCTACTCTCATTTAAAAGTTTTTGGTTGTGAAACATTTGTGCACATTGATAAATAAAATAGAAATAAGTTGGATACTAAATCGATGAGATGCAATTTAATTAGATATGGTGATAACTCATTTGGTTATCATTTTGGATGTTTAGATGATAGAAAGATTATGAGATCACGTGATGTGATATTTAGTGAAAGTGTGATGTATAGGGACCAACTTGCAGAAAAGAAAGTGGAAAGTCCACTTGGTAAAGAAAATCTTGTCATACCTCCAAGTTTATTTGGAGAAATAAAAGAGAACTTATAAAATAATCCATTTACCTCTACAGAATCAGAGAATGGGAATAGGGTCATTAATGACCCAATGGAGTCTTCTGAGAATATTGAGCCAAGAGAAGCTCAAATTGAACCAGTCACACCTATGGTAATGAGGTCTAAAAGAGTAAGTAAACTTCCTAATAGATATTCTCCATATTCATTATATTTGTTACTAACTTACAGTGGGGAACCTGAATCATTTTTAGAAGCTAAACAAGACAAAGATTGTGTGCAATGGAAAAAGGGCATGAAAGTAGAATTGGATGCCTTGAAACATAATAAAACATGGGAATTGGTGGATTTTCCACCTAATAAGAAAGCACTAAAAAATAAATGGGTTTTCTATTTAAAATAATATGAGAGTGGGAAGAAAACATACAAAGCAAGGCTTGTTGTTAAAGGCTTTGCACATAAGGTTGGAATTGATTACTGAGAGCCACTTTCTCTTGTTGTCAAAATTACCTCAATAAGAACTGTATTAAGTATTGTTGATTCTAATTATCTTCACTTAAAATAGATGGATGTGAAGACATCATTCTTGCATGGAGATTTAGAAGAGGAAATCTACATGAAGCAACCAGAGGGTTTTGAGGTAAAGGGGAAAGAAATAAAGGTTTGTAAATTGCTGAAAAGTTTGTATGGTTTGAAATAGCAACCTAGGCAATGGTACCTAATGTTTAATAATTTCATTTTGGAGCATGGATATGCTCGTACTCATAGTGATCATTGTGCTTATAGTAAGAAATTTGAAAATGGTGAATTCATTATTCTTCTACTTTATGTTGATGACATGTTGTTGTGTGGAGCTAACATGTAGAGAATAAGTGAATTAAAGAAATTGATTTCTTCATAGTTTGCCATGAAGGATCTTATACCAACCAAGAGAATTCTCAAAATGAGAATTGACAGAGATAGATTGGGTAAGAAACTAAATTTAGCTCAATTTGAATATATTGAAAAGGTATTGTTAATATTTGGTACACTTTTAATTGGTCACTTCAAGTTGAGTAAGACACAGTCTCCTAAGTCATAAGAGGAGAAATATTATATGGCAAAGGTGCCATATGCTTCAACTATGGGTTGTTTAATGTATTCTATGATTTTCACTCTTCCAAACATATCCCAAGTAGTGGGAGTAGTGAGTAGGTTCATGAGTAACCTTGGTAAGGAACATTGGTTAGTAGTTCAGTGGATTTTAAAATAGTTGCATGGAAACTCTAGTATGTGTTTATGTTTTTAAGGTTCTAATAGTGGGTTACAAGGTTTTTTGGATAGTGACATGACATGTGATTTAGATGGTAGAAGGTCTACCACTAGCTATATTTTCACAGTTGGAGGTACTGCAGTCTCATGGGTTTCTAAGATGCAAAAATTTGTTGCACTTTCTACCACTGAGGTTGAATACATTGCTTTCACTGAAGTGAGTAAAGATTTGTTATGGTTAAACAAGTTTTTGGAGGAGTTGGGAGTGAAGCAAATAGAGTACACTCTATATTTTGATAGCCAAAGTGTTATTCACTTGGCTAAAAACTCTACTTTTCATAGCAAGACAAAGCGTATAGAGCTTCGTTACTACTTCATACATACGGTTTTAGAAAGTGGGTAGTTCAAGATCAAGAAGATTCACTCAGAGGATAATCCTATATAAATGATTACTATGGTAATTACATCAGTGAATTTGAGGGCACACTCAACTTCTGTGGGACATCAAGCATGAGCTTGAAGAAGAAAAAATTAGTAGTTCTAAGTTTAAGTGGGAGGTTGTAGTAGTTGGTGTTGTGTCCTTATGTCTCCAAGTGGGAGATTATTGGAGATGTAGAAACATAATGCCGCATTTTATTAAAAATCCTAAAACCTGTAGTTGTTATGGGTAGCCTATAGAAGAAACTTACAGTTGCTATGAGCACCTGTAGATGAAACCTACAATGGCTACAAGTAGCATGTAGAAGAAAATTGTAGTTATTGTAGGCAACCTGTAGTTGAAAACCTGCAATTGTTATAGGAAACCTATAGGTGAAGACTACAATTTCTATGGGCAACCTGTAGAAGAAACCTACAGTTATTGTGGGCAACCTATAGTTGTTGTGGGTAACTTATAGGTGAAGACTGCACTTGTTGTGGGCAGCCTGTAGATGAAACCTATAGTTGTTGTAAGCAACCTATAGGTGAAGACTATAGCTGCTAGAGTCAACCTAAAAATAGAAAGCGTACAATTTGACTGGTGCTACAGGTTTCTATATATAAGTGGTATTATAAATTGACAAGAATAGGTTAATGTTAAATTTTAGTCTTAATGTTGTGGATCGATATAAGTAATGTGTGATCATGGTTACATTGGTTGTGGATCTATGTTGGTAGGGCCATGAAGGTCTATTATTAATGATGCTCTTGTAGGCATTGATTGAATGTAGAAAAAATCTAAGGATAATCAGTTGATGATTTGTCAATAGCTTGTGCATCACTGTCATAGTCATATGACTATTTTAAGTAGTTTGTTTTTAATATTTGTAAAAGATTGTAACCGTAGGAAGTTGTAATATATTTTTACTTCCTTATTATTCAAGGAAAGTTGTAACGAATTATAATAGAAAGAAGTTGTAACATATTTGTACTATCTTATTCTGTAAAGAAGTTGTAATAGATTTTAACTGTAGGAAGTTAGAACAAATTTTGTACTTCTTTAATTTTAGTGATCATCCCTTTAAAAGTGGGAAAAGAGGCAAAACAATTAGTAGATGTGAATTGTAGATGAAATATGAATGTAGTTGAGTAGTAATTGACAGAAAGAGAAAATTATCTTCAGACAAAGGTGTTACCAAAGTGCTCTGATACATAGATTGAGGTGCAAGAAGTGCTAAGCACTTGTATAAACTACTTTGGAAGTTTGAATAGAAGAATTGATGAGTTTCTTGGTGGACGTAGCCCAATATTTGGGTGAACCATGTTAATTATTTTGTCAGTATTTTTGTATATTGTTTTTTAACATCTCTTATTTCTTTATTTTCTACATGTATTTATTATTCTATATTTATTTGTTTAACTTGCAAGTACACATTTAGATTATTTTTAATCTATGAGTTACAAAGTATATTTTGATACAAATTTGTAAACTCAATTATTCTGATCTAGGAAATTGAGTAATATTGTATGTAATAAAATCTTGAAAATTTTTGTATCTAACCCAACATTCTGGTCATCACCTTTTTCTTCTATTCCACTTCCTGGGAGAACTACATCTGGGCTAAAGTTCATGTTAGAACATGCATCCATAGAACTATATAGGTAGCATCCACTTATCTTGTACATCTAGAGTCAGCTCGGCCAACCCCTTCCATTTTTTCTCTTCCCCCTTTTCTTTTGTGTTATTCTTATTTAATTAAGGAACAACTTTGTGTCCTTGTTCTTGTTATGTTGTTGTAGAAAGTAACACTTTATTAATTGTACCTAAACAATTATTTTTAAACCACACTAACTTGGTTTTTGTTTATGTGTGTTTATTTGTGTTTTATTTATGTTTTTTTGTGTTTTATTAGTGTTTTTTGTGATTCATTTCCTCTTCATTCATTTCTTCTTCTTTTCTCATTTTTATTACTTCTTGTCTTTCTTTGGTCTTTTATTTTCCTATTGGTCTTGCTCTTCTCTTTTATTTTCTTTTTTCCAATTACATCTTGATGGTCCACATGAATCTTGATTATTTATATCTTAATCTCATGTTCTCAAGTTGTTCTTGCTTCATTTTAAAACATTTTTGTTCCTACTTGAATCTTGATATTAATATCTTGATTTTAAGTTAGGTTCATTTATGTTTCACTCTTTCTTTGTCTTTGCTTTTTTCTTAAATGTAAATAGTTGTAACTCTAGTCTTGGTCATTTTTACCATTAGCCTTAGTTATAGGTATTCATATTTGAACTAGCTCCATGCAATTGAAATGCCATGTCATTATAATTTCTTCATACTTATGATGCCTAATTTATTTTTTTATAGCAAGCACTTTGTGCTTTAGATTTAATTCTAAATGTCAACACAACTTCAATGAACAATTCTTAAGATCACCATGCATAAACTAGGCTCACTAGGTTTAATACTTAGACTCAATGCTTTGGCGTGCATCTCTTGGCATACATCATGAGTCTAATCAATCTTTGGTTAGTTTTCTTCATCCCTCATTCCATTCTCTCCATATTCTAGGTGAAATAATTAGCTTGAGGTCCATCAAGACTATGTAGGCAGTGCTTAAATACTCAATATATCCCAGGTCAGCTTGACCACCTTCACTTTTATTTTCATTTCTTTCATCTCTTTGTGCATTCTTATATGCCTAGTTTTTTGTGGCTTTTATAGCCATTACACCATCGCATCTATGTTCGCACCCGCTCATCTTTAATCTATGTAATAGGTTATATCCTTGAGCTATTACTTGCCAATTTTCCCATGATGAGGCACAACATTTGACCTAGCCATAAATCTAAATTAGCCTTATAGGGGAAAACCATTCTTTATCAATGATCAAAATCTGCCCTATTAGGGCAACATTTTTTTATCATGATTATATTTGTTCTAATGGATTACATTATTATTTATTCTATCTTGGAGACCTTCTTTTCCTTTTATTCTAATTCCAAGATGTCTACACTTTTAAGCATGATGACAATATTTTAGTGTGCAACTTGTCTCAGGATTGATCAATTCTGAAGTGCATAGCTTGAACCCTAGCTTTGGGTGTGTTCAAAGTGTGTTACTTATATTTTTTTATTGAATCCTTCCCATTCCCCCATTTTTGGGTCCCATTATATTCTAATTATATTTTGATCATTGATGGTTTCAATGTGTGCAAGCATTAGCTCATATGGATGTGATCTATTCCATGGGTTAATCTCACTTTCTCTCTCTTTTCAAGAGTCCATCCTTTATCAAAATGAGCTCCAAGAATATTGAACCAAGTGAATTCACTGATTTTATATGCTATGTGAGATACGTATTGCACAAGACAATACTAAGCAAACACATATATGCAACTGCAAGAATGAACAAGAGAGAAATGAGCTAGGAATAATCCACATAATATTGCATTGAGAATATGAAAGGGAATAGGTACATAAATAGGTTGGAGGAGGAAAGATATAACCCATTCTAGTGAATATGGTATTAAACTTTCCAAATAACCAACATGACACTAAAGCCCCTAAGCAAGCATATGCAATCATGTAGCCAAAAACTATGGTAAAAAAGGCATACACCAACACCCCCCATAAGCATAGCTTAGGTAGGTGATGATACACAAAAAGGAAAAAAAATGGGTCCTATCAATAAGGCTTGATAAGGTACCCATGTACAATGCAATATCTCATAAAGTAGAGAAAAGGAGAAAACCCAGTGAGAAAAATGCCCCCCAAAATGAGAGACAAAGAAGAAGAAAAAAGGCTAGAATGCCCCCCTAAATATGATGAAGTTTTTAAAATGAACCGCACTCTAAGAAGAGCTCATCGATGAATGAACTTGCTCTCTGTGAAAGGTTTGGTGAAGATATTATCAACTTGCTCTTAAGACTAGAAAAATACTAAGTCAATGACATACTTATGAAGTAGCTCCCAAATTAAATGCATGTGAATCTCAATGTGTTTGGCCCTCTGATGAAAGGCCAGACTCATGCAAATTTGAATGGTGTTTTGGTTGTCACAAAATATGATTTTAGGCTTCTTGATCTAGATACCACGCTTAAAAAGAATCCTCTAAATCCAAATAGCCTCAGTAGCTATGTTAACAACTCCCATGTACTCTACCTATGTGGAAGATAGAGAAATAGTATTCTACCTCTTGCTCAACTAACTAATGGGGCTAGAACCCAATGAAAAACTATGACCTGAAATGGAATTATGACTCCCAGTGTCACCAGCCCAATCTGAGTCTAAGTAATTGGCCAAGTCAAAATTTGAACCAACTTTGTAGTGTATCCCATACCTGTGTGAACCTTGAATGTAGTGCAAGATCCTCGTAGATGCTTTCCCTTGCAACTCATGGGGTTCCTACATGAATCTTGAAACAATGCCAATAGCATAAAAGATGTTTGTTCTAGTGTGATTCAAGTAAATAAGGCTACCAACAAGTTGTCAATACAAGGTAGCATCAACCAATGTAGTGGAGTAATCTTCCTCAAGCTTAACTCTAGATAAGAATGGAGTTGGAGATGGCTTACAGTCAACCATATGAAACTATGCCAAAATATCAAGAGAGTATTTGGGCTATGAAAGTGAAATCCTTAAATCTATCTGAGTGATCTCAATACCAAGGAAGTAGTGTAGTAAGCCCAAGTCAGTCATGGTGAATATGTCTTAAAGAGTTTTCTTCACTAGTGAGATAGTCGAAGAAGAACTCCCTATGATCAAAAGGTCATCAACATATAAAACTAGTATCAATAATGAATCATCCTACTGTAAGAAGTACACATTGGGATCTGAGTGACATCTAGTGAAACCTAAAGTGAGAAGAAAGGAATCCATTTTGGCATACCAAGCCCAAAGGGCCTGTTTGAAGCCATAAATGGATTTCATAAGTTTTTACACTAAAAAATACTCATAAACAAACTTAGGTGGCTACTCCATGTAGATCTCCTCCTCAAGGTCTTTGCAAATAAATGCACTTTTCACATCCATCTTATGTACACTCCATCCATGTGCTACAACTGTAGTGAGTGTGAGTCTGATCAAAGTCATCTTAGCCATAGGTGCAAAGGTCTCTAAGTAGTCAATGTTAGCTACATGTAAAAATCCTTTGGTTACCAATCTATCCTTGTACTTGTCAATAGACCTATCTATAACATACTTGGTATGATATATCCAATGACATTGAATCATGTTTCTTCCCTTAGGAAGAGAAGTCAAATCCTAAGTGTGATTGCTAATTAAGAAATCATATTCCCCATGCATGGCTCTATCCCACTAAGGTATGCCTAAAGTCCCTCAAAAAGTCTATGGATCTGATTCAGAAGCAAAAAAGGTATGTGGTCTACTCTAAAAGTCTACCTGAGTATGTTTTTGATCATTTGGATCTCCTACCCAAATGTATGTACTCTCAAGTGTCTGCCTAGCCCAAATAGGGCCTAAAATGGGTGAGTTAGGTGTCGAATCCTTGTCCTCTAAATCATGAGTAAAAGTGGATGAGGATGACTCCCCATCACTTTGCTCATTGTCAGAATTGGAAGAAGAAGTGGCCTCTACCTCATGAACCTATTGTGAATGATCTAAGTCCTCAAACTACTGATACAAATTGAGTGAAACTGATGTAGAGGGGGAAGTGTCAAGTAAAGAGTCAGAGGGAATCTCTTGAAACCTAACACTCCTCTCAATGAACAATTGATGAGTCATAGAGTGGAGAAGTCTATAACCCTTGACCCCATCTAGATACCCCACAAAGATGCAAGGTTTGGATTAAACCTCCATTACCTTACATTTGTTTTTAGGAATGTGAGCCATCATCGATGATTTGAAGACCCTGAAATGATGCACCTCTAATTTCCTATTATGCCTTTCTTCATAAGGGATGATGCCCTTTAAAGCTTTATGAGAAACTTGATTCTGGATGTAACATACATAATTGATGGCTTCTACCCAGAATTGTGGAGCTAATGATCTAGAGTGAATCATACAGTTGGCCATCTCTTTCAAGGACTGATTCTTGCACTTTACTACACCATTATATTGAGGAGTGTATGGAACTATATACTAAATATTAATCCCATTGATGGTATAAAATTGCTCAAATCTATGGTTGATGTACTCCCCCTCATTGTCTAATTGTAAAATTTTGATGCATTTTCTAGATTGCTTCTCAACTAAAGCCTTAAAATCTCAATTTTTTTTGAAAATTTCAAAATTTTGTCTAAGAAAGTAGACCCATCTGTATCTGTAAAAATCATTAATGAAGGTGAGGACATATCTGGCCCTAGCAAAAGAAGGATGGGGAACTACCCCATGACATCACTATGAATCAAATCAAGAGGTATTGTAGCTCTTCTAGCTTTTCCTTTGTCAAATTTTACTTTAGGATGTTTGCCAAGGACACAACCCTCACATAGTCCCTTGGAGAATTTAACTCTAGGCAAGCCTATAACCATATCTTGCTGACTCAACTGCTCAAGATAGTGGTAGTTAAGGTGGCCAAACCACTCATGCCATAGTTTGATAACGCCATCTGAATGGGTAAGAAATGCAATAGGAAGAACATATAGATTATAATAGGAGAAGGTATATAGCCTAGAATGGTGATTATCCCTCCCTAATGTAATTGTAGAGTCACTATGTAGCTCTTTGATCTCAATTGAATTTGGTGTGAACTCAAATCTCATGCCCTACCCTATATGGGTAATCTGATACACTAAAAGAAGATTAGTTGATAGTGAAGGTACACTTAGAACATTTGTGAATATTCCACCTTCTAATTCAATAGTTTCTCTTCATAAAACCTCTAATAGAGTGTCATCACCCAAAGTGATGGAGGACATGCTACAGGGCTCTAAGTCAAGAAACTCAACCTCTGATGAACCCATATGGTGTGAAGCACCAGAATCGATAACCCAATATGAAGTTGATGTGGAAGCCATTGCAACTAAAGCTTTTCCCTTAGGTTTCTCCTTCCCTTTTTCCTTTGCCTTAGAAGATTCTTTGGCTAATGATGACTATTTGATAGACTTAGGGACCCCCATATTATTTTTCTCTTGGAGATGTGTAAGGTGGTTAATCTATTTTTTCATACACTTATGCTCATCATGCCCAGACTTCTTGTAATAAGAGCACTTAACCTTTTCTCTCTTAGGTTTCCCTTCAGAGGATGAGTATTTAGTGCTAATTTTAGTAGTGTTTTTCTATTCTTTCTTCTTCTCAAGATCCTTACTCTTCTGTTTCTTATCCTTATTGCTAAAGGTTCTTAGTTTTCCATTCTTGACAGTCAGGGCTGAAGGTTTGGAAGACTTGAGGGTTCCCATCTGGATTAATTTTTCATGTTCCTTAATTAAATTAGAAATAAATTCATCTAAGGATGGCATTGACCAGTTGGATCCCATGGCTCTCTTGGTCGCATAAAAGGTAGAGACAAATATAGAGTAATTAGGTCCTAGTTTTTCAAGTATAGAAAAAACTAACTGCTCATCTTTCTTCTTGGTTCCACACTCTTTTAACTGTAATCTACGTGACTTAATCTTGGTGAAGAATTATTTCAGTGAATCAAAGTTGCTCGAAATCAAACTAATTAGCTCAATCTCAAGCTCATGACCCCTCATAGTGTCAATTTTCCCAAATAATTTTTTTAGGGTGTCCCATGCTTCTTTGGGAGATTTTGATGACTCTATATGAAATAAGAAATCAGGTGATACTAAAAGACATAATGACCCAAATTCTTCATCACATTTATTAAACTATTTTATCTTATTTGCTTCAGTGATTGGCTCCAGTTCTACCCCCATAATTATGTGAAATAACCTTTTACTTCTAAAAACCATAATGATTTTACTTTTCCATTATTGGTAGTTGAAAGGTGTGAGTGCATTAACATAGATAAGATCCATTGTAGAATTAAGATTTAATGTGTTTTTTATTGTTGCATAAAATCAAAAGTGTGGATAAAGAGAGAATTACATAATAGAATCACAACCACAAGATGACCCACCCTAAAACTATGTCAGGTACCACCCCCCCCTCCCCAAAATTTTGGCACTTCATAAAATAGTGTGTTTTACAATCTAAATAGGATCAATGCATGGGAAATAAAAAAAACACTTTTGCAAAATATGGCACTCAAATCTAAGCTACAATTTGAAAGATATTAATGAAATGATTTATCGTAAATAGCCTATTTTTAAAAAAAGGCATTAAAATAATTTAAAAAGCACCCTTGAGTGAGGTGAAATGTGCCTTCCAACCACTCATTGGAATCGAATCAGAGTCTAGAATAAGGTTGTTTGGTCTTTTGAGGGGGATTCAACCTCCTGTCAATCCGAGCCTCAACTTTGTCTTTGCCAAGCGAAGACACAAGCTTTAAAAGACTCAAAATTTGCTTTTTTTAATGTTTTCAAATGACTTTGATTTTCAGCGTACTAAATGAAGTACAAATACAATAAAGTCATTAAGGCAGAAAATAATATGAAAAGCAATTACCACATGAATATGAGGCTGAATGTGGACCCACCAAGGAAGCAAAGGCACCAAAAAATGGAACGCCAAGGTGGAATATGCCAATTTTCAAACAATAGTTCAAAAAAAAACACTTTTTCAGTTGAAGAGAGGATGCCAAAGTGGATAAAAGACACCCCAAGATGTTTGAAATAAGTAGATCTAACATAAAGAGCAAAAATAAGATTGCAACCTACTAGGAAAGGATGATTTGCTACTGTATAAGGTGCCTCCCTATTGCAGAAAATGTCAAGTGGTTGGAAAAAAAATGCCAAGTACAGCTGGTCTAATCTTTACGCAAAAAATAATAGAAAATGCAACACCTCTTTTCAACTAAATGTGATGCCAAGTGGAAGGAAGTGATCCTTTTTTTTCTTGCAACATAGATCTGATATACCTAAGAAAAAGACAAAACAAAGGAGGTTGGCACCAAAGATATCTCTTTCTACAACATAGATATGATGTATCCTTTATTAGCAAATTTTTAATGCTTTATTCATAAAACACCACTCAACAAAGAAGGACGTCAGGATAATCTCTTAAAAAGCCAAGATAGTGATGGGAAAGACTCTATGCATGAATATCCTTCAACATATCATACCGGAATGGATTTATAGAATAAAATATGGTGCCAAGCATTCAAATGAAATCAAAATGCATTTCATGTTTTTTATTATAGGTAGATCTTAAAGATTGATCACAACCTAGATCAAATTTCTTTAATTTCATAAAGAAAAGAGCTAGAGCAAATCAAAATAAAGCATCTAAATGCCAAGAAATATTATGATGCCAAACTTTTGAAAAATAAATCTTACAGAAGAAATTCCAAGCCTAGATCTAAAATAACCAAGGAGATAAATTTAGTGAACAACCTCTTTCATTGCCTCAAAACAATGGACAAACTTGTAAACAAACTCAGTAATCCTCAGATCTATATCGACTCTGATACAATATCAAAATGAACTCCAATCATACTGAACCAAGTGAATGCACCAATTTTATAAGCTATGTGAGACACATATTACACAATAAAATACTAAGCCAACACATATATGCAACTACAAGAATGAACAAGAGAGAAATGAACCAGGAATAATCCACACAATATTGCATTGAGAATATGAAAATGAATAGGTATATAAATAGGTTGGAGGAGGAAAGATATAACCCATTCTATTGAATGTGATATTAAACTTTTCAAATAACCAATATGACACTAAAGCCCCTAAGTAAGCATATGCAACTGTGTAGCCAAAAACCGTGGGAAAAAAGGTATACACCAACATCCTTCTCTTTCATCCTAGTGTGTCCTTTCGAGGGGGCATCATGGGTCATTTCCATTTTCTCTTGAAAACTTTTTTCATTAAAAATATGATGCTTCCCCGGAATGTCTCGTCAATCCTTCTCAAATAGGGTTAAAATGTAGACATCTAATTCCTAACACCATTGTGTTTTAAAATTGTCAATCTTACTTGAATTGCACTCAAATACATAATTTAGGCCAAAATCACTTAAATGTGCTAAATGGTTTGAGCTTGTCATATACAAGTGCCAATTTAGGCCAATATATCCCTAAATGGGGCAATTCATTTTATGTAATTCCTAGCTTTTCTCAAATCATTTCAAGTCAAAATGATGAAAATGCATTTCGGTGCTCTGGATCATTATTTTCTTTTAATTAATTAGTACACATCACATACCTTTGTTATTTTGTGTCGAAAACATCCTAAATGAGATCACAGTCCATACGCATCTAACATCACCTTTCAATTCTTCTCGAGTCAAATTATGACCCAATGATATGACTTTCTGATCATTTTGATTAATTGTGCACCAATTTTCAAAGAATTACACTAAAATTGATTAATCTTACTTAGGAAAATTAAACTAAATTATGATATTAATAATTCCATGGAGAAAATTGAATATTTATTTATTTGAAATTCATTATGAATATCTACATCACCTAATGACACGATCAATGGGGTGGCATCCATAAGCCATAAATGCAATAAATATCAGGTTTAAGGACACCCATGTATCATTAATGCCTCTTCTTCACAAATATTTATGAGTATATTTATGGATTAATTATGAAATAATAGATTAATTCATGGCCACACATATCAATCTTGAGATGGACGGTCATGGTTGATCTTAATTAAATCCAAAATCTTATAAATAGAAGGGCATAGAACATCATTTTTTAGCTTAAATTATGTAAACTTATAATGCAAGATTCTTTCGATAAAGCATTTGTGTTTTGATAAATGCTTTATTTTAAATATCTTAGCTTCAATTGATAGGCATATTAGTGATTTCATATCATGAGCCCAGGTTATGCATAGTGATCTTGAGATGATGGAGGAGCTTGGCATCCATTGTTGATAAAGACAAGAACAGTAGTTCAAGGTGAAAAACACTCTTTGAGCCACTTTTGGATGGTGGAATCACTTGGGAAGGTAATAGGTATTTTCTTTCTTTCAATTGTTCTTCATTATCATTTTCAAACCCCATTGGAATAGGTTGGCCTAGCTTGTTAGCTCTTTATGCATTCTTTGTGTTTACATGACTAATGTTTGATTAACAATCTTTGTAATCTAACACTACACCATATGCTATAAGCTACCTTGTGTACCTATGATACTAAGAGTACAAAGTGGTCTCTTAAGTGAGTACGAGGCCATCATATATACTATAAGGTACCTTACATATTTACAATACTACAAGTATGAGACGATCTCATATACTAGTGGTCTCATATATTGTAAGCTACCTTAAAAACCTACATTACTAGAAGTATGAGGTTATCTCATATACTAGAGTTCTCATATACCTTAAACTACCTTTAAAACCTATGATATTGGAAGCACAAGGTGATCTCGTATACTATTAGCCACCTTACAAACCTACACAAGACATCTAACATCATGAACCTTTAAAAAAACTTCTCTTTTCCTTTCCTTTAAAAGGAAGCCTCACCATCACCTTGCTAAATATTAGTTGTGGATGTTTTTATTCTCTCCTCCAAGAAGGTAATTGGTTACTTACTTTAATGACCAATTTGAAATCAATATTATTCTTTTACATTTTAAGCCTTTTTTCATCACCACCTCTATAAATTTCCCAATCATTCCTTTTTATTTATGAAATGGTGTTATATTAAATATTACAGACTATTAAAAACAAAAAAAAAAAAGACAATCAACATAAATAAAAAGTATAAAAAATGGTCTCTCATGACCTAAAACAACTAACATAACACTAAACAATGAGAGCAAATAATCCAAAGTAGACAAATCTTGATCATCATTCCATTTTTATTTTTCTCTCACCAATATATTTGATTTATTGAAGCTCTTGGATATTTATTGGTGCATAACATTGAGCGGTTTTGTCAAGGGAATTATACTTCCTAATAGATTCTCCCAACTCATCTATGGCCATTTTGTTGATGATACTTTCCTCACTCCTGAAGAGCAAGAAAAATATTTCAAGGAGGCTATGCAATGTCTCATAATTTTTTGTCTACCTTCTCACTCCAGCTTGTAGTGGAGTAAAACCTAAAGCTTCAGACATAGTATGATACCCATTACAGATTGGTTGCACCACTACAAGTGGAAATGGATTAATAGAGGGGAATAATTGAAGTTCTTAATCATCCCCTTTGCCTTTCATAATGCGCATACGATGTTATGGAAATATGTCATAAAAAATTTTAAGCAAAAGGTGGATTACTAGGTCACCAAACCCCTCTCTTTGTCAAAGAAATTTCAAGTGTGTACTAAGATCTTGGTTACTACTCAAGTTTTTTATTCCTTCTATTAGGTCCCCTCTAAATCCTCCTATGATAAATTGGCTAAGATTTTTTAGAGACTTTATGTGGTATAATTCCAAATAAACTCATTGGTTATATAGAGTTGTTTGGGATATTTGTTGTCTTCCTCATGACAAATGAGGTATGGGGGTCATTAACATCAACAAACAGAGTATTTCCCTATGTGCTAAGTGGGTTGTTAGAGCCATTAAGGTAAAAAAAAATTTAAAATCCTTTAACTTCACTTTATTTCTTCTAGATCTCCTTATGGTAAATCTGGTTGGAAAAACATTGGTTTCCACACTCTATTGATCACTTTTGCTCTCATCAAAATTGAGGGCTCATTGTGGCAAAAAAACATTTGGAAAGCTTATAAAACAATCAATCCTCACTTAAAATGGGTTGGTGATGGATTTATTAGTGGTCTCTCCTTCAATGACCATAATCTTCGGTGATCTCCTATCATGACTAATACTAGCCTCCTTTTGGATGAAATATTTCATATAAAAGCTTTGAAACTATTCAAGAAAGGAATTCAAACTATAAAGGTTTTGCTTTTTTTATCACGACTAGGATCCCTAGCCCTCTCTAAAATTGAAATTCAATTTAAATAATATTAACTTGCTTGTTATTCTCCACATTCATGAGTTAATGCTAGATGCCATGATCCACAAATTGGGTCTACAACCTCCTCCCTCATGTTGGAAAAATTGTAGGTGGGATTCTGATACCGATTTCAATAATTATTTTCCATGCCTCCTTTATTAGGTTATGAGCCCCTTTTAGTTGACTCTTGGTAAGTTCAATTGGTGTTGAAACCTTAATTCCTCATCTAGGACTTGGCTTGCTGAACTCAACCAAATTTGTCAAGCTAAGTTTGAGCCCAAACTAGCTCACTTCATTTGGTGTATGATCTATCAAAGCCTTTCACTTGAGGAGCATCTTTCTCACCTTAGAATTGCTCAACCCAAGTTTCCAACCTGTTCTAGACCAGAGTCTTTCAAGCATACCTTTTGTCCATGCCCCAAAGCCCAGTCTACTCAATAGTGGATACTTAGTCTCTTTCAACCTTACCATCTTGAACCTTTCTCATGGTGTTCGGATCTCCTTTGGGATTTTGGTAATTGGCTAAGATATATAGTTTTTTTGTGGAATTTATTTAGAGTTTTTATTTTGTTTCAATTGTGGAAATCTAGAAACTTTGATTTATTTAATAATAAAGAATCATCTTATCATTGCTCTATTAATAACAAGGTGTATATATTATCTTTGGCCTACATGTAGATTCAATTCCAAGGGAAGAAAGTCATCATGGAAATGAGGCATTTGCAGGCATTACTTGACCACTGGGGGAGTGCTTCATGTGTCATAACTCATGTCTTCCATATCATCCACCATAGGGCTCACCACCTCCAATGCCTAGACACTAAAGGAGTCATTTTCAAAATTGTAACCAATTCTCCACCCCCCCCCCAACAACAATGGAGATGGAGTCTATTTCCCATGTGGAAAACATGCTATTGGTCCTTATCAATGGGGATCGCTATCTAATACTGACCCTGCTAACAATATGGTGTAACATCCCCCTGGGTGGGGCATTATTATTTTTTTGGATCCTACAAACCCCCTAGATATATGGGTGGCTTTGGATCCTTACTTGAATGAGCCTTCATCTTGGATTGCTCTTCAACCTAAGGATGATCATCTACCTCCTCCTTCTAGTGCAACATGTGCTTGGTTTCTGTTGTAGCACATAATTGCACCCTTGTGAGAGGGTTCTTAAAGATCTCTTCATTTTGGCTACAAATGGGATCAACCCCAAGCTGTGCGTATCCTATGATTGGGTTGAACCTCTAGAGAAGGTTGGTTCCTCTTAGTAGCTCACCTAAACTATTGATTCTACTTGGAAAATGGATAGAAGGGTTAAAAAGTATGACTAAAAACATAAAATAAGGTAATGAACCAAACTAAAAGACACTCCAAATTTCTTGAAACTAACACTAAGGTAGTTCAAAGATAACCCTCACTCACAAAATCTCTCAAACTAGTCATTTTGCATCTATATTTCTAAACTAGGCTCACTAGACAAGAGATGGAACATGGAGGAGTATCAAAACTCACACTATACCTTCATCAGTGATCAAAGAGCACAAAGTCAAACCTGTAAACACCTTGAAACACCTAAAAAAAGGCAAGAAATAATGAAAATCACCAATGAATAATACTCCTCCATAAGGTAATCATGCATAAGCTAACTAGAACACTAGATGTAGGCAAAGATATGGGTAAAATAAGTTGTCTTATTACTTCAAAAATTTATTCTTACAAGTTTTTATAGGGTTTTACTATGTCAATTGAGAGTATATCTTTTAAAATGGAGAATAAAAGGAATATATAGGATAAAAGGGAAGGGAAAGGAGAAGAAATCTTTTAAAAATCAATAAATGTCATTAAATAATCTTTCATGGAGCTCCCACAAAGAAGAAGAAGAAGCAAATGAGTCTCAACCATCTTCAATCCACTTGCACTAATCTCACTTAGAAAATTAACCCTCCAAGGTCAAAAAGGTCTTCAATCTCTCCCATTAAACTAAAAAAGCACTAGAGGACAAATTATTTTTGAGTAAGATGACATCATGCTCCATTAACTTAAGAAAAGTCTCCAAACATTTAGAAGCTTTCTTAAATGCTCTATCTTGTTCCTCAACTCCCCAAAAATCCTCCACTTGACTTCTATGCCCCACCTCCACTTGGCTTATGTTGGAAAATTGGAAACATGGTTATTCATTTTGAAAGTTTATGCTTTGACTAACTTTGAAGGTTAGCCTTTTTGTGCTTTCTTCAATGTTCTCGACTCATATTTGGTTCCCCAACTTGTAAAAGTCACCATCGAACCTACAAATCCTTTGGATTCCATTAATGGAGGTCTTTAATATATATCCATATTTAATTAGTTGTCCTAGAACTTGATTTCAAGTCCATTTGTAACCATGAGAGCCACTTTTAGACCTATATAAGGCTTCCAAACATCCATATCATTCCTATGAGGAAGAAAATGAAGTTTTAAACCACCTTCAAAACCTGCAATAATGGTGGAAAACTCTATTAAACTTGCAACCATTCACAAATCACAACAAAATTTGGGTTTTTGGCCTTTTAGCTCAAAAAATCACCCTATAAACCCATAGTAAGGGATCTTAGTGCCTTATAATGATGATGCAGGTCCCATTAGGCCTCTTCCATGCATGCCAAAATCTTGACTTTTGCAAATTTATACTTCTCTTCATTTTGCCTTGAAATTTTGAATGTGATAAATCTTACCAGGTGTGGGAAGACTAAAAATATCCCTTAATTTTCTCAAAAACCCTCACATTAGGTTCAGACCATTTGTCATACATTATAGCCCTCCAAGAAGCTAGCCTAGCTCCATGTTGATTGTCAACAGACAAACATAGGATTGTGATAAAAAAAAATAGATGCTTTTACTATTAGTGTGACCTAAAAAATATTATGGAAACTTAGAACCACTAATTATCACCACCTCTACCAAGTTTCATATCTAGATTATGCATATAAAGGCCTTAAGACTCATTTTTCTCAAAACTAGCTAGTGGGCTTCCTATGTTTCCAATTTTCATGATTTTTCAATTTTACCAGCTGATTTCTGACCTTTTCATGCTTGTCATTGTGGAATGAGAGTTTCAAAAAGGATTTTATGATGTTTTAGTGACCTTCATGTAATATTTTTTATCATTCATTGGTCAAAACTCAATCTTGTGCACCCTATCAAACACCATTTTTCCTTAAAGACCTCAATGTAACTGTCTTTACTCAAGACAACACTAACACTGATGTAGATGATGATTAGGGAAATAAAAGTGTTTGATATCCATTCCATCATAATTTGGCACCTATAGATCTCAAAAGTGAGTTTTAAACTTCCTCTCATATTTTCCTTCATCATATTCACTCTTTAAGGATGTTCTTATGCTTCTTGTAGTCCTAATTCGGTACACAGTCCTATATACTATACTTTCTTGAGTTGGCAGTAGAGGACATGATCTTGGTGAAGGTTTTAAGACATTTAATAACTAATTGGAAATAGATATGACCTCACATGTTTCTTTCTTTAATGAATGTGTCTTGATTTTCACCTTAGGGTATATGTATGTATGAGATGGAATTGGCCTTAATATGGTTGTAGGTGGACATTTCAAAGATTGAATTTGGAGTAAATATTGCTTGAGGAAATTTATCTATAATGTACCCTTATTCACATCTTCATTATCCTTATGAACCCTATATTACATCATTGAACTCTTATGTAGACTACTACTCTCATCCTCTTCGCAACTTGGAGATAGGCTTGTGTTTGCAAGGTTGTAGGTGATCATTCATGAGGTGAATGACTATGTTTCTAGCAAGGCTGTAGGTGATCATTCATGAGGTGAATGACTATGTTTCCTTGTAATTTGAATCTCATGGATTGATATAACTCACCATCATTTCAAATGACTCTTCAAACCTAGGTAGAAACCTTACTAAACCTAAAAACATGACAACATCTTCTTCATAGTCAATACATTTGACTATAGTATTGGTATACTTCAAGAGTTATCCAACATTACTAAAGGTGAAGATTCTCATGAAAGCATGACCTAATTTGAGTTTTATCAATACAAGGGTCTATTTTTGAGCCAAACTTTATGTCCAAAACCTTGCAATATTGTCTCTTCTAACTCGTCACTCCACCTTCTAGACATAGAAATTCGTTCATCATATACTTGACTGTGAGTGAGAATTTGGTCATTATACAAACTGAGACATGTTGAGAGTTGGATTTCCATGGTGAATGATGGGTTAAGGACATTATTATTTATTCAAAAATATCCATTTATTTAAATAACATGAGTTTAGTCACAAGAATAATTGAATGGAGGAAATACAAGGAAATACTAATTACCTTAACTTCCACAAAGTTACCTTATTTTCTGCTAATAAAGAAAACCTTCAAGTTACTCATCTCTTCTCACTTGTGCTTCTCATGACTAGACTGACTTAGTGCTCATTTATTTTATTTATTTTGTTTATATATCCTCACTTAAGACTCTTTGGACCCTATGAGGTGAAACCCCATGGTTATTCAAAACTTCTTTTACACTCTGTGATAAATCCAAGGTTGTTGTAAGTGGCGATTTGCCCACTACAGTCATCTTCACTTGATCTATATATCATCTCTATGAGCTATTGATATTCTATGAAAAGTGTTCATATTATCTTTATGATATAACATAAATAATTTGGGTGTACTTTAGCATGAATTGAGCTTCCTAAGACACATCAAAATAGTACTCAGACCTTTGTCACTTTAAAATGAAGACTAGCTTACCAAAACGTCTTAAAGGAGGTTGTGTTAAAATTGGTGGCTCAGGGATCCATTCCTAAGTGAATTATGTGTGTGAAGGCTTAAAAATTTAATTGATAACTTTAGAATATGAAAAAATTTACTTGAAAACTCATATTCTACTCCCAAACTGACCCAAAAGATCATTCACAAGGATAGTGTATGAAATAGGTTTTATGTTATAAGTACCTTCCTAAAAGGAGTTACCTAATGAAACCAAGTGTAATAGGTATTATTTTACCCTTTAATAACTCCCCCAAAACTATTCCTATTCATGATATTATGAAGCAAAGAAACAAAAGAAAACCTAGAACCTATCTGGATGAATAGGCCATCTAGACAACCCTACATTGTCAGTGATTGTTCATAAATATGGGGAGATCAACCTAAAAACTATTACCACAAAGTATAATTCCATTAGGGTCCCTATCACTGCCTAATATATTTTGTCACAACTCTCTTTCTCTTGACCGTACCAAGTGAAAACCTTAGGCCCTCCTAGAGCTACCCAAGACTGCACCAAAAATATTTTCCCTTAGCATGAAGAACCAGAAGCTTGTCTATGAAATCCAACACTCGGGTAGATTTTTTATGATTTAAGTGACATTTAATTCCTTCTATAAACCTTATGAAGTGATTGAATCTCCATTAATGGCAGAAAACTTGTTTCATGCCTAGTCTGTAGCCAATATGTTTTCTTTACTTTTGTTGGTTCTTATGCTTGGATTTGATTATAGAGTCATAAGGGGGGATATTAGGGACACCATGGATGCATGCATATGATATTTGAACTTTTCTACTGATCAAAACCTTCAAAAACATGTTCAACCATGGCTTTAAAAGGCCCAAAACTACATCTTTTTGCACCAAAACTCCTCTCCTCCACTCCAAATGACTTGAAATGGCCTTGAACATGTCTAAATAAGGAAAACATGCCATAAATAGGTGGAAGGAAGTCAAAACCAAATTGAATTCTTTAAAAATTCACTTTTTCACTTTAAATTTTTATTTAGAAGCTCCTCAAATCATCTAATGCACTTTTCAAGCTCTTTTGGGCAAATTGGCTTCGTTAGACATCATTTTTGACACATTAGAATCTATGACACTTTGTAAAAATGATGTAAGAGCATCATCCACCAGGATGTATATAAGGTTTTTTGGTAATAAGAAGCCTCATCATGGCTTCAATGTCTTTAACATCTCATTCTAGAAGTTCCCTCCAAAAAAAAACATCTTTGAATTTGTAATAATATATCTTGGAGGATTTCAACATTTGTAATCACCTCTTATAGGTGAATGGTTACTTGTAAAAATCATAATATGATGTAAATAAGTTGTAATGAACATGATAGTGGTCTAGGACATAGCTAGGAGTTTTCTAGTTCTTATTAGTGTCCTAATCATTCTAGAAAGCTAAATAAAATAAATGTACCTATGGGATATGAAAGAACCAACAATTTATTATCTTAAGTTGAATGGTTGAAGAGAATATTGTTTCAAATTTGACCATTCCAAGCTTAGTTAAGCCTTTAAATAATAGATAGGCATCAAACCTATCAAGGAGGTGATCTAGGTGGATCCATATACACTCCAACAAAATAAAGTCATCAAATTTTAGACTGATCAATGATAGCATAGAGCTTATCAAGAGCTTTTCGGTGCAATTTGAATGGGTCAATTTTGAACCCGTATGCTCAAGATATCTCATGTTGAAGATCAAATAGGGGAAAAAATTGGTTTGGATGAAACCTCCAGTTGGATGATGACAAGTGGCAAATGGAGAGTGGTCCACATGGTGGGTCCTCAAGCCACTACATGGCTTACCACCACCTTATTCTTCCATAAGCTAAAACATTTGTCAACTCGAGCCTAAGTTGGGATACAGACTCGAGTTAGATAGTGAGTTGAATTGGAATGTAGACTCGAGTTGGGATGGAGAGCCCAACTTCCAACCAAGACTAAGTCGAGGTATCTGAAGGAGGTGAGCTAGGATGAAAATTGAGTTAGAGTGCCAAGCCTAAGCTAGCCAACCTAAATGGAGAATCCAGTTTAGCATGGAATGTGATTTGAGTTCCACATTTTACCCTGAAGGGTTGAATGGGTGATCTGGGTCTAAATTTACCCTGGATGCTAAGACATGACTAGGATCCACAACATAATGGGTTGACCAAAGGTTCTAAGGATAAACATGCCATGGATGGAACAAGTTACCCACTCAAGCTGCCACATTCAATGCCAAGTTTGGATTGATCCCAATATAGCTCATGGATTGAGCCAATCCAAACATCCACCTGGGTTTTGAGAGATGTGCCATAGTTTCCAAATGCCATGAAGACTATCAAACATAGCCAACAGTTTAAGCTTCAAGTGCATGTGGATGGGAATGCACCCAAAATGGTCTAAAGACTAGTTGAAACGTGGATGGGAGTCTATTAAAAGACTTATGGTTGCAAGCCCATGGCCAATGTGGGATAAAGAGATTGCATAAATTGTTAAGTTTCCCACCATCAAACCTATGCACCCAAATGCTATATAAAGCGTTGAGAAATTATATTTGTATAAGGAAAACAAGAGGCCTCAGCGAATATTGCTAAGGCATAAGGACCTACTTCTACTCTTTCTCTGAATTAAGGCATCTAGAGTCATCTTTGGACTTCGAGGTAAACTGGTGAAATATTCTAGTTTTCAAGACAGTTCTAGTGATATGTTGAGTGTCTAGATTTGAAGCCATTTATTGTTGATTTTAATACTCAAAAGTGAGATTTTTGAGTAGAAGACATCCAGAGGTATTTTTTGGAAAGGTGGAGAATTTGTTCATGGGTTTACCAAGATTATTCAAAGAGTTGAACATACACATTTGGACGTGTTTGATAAGGTGGAGAATTTGTTTATGGGTTTACCAAGATTCTTTGAAAGTTTGAACAAAGGCGAGATTGCATTGATGACAATAAGGTGGAAGGTCTGTTTGTGGGTTTATCGAGACTTTTTGAAGCTTTGTTACCAATTGATATGTAGTCTTAGAGTGTTCATTTCATAATTGTGAGAATTTTCCATGTACTCACTTTTCATAGAAATAGATCTATTCGTACTATAAGCGAACTTGGAGATGTAGGCATTTTTTGAACTCCATAATCAACTCTTATGCAGTTTGGTTAGTATTCATGCATTGATTTTCATTTAAGTTGATCATTTTATGGATCAATATCAATATATTTAATAAATTTCCTACAAAGAATCCAAGGTAAACATTTTGGCATGAAAATTAGTGCCAGTTTACAGATCAGGTTGGTATTAGAGCAATTCTTGCCTTTGGTCTGGTGTGGATTTTAGGACCAGCTTGAATCCATGGATTTGTATCTATGGATGCAGTTGCCCATGATGCTTTTGATATTGGGCATGATGATACAAATGATTATGTCATGTTGAAGAGAGCAGGCACAATGAATGGAAAAATTGAACACCATGGTGGTGAACATGAGTGCACATCAATGTACCCAAGATCAATAGATCATTGTACTTCAGAAGAAAGTTAATTCTCTTTCCGATCAGTTAGGATAGAAGACACGTTGTCTAGATGATCCCAGTACTTTATACAGTCTTATATGCAGTCATTGCTTGAGACATGGACATGTGGTAGAACATTATTGGTTATGACATCCTAACCATGCACTATAGTGGTTCTGGTGGAGGAACATGGGCAAAGGAAAGACTCCTACTATTCTAAGTACCAATCAACATTTAGATCCCTAGTTCAATAGAGGACACCATTTGGACCTCTAGATATTATCTTATGATCTGCAAGAGCCTCCAGATAGAATATTCTAGTTGTTGCAGAGGGATGTGTCATTAGATTTATTTTTGATGAGGACATCAGAATAGGTTATGTGATTGTTGATATAGTACATTGATTAAGATTTCAACATTGCCACTATCACATGCTAAAATAGTTGGCATATAAAATGACACTATCTTAGGTATGACAACATGTTGCACATTGTGATTTGTAGTTGGGAGATAGTTCTCAGACATAGTGACTCTCGATATCATTCTATTAGAGATAGATGAGATGGTTCTGGGAAACTTATATCTCTTCTCTCAACAAGTAGCTTTTAGATAAGATGGCATAGAGCTTTGCATGGATCACACTCAGACTGTGTAGTTTGAGATGGGGTAAGTCTTTATAACTAGTCACAAATATTCTAGTTAGACGTCAGACTCGTATGTACCAGGAGACCATCAAGAACCTAAAGATGAGTTGCATGATGATCTATAGAGCAACTATTGAAGGAGTCAGGCCCACACCAAGATTCTATAACTGGTAAGAAATCTTAGGTTTATTTTGGGTTATCTATTTGTATAAAACCAGCATAAATAATGTGCTAGTTAGATGTATGAATAAAAATGATATGGGTAATGTTGTGACATACATCATGCATAGTTGTAAAAAGACCCACAGGGCACTGTTTATATCTATATATATACACATTATATAATTTATAGTTTGTTATGTTATGGAAGTTACTTGTAGAGAAATATTGAGTGGTAGGTTTATCATACTCAATTTATCTTCTCACATTTTTGGGTAGACATTTTCCATTAACAATAGTATCTACAGATTAGGGTATGCTTATTTATATAAGTATTATTCTATAGAGAATAGTTTATCAAACCTAGGAAGTACTTGGTCAACTTGTATTTCTATGAAATCATGTAGCAAAAGAAGACATTGATGGGCATGCTAAGAGATCACTAGGCTTATTTGTGGAGAGGTTCTTGAGAAGCCATATAGCAGAGGAAGTCACCACATCTTAGTAGAGGCTATTGATTGTCGTGCAGTAGCAGAGGTTTGTAGAAGAAGTGATAAATCAATTTTTACAAGTAGATGTAGTTGTAAAACCTGAATAGACTGATAAAGATTCATTGGAATTCTTCATAACCAATTGGCATTACAGAGGAGCAAATTGGGTACCAGCTTTTGGTGGACCAAAAGCCCTTTTAATAGGGAGGATTGATCTAGGTGGATCCATGTATGCTCTAAAAAAATGAAGTCATCAAATTTTAGATTGATCAATGATAGCATAAATCTCATCAATATATTTCTAGCACAATTTGAATGGGTTAATTTTGAACCTGTATGCACAAGATATCGCGTATTGAAGATCAAATAGGGCAAAAAATTGGTTTGGATGAAACCTCCAATTGGATGATGACAAGTGGCAAATAGAGAGAGGTCCACATGGTGGGTCCTCAATCTACCACGTGGCTTACCACCACTTTATTTCTCCATAAGCTAAAAAAATTGTCAACTCGAGCCCGAGTTGGGATACATACCTGAGTTGGATAGCGATTCAAATTGGAATGCAGATCTAAGTTGGGATGGAGAGCCCAACTTCCAACCAAGACCAAGTCAGGGTATCCAAAGGAGGTGAGTTGGGGTGAAAACTAAGTTGGAGTGCCTAGCTCGAGCTCAATCTAGCCAACCTAGATGGAGAACCTAGTTTAGCACAGAACATGATTCGGGTTCCACATTTTACCTTGAATGGGTCGAATGGGTGATCTAGGTCTAAATTTACCCCAGATACCAAGACATGATTGGGTTCCATAATGGAATGGGTCAACTTAAGGTTCCAAAGATAAACATGCCATGGATGGAACACATTGCCCACTCAAGCTACCACGTTCAATGCCAAGTTTGGATTGATCATAACATAGCTCACGGATCGAGCCAATCCAAACATCTACCCATGTTCTGAGAGATATGCCACAATTTTTAAATGCCATGAAGACTACTAAACATAGCTAATAATTTAAGCTTCAAGTGCACGTGGATGGGAAGGCACCCAAAATGATCTGAAGACCAAGTTGAAACATCGATGGGAGTCTATTAAAAGACACATGATTGTAAGCCCATGGTCAATGTGGGATAAAGAGATTGCATAAAACGCTATGCCTTTGCCACGGGATTCAAAATCTTATCCTCTCGAGTAAAAAGATAAGTGTCCCACTGTTGAACCTATGCATCCAAACCTTATATAAAGCATTGAGAATTTGTATTTGTATAAGGAAAACAAGAGTCCTCAGCCGATATTGCTAAGGCATAATGACCTACTTCTACTCTTTCTTTGAATTAAGGCATCTAGAGTTATTTCTGGACTTCGAGGTATACTAGTGAAATATTCTAGTTTCTAAGATGGTTCTAGCAATATTTTGAGTGTTTGGATTTGAAGTCATTTGTTACCAATTTTGATACTCCAAAGTGATATTTTTTAGTAGAAGACATCCAGAGGTGTTTTTAAAGAAGGTGGAGAATCTGTTCATGGGTTTATCATGATTCTTTGAAGAGCCAAACATACATATTTGGACGTGTTCGATAAGGTGGAGATTCTATTCATGGGCTTACCAAGATTTTTTGAAATTTCAAACAAAGGTGAGATTGCATTGATGACAGTAAGGTGGAAGGTCTATTCGTGGGTTTATCGGGACTTTTTGAAGCTCTGTTGCCAATTGTATGTAGTCTTAGAGTGTCCATTTGACAATTGTGAGAATTTTCCATGTACTCACTTTTAACAAAAATGGATCGGTTCGTACTACAAGTGAACCTAGAGATGTAGGCATTTTTCAAATTCCATAATCAACTCTTGTGCAATGTGGTTGGTATTCTTGCATTGCTTTTCATTTAAGTTGATCATTTTATGGATTAATATCGGTATATTTAATAACTTGCCTATAAAGAATCCAATGTAAACATTTTGGCATGAAAATCAGTTCCATTTTATGGATCAGGAGGAGATATCCTAAATTAGAAAAAGCATAAAGGGATGAAGAACTTCATGACCAAGGTAGAGAATAGGATGAAAAATCATAGACCTTTAGGTCTGTATTAAAGGTGTGTAAAGTCTGTATATATAGTTTAATAAATAAATGGATAGAGGTAATGTTTATTTGGATATTTCATTGTATCTCAGACCTTCAACTTAATTAATAAAGAGTAACATAAGCTACAGGTCGGTGTGCATGCATTAAGTTCGAC
Source organism: Torreya grandis (assembly GCA_037957365.1). Taxonomy (NCBI): domain Eukaryota; kingdom Viridiplantae; phylum Streptophyta; class Pinopsida; order Cupressales; family Taxaceae; genus Torreya; species Torreya grandis. Next base: position 2,714,249 of record JARHVA010000241.1, on the reverse strand, counting down.
TGATTATGTAAATCTGCCCAAATATAGTATGAAAGACCGTCATTTGAATTTCAACAGCTGATAAGAGGTATTTATGAAATTAATGAATGTCTTAAATGGTAAGATGCATTGTATTCTGGTTTGATAGATTATAGTATACTGTGATTTTCAAGATTATACAAAGTGCTTGGATAGATTTTAACCCAATCATGATAGTGATATTCGAGTAAGGCAGACCCGAAATGGTTCAACATTCTGAGATAAATCGCCCTTTCACAGGTAATTGTTTGCTACATGATAGTTAGAAAATAAGAAAAAAAATCAAGATTTAGTGTGACCTGGAAGAATTGAAATTGGTTTAAGTATTGTAGGTTGTGCATTTGTTTTACACATAAGTCAGATCTAAAATCTTCAATTGGGATTTTAAATAAAGAGTCATTGTCACATGTGTGAATCAAATTTCTAGTTTCACCTAGGTCGTGATAATCAACATTGAATAAGGCAAATGTGCCAAGGCAATACAATAGGTTATATGCAAGAATGAATGCCCCTTCAATTTGGTCTTATAAAAGACAATTACAGGAACTAAAGTTTGGAATAAAAAGAGTGGCAGACTTATGTATAAAATTCTGGGGCAAAATGACATTCAATTTTATGGTGGACAAATCCAAATGTCAAATTGGAACCACCTATGAGTGAATATTTTAAAATTGCTTGTATATGGTAGTTCTTGTGTTGAAGTTGAAACGTGAAAGATTTTAATGGAATTCTATAAAATATTCATTACACCATATATATGCATTGCGCCATATGAGAAAATAATGAGGCTCGTAATTTTATCTAAGTGTACATGGTAAGAGTGTTATAAGAGAAGTAAGTTGAATTGTATTGTTTATGATTAAACAAGTTGAGATTTGGTTTTGGAACGCGCCTCGAGTGTAGGCAGTAATGATCAACTTGGAAGCGTGTTTGTTTTAAGAAGCCGTCAAGAGTCATCCGTCTACTAAGATACAGAGGAAAGCATCTTCATGTTGTCGATAGGATCAGACCAATTTTAAGTGCCATTCGACATTTGATCAGTTTATGTAGATCATAAGTGAATCTATAAGCTTGTATTCATGCATATCATTTCTTTTAATGATTATTGTTTCTTACATGAGTGGGAAGTTGAAGAATTAAGGAGTGAATGCATTGGAAAACAACAGGAATTTCATTGATTATTTGTGTAGACAAAGGTGCATTCTTGGATCTGAAATTGTAGCAAATGAGGTATGGTTGATGGTATAACTAAAGTTGCAGATATTTTATAGGTTTTTCATAGCATCTAATTTTGCTTCTGGAGGATCCTTAGTATGAGATTTAGATGAGATGAAAATTGAACTTGAATAAGGTATTGTCAAAAGAAGGTAAGATTAAAAAAAAAGATATATAGATGAGTTCATTGGTCTTGTAAGACCAATATGATCTAATGTTCTTTTGCTCAAAAGGTAATAATCTACAAATTAGAATGTGAATGGACTATCTACTTGTAGGAAGATTTCAAGTGATCTTGAACTAAATCTAAGAAATAAGTGTGTATCCTGGAATAGTGATCCAAAATATTGAGATTGCCATAAGAAAATCTCCTTCCTACCCCTAAATTCTCAAACACCTTGGAAATCAGCTAGATCCTTCACTTGTAGTTCAAGACCTATTTCTAGGCCTTTTCCTTAAAATCTCCAAATTTACCTTAAATCTTGCTAAAGTGTTTCAAAAGAGTGCAAGGAACATGAAGTAGGGATATGCAGTTTGTCTTCTCTTTCCATCATTGGATCATCCACTGCACTAGGACTTTGTACTGTTACCCACATGAAACCAAGACCTTCAAGAATACTACATTGCACCATCAAATTATGACTAGAAAGAGACTAGTCATGAAGGCAAAAGGTCACTAAATGGTCTAGGAGAGTGACCTGATCCATCTAAGAAATTTTTTTGTATGTAGACCAATTTTGGCCAATGTTTTTGGTGACCTCTTGGGATTGCATGCCTATCTATGCAAAATACTAGTTGGCTTACTCCAATCCATTGGGCTTATGGAGTCACACAAGTTGTTTTCAACTAATTTTCAATTGGGAATAGGGTTGATAACTCTGAAAATACCTTTGAAACTGATTACCACCTCCCACCAACCAAGAATGAAATAAAAGTAACCAAACACTATGCTCAAAGAACTTAGAGGAAAGACAACAATGCAAAATGTGTCAAATCACCTAGATAAAGCAAAACAATATAATATGTACAACTGAAACTCACATATACTTTCCTCTTGGATCAAATGGGAAGCTTTTGGCATCATGTTTTTGTGGTGGATAAGGACAAGAGGCACCTTGCTTTTGTGAGCTCATGCTATGTGGACTAAGATCCCTGATTGCTAACTCCTTTAGTTTGCTCCCTGATGGATGGAGAGGAGCGAACATGTCTCTAATGATGACATACTCTTCTTCTAATTCAGGACTTGCTTCATGTTGCTCATCACTCTTGACAAAGCTTTGTAAAAATACTTCATTCAGGTTCTTGGGAGCAAATATATTTTGTTCACTTGGTGGCTCAAAAAATCATATACTTCCAACTTATTATTTTGCAAATTAGGACTGATTATGCTTAGAGCAGCATGCTCATGATTTTTTGGAAGAAGGACATGTGTCTTAGCCTCAAAATCCTTAGTTATGGCATTGAACTGTTGCCACAACTCTTCAGGCTCTTCACTAGTATGTTTCTCAAACTATATCACTTGAGCACTTGAGATGTCTCCATCAACCTCACTCAAGATTTCATCTTGTTTTTCAACTGCAAATGAGGGTTGATTTGACCAACCAAGGTCTAAAACATTACACTTGTCTTGCTCAAGGTCTAATTTGTTTTCCTCTAGCTCCAACATATTAGGGTTATCTTCAATTGACACCTCATCTTAAAGTGGACCAACCTCTAGTACCTAGTTTTTGTTTTGTTTTTCATCTATGTAAAATGGACAATCAATAGTCCATTCAAGTTTTACCCCATATTCAGCTTGAGGATTGTCCTCTTCATGATCTAATTCATTAGTGTCAAAGCCATGCCAAGAAGGCTGATCTAAACTTGATTTTTCCTCCTCTGAATGAAGTGGGCTGCCTATTATGATCTTTGTCATAAACACTTGTATTGTCCTCTTGTGGCTCACCTATGACTTCAAACTCCTCCTCTATCCTTGGTAAAATGGGTTCTTCTCCAAGAGGGAGATGGTAGGAGGGTGAAGAGGTTCACCTTGCTTGCAACTTAAGAGAGTACAAATCCAACTAGGGATCTTGAGAGGTGTCTTTGGTGGATATTGAGAGGAGAGGGAGTCTTGGAACTCTTGTAAACCAAGCTCATTGAGTTGAGCTATGCATAAACCAATTTATTTTTGAACCAAAACTTCCTCCTTCTCCAAGACTGATTATTGGGTCACCACAACCAGCACCTCCTCCTTCATCTCTATGCCTTCCTTGACTGCTTCCATGAGATAAATGTATAGGGTACAACCACCTTGTTGCCTTCTTGTTCTTGAATAGGTCTAGGAGAGAGTGGTCTCACTAGTGAGGGCATGGTATAACTAGGATCATTGGCATAGGGAGTGATCCATGGTGGGATGACTTCATGTTCTTGAAAGAGAGTGTGTGTAGGGGTAGGAGAGGGTAAATTGATTTGTTTTGGTTTAATATGTTCTCTCTCCTAATGCTCTAACAACGCTTCAATGGATAGTATCCTCTCCTTCATCTCTAGCTTCTCAACATGTGGATAGTCACCTTCTTCAATGGATACCCACACATTCCAAAACTCATGCAAGAAGCTCTTTATCCCCTCAATGGCATGAATGGGGAATTTTTATCTAATTCTAACCTCATTATTGATTTTCATGATTGCTCTCCCTTGGTCCAGTATTGCTTCTCTAATTCTTGATAAGGATTGGCCTTGATAAGGTTCACTAGGGCACTGATTTGAAGCTCTTGGAGGCTGAGCTTGAGGCTCCTAAAAGGGAGAGGACACATAGGACTAATTTAAATGATCATGCTGATCTTCATAAGATATCAACACACTCTCCAAGCTTTGGACCATGCTTCTCAACATGTGGATGTTCTCTCGCTCACAAACTTCCCATTGTTCACCCTCACAAACCGACCACATGTTCTTGACCAACTAAAGAAAATTCCTTGTCTCTTGTAGAACTTGGATAGGGATGACTGAAAAAAGTTTTAAACCCCTACCAATCTCTTTTATCAACTCCATATAATTTGATAATGCTTGTTTGAATCCTGACAAGGTTGTAATAGGATAAACATAGTCTTAACAAGGGGGATTAGAGGACTGATTTTAATGCCAATGACACTGATTTTGGTCATACACAGGGGTGGGACGGAAGTAAAGGCCATGAGAGTGTTGATAGGTTACTTGAGGGCCACTTGGGGGAACACAAACATTATTAGCCTAATATGAGTGATGTTGAGGTAGAGAATAAGCATGTTGATCAAAAGAGGTTTGCGTATACATGACAAGGTTCTGATTTTGGGCACTTAGGCTGCCTGACCAGCTAATGTTCATAATGGAGTCACCATTGATGTTTGCAAACGTTCCTCCGAAGGCTGATTGCACTAAAGAGCAACACCAAGAACCCTTGAGTGAAATGAAGAATGTAGGAGTCCCACTGGGCGTGCCAGAAACTGTTGTAGCACAGAATTTCACCCTAGGAATGAACTAGTAGTTATATGAAATTGTATAAAAATAATTATATGAGTAGAAAGGAAGTTTACAAGTTCAAATCCTTTAAGGGATAAGTGTGTGTACTTAATATTTGAAGCACAATAAGGTGTTTTCTATAATGCGAGGATGAGATTGTTTAATTTAATTTTTATTTATTGTTGAAATCAATTTTACTATTGGAATGCTTTAGTAAGACTATTATTAATAAAAATAATAATTTGCAAAAGGTTACATGGTAAGGCAGTCGATTGGTAATCACGACTTATACTTCCTATTAGAGAAAAACATTGGGTCAAAATAGATCAACACCAAGCATCAACGCCAACAAAGTACGAAAAATAATATAACACTAAAACATATATAAACAACACATAAAGAAACTGTTGTAGCACATAATTGCACCCTTGTGAGAGGGTTCAAGAACCCTCTCACAAGGGTGCAATTATGTGCTACAACAGTTTCTTTATGTGTTGTTTATATATGTTTTAGTGTTATATTATTTTTCGTACTTTGTTGGCGTTGATGCTTGGTGTTGATCTATTTTGACCCAATGTTTTTCTACCTTACCATGTAACCTTTTGAAAATTATTATTTTTATTAATAATAGTCTTACTAAAGCATTCCAATAGTAAAATTGATTTCAACAATAAATAAAAATTAAATTAAACAATCTCATCCTCGCATTATAGAAAACATCTTATTGTGCTTCAAATATTAAGTACACACACTTATCCCTTAAAGGATTTGAACTTGTAAACTCCCTTTCTACTCATATAATTATTTTTATACAATCTCATATAATTACTAGTTCGTTCCTCTTTTATATATATATATATATATATATATATATATATATATATATATATATATATATATATATATATATATATATATATATATTCAACACTCCCTTCATTCTATAATTTACACTATAAAATCAAAATCAATTTGGATTGAAACTCTATGCCCATACAATCCTAACATACCTACTAATTTGTTCTCCTATTTGTAAAAAAAATTATACTAAGAGTTCTTTTCATTTTGTAGTTTAGACTATAAAAATTGAAATCTATTTGGATTGAAACATCACAACCACAAAACAAATTGCACTCATAGTTCATAAGATTGAGTCTTTCCATTCACTAAGAATTGATCCCTAAAAAATTTTTTGTGAGCCACTTAAATTGAAAGAAAATAGATTATTGAAAAAAAGAGATTATTCTTGTGCCCAATACTATCAAATATTGAAAGACTCCAAAAGATGAAAATATTTATCCTTCAACCAGAAAAATTAAAAAACTATTATTCATATAAATAATTATAAGCCACATGAGTGTTTAGCGTATCATTAAAATTAGCCAAAACATGTCTATCATAAACTTAACATACTTATAGTGAAATAAATTATCTAAATAAACAAGGTGATGCAAGCATAACTTCAATCATTAACATTAACATAATCCCACATGAGTGTTTAGCATATCATTAAAACTAGCCAAAACATATCTATTATAAACTTAATATACTTATAGTGAAATAAATTATTCGAAACTTAAACAAGGTGGTGGGAGCATAACTTCAACCATTAACATTAACATAAGCTTTGAATTCAAAACGACTTTCAAGAAATTGTTAAAATGGTTGTATGGGTGTGTATAAATGTTAAAGGGGGAAGAAATGTTAAAATGGTTGTATGGGTGAAGAGGAGTTGATTTATTAGTTAAGATCTTAGTTTAGAAAGAGTTATTCAGAATCAATGTACATATGAGATTTTGATGAAATGGATATCCCTAAAAGTGTGGTCCCATGCTACTATATTGTAAAAAAATTAGTGGGTATAACTAGAAGAATAGATATATTTTGAAGTTCTCCCATAAATTTTAAAATATGATTATACTATACCCACAAAAATTTAGAATATTTGAATGGGACCACCTACAACATAAAAATAATTGCTTTTATTTTTTAGATAAAGATTTAATTTTTTTACTATCTCATAATGTTTACATTTGTATGGGACCACCTACAATATAAAAATAATTGCAATTGTCTTTTACTTGGGACCACCCAATACATCTTTAACGCTACCTAATACATCTTTAACACCAAGTTGAAAAACTTGATCAATCCATACCAAAAATAGTTACATAGTGTTTCACCATACCATACAAAAACTAAATTACAAAATAGTGAGAAAAAGATACCTTGAACCCTCTGTAACAACAAGGTCAAATGCTAGAGGCTATTGCTCCTCATAAATGAAGTTTTATGAAAATAAAAATTTATTTTTATTGCTTGCCAAAAAATCTCCCTAAAATTCTTGAGCGGCTACTATTTAAGAATCATTTTCCAGTTAAACATTAAGAACATACCAAAGAAATTTACCTTTTAAAATTTCAAACTTTTTGCCTGCCACATAACATACCTGGATGTGATGAGATTTTATTGATATAATACATTTTAATAGTATTGTGACCTTATTTTTCTTTTGCAGGAAAAAGAATAAAGAATTACATAAAACCTGTTAATTGAAAGAAAATAAAAATAAAAATTAATCTACAATAACTACTGAAAGAATTTAGTTTACCCCTTTCCATGGACCGCAGCCTAAAACCCCCCTTATTCTTATTGATTCAGTTAAAATTTCTTATTCAAGACAGTTTTTTTTTGTTATAAACTTATTGGAGGCAAAGTTATTTTTGTATAGACTTATTGAAGGCAAAGTTATTTTTTATAAACTTAATAACTAATATTGATGTGGCTTGTATCCAAAGATTACAATGCTTTACTAGCCATTTGATTCATGTTACTTGAAGAAACATCCATCAAAATTGTTGGAATTAAAACAAAACCTTCTAAAATCTACATAGCCTCACTAGTCTCAGATCCCTGTACAAACAAACAGCTGCCAAGCATGTAGATCACTGAATCCAAGCTTTTCACAATCAGAAAAAATGCCCCTCAACAATAAATCCTCACAGCAGCTTTTCACAGGTTGCTACCATAAAACCAAAACTCAGAGCACTGCCCACATCAGGAACATGCTCCAGATCCATCTCATTCATTACTCCTGCTAAGTGCTCCTGCACGTTTGAAAACCCAAACGAAAAAAGTGATCAGAACTATGAGGAGAAAATTATTTTTTTGAGTTGGGTATGACAGAAAACATACAATGTGACGTTGATTTCGGGGATGCTCTCCAGTTCAGGCTTCCATGAATAGCCTCCACCTCTTGTCACAGAAGAAGAAGAAGAAAAAGAGGCCTTTGGGGGGTTTCCTGATTCCATTTCTGTCAATAATGGGGTGACAATGCTTTCCACCATGGTCATCGCGTCCGTGCTCTCAGACATGAGAGTAGCAAGCTCTTTCTTAGATATCAGCAGCTTTAGTCTCACCACCCCGTCCTGTGACGGAGAAGGAATGATCTCGATGGAAGGCTTCTTGTCTCTGAAAACACAAAGAGATCGAGGCAGGAATCTCTTATGGTGGGTCTGAGTGGGCGGACTCTCCGTCAACTGATGGGATTTTGGATGAGGGATTAAGTAATAGAGCTCTCCGGCCATGAGCTCTGTATTGCCCTCCAGAGGCCTGCAACGCCCTCCAAAACGATGGAGTGAATCAGAATGGAAAATACCATCGTTTGGGTAGTTGCATAAAATCTCTTCTGCATACATGGGGCCTTCATACTTCAACACCTGCCCATCCATTTTCATCACCCTTATTGTCTGATCCCCATGACTGCACTGCTTCACACACTGTAGCACGGCATTCCCCATCCTCTTACCTGATTTCAATCAAAAAAAAAAAACAACTGATAGAAGAGGATTTTGGGCACTCTATATATTCCTGAAATGTGTATCCCTTCTGAATAAATACGTTGAAAAGGTTTGTGGTATTGAAAGGTGGAAGAACAAAGCCTGATTAACAGAAACCCGGATTGAGCGGAGCCGGGGTCACATCACCTGCAAATTGCTGCAGGCGTCTCAAGGGCGGGGAAAAGGAGTAATAATAATTTTGAAAATTGAGCAGAAGGTCCTATCACCACACATCACATCACATGGGGTGTCGTGGGAATCTGGAAAAAACACTTCTTTAATGGCAAACAGTCCGTTTCCTGTTGCAGCTGCCTCTCATTTGGGATTCAGCGCCGCCGGCGCGACAATTTTGGGCCGGCCTAGGCTTCACCGGCTAAACGATAAAAACGGCCAAATTTAGTGTCTGCACAGCTACTGAAACAGGACAAATTTATTCAATTTTAATCAGATCAGTTTGTCATACAGAGGACCACAATTGATCATGAAAGCGAGTTTACATAGAGGTAGAAATTTTGTGGAAGGTCAAATAGTGATGGTTCAATGATGAACAAAACATATTATTTTAAATGAGAAACTGATAAGTAGATAACTTTTTTAATCAATTATTCAGATCAGTTTGTCATCCAGAGGACCACAATTGATCATGAAAGAGAGTTTACATAGAGATAAAAATCTGGTGGAAAGAATTTATTCAAATTTTAATCAGATCAGTTTGTCATTCAGAGGACCACAATTGATCATGAAAGAGAGTTTACATAGAGGTAGAAATCTTGTGGAAGGCCAAATAGTGATGGTTCAATGACGAACAAAACACATTATCTTAAATGAGAAACTGATAAGTAAATAACTTTTTTAAATCAATTATTCAGATTATGTTTCATGAATCATCATCAAGATTGAAAGTAATTGTGATGATGGTTTATTGTGTTGATCCGAATCTTATTTTATAGATTTTAAAAATACTATTTATTTCAAGTAAGATAATTCTCAAAAAAATGTGTAAACAAAAAGAAAATATGTAGACTTTGTAATACACAGATGATAGACAGGGAACCAATTATACAAGGATAAACAGAGAGTGGATAATCTAACTGCATTGATCAAAGAGACCATAAAACAACATTTTTTTTTAATCAAGATTCATAATAAAAAATCCAACATAAAAAAAGAATTGATATTTTCTAAAATTAATAGGACAACCCTTCTCTTAATGAACAAACCATTTAAGCACCCAATACTTTTATATCCACTTTTTATTCTATAAACTACTATTATTCATTCATGGTCAGGGATGATCAGACATTTAGAGAACTAACACTTATGACATTAACATTGTCAACATTCTGCTCTGTCCCATAAAGTGTCATTATTCATTCATAACTTTTACATCAAGATTAAGAGTAATTATGATGACAGTTCAATGAGTTTATCAGAAATATTGATTTAAAAAAATTGTAGTATAGTTTATTCAAGCAATATATACATCTTACTTTATGGATTTTGGGAATACTATCTCTTTCAAGTAAGACAACTCTCATGAAAGAGTACAAACAAAAAGAAAATATGTCCATTTTATAATATGTAGAGACGGAACCAATTATATGATAATAAATTTGGAAGCGGACAATCTAACTCTAGTGATCTAAGAAGCAATAAAACAATAATTTTTTGGATTAAAATTCATAATAAAAAGTCCAACATTAAAAAGAATTGATATTTTCTAGAATTAATAGGACAACGCTTCTCTCAAACAGCCAACCATTTATACACCCAACACTCTTCTTATTGCTCTTTGTCCCATAGTGTCATTATTTATTCATAATTTTTATAGGCATCGCCAAATTTTTATAGAAGTAATAGTTATGACATTAACATTGTCAACATTAAATAAAATTATTTTTTTGGAAAAATTGTGTCAAATTTATTGCTTCTAATCATTATCTGTGAAAGAAATGAAATGTGGAACACCATAACCTTACGCTCCATAAAAGTTGAAAGAAAAAATTAACTCTTGTATAGAATTTCTAAAAAGAAAATTAAAGTTTACTAAAAAAGTTATCAAAAATTAAAAAAAGCAAACAAAGGGAATTAATCTATTTAAATCCACTTAATTAAAAACTTTTTTCAATTTTTGGTAACTTCTTTGGTAATGGTTAATTTTCTTTTTGGAAACTCTTTACAACAGTTAATTTTTTCCTTCAACTTTTATGGAGTGTAAGGTCACGCTGTTCCACATCTCATTTATTTCTTCTGGTGAAAGATCACAAACGCTGATCCGAAATATTGAGAAGCAATAAATTTAACACAATTTCTCCAACAAACAATTTTATTTACTGTATAAACTGTGAAAGCATCAAATCTTTGATTATGAATATTTTTTTTCAAAAAAATCATTCCAAATCTTTTTCACTCTTTTCTAACGGTTTACACACCTAACACTCTTCTTTCTACTCTTTGTCCCATACACTGTCACTATTCATAACTTTTATGCAGATGAACAGAGATTTATAAAACTGTAACACTCTTCTTACTACTCTTTAATCCATAGACTGTTATTATTCATTCATAACTTTTACACAGATGAACATTTATGAAACTAGCAATTATAACACTCTTCTTACTGCTCTTTGTCCTATGAACTGTCATTGTTCATTCATAACCTTTACCCCTGAATAAATAAACATTTATAAAACTAGCAATAATAACACTTTTCTTACTGCTTTTTGTCCCATTTACTGTCATTATTCATTCATAACCTCATACAGAGAAACAGACATTTATAGAGCTAACAGTTATTACATTGGCATTGCCAACATTTATATATATTAAAAAAAAAATCATTCCAAATCCTTTTTACTCTTTTCAATAAATGTTTGTTATAGACAAATAGGAGAGTGTGCATGAATTCCCGTCAAAACAGGGAAAGAGATATCCACTTGAGTGCGTATCTTGGACTGGATTGGTAGCCGTATATCCCGTCTTACAACCCAAAAAAAAAAAAAAAAATCTGATGTTGCCATTAAAAGTAATCGGAGCTCTTTCCATATCGTACCAGCCTTCAATTCTCTTGTTATAAAATGGTGAGGCAAATTGGAGTGTGGATTTTTCATCCGTAAATCCCACGAGACCCTCCGCAGAGATCTTTGTTTATGCAAAATTGCACACGAAATATTGCCTCGGGTTGGGTGTGCAGATATTTAATAAAATGACAACAATTAAAATGGATCAATATTGTTTTTATAAAAAAAAAAAAAAAAAAAAAAAAATCCTCCATTCGATGAAAACAATAAGAACCTTTCCTTATGGACGAAGAACCTCTATTCAGGGTGGTTGGGGTGATACGCTGTAGGATTCGCATTCTCCTCTGTCTATTTCAGTTTTCATGTTTGCTATTGTAGTTTAATTGTTCCTTTTATTGCTATGTGCTCGTATGAATGTTTTGTTAGTTGTTACACATTTTTGATTTGAAGTTTTGTTGAGTGGTCGTTGTTGAGCCTCTGTTGGATCTGTTACTTCTTGAAGAGTTTTTATCTTCGGTTTAACTTTGTTTGTGGGGTATGACTTTTCCATCTTTTTTTGTATGATTAGTGTTGTACTTTATATTTGTTTATATTAATATTGATATGCTCTTCAATCAAAAAAATCTATATTAATGACTTTAAGCATTTGTAATTCATAAGTGATTATAATTGCAAGAATAATTGGGAATTCAGTTTTTTAAATGATCAAGATTTTTAATTATACTTTCCGGTTCATCACTAACATATATTTTCAGAAGAGAGAAATTGTTCTTTATAGAAACAAGAGGCACATAAGGGAAGAGGATAGGGAGTCGGGACATTTATCTTTGGGGTTCCACATTGCATATATTACGTCATTTCAAAAATTTAAATTTTGGATTTAGATAGTATAATAGTTTTTGGTCCAAACAAGTTGTACACAAGATAATTCTATGTTGTCTAAAGTTACACGATGATTTGTGCATTGACATATCATTTTTTTGGTCATTTTATAGGTGCCACTGGTAGTTAAAACCTAAGAGACCAATTATTTTTAAAAATTTGACCAATAACAACATACAAACAAATACATTATTTTAGCATTGGCTTAAAATTTTGTGCACTAAGGCACGGCACGAAGTTAATATGGGTCATTAATAGAAAATAAATGGCCACATTGGAAGATGTGTGGGTCATTAATATGCAACAAACCACCATGTTCATTGACGTTTGGTGGGCTTTTATCCATTAATGTGGTGAGTTAATGGCACCATATGTGCCATCAACAAACCGTTCAACGTGCCTTTTCAACTACCTCTCCTCAAATGGCCATGGAACCAAATGATGACTTTTACACGATACAACATTTCACAGAACTTGTAGAATCGATAAATTGGAAGGATAAAACATTACCCACATGTGTGTTTCTTGTAACTAAACTCGTACTTGTGTTGTTTTTCTTTTAAAATCCGTGTTATTGTTATTGTGCCTTCTATTTTCATGGTGTTTTTGCATGCCTTCACATATGATTCAATGCTTACTGGTATCTTCATGGAGAGATGAAATGTTACCCACATGTGTTTCCCTATAACTGAACCCATAGTTTCGTTCTTATTCTTTTCATGCACCTATTATTGTTATTGTGTCTCTTATGTTCATGATGTTTTTTCATGCATTTACATATGAGTCAACATTTACTAGTATGTTCATGGCAACCCTCAAGGTATTCATTCACATACCACTAAATGATATTATTTTGTATCAAACCATATTATTTTTTGAATTCAATGGCCATGTTGAAAGATGCTTGCGTCATTAATATGCAACGAAGTGTCATGTTGGAAGACGCTTGTGTTCTTAATATGCAACAATCATGTTCAAAGATGCATGATGACTTTTTTCCATTAATGTGCACATCTATAGGTATGAAGTACTAAAGTAATAGTCCAAGAGATTGATTTGCCAAGTTACAAGCTAGGTCATTATTGTACTTATTTTACACATATTGCATGATTCACACACAATCCAACACATAAGGGAGAACTACATTAGTATGAGGTCTTCTTTGGAGTATTGACTATTTAGGTAGCACCCTCTGACAATGAGGTCTTTGGGGTTAGCTTGATACCATGTGCCCACTAACTCATTTTTCTCTAAGATCACTATGAAAATGGAGAACTAGGGTTGACACCATTTTCCATTTTATAAAGAGCGATAGTTTATGACTCAGATCTCAAAGCACTAGAGCGAAGGCGAAGTAAAACCCATAAGCATCTAGGTGGTTGCATCTGTTTCAACAAGTATTCCACACATCACACTAGCATTGAACCCAGACAATATCATCAATGCAACCATCTTAGGCCGACATTATTGTTTAAAGAGCTAAAGGTGTTAGATCCAAAATCTAATGACTGTTCTAGAATCTCCTTCCAACTTGATTTTTACATGTTCCAGATTTAAAATTGCATTAGCATTAAACAAGTTTAATATATCACTTCTTTATTATTTATATATCTAACATAGTTGTACTTTTTATATTTAGACTATCTCAACATAATAAATTCAATGTATGCTTACATCCAAGTTTAACATCTAATTGACCTACTATAGATCTGATTATCACCCTTGTGCCATTTTATTTTTATACATCTCTTTATTAGTAATCTAAGGTTAAATCCAAACTAACTTAAATTTTCATTTTAGGTTAAACATTTGGTGAACCCAATCTTTGAACAATAAACCCGAGGGTTAAATTAGGGTTTTTTATAGTTGTACTTTGTTGTAAAATTTTAAATGTTTCATTTTTGAAGTAATGAAAAATGTTAGTGCAAAACCCTGATTCAAAATGAAAGATAAAGAAGCATTGATTATGCATCTCAATAATAAAAAGGGTTTAATGGATGCATTTTTGTATGCTACAAGAAATGAAATAAGTAAACATGATAAAACTAATATTGTGTCACATAGTAATGGTGAATCCCTAGAAGGTACTCTAACCCAACCCATACTTATCCAACTATATCTAGTGGGAGCACAAATTATGTGTTTAAATCTATGTTCCCTAAATCTACCATTGCTACATCTATTATGGAATTACTAGTTGTGTCAACACAAAAATTTGGTTTCAATACCTATTATTACTCAAAACATGTTTTCATCCCCTTTGGAAACTACTTGAATTGTTAATCTAAATCCCATTGGGCCTGTAGTAAAATCATTCCTTTAAGGTATAAAAATCTTGGAGGACAAGATTACAAACATTAAACAAACTAATTTAAAATATCCTCATGTTATAGATTCACAAGATGTGTTGGATAGCCCTCTTGCACTTGAGATCTCTTTGCACCCTTTGCAAAATAAATTTATTGCACTTAAACTCATATTTTATGATGGCAAGGGTGATCTTGAACAACATCTTCGAATAATTTATATAGCATTGCTTGACTATGTGTCAAATGATAAATTTTTGACCAAATTATTTTCATGAAGCATCAAGGACTATGCTTTAAAGTGGTTCTGTGATTTACCACTTCAATCCATGAAAGCATTCAAACCTTTTGCAGACCATTTCTTAGCACACTTTTCCATTAATATTTTTGAGAAAGTTTCCTATGCCCAAATTGCCAAAATCAAACAAGGAACCAATGAACCTATCAATGAATATGTCTTGAGATATAAGACAAAGATAACGAAAATGACAAATCTTATGGCAGATAAAGAGATGCAAGATATATTCAAGTAAAGTTTGTTTGATCCTTTACATGAGTCCATTATTTTTAATAAGTTTAAATATTTTAATGATTTATGCCATGTTATATGAGACTGAAAAATGAAAGTTATATCATTGAATAAGCTCAACTATGTAGCAAACACACTAGATGCATCTACATCTAGTACCAAATTCAAAATTAAACCAAGTTATAAGGTAAACTCTCATGAGCCTAAAAGGAAAAAACCACCATGGTTAACACAATTTCACATCAGCCTAATCAGCTTGTCGTATCTAATGCACAGGGGAGATAATTTACAAGTTTACTTGAGTCCCCAAATTCATTACTCTTGCAGTTACTAGAGTGCCAACTTATATCTCTCCCTCATCCCATCGAGGTTGTTATGAGTCAAACTCTATCAAAAAGATATGGTGTGAATATGTATTATGATTATCTTCAAGGACTAGGACATTCTACAAGTAGATGCTTTACCTTGAATCACAAGATCCAAGATCTTATCGATGACCAAAAGTTTACATTTGAGGATCCTCCAAAGGAATCAGGTTTACAACCTAGTGATCACCATAAATAAAAAAATACAGTCCTTTACAAGACCATTCTAAGAAGGAACTAAAAGTCCAAATGGCATATAATGCACATCCTCCTCCTTCACATTATGAGCACCCACTAGATGGGATTATTGGTACTTACACACAACATATACCTCTTATAGTTCATAAACCTTCTATTTTTTTTGATGATAGTGAAATTAAGGATGACAACTCTAATCTTCATTATCTATTTATTCGATCATACCTTGATAAGCACCCCATATGCAGTGTTATGATTGATAATGATGCAAAAAAAAATATTTGCACCATGACATTACTTACGCACTTGGGTTATACTCATCATGATTTACACCCTTCTACTATATCAGTTAGAGCATTGGATGGGAACTCCCATAAGTTTCTTGGCAAGATTGACTTACCTTTATAGGTTGGTCCTATACATAACGTTATTACCGTCTTAGTTATCCCTTCCACAAGCATCTTTGATATGTTATTGGGAAGACTTTGGATACACAATCTTTGAGGAGTACTATAGTGCATTGGTGTGTTAAATACATTCATGTTAATATGGTAATTACTTTTTTGGAATTCCATATGAGCATCCTCTTGAACAAAAAAAATTATATCCAAACAACTACTTATCAAGTATGTTAAGGCTAATTCACTACAAAAGGGTAAGCAATAGGCAATCCCCTTTACTAAGTGGCCAATACTTGAGATACCATTACATCATAGACATATAATGGATTCCATGGAATCCTAATCTTCTACTACACAACAAGTTCAAATATCTAGATCATCTCAAAATATACATATTACTACTATTCCAAAAAAACCATAAAAAACTCAACGATGGGTTCCAATAACCCCTACTCTTGTTATTCCTACCATTGTTTCACAACCATATAGTCATATTATACATACGCAGAGCACCGTTGATACCAAAGTGTCAAATATTACACCTATACTTGTTCCTCAATAGCATAAATGGGGTATTACACCAACTTCATTATGGGGATACATATATGACCATCCATTGGATGGCATCATAGGATGATCTTTCCTCTTTCAAAAGTCTAACAATATTAAAAAAATCAAAAACATTTAAAATTGCAAAAATACTTTTAGCAATTGCATGTTCCAGTGGCTCCTTGGCATACATGTGTTAATTCTATGGTGATGGAAGACATACTCAGTTACTCCTATATACACATATGTGTCACACTTCTACTTGAGTGTGATACAGTCATACACAAATGCATGATACATTCATATTTTATATGTTGGAATTTTTCTCTACTCATGTCATATGGACATTGGGGGCATCCACTTCTTTGATCTTAATACATAAATTATATGATTTGATGATCACTCTACATTATCATGTTTGAGCTTACATATGTACTTACACATACCATTATCCATGATTATATCTTGCACATGATACTTGATATGCTATACACTTGACATGATTTTCTTAACATATTAGATCCATGGGCTACTATGACATGCTTATGCTAGTTTCTTAAACATTACTTTATGCACTTCCTTGAGTTTCTTGCCTTGCTATTATATTCCTTGTTCAAGTATTTGAGTATGCTCTTTTGTTTGTGGCCCTCGTGCATATGTATATTTTATTTGACATTTGTATATGTCACTGTTTGTTGTATGGATATTTGAATATGTCATTCTTGATTTTATGGACATTTGACTAAGCCATTTTCCTTTGATTGTATGGCATTTAAACATGCCCTTTATTTGTGGTCTCTGTAGACCATTGTATTTTAACTTACTTTTGAGTGATCTTGTGTGTGTATTTGGTTTGCTTGTTGAGATTGTACTATTACTATCTAGATGTTTTCATGATCTTTATCATGCACCTTAGGTCTACACATGATCACATTTATTCTATGCACTTCAATGATATATTTACCTAGGCATGTTCCCTTCTATATGTCACATGGCTACATTCACATATTATACAGTTGTCTTATCTTTTTGAGATGAGGTAACTACTAGTTTGTATCTTTCACTCACCTCAAAGTGGGGTATATCAATGGATGAATGTCATAGATTCATGTTTTTCACACTTGACACAGTTATTAGATTTAATGGGGGCATTATTTGAAAGTATGTTCTCCACATTCATTCAGTATATGGTACTTATATCAGTTTTTAGATTCAATGGAGGCATGTCATATTGGCATGGCTTTCACATATTCATAATTTTCAGATTAAGTGGGGTCATGCTTTGGAATCATGTTATCCACACTAGTTCAGTATATGATACTTATATTAGTTCTCAGATTAAGTAGGGGCATGTTTTGGAACCATATTCTCCACACCTATTCAATATTTAACATCTTCATTTTACAGTGGAGGAATATTTTGGAAACATGTTCTCCACATTAGTACTTATATTTTTTTTCATATTTTTACATATATAATGGAGGCATGCTTTGGAAGGATGCCCTCTACACTTACATGGTTATCTGAATTGACCAAAACACATAGTTATATGATTCAGATTCACAGTTGTGGCATAATTATATACATTGGTACTATTGTTATACAAAGTTTCAACACAAAACATATATAAAGTGCATATGATATGCAAAATGTGGATAATATTTCAAAATATAAATTATTTTTAGATTCCAATACTCTTTTATGGACTGTTACCACATCATATACTTTTTTGTATTGATACCCCACAAACTTTTATAGAATTTTTTTGAGTCATTGTAGTAGTTGGTTCACTTTTTGGTATTGTTTAGGTGATAAAATCACTCAATATTTCTAAGTTTTTAATATGAAATTGATCATCTATCCCCACCAAGTTATAATTATAATTGGGTAACATAGTTGAACTAATCTCAACTGCCAGGTGGCAACTCACTTTTGCTCCAAAGTTGGGGGCATGTGCCTTCCAATCTCTCTCTCTCTATCTCCTTGGATACATGCACTTTAAGATTTATCTATATTTTTTCTAATCTCAGTTTCATAGCCTTACAATCATACATATTTTTCAAAACAACTTGTCAATAGGCAAAGCAGTTACATCGACACATGGGTCTACGCCTAAACATTGCCTTTTAAATTTCAAGTTATTTCAAGTAATTTCAACCTATATTATATGCAATGATTTATATTATAACATGATCTTAGTTGTAAGACAGTGACCAACAAAGCACTCAAGTTGGGCCACACAAAGATAAGGTGTGCATTCACACCTAAGTATACATTCATTTGTTTTAAACTAATAATTTCATTATTAGATTAAAGGGTGGGGGTAGGGGATGAAAATGTAGATGATATTTTATGATTATATATCATTTTCGTCTTGTACACTTAGAAAATTTAGACCTTGGTTGTTCCTCTCAATTATTTACTTTTCTTGTTTTTATGAGTCTCACATCTCTATATTTGTGCCCATTAGCCTATATCTCTTAGTTTGACTAGTCTTATGTTGATGACTCAAGTCTTCTATCTTGCCTTGAATGTTTATAATGTACTTATTTTCTATTTCTATAAGTTTAGAACATGTACCTACTTTCCGACTCCCTAGACACTAACATCCAAGATAGACAATAATGTCACATTACTATTATGTCCTGATGCAAGTGTCTAGTGCCTAAAGTCATCCAATTTACCAATGAGACATATCCTAATGGTCATTAGAAGTGATTTAATATGAGTTATTTATCCAAAAATATTGATATAAATATAATATGAACCTCATTTATTTTTCACCTATGAAACCTAGCAATCAAACCAAAGAGCATTCAATTAAATAAAGCTTCTCTATTTATTTCTATTTCCATACAAGTCATACAGACTACACATTTATCGATCTGAGATACTAAAGGAGTAAGCCTAAGACATTGATTTTCCAAGTTACAAGCTAAGTCACTATTATACTTGATTTACACATGGCATGATTCACACACAAACCAATATATGGGAGAGAATTACATCAGTCTGAGGCCCTATTCAAAGTATTGGCTATGTAGGCAATGCCATCTAACATAAGAGTATTTAGGGTTAGCTTGAAACTATGTGCCCTCTAACCCATTTTTTTCAAAAGTCACTATGAATATGAAAAACTAGGGTTTTACCATTTCACAAGGAGAGATTGTCTATGACCCATATTTGAATGCACCAGAGCAAAGGTGAAACAAAACCTAGAATCATCTACATGGTCACATCATGTTCCAACTAGTATTTTGTACATGACACTAACATGGAACCCAGACAGTAGCATTGACATAATCATCCTAGGTTAATATTACTATCTAGAGAGCCAAAGGCGTCAGATCCATAATATGATGACTATTTTAGAATCTCTTTCTTACTTACTTTCTATCTATTCCAGATCTAGAACTGTATTAATATCAAAAAAATTTAATTACATCACTTCTTTTTCATTTCTATAACTATCATATTTTTAATTTCTATATTTAGACTATTTTAACATTATAAATTCACTGCATGCTTATATCTAAGTTTAACATCTAATTAACCTGTTATAAATCTAATTATCACCCTTGTGCCATTTCATTTCTATATACCCCTTTGATAATAATCTAAGGTTAACTCCAAACCACCTTAGATTTTTATTTTAGGGTTAAATAAATACTTAACATTTATTGGTATGTGGATGGAAGCCTTGAAGGTTTTCATTCACATACCAATAAATGTTATTGTCTTTGTATCAAAATTAAGCTTTTCATTCACATACAAATAAATATTATTATTTTTTATCAAACCAAATTAATTTTTGAACTTATGTTATTATGTTTTATATCTGTGACATATTTATATTTCCCTGCATTAAAGTGTTGTGTCAATCTTTTTTTTCATGTCATGTTAAAATGTCACTCATTCACAATAAATGTGAGATGAATGATAATGGAGCACAGTGACCTTTTATGAAAAATGCATTGCTTATTAGAGATTATATCTTCAACATGTTAGAGGGATGAAACATTACCTACCTTGAACAACTTGCAAATATTTAATGTGTTAGTGAATATTCACCCATACGTAGATGGTAGCACTAAAGGTTTTCATTCACATACAAGTAAATGTTATTGTATTTGTATCAAAATTAAGACTTTCATTCCGATACTAGTAAATGCTAAGTCAAATGTATCAAACCAAATCATTTTGTGAATGCATATTAATGTGTTCCCATAGATTATTATTGTTGTGTTATTCATTCACATTTTTAACATTACAAATATTCTTTACCAGAACTATTGTTGATATGTTTTTCATTCATGTCGTGTTATTTATATCTACAATGCATTTCTATTTCCTGACCTCCAACTTTCTATGGCTTATGCATGCACTCACTCAACGTTCCCATATAGAAATGTTTATTTGGATGGAAATGTATTTAAACTTGGGATGGAAGAATAAACATTTACTGCTATACACATAAATGCTTGTTTAAGTGGAAAGGAATTTGAACTTGGGATGGAAGACTGAACATTTATTGGTATGTGGATGGAAGCTCTAAAAGTTTTCATTCACATACCAATGACTATTAGTCTTCATATCAAAATAGAGGTTTTCATTAACATACCAGTAGATGTTATTGTCTTTGTATTAAAATTAAGGTTTTCATTCACATACTCATAAATATTGAATGACATACATTATTTTTGTAATATTTTAAAATTTTGTGTCATGAGGATTGATGTCTAGTTAATAAATCTCATTAATATGCAACAAAGGGTCATTTACTAGTTTGTGGATGGAAGCTTTGAATATTTTCATTCACATACCAAAAAATGCTAGTCTCTGTATCAAAATTAATATTTTAATTCACATACTAGTAAATGTTGATTCAGACATATCAAACCATATCATTTTTTGCATTCATGTTGTTGTGTTATTCATTCACATTTTTAACATTACAACTATTCTTTGTCATAGTTTTTATTGATATGTTTTCCAATCTATTGTTAATTACTTTATCCATGTGTTATTTTTTTCAATAATTTTAATTGTTTTAAAGAGTGCGTATTTGTTGGGCTACTCAAAGTTATAGCATTTGTGAAAGTTTTACATACATTGTGTTTCATAACACTGTTTATGTTTGGCAAGATTGTACTAATTTTTTATTTTTTCATTATGTTTCTTAACATAGTTTATGTTTTCTAAGTTTTTAATGCTCTTACATTGATTTCATTATGTTTCCTAACACATTTTACATTTGTGAAGTTATCAATGCTCTTACAGATATTTTTTAAAATTTAATAAATGCTTTGCAATGCTAAACTTTTTATTGCATGTATTAATTTTCTATATTATTAATGTTTATTTTTTATCTGTAATGATTATTAGGTTGTGGAGCTAAAAGCTTCACCAAGATGCAAACAGGAGGAGTTACGGAGGTTGCAGAGAGTTGCAGAATGAGTTGCAGGGCAATCGACGTCAGTCTGATCAACCGACGTCAGTCAGATAGCAGTGCAGAAGCAACCGACGTCGGTTACAAGTCGGTCGACATCGGTCAGGAGGAGCCGACGTTGGCAACCTGTGTGTGAGCATGCAGATTTTAGAGAGTCTATTTTTGGACTGTCAGTTTGCATGTTAAAGGCTAATTATAGTCTTGGAGTTGTGAGTCTAATTATTGTAATTAAGATAGTCTAATTATTGTAAGCATGAGATCTATATAATAGACTCATGGGCTGTATTGTAAACTAGTGCTAGAGAGTAAGAGAGAAAAATAAGCTCCTTCAAAGAGAGGAGAGTGATGGTGTGTTCCTCTTAGTGCCACAGTACCAAGTGTGGGTGCTAGTTTGGAGAATCAGAAGGGTTCTTCGTATATGTATGATCTTGGTCAGCAGGTGTGCATGGCTTCTTTTGGAGATCTACAATGGTGAGTAAGGTCTAGTGATTTGTAGGTAGCAACAGAGAGCAGGAGATCTACTTGGAGTACGATTGTGTACTTGGTGTACTGGCAGTATTGTTACTGACTGGTGGAGGTGAACAACAATTTTGTATTTGAGTTGTGTGTTGGGACCGAGAGAGAGAGGGAAGAAGGTCTTGAGGTGTGGCAAGCCTTTGAGGTGGAAGAAGAAGTGGCATCTTCTTTATTGTATTTTCTTCTGAGTGATTATTAATACAATTGTGTATTGTCTCTCATATTCTTGTGTTGTTTCATATTTCTAGTTACTTATCATTCTAGTTAAATTTTGTGTTTAGTTGCTAATACAAGAGGTAATCATATGTGCTCTTATTGGGGAGCAAGATCCTGACAAGTGGTATCAGAGCTTTTGGTTGAGTTGACTAACATGTGGTTTCAGATCTAGTTAGTGTTTTTTGATTACAGGTCACTCTCAGGGGTTTCAGATTGAGTGGGAGTATAGCAATGACAGAAGAAAGTAAGCTACGAATGGAGAAACTGAATAGCACAAATGGTCTGATTGATGGAAAGAAAGAGTAGGGAAAAGGAGATTGTTGGTCGGTAGAAGATTAGCGTGTAGAAGTAGATGTTGCAGGTGATGTTGCATAGGTTGCTCTGGATAAAGTAGAATCTTGGTTTACAGATTTTTTTGCCTCTTTCCATGTAGCCCAAAATAGAGCATCTTTTCATGGGTATGTCTTTGGAGACTTTAGAGAGATTCATTTAAGGGTTGGTGAGCCTTGTCAAATTATTGACGAAGGGGAAGTGAAGCTGAAATTGCAGATGGGTAACACATAGGTGTTGAAGAAGGTCATGCAGGTTCCAGTCTTGGAGATGAGTCTAATTTCTTCAGGAAAGTTAGGTGATGAGAGATGCACAGTAACTCTCACAGCAGATGTACTTGAATTAGATGGTGGTAAGAAAGTAGGTATCTTTTATCTATCTACTTATATTATTGATTCACCTTCTGTTGCAAAGATGTGGCTTTGTAGGCTTGGTCACATATGTAGGAGGGGAATGCAAGTTTTTAAGCGGAGGTCAGAGGTCTTTGACAAACTTAAGAACTGGAAAGCTTTGGTTTTCATGGAGGAAATGATGAACAGAGATCAACTGAGGGGACTAAATTATTCTGAGTAGGGTTGTGTTGATTTGAACAGGGTTTTGATCCAAAAGGAGCTTGCGGGTAAAAAGTCATCACTCACAGGTGAACACAGGTACCGACATCGGTCATACAGTAATCGACATCAGCAATAAGAAGATCGACGTCAGTCAGATAGGAACTGACGTTGGTAGGAGGGATACCGGTGTCGGCCAGGGAAATGATGTCAGTAGTCAGGGTCAGTGCAAGGAACTGACATCAGTCGGATGTAGACTGGGAGATGACCGAGATCGATCATTGGAACGGATGGTGGGCGGACAACAAGCTATCAAAAAGGTCTCAAACACTTATATCGAGGACTAAAAGGGTAAGTGGACCTCATATTTGTTGTTCACCTTCTTACTAGTTACTTATTGATGGTCGAGGACCAGGAAGATGTGAAGAGGCAATGCAGGTAGAATCCAGAAACAGTGGGAGCTTGGCATGGATGAGGAGTGTGAGTCCTTGGAGAAGAACCAAGCAGGGTTTGTTGGTAGAGTTGTCAGCTAGAAGAAAGCACTGAAAGACGGATGAATTCCCAAGTTAAAGAAGAGAGTGGATGGATACGTGAGAGGGAAGGCCAAGGTATATGGTCTTGAGGAAGCTGCAAGATAGTGGTACAGATTTTGACATATGGATGACAAAGCAGGGCTTCAGTCAATGTCAATGTAACCATTGTGTTTGTCTTACCAGGTGGATGATGAGTCGCGACATTATCTAGTTACTGTATGTGGGTGATTTGCTAGCAGGTTTGTACATACAGGGTTTTGCTGAGCTAAAGGTAAGGTTAGTTCAGAGGTATGTCATGAAGAATTTGGAGTAGCAAAATTCTTTGGCATAAGAGACATGGAGATTTTCCAGTGGGAGCTGATGTGAAGATGATGTTGGTGAGGTTCAAGATGCAGGATGAAGAATCGGTAAGCACACCAAGGGTTGGACAGTTCAAGCTTAGCTTAGAACAGGGTTTGAAATCACATAAGGTCTAGTGTAGACCTGAGTTTTTCCAAGTAGTGGGAGTTGTCAGAAAGTATGGAGCCAATTCAGGGAAGAAGTACTGGAGGGCAGTTCAGTGGGTTCTCAGGTATTCGAGATGGACTAGCAGTAGGTTAACATGTTATGCAAGGTCAAGGTCTTCACTACATGGGTTTGTAGGTTTAGATGTGGCAGGTTACTTGGATGATAGGTGTAGCATCACAGGTTGTGTGGTGGTTGGTCTTCAGGATTGATCTTGAAGAGGGATACAAGCCAGGGAATAAATTAGACAGTGTATAGGTATAGGTATAGGTGCAGTTGTTTATCTCCAAGTGGGAGATTGTTAGGTTGTGGAGCTAAAAGCTTCACCAGGATGCAAATAAGAGGAGTTACAAGGTTGCAAGAGTTGCAGGGCAATCGACGGTCTGATCAATCGACGTTGGTTAGATAGCAGTGCAGAAGCAACCAACATCGGTTACAAGTTGGTCGACATCGGTCAAGAGGAGATGACATCGACAACCTGTGTGTGAGCATGCGGATTTTGGAGATTCTATTTTTGGACTGTCAGTTTTCAAGTTAAAGGCTAATTATAGTCTTGGAGTTGCGAGTCTAATTATTGTAATTAAGATAGTCTAATTATTGTAAGAATGAGATCTATATAATAGACTCATGGGCTATATTGTAAACTAGTGCTAGAGAGTAAGAGAGCAAAATAAGCTCCTTCAGAGAGAGGAGAGCGATGGTGTGTTCTTCCTAGTGCCACAGTACCAAGTGTGGGTGCTGGTTTGGAGAATCAGAAGGGTTCTTTGTATATGTATGATCTTGGTCAGCAGGTGTGCATGGCTTCTTTTGGAGATCTACAATGGTCTAGTGATTTACAGGTAGTAGCAGAGAGCAGGAGATCTACTTGGAGTATGGTTGTGTACTTGGTGTAATGGCAGCGTTGTTACTGACTGGTGGAGGTGAACAATAATTTTGTATTTGAGTTGTGTGTTGGGATCGAGAGAGAGAGGGAAGAAGGTCTTGAGGTGTGGCAAGCCTTTAAGGTGGAAGAAGAAGTGGCATCTTCTTTATTGTATTTTCTTCTGAGTGATTATTAATACAATTGTGTATTGTCTCTCATATTCCTTTGTTGTTTCATATTTCTAGTTACTTATCATTCTGGTTAAATTCCGTGTTTAGTTGCTAATACAAGAGGTAATCATATGTGCTCTTATTGGGGAGCAAGATCCTGACAATGATGATAGATTTTGAATTAAAAATTAGAGAAAAACAATGGGGAACTCACTTTTAGGTGAAGGTTACTTAACATTCATTAAGTTTATGATCCATTTTAATGTTGAATGGGAGACAACAACTAAATTTTGTTAAATTACATAATAAAACTTAATACTTTAGATAAAAATTTCACTACTTAGTATGTTTCATTAAATTATATAAAAAATTTAATCACTTTCATTACATTAGATAACAAGCTTACACCATTCAAGGTGGAAACATTGAGCTATGCCCTTGATTTCTTGTATTCATAGAAAATGGAGTTGCGGTTGGTTCTTCAAAGGCTCTCTCCTTAGTGGGATTTATTGCCATGTTAATAGAATTAAGATGGGGGATCTCACATGGATAATTATAAGTAGATTAAGTAATTGGGGATAGAATATTTATGACATATTTAAATATGAGTTGTTATTCACAAAGAGGGCTGAATTGTCTACTTAAACACCTTTACCTCTCCAATTCCTTTATGAGCTTCTCAAATTCCTTGTCCCTTCTATCATGCTATTTATTTTTATCATTTTTTTTCCTTTGATTTATCTTATTCCACTTATTATTTTGTTTTTTATTTCATTATGAATCCTTTATTATTCCCTTCTTTCCCTCTCAACCAACCTAAGCACTTTCCTTTCATCAACATGTTCGTTCTTCCTTATCTTCAATTAGTCAGTCTCCTTCTTGTGGGACTCATGTTCTTTTTTTCATTTACCTATAGTCATTTGATGTGAGTATTTGAGATTGTCTACTCATCCTCATTATATTGTTTCCTGATTTCCTAGCAACCCTTTCTCTTGGCAATTTTATAAATGTTGATATTTAATTTATTTCTTCATTCATTTCTAGTTGGCTACAATTCAAATATTCAACTGTATTTTCTACTACCTCCTCATTGGCACTTTACACCCAATTTTCCACTTACTGCATAGTAATGAAATATCTCAGGTGGGATAAAGGGTGAAAATGATGGCATTAGCATTGACAAACCTACTTCCATTAATTCAAAATCAAGGCCAAGATTTCTTTCTCTCTCCTTCAGCCATTCTGGTGGGCTTACTTGGGTAGGTAGACTTAAACCATTTTGGTTGAAAGTGAATGTTACATCCATTTCATTTGAAGGGAAATTCAATGCATCTTCAATTATTTATGCTTGTTGATTGTGACAAATTTGAGTTTCAATAGTTTTTTCAATGATACATATTTCTTGGCTAGTAACATCTTTTGTATTTGCTCCTTTTTGCCTTCAAAAAAATTTGTTTGTTGCATTTGCTCCATCTTCTGCATAGGATCTTGAATACCTTCCTCATATAGTCCTACCAACCTCATGATATTTTTAGCAACACTAACATCATCCTCTTCAACATGTAATACTTAACTTGGAGTCATGTCATTGATTATCATTTTAGGGTTTAGGGTACAAATACTTATCCTTCTAAATCATATTTTATATTATTAGGAGTTTATTCCCTCTTCAATGATATGCTACCCAAAGTGGTCAATTAATGTCTCTTGATATATAGACCATGATGATTATTCATACATGATGTCCTCTCCCTTATGAAGTGGGCCTTAAATTTACCAAACACCCGTACATCTAATGGTTACAATTTATGGCTAATTTGTGTGGGTAATGTAAGCAGGTATATCCTTAACGTTATTCCCTCTTCAATTGTTGATAGTGTAACATCATTGTCATGCCTATTAAATATGAGAATATGTATATTTTTAGGTGAAAATCCTCATAAAAAAAATATTGAGAAATGATGTAGTTAGTTCATAAACAATTCTTTCATCATCCATGCATGGGGTAGGGCAACCATATATGCCCCTAGTTCACAACCTGAAATGAAATTTAAAACTACCTTTTTGATTTGAATAGGTATGACCCCAAGATAATCTCACTAAATTCATTTACACATGATAAAATTATGATCCATTTTATAGTCTTTGAAATTATTTGTGGCACACTCTTTTCACTTTTTTTGGCAATGACTTGCATGCCACAATTCTTTCTAGCTTGCACACTCATTTAATCAAAATTTCATATTTTGTGTGGCCCATAATGGTTTTTAACATACATAATTCATGAGTTATGATATAACAAATATCACTATGAATATTCTTAAAATCAAAACCCTATCTTTGTCTAGTCCTTCCATTATTCTCATGGACAAATAAAGATGCCTATTTTTGAAGCCTTTCCATCATGACTTGTCGAGGACCCCATCATTGAAAGGGTTGGGTCTAGTTTCACATATGTTGGAAATATGTGCCTTCAAATGTGAGATTTCCAACCCATGGCCCATGTCATCTAAGTCCTTGCACCATTCCACAATCTCACCTTCTTCTACATTTGATAAAATAAGGGGTGGCCCTTTATTGTTAATTGATGTAATTACTTTTATCCAATTGGAAAAACTAATTGGTTTCATTCCCCATTTTACTATTGTATAATTTTTTGAGTAACCATTATCCTCCACATCTTGTATTATATTTTATATACCATCCTTTATCTACTTTATATGCAAGGAAACCTACTTAGTGATAGTAGCATTTGTGTTGGATTCCTTCTTTGCCTGGTTAGTAAGGGGTTTGTATTCAACATCTTCATTCTTAGTCTATTTGGTAATGGGTTTCTCTTCTTCATTAACCTTTTCATCAACAACATCAGTAAATTTGACTCCTCTATTCTTCATTGTTACACATGGACATTGTTTAACAAATTGCATCTTCTTCTTAGCATTACTCATGTTGAACTACAACAATTAATAAATTATATAAGTAATTGACAATAGACTAGAAAACATATCAAAAACTATGGGAAAGAATGTTTGTAATGTTTAAAATATGAATTAATAACACAACTCTAGGAATTTACAAAAACATAATAATTACATAGCAACATGAATTCATATAAAAATTTGGTTTGATATGTCTGACTCAACATTTACTAGTATTTTAATGAACTTAATTTGGATAGAAATACAATAAAATTTAATGGTATGGGAATGAAACCCTTCATGGCTTCCATATGCATACCAATAAATGTTCATTATTTCAGACACATGCATCTTCCAACATGGCCATTCATTGCATATTAATGACCCATATTAACTAGGCAATGATCCTAATTACATCATTTTTAAGCCAATTAAAAAATAATGTGTTCATTTGTATTTTATTAGTGGTAAAATTTTTAAAAATTATTTGAAATATTTGTCTCAATGACTGGTCATACCTATAGAATGACTTAAAATAGCATACCAGATGGTTTAAGTACGTGTTCTTAGGTGAACCCACTAGATTGGATGAAGGAGGGAGCAACAAACCTTGGCCTTGTGAAATCATTATATAATTTAAATTTTATAGGTAGGAAAATAGAAACGTGTTGTAGATATAAATAACACATCAACATCGATTCAAAAATGTTTTAATTTTGATAAAAAGATAATAACATTTACTAGTATGTGAAAGAAAACCTTCAGGGCTTCCATCCACATGTGGGTAAAAGTTCACTAAGACATTAAACATTTATAAGTTATTCAATGTAGGAAATATTTCATCCCTCTAATATGTTAAAGATATAATCTATGTTAAACAATGCATGTTGCATAAAAAACTGTTGGATTCCATTACCATTCATCTCACATTTACTGCAAATGAGTGAGATTTTAACATGGCATGCCAAATAGAATTAACATGACACTTTAATGTAGGAAAATAGAAATGTATCAAATATATAATCAAACAACAACATGAACTCAAAAATGAACTTGGTTTGATACAAAAATAATAACATTTATTATTATCTGAATGAAAACCTTAATTTTAATACAAAGACAATAACATTTACTAGTCTGTGAATGAAAACATTCAGGGATTCCATCCACATACAAATGATTGTTAAGTCTTCCAACCTAAAATCTAACCCCTTTCCATTGAAACAAGTAGTTGTTTGTGGAAACCTTTAGTGAGTGATTATAAAGTCCATAGAAAGTTGGAGGTAAGAAAATAGAAACACATCACTAATAAAAAAAAAATAATAGTTATTGGTATGTGATTGAAACCATCCAAGTCTTTCATTAAAATAATAGCAAATGTTGACTAAGATGTGAATGAAATCATGTTGACACTATGGATTTAGCTGTGGGTAACATTTCATCCCTGCAACATGATAACATTATAATCTTTTTAAAACATTGCATTCTACAAAAAAAAACATTTGGGTTCCATGACATTTAGGGGAGGGTGTCTTGAATAAGGCATGCTAAAAATGTTAAAGATGGTGTGCATGGTAGCATTAACATGCCACATTAATGAGTGACTTGAAAAAGACACATTGAAAATGTTGAAGATGTTGTATATGACAACATTAACATGCCACATTAATGAAAAAATATAATCAAACACCTTCAAAAATGACCATTGCATATTAAAACACAAGCATCTTCCAAGATGACAATTCATTGCATATTAATGACACAAGCATCTTCGAACATGACCATTAAATTAAAAAAAATGATATGTCTTGATACAAAAATAATAATATTTACTAGTATGTGAATGAATACCTTGAGTGTTGACTATCAGATTGCTCCAAGATATCTGAATGTCATAGATTACATGAAAACCTTAGGATAGGTGAGAGGAAGAATGCAAAAAAAAAGTGAGTTTGATTAATGTTCAATAGGCTGATTAGCCAATAATTATAAAAGAGGTACATTATATACTGATAAATTAGGTCACCATATAGGTAACAACTCAACTCACTATTATAAAACACATTAAGTGTCTATTCCCCTAATGACCTTAACAACCCTAAGCAAGCTGACTAACAACTGTGTAGGTAAAACTAAAAGTGGAAAAAAGCCTACACTAACACCCCCTAAAGGGTAGCTTAGGTGGGTAGAATAATTAGGTCCTGACCATAAGGCCTAATGAGTTTTTTTTCACTTAGATTTTCACACTTTGAAGAGATGAAAATATCTCCTCATCCAAGTGACACAATGGAATCACCTCTAGGCTTGTGGTCAGCCTAAAGAATGAGGTGAATCTCTAGATATGGCTAGCTCCCTTGATGTACCACTTTGGATTATAACTACTACTAAACTTGGGGTGAAAAGGGAGAAGGATAACTAAAATAAACTTAATCTAATGGAGGTGATACACCAAATAACATGATGACATCCAACCATATGCATATTACACTTGAAATCAAAGGACAAACTGAAAATACATTTCTCCAATCTTCATCTTCTCACATCAATTCTACATTGTGAGGTTATGGATGAATGTGTAAAGCTATGAGGAATAGAAAAAAGGCCTATGAGGGAAATAATGAATATAATAACTCACTTAAACCATGGGCATCTCTTGGAACATTCACATGCCTTCTAAGAAGAGGCTGCAAATAGGTGAAAGAATGAAACAACATGCTAAGGAATCCATAGTTTTCACTAAGCAAGATTCATCATCCAATTAAAAACACTAATAATAGTCATAAAATAGGTAAAAATAGGTTATATTATTGATCAAAAGGTATAAATTTGAGCATGGCTTCACCATACTTAGGTGGAGCATCTAATACAATGCCAAAAAGGCTAGTTCTTATAGAACTTGTAAGAGAAGAGAGATGAAGAGAGAAGTCCAAAGGTCACCAAGACACTTTTCAAGATAATAAAATTAGTTATTTGTTCATGAGGAAATGATTTGGGATGAACCATGTAAGGTCAAAATCTACAAGTGTCAATCCAAGTCATAAACCTCATGAAAAGTGGCAAGAAACTCATCATTCTGGCTCAAAAAAACTACCTGCATTATTAGACCTATTTGAATTAATTATTACCAATTAGGATTAGGTAAAATTATTATAATGGAAGGGGGAGATATTATACATTACTCTCCATTCATTGGTTACATTCCTAGTCCTATGGAAACCTTTGGAAGTTAACCATCATCATTTATTGTCTACAAAACTCATCTTTCTTGCACCCTGCATACTTGGCCTCAAATTTGGCTTCATTTTTCCATGAAAATTTGTATGAGGGAGTTAATTAAAATTTTAAATACCTTACATGGCATTCTAATCATCAGAGACACTTTAAAATCACTTTCCCTTAAAATTTTCACACTTTTGACTAGCTTGTCCAATAGGCTAGTTTTGATTGGTTGAGTTGAATCACCTATTTTGGAAACTTATAAGTTTCTTATTAGAATTAATTAACCATATGGAGTTATATAAAACCTATATATTTCATAAAAACTTGGTTTCACCTTCAAACTCCTCCTGTAGCCTGCACAACACAAAAAATGGTCAAAAATAGCCTATTTTTGCCATGTCCATACAAGTTTGTAAAACTAGTTAGCATGTGAGGGAGATTGAATGAGTCATATACAAGTCAAAATAGGTTTCATGAGAAATATTTTCCATTATATCATCTTTATATCTCCATTTATCCAATTAGGTCATTAGGAAGGGTTTTGGAGGGTTTTAGGCCTGTTTGACCTCTTAAGGTTTGTTCATAAAACTATGGCATCCAACTTACAAAAAAATTATACAAAAATGGACTTCAAGACCCATAATAACATACCTAAACTTATTTGTCTCCCATGCAAAGCCTCCAAAAATATGTGAGCATCTGAACCTAGCATATGAAGCTTGTTTTCTTCCAATCTTGCATGTCTAAATTGGTTTGAGGTTCAAGAATGGATTCCTTTGGTTTTATTTCACTCTAAAGATTTATAAACCATATATTTACCACAATATCATGTTTCAATATGTTATATCTCATATCTATTTGTGTAAGTATGCCTAACTTTGCATTTGGCTTTATGCTTAAGCCCTACCTTATTAATCCTGAGTTGGATTTTAGCTCCAAACATGACTTTTGATGTTTTACCTACATAAAAATGGTGTAGACATTTCTAATTTCATCCCACAAACATTATCCAACAAGTCATAATTCCCAACCAAGTCTATAGGTGAATATGTCTTCTCATTTGGGCTTTAGGCCTCACCATGCACAACAAACCTGTTTGTAACTTTGTAGGTTTAGATCTCTATGTTACAAATATCCTTTCATTACTTGACTCTCTTATGTTTTCATATGTGTCAATAAACTCTAAAAATATTCTATCAATGTTTAAATCACCTCTAGTTCAACCTTCACACTCATCTTCACAAGACTACAAGTTTAAACATGGGGAAAATGCCCTCTGTCTAAGACAAAATAGAGGGCACTTACCCTATTTGATAAAACTAATTGAGTGATTTATGAGATTTAATAATTCACATATACATTCTAAACAAAAAAATTATCATTTTAATAGGTCTATATACCCCTTAACTTCTCAAAAACTCAAAGTAGACTTGTGGAAGAGATGGATTGTATGCAGGGTTATTTGGTGGACTGTGCATAACTTATTTATGTCCTTATTTTTTCATTATTTGTGTTGGATAGACATTTTAAAGTTATGAAAATCACCATGAATTTTTTTATTCTTTATCACCATTTCAACCTACCTACATACTCTTGATAACCCTTACTTAGTCAAGCTGAGTTCTCATTATTGATTATATTCTACCTTCCAAACATCACCTGTAGGTATGCATGTAGTTGGAGTTTTAAAAACCATACTTATAGGAAATTTAGAATCTCCACATATAATTTGTCAAATGGTTTTAACCTCTTTCCTTATCCTTATCATTCTTCACACCTTCTCCACCTTGACTAGTATAGACTGAACTTAATTTTTGCTTGATTATGTTACTCTTGGGAACCTTACTTGTAGGTATATTTGGCTCATTTGGGATTCAAACCAATGTTTGAAAATTCATATTCATATTCATATTATTAATATTAATTTAATAATTATTGGCATCATATCTTTGTGTATTGAACAACAAAACATTTAAGAAGCTTCACTTTCATTGCTTACTACCCTTATACAGTCACCCCTAGTGGCTATAGGTGCACATTGCCACTTGAATGAATACAGTGTAGGTGAATTTGAATGAATTTTTAATTGTTAGTGATTTTTTAAGGTATCATTACCACATTCCAAGATGCCTTATTAGGTTTTTTGGATTCATATATCTCATTTCATGCACTACCAATGCTTATACTATGAAACTATTTCACTATCAACCACCATTACAACTAATTATAAGTGCTTATCAAACCCTATGTAGGTTTATTTCACATTGGCAAGGACTTGTGGAGGTGATATGGGTCTTGATGGAAGTTTTTTAGGTTCATTTAATCATTACATTGGGATTATACCCTTCATATGCATTTCAAGTTCATAGACTGAGTCCTCCCTACCTAAGTGACCCTTGTCTTAGTGATTTAGCTTCAATTGAGCCTGGTCATAGTGTTTTGAAGCCTTAAATGAATAACTTTAGGTTGTCATGTAAATTTTATGCTTGCATTAAACTTGGAGGTCTAGAAACATCTCTTGGACACCACTTATCAAGCTACTATCAACCTACCTTGTTGTAGGTATGGATTTCTACAATGTACAGAATGGGAATGTGCAAGGGAGGCAAAACAACAATATATCATCCTTTTCCTTCATGGTAATTTATTTTAATAGTGTTCCTTTCACTCAAAAAATTCATTAAAACTATGGAAGTATGATTCATCAATACTTTTAAGTGTTAAGGTCACTTAATGCCTTCGAATCCTATATACAATATTGTCTAGTCTTTAGTGTCTTTGTAGGCAACTTTAAGAGCCTTCAAATATATGCCTTATACTTGTTTTCTAACCTTAAAACTTACACAAATGTCTTGTAATATATAGATAATATAATTAGAAACTATAAAAATGCATCATAGGCTCTTGAAACCATATTATGAAGTCTCCACAAAACCTCAAGGGTCACTAGTTTTGCCCTTTTTGGGAATTAATCCCTGAACACTATAGTCACCACCTTTGAAGGTGATTTCAACACTTGATTAGAAAATTAGCACCTCAAAAGGGTCAATAATGATCTGAAATCATGATATTATCTCAAATAATTTTTCATATCATGCTTTCATGCTCTTAAAATGAACTCTCATATTTCTATCAAGGCCACCTATAGATGCATACTCCAATGGCAAACTATGTATATATATTGATAATGAATTCAAATTCATGGAAATATTGTATTATATAATGGGATTTAAATATTAGGAGACCAATAATAAATTTTAGACATTTAAATGAACCTATCACAGCCATATGAAGCAATGAAAAATCACAAAGTTCCTGAAAATAGCGAAAATTACTGTTCCACTCAAAAGAGACCAGTCTACAAATTTGAGGTTATTGGCTCATGAAAACATTAAAAATAACATGAAACAAAGAATTTTATACATGAGGGAAAATATCCAAGATAATTGATAACCAATATGAATAATTGGATTGTACAAAAACTCTCAAACCAAAGCAAAACTTGTAGGGTGCACAGATTTGCAAGCAGACTTGCACAATCAACTTCATGAGGATGGTTCATAAATAAAAGGACACCATTAATAAAAATTATTATATTAAAATTAATTTATTTGAGTTTAATATAACCTCCCCAATGTGTTTGAGCTGAAACCCCTTGAGATATCTGTACCAAGTACAAACTTGAAAGTCACTTTTATATGTCTAAAAAGGTAAGAAAAGAGCAAAATGGTTTTGAGTGAGAAATGAAAATTCCAAATCAAAAAAATGTGCATTTGAGATAAGGAATAGTAAATGACATCCCATGACCCTATCCAATGTGGCACACTCCCCAAGGAGGTTGTACATGCCAACAACAAACATGCTCTGATCCCACTTGTCAGGATGCGAAACCGGAAACATACAATTGATTGCCAAACTTCAAACAACTTAATATGCGGAAATTACCCAGATTCACCAAGTAACTAGAATTCAGAATAACACAGCATATAGAGACAATACACAACTTGTATTAACACTTTATACAGAAAAGAATACAATAAAGAAGATGCCACTTCTTCTCCACCACCTTACAGAGGTTTCCCACACCTCAAGTGAACAGTACTTCTCTGCAATCTTCAGTGGACACATGAGCTTTTAGCTCCAATTAAATAAGATTTTTTATAACCTACCTTTTTAGTTGTGTCATATTTCCTAAATTTTTTTTTCACAAAGCATTAAATGCACCTTTTTGACCTCAAAATAGCCCAAAAATGATATAAGAACCAAAATAACTAATGACCAAGGCTAGTACAACATCAAGTGACCTTAAATAAAATGTAATACACCCCATGAAAATATATTAGACCTCATATAGACCTATAAATTCAAATTTTTACCTATAGTTTCCCCAATTTGACTAAAAAGTCAAATTTGGTCAACAAATTGGTGACTCATAGGGGTAGTATGTTTGCTATACTAAATAGACCAATAGCCTTCTCAGTCCGTTGGGATTAGGAGTTATCTAAAGTTGAGACAAACAAGAATAATTTTACCATTGAATAAAATTTTGATCAAGACAAAGACTACTAATGTCTACCTCAACCACACAAAGCAAATGACACACACAATAAGGAAAACAAACACACACACATGTGCTCAAGTTAGGGGAATCAGAGAAAAACCTATTATATACAAATATAAAAATAAACATACCTCCCTCATAGATCAAAATGGAAGTTTTAAACTCTTATTTCTTCATGACATGAAGGATTTAGCGAGGCATGTAACTTTTTGATCTCTACCTTTGATGCCTTCAACTTTTTCACAATTTTTGCCAAATTCATTGGCATGATATTCAGTGAGAACCAAGTAGATCCAAAAAAAATAACTATGGGGATGAATTATTCTTGTGTCTAAATAGCCTCAACTTTCTCATATGATCCTTTAATTATAGCTTCAGATGGTGATTCAACAAGGCATACCTTCTTGTCTCCCATATTGCTCTCAACAAGATTGGGCTTCCTCTCAGCTTGAAATTTCTTCTATCTTATCAACGAAGTTTGACAAATTATTCCCAATCTTTGTCATTTTCCTCCAAGGAAGATTCTTTATTTACCTTACCATGTACTTGACCCTCAACTTGACAAAGCTCTTCAAGCTCTTGTAATAGCTCTATTTACAACTGTCAATCATCTTTGTCTTCTTCATCGTTTAGAACCACTACCTCTTCAATATTTAAATGGTCATCCAAAACCTCATGATCAAACATGGAGTCTTCTTCATGCATCTCTTTCTTCAAATCTTGGGCACATTCCTCATGGATACACATCCCCTCAAATATGGAGGCAAGAGCTTGTGAATTGTCCTTCTATTCACCAAGGGGAGTCCCTACAGTGATATCTTACTCATAATCACTCATGAGGTCTTCTTGATCAGCCATGACTTGAGCTTGTTCATATTCACTTGATCTTATCAAGATAGGCTCTTCTTCCAAGATTTCCTCTTTTCCATAAAAAAAAACATTCTTCATTATCAATTAAACAAGGAGATTCAACATAATAACCTATCTCTTATTCATCACTTAAGACCTCTTTATGGATTTTAAATTGAACCTCGACTGTCACAATCTGATCTTGTTTGTCAAGTGCTATGAAATATCTTCAACTTCTTTCATGGCGATGTCAATACTAGGTATCTTGAAATTTGGTGGCTTAGCCAAATGAGGCTCCCAAAGAGTTGCATTCTCTTCAAGTAAGATTTATGAATTTTCTTCAACCAAATTCTATTCTTTAGGTTCCCACACCACAGGTCCATCAAGGCAAAGGGTGATGAGATGAGGAAAAAATAAACTAGTTGGTGGAGGTGGGACATAGGGCTCAAAATCAGATTGAGAATGCAAATTAAGAGGCTCTTTGGGAAGATCTTGAGGAAGGGGAGATGGGGTGTGTTTAGGCATGTGATATTCTTTTGGGTGTAAACCTTCCATCACACCTTAACCTAGCAATTTCATCCTTACTTCTAACTCATCTATTTGCTTGGCTAGGTTCTCTTGGAAAATATTTTCTTGAAGATCATAGGAATCATCATGAGCACATGGGATGCATGAGGGTTGCCATGGAACACAAGAAGCTTCTTGAAGTAATGGTGGGAAGGACTTGAAAAATATCAACTCCATTCTCCACTTCGCACTCTTTGAAAATGCTTCTATCTTCCTTCTTTTCCCATGACTCTACTATCTTACTCCAACTTAGGATATTAGGATTAGAAGACTTTTCTTGAGGAAGTATGAGAGGAGTTTGTATAGGATAAAGAGTCTTCTCAACTTTACATTCTTTGTCAAGAATTTTATTCTCTTTATTTCCCCATGACTCCACTACCTTATTCTAGCTTAGAATGTTAGGATTTTATGTCTCCTTTTAAGGTGGTGGGGATGCAATGTGAGAGGGAAATGAGGGCTTGGACTCCACCTCCTTTGATGTCAACATGGTCTACTGCATATGTATGTTGGCCAACTCAATATACCTATCAAGATTAGCTACAAACATAAGATTTCTCTTTCTAAATCTCTCCTCTAATTGATTAGAAAAAGGATGAATTTGATAGGCTTAATTTGGCTCATGAGTAGGGGTCATGTATGGCTAATAGGTTTGGTGAGGTTGACTTTCATGAATGCTTAGTTCATCCTCCAAGGATGAAATCAAACCACTCACATCTAGCATCTCACTTGTGATCCTTTGCCAACTAGCTCTCTCAATAGGTGCCCATTCTCTCTTGACTAGTTCCAACACATTTATCATTTTATGGATGGAATGATTAGGAACATTCCTGGCTGCATCCCCTAAGAGTATCAATCTCCAACATGTAATTTTCATGTCCTAAGTGTGTCTTCTTTGAAGTTTTAAATGGGTTGGCTTGAGAAGTGACTAGGTTGACTAGGAGGAGTAAAACATCAGGGAGGCTGGTTATAGGACTGATATACTTCATGCATGGACTGACAAAGATCATATTGGAGATGATAAAAGTCTTATTAAGGCTGGTAAAGATCATGACAATATTGACTAAGGACTTATTCATATTGATAGGGAATAACTCAAGTTTGAAATGTCTCACCAACTTATAGAGAACAAAACTCAACACTAAAGTCAACCATGAAACTTCATTGAAAGCAAGAATATAATTAAAAACATTTCTAACACTCTTCAAAGGATAAATTGGGATGCTTGACCAGATAATGTATCTTCATATTCATCATTTATGCTTTGATAGATGCCTCCAAAGGCCGATTGTTGAGAGACAACAAAAAAAATCTCTCAACTTCTTGGACCAAGAGTCCCATAGGGCATGCCAAAAAAAGTTGTCACTCAAATTTTTACCCTTTGAGGAGATTAAAATCTCTCCTCATCCAAGTGGAACAATAAAATCACCTCTAGGCTTGTGGGTAGCCTAAGAAATTAGGTGAATCTCTAGATAGTGCTAGCTCCCTTGATGTACCACTTTGGATTGTAACTACTAATAAAATTAGGGGTGAAATGGGAGAAGGATAAATAAAAGCAAACTAATCTAATGGAGGTGATATACCAAATAACATGATGACATCCAACCATATTCATATTACACTTGAAATCAAAGGATAAACTGAAAATACACTTCTCCAATCTTCATCTTCTCACATCAATGTGACATTGTGAGGTTATGGATGAATGTGAAAAGCTAGGAGGACTATACAAGAGGCCTATGAGGGAAATAATGAATATACTAACTCACTTAAACCATGAACATCTCTTGGAATACTTCACATGCCCTACAAGAAGAGGCTTCAAATAAGTGAAAGAATGGAACAATATGCTAAGGAATCCATAGTTTTCACTAAGCAAGACTCATCATCCAACTGAACACACTAAAACTAGTCATAAATGAGGTAAAAATTAGTTATATTATTTATCAAAAGGTATACATTTAATTAGGGCTTTTCCATACTCAGGTGGAGTATCCAATACAATGCCAAAAAGGCTAGTTCTTATATAACTTATGAGAGAGAGAAGTCCAAGGGTCACCACAACACTTTTAAAGATAAGAAAATTAGTTATTTGTGCATGAGGAAAGGATTTGGGATGAATAATGCAAGGTTAGAGGCTAAAAATGTCAATCCAAGTCATAAACCTCATGAAAAGTGGTGAGAAACTCCTCATTCTAGCTCAAAAAAACTACCTACATGATTAGCCCTATTTAAATTTCTTATAAATACTTAGGATCAGGTAAAATAATTGGAATGGAAGGGGAGGATATTATACATGAATCTCCATGCATTGGTTACATTCCTAGTCCTCTAGAAACCTTTGAAAGTGAACCATCATCATTTGTTGTAAAAAAAACTCATCTTTCCTGCACCCTGCACACTTGGCCTTAAATTTGGATTTAGTTTTCCATGAATTTTTTTGGGATGGAGTGAATTAAAATTTTAAAGGCCTTCCATGGCCTTGGAATCATTAGGGACACTTTAAAATCACTTTCCCTTAGAGTTTTCACACTTCTCACTAGCTTGTCCAATAGGCTAGTTTTGATTAGCTGAGTTAAAGCACCTATTTTAGACACTTAAAATATTTTACTTGGAATTAATTGACCATATGGAGTTATAAAAATCCTATATCTTCCATCAAAACTTGGTTTCACGTTCAAACTCCTCCTATATCCTACACAACATAAAAAATGGTAAAAAATAACCTATTTTTGCCATGTCTGTACAAGTCCATATAGCTAATTGGCATGTGAGGGATATTTAATGACTAATATACAAGGTAAAATAGGTTTCATGAGAATTTTTTTCCATTATATCAGCTTTATATCTCTATTTCTCCAATTGGGTCATTAGGAAGGGTTTTGGAGGGTTTTAGGATTGTTTGACCTCTTAAGGTTTATTCATAAAACTATAGCATCCAAATTGTAAAAAATTACACAAACATGGCATTAAATACCCTTTATAACATCCCTAAAATTATCTATCTCCCATGCAAATCCTCAAAAAAAATGTGAGCATCTGAACCTTGCCTATTGAGCTTGTTTTCTTCCAATCGTGTATGTCTAAATTCGTTTGAGGTTCAAGAATGGATTAATTTGATTTTTTTGTACTCTAAAACATTGATAAAATCTAAATTAACCCCAATATCATGTTTCAATATGTTATATATCATATCTAGTTGTAGAAGTATGACTGCATCCTCATTTGGCTTTATGCTTAAGCCCTGCCTAATAAGCCTTAGTTGGATTTTAAATCCAAACATAACTTTTGATGTTTTACCTACATACCAATGGTTTATACATTTATAATTTCATCCTAAAAACATGATACAACAAGTAATAATTCCTAACCAATGCTATAGGTGAATATGTCTTCTCATTTGGGATTTAGGCCTCACCATGCACAACAAACCTATTTGTAACTTTGTAGGTTTAGATCTCTATATTCCAAATATACTTTCATTAATTGATATATTATGTTTGAATATGTGTCAATAAACTCTAAAAATATTTTTATCAAGGTCCAACTCACCTCTAGTTCAACCTTCACACTCATCTTTATAATACTGTAGGTTTAAGCATGGGGAAAGTGCCCTCTATCTGAGACAAAATAGATGGAAATTCCCATATTTTATCAGAATAATTGAGTGATTTAAGAGATTCCATAACTCACATATACATTCTACACAAAAAATTGGCCTTTGTCTAGGTCAATAGACCCCTTAACTTCCCAAAAACTCAAAGCAGACTTGTGGAAGAGATGGATTGTATGCAGGGTTATTTGGTGGACTGTGCATAGCTTATTTATGTCCTTATTTTTTCATGATTTATGTTGGATAGAAATTTTAAAGTTATTAAAATCACTAGGAATGTCTTTATACTTGATCACCATTTCAACCTACCTGCATACTCTTGATAACCCTTACTCAATCAAGCCAAGTTCCCATTGTTGACTATATTCTACCTTCCAAACATCACCTGTAGGTATGCATGTAGTTAGAGTATTAAAACCATGATTATGGGGAGTTTATAATATCCAAATATCCTTTATCAAGTTTTTAAACCTCTTGCCTTATCCCTATCACTCTTCACACCTTTTCCACCTTGACTTGTATAGACTAAACATAATTTTTGCTTGACTATGTTACTCTTGGGAACCTTACCTATATGTATATTTGGATTTAATTAATTTTTTTATAAAATTACTCTTCAATTATTTATAGTCATTTAATAATTATTTGCATCATCTCTTTGTGTTTGAACCACACAACATTTAGGAAGCTTCACTTTCATTGCTTACTGCCCTTGTACAGTCACCCCTAGTGGCTGTAGGTGCACATTGCCACTTGAATGAATACCTATAGGTGACTTTGAATTAATTAGGAATTGGTAATTATGTTTTAATGTCTCCTTAACACCTCTCTCATTTCATGAACTACCAATGCTTATACTATGAAACTAGTTCACTATTAACTACCATTACAACAGACTGCAAGTGTTTATAAGACCCTATGTAGGTTTATTTCATATTAGCAAGGGATTGTGGAGGTGATAATGGTATTTATGGAAGTTTTTTAGTTTAATTTAATTAGTTCATTTGGATTATACCCTTCATATGAATTTCAAGTTCATAGACTGAGTTCTCCCTACTTGAGTGACCACTATCTTAGTGATCCTTGTCTTAGTGATTTAGCTTCAATTGAGCTTGATCACAATGTTTTAAAGCCTTAAATTAATCCATTTAGTTTTTAAGGTAAATTTTATGTTTGGATTCAAATTTTAAGTCTAGAAACATCACTTGTACACCACCTATTAGCCTGCTACCAACCTACCTTACTGTAGGTATGCATTTCTATAGTGTACAGAATGGGAATGTTCAAGTGAGGCAAAAAAATAGTATATCATCCTTCTCCTTCATTGTATTTATGTTAATAGTGTGAATTTAACTCACCAAAGCAATTAAAACTATGTAATTATTCTTCATCATTACTTTGAAGTGTTAAAGTCACTTAATACCTTCAAACCCTGTAGACAATACTATTTGGCTTCAGTGTCTTTCTAGGCAACTTTAGGCTTTCAAACATCTGCCTTCTACTTATTTTATAACCTTAAAAATTGAAAAAATGTATTTTAATATATATATACTATAATTCAAAACTATAAAAATGCATCAGAGGCTCTTGAAACCACATTATAAAGTCTCCACAAAACCCCAAGGGTCGCTATTTTGCCCTTTTTGGGAATTAATCCCTGAACACTATAATCACCACCTTTGAAGTTGATTTCAACACTTGATTTTAAAATTAGCACCTAAAAAGGGTCAATAATTATATTAAATCATTATATTATCTCAAATAATTTTTCATATCATGCTTCCATGCTCTTAAAATGAACTCTCATATTTCTGTCATGACCACCTATAGATGCATACTCCAATGGCAGACTATGTATATATATTGTTCATGACTGCACCTTCATGGAAATATTGTATTAGAGAATGGTATTGAAAGATAAGGAGACCAATAATAAATTTAAGACATTTAAATGAACCTATCATAACCATATGAAACCATGAAAATTCACAAAGTTCTTGAAAATAGTGAAAATTGTCTGTTGCACTCAAAAGAGACTAGTCTACAAAGTTGGGGTTATTGGCTCATAAAAACACCAAAAAACATGAAAAAAAGAATGGAATACATGATTTAACATATCCAATATCATCTGGAATAAATATGAACAACTAGATTATACAGAAACTCTCAAACCAAAGCAAAACCTATAGGGTGCATAGATTTGCAAGCAAACTTGCAAAATAACTTCATAAGGATGGTTAATGAAGCATAGGACACCATTAATAAAAATTATTATATTAAAATGAAGGTATTTAATTTTAATACAACATTCCCAATTCATTTTATCTGAAACCCCCTAAGCTATCCATACCAAGTACAAACCTAAAAGTCACTTTTACATGTTTAGAAAGGCAAGAAAAGAGTAGAATGGTTTTGAGTGAGAAATGACACTTCTAGATCAAAAAAACATGGAGTTTAGATAAGTAATTTTTAAGGACATCCCATAACCCTATCCCACATGGCACACTCCCCAAGGAGGTTGTATAAGTGCCATTTGCTCTTTTTTGCTCAAGAGAACTGCCCTTTCTTCTGCATAACCTACCATATTTTAGTTGTGTCAGTTGGTTAAGACTAAAGTGGCCAAATGGGGCATGAAATCAGATTTTTTAACCTTGAAATATCCCAATAAACCCACACAAAGTATTAAATATACATTTTTTGACCTCAAAATGGCCCAAAAATGATATAAGAACCAAAATAACTAATGAACAAGGCTAGTACAATGTAATACACTTGATGAAAATATATTATACCTCTTATAGACCTAAAAATTCAATTTTTTACCTATAGGTGCCCCAATTTGAGTAAAAAGTCAAATTTGGTCAAAAGAGGTACCCAAGCACAATGCAATTCCCATAAAATGCAAAAAAAAAGAAAAATCGTAAGACAAATCCTCCCTAAAAAATAAAAAAGTAAAAAATATTTCATGATTTGAGGATGTTGAGTATAATAAAGAATTCATGCATAAGTAAGAGCAAATAGAACACAAAGAGAGAGAGAGAGAGGAGAATGGAGATGTTCCCATAGAAGATGTTGAAGTTTCCTACAATGGAGCTCACAAAATGATGAATGTCATTGAAGAGATCCTTTGCCTAAAGATTTAAGAAGATCCATCATCATTGAATAATGTTTCTTCCCTTTGATAAAGGAAGAACATGAGTGGTGTACTAGAAGTTTTCCCATCCCATTATGGATGATGAAGGTAGTAGTACAAAGAACTCTAAGTAGGGTCCAAAATAGAAGTGCGGCATAG
The DNA here is from genome assembly GCA_037957365.1 of Torreya grandis. NCBI lineage: Eukaryota > Viridiplantae > Streptophyta > Pinopsida > Cupressales > Taxaceae > Torreya > Torreya grandis. The sequence continues at coordinate 2,669,303 of JARHVA010000241.1, read as the reverse complement.
GTTTGGAAAGATAATGCACAAGAATTGAATGTACCACCACTAAATAAACCTATCAGAAGAAGGTGTAATAAAGAATGGATCATCTTGGAACAATGAATGAGTCTACTAAGTGCTTGATGGAACTCTAACCAAGGAAATGTGCTCCTCATGCATAATAAGAGGGATAAATGCTCTATGAAATGATGGTACAATGGAAGTAGAGGCTAAGACAAACTATAAAATGGCCTATACTTGTAGAATAGACTGCCTAATGTCTGATGAGTCTTGAATCAATATACCTATACCTTATAATGTCATTTGTGGACCAGAGGTAGGTTGATCAGGAAATAACTCCTTAATATCTAGAAGGTGATAAGGAAATGGTAGAGGTGTGTCCCCATAACTAATATAGTCATTTGTGCTAGAAGAAGAGTCCTTAGTATCATAAATGTGCTCAAGATTATAAGTTTCATCAAGTATAGGTGAGTCTGATGAATAAGATTGGCATGGAACTTTCATTGAAGGAATGTCCATGTGAAGTGGAGAGTAGGGCACGACCTTCAAAGCTAAAGAAGAGACTTTAGATGAATCACACATATTTGTAAACTTAATATCCATGGGAAGATAAGAGTCATTGATGCTCTCATAAGGTATACTCTCACTAGAAATAGGAGACTCATCCAAAGTACAAGACTATGAAGGCTCTAAAAGAGAAATATTCAGAATAGGGATGGAAGTAGAATCTACAATAGGATAGCTAAGGTTGGGAAAAATCTTATCCTATAGTGGTGACTCGATAGAAGAAATAGCATTGTTTATCATGGATGTGTTATCATAGGAAATAAGAGGAGGATAAAGTACAATAGTCTTAGAAGAGACAAAATGAAGTGGTGTAGGAGGTGTGATGTAAATCTTATCAAGATCTCTAAAAAGAGATAGAAAGATGCTCTAAATAGTGCTAGGGTACATGGTGAGATGCACATGGTGATGTAGATATCATGAAATGTGTAGTAGAAAGGTACCACAACCCTTGTCATAAGTGTTGGACCACTTTATGTACTTGTCATGATCAGTAGGAGTAGAAATCTATCCATATATAAGTGGAATACATTTTTTCCCCATGAACAAGTGTTTCATGTAAGCATGCCAAGAAGAATAGTTAGTCTTCAAGAAGAACCATTGGTGTATAATCAACTCTCCTCATCATAGAAGTGAAAAACTATACAAAATAATTATAATGAACCTATAATAATAATTCATGCTCATGAAGAGGACATTAGGCACAATTAGAATGCATTCAAATGAGCAATAAGTGAAGGAATCAACACAATATAAAAAATAAAATGTGTAAAAGAGACATAAAATAATGCAAAACACCACACAATACCCTTTTCAAACTATCAAAAATGACCCCACATAATGTTTCAGATACAAGTATGCTCGTATAGACTTCTACACAATTAACAATATGAATTAAGAAGTAAGTGCATAAGTACAAGGAATTGGAGGGAAGTCGATCTCTACCAATAATGCATCTAATAGGTACTATATGTAAAAACTTATATGGTTGTATAATGAAAAAATATCTCTAATGTGTAAATCATGAAAAAATAAGCACTTTTAAAGAATATTACACTCAAATCCAAACTACCGATTAAAATTTATGCATGTTTGAAAATATGCTCGCATGAAAATTTTGGTGGAAAATAGTGGTAGAAATTTTTTGATCAATTCCCAAAAGAAATTTTTAATGCATCGACTTTCAAAAGAAAAAAACAAGTCTATCTTGAGAAAAATTTAAGTTTTTTTCGGTTAGAAGTGACCATGGGCTTAATTTTCATATGACCAAGGGCTAAGGGCTAAGTTGAGAGCTTACCTCATGTGACCACACCATATGACCAGGGGACTTATTGTGGGTACTCTCCCCCTTCCATTTTTGATTGATGTGATTGATGCAAGAGTGATATCATCCAAATAATGCACCAATTGTGAAATGAATAGTATCACCATGATGTTAAATTCGATGGTTACACATAGGTCATAGGTTGTAATAGTAGAATTTTAGGTGTGCCCCTATCAGGGTTGGTAAAACCTGTTTTAGATACAAGAACGCTCGTATAGACTAACTTTGACACAATTAAGAATATGACTTGAGCAATAAGTGCATGTAAGTACAAGGAATTGGGGGGAAGTCGGTCTCTACCAATAATGTATCTAATAGGTACTATATGTAAAAAATTATATGGTTTTATAATGCAAAAATGATCTCCAATGCATAAAGCATTCATAACAACTCAGGTTGTTGATGAAAAAATAAGCACTTTTAAAGAAGATGACACTTAAATCTAAGCTACCGATAATAAATAGTTATGCATGTTTGAAAATATGCTCACATGAAAATTTTGGTGGTCAAAATAGTGGTAGAAAGTTTTTGATCAACTTCCCAAAAGAATTTGTACTTACCATTGGGTGGGGTTGCATGCAAGCCCATTATGAAGGATGAAGAATGGAATGCATCAGACTTTCAAAGGTTGAGAAAAAAACAGTAAGTCTCTCTTTATATGAAAAGAAAAATTTAAAGTTATTTACTTTGGGTTAGAAGTGACCATGGGCTTAGCTTTCCATATGACCAAGGGCTAAGGGCTAAGATGATGAGCTTACCACAAGTCATTAGGGAATGTTCTAAGTGCAAAAAGCAGGGGAAGACAAAGAGAGAACAAGCACCATATTAATAGGGGCTGGTTCTAAAGGCTTATTTTGGGTACTCTCCCCCTTCCATTTAGAGATTTATTGATGTTTGATTGATGCGAGAGTGATATTGCATCCAAAAGGAGGTTGTGCATGTCAGTTCTAAAGCAAGTTTGGTTTCTGTAGGAAGGTGGGTGATGATGCACAATAACCCTCACAGTAGATTCTTGGAAGGTTAAAACTTGTTTTAGTAAGAGGTAAGAAAGTAGGTACTCTTTATCTATCTTAAACTGATTCTACTTCTGGTTTATCTACTTTAGCTATAGATTTGAACATGTGGCTTAATAGGCTTGGTAGAATAAGAAGGGAATGGACATTCTTGCAAAAGGTATGTAAAAAGGCATAAATCGAGTTCATTGTAGGAAAAGGAAATTTGATGCTTTTGACAAGGTGTGATTTTATGGAGGAGATGGGGATAGAGATCAGTCACAGGGGTTGAATAATTTTAAGTAGGACAGTATGGATAGATCCAAGATGCTCTATAAAGAAGTCATCACTTACAGGAACACACAGGTACCGACGTCGATTGGTAAAACCTGATGTCAGTCAGGTAGATATCTCGGTCAACACATCAGGCAAGAGAAGTCTAACGTCAGTGCAGGAACTAACGTGATAGAGGGGACATCGGCAACAACAGTCAGGGTCAGTGTAGGGAACTGATAGGGGTGAGACTGGGAGATGGCCGAGATCGGTCACTGGAACAACGAAAGCTATCAAGGAGTCTCAGAATGGAGGTCAAAAAGGGTATGTGAGCACCTTCTTTATTTTATTTGTTGCTTACTAATGGTCAGGAACTTGATGCAGGTAGAATCTAAAAACAGTAACTTGGCATGGATGAGGAGTGTGAGTCTTTGGAAAGAACCAAATAGGTATTTGTTGGTGGAGTTGTCAACTGGAAGAAAGCACTAAGGGATGGATTCCCAAGTTAGAGAAGAGAGTGGATGGATACGTGAACAGAAGGCTAGTGTATATGGTCTTGAGTAGGCTGCAGGACAATGGAGGTTTGACCATTGTATTTATCTTTAATTGGATAATATTAGCTACATTATCCTGTTACTGTATTGTGTTGCTTGTTGTAGGGTTACATATACAGGGAGTTGCTTAAGGGTAAAGTTGGTTTAGAGGTATGTCCCAATGGCATAAGAGACATGGAAGATACAGGTTGATTTTGTCAGTGGGAGTTGGCAGATGACTAACACATCACAGGTTTTGTGGTGGTTAGTAAGAGTGATCTTGGAGGGATATAGAGCCAAAACCTAATGATGTACAGGTATAGGTACAGTTGCAGCTATTTATCTCCAAGGGGAGATTGTTAAGCTAAAAGCCAACTAACATGGAGGAGGTTGCTGAGTTCCAAAAGTATTAGCGTCGACAGTGTAACTGACGTCGGTCACATACAGTGTGAAGGACTCGATGGGCATGCCGACGTCAGCATGGGACCAATGTCAACCTGTGGCTATGTTTATTGAAGGGTTAGTTCATTGAATCGAAAATCCACCAAAGTGTTTTTAGGGTCAAAAACTTTGACCCATCGAATTAGAAAAGAAGGCAAGTTGCCTAGATTTAACAAAGTTGTTGAGTTGGTTGTGGTTGAGCAAGAGAGAGAGGGAAAAAGTCCTTGAGGTGTGGCAAGCCTTTGAGGTGGAAGAAGAAGTGGCATCTTCTTTATTGTATTTTCTTCTAAGAGTATTTAATACAATATTGTGTATTGTCTCTCAAATTCTTTGCTGTTTCAAGTTTCTAGTTACCATTCTGGTATAATTTTGTGTTTAATTGCTTATAAGAAAGGTAATCAATTGTGCTTCCTTGGAGGGGTTCCTAACAAGCATGGGATATAAGTAGGAGGCTTGGAACCCAACGAGAGTGCAAGTAAGTTGGTAAAATTTCAGAAAAATAAGAAAAACCAAAATTTATTTATTGATTTGAGACCTAGATTTGAAAGTTTGATACAACCTCCATATATACCAAGAACCCATTTGCCAAAATTTATTTCTTGATTTGAGACCTTTGTATATAGATTTTCCTTAAATATCCAAAAATGCTTCAAAACCCTCAAATAATGGCTAAAAAACACTATGACAAATGTAGGTCAAGTGTATAATTGATCTAAAGGTTTTGATGCCTTTCAAATTTGATGGCACTATCTATTTTGTAATAGGAGACTTTGAATGTATAGTTTTCATGGATTTTCAAAAACTCCCATCAAACCTATGAAAAATTAAAAAACTTTAGGAATGCATGCATGTAAAAGATCTCACCAAGGATTTTAAAATGGAAAAGTGGCTATTAGATCAGAGCTCTATTACCATGTCAGATTATTCCAAGATCTCTAAACATCAAAGATTGCATGAAAACCCCAGGATAGGCGAGAACAAGAATATAGAGAAAAAGTGAGCTTCATTAATGTTCAATAGGTTGATTAGCTAGAATGTACAAAGAAAGTATATTATATAAAGAGAAATTAGGTCACCATAAAGGTAAAAACTCAAATCACAATTAGAAAATAGATTGTGTGTTCCCCTAATGACCTTAACAACACTAGGCAAACTGACTAACAACCGTGTAGGTAAAACCAAAAGTGGGAAAAAGCCTACACTAACATTAACATGAACATACCAATAAACATTGACTCAGATGTGAAGGCACCCAAAAAAACCATGAACATAGAAGTCACAATAACAATAACATGTATATAAAAAGAAAAAGAATACAACTATAAGTTTGGCTATAGGCAATACACCAGTTGTTAACATTTCATCTCTCTAATCTATTAAGTCTCCCATCCCAAGTTCAAATCCTTTTCCATCCAAACAAGAATTTATGTGTATTCACATTTATTTTAAGTCTTCCATCTAAGTTCAAATAATTTTCCCTCCAAACCTGCATTGTTGTGTATAGCATTAAATTTTCAATCTTCCATCATAATTTCAAATGCTTTTCATCCAAACAAACATTTATGTGTGGGAATCTTAGTGGGTTCTTGCAGAATCCATATAAAATTGGAGGCATGCAAATATAAATTTGTCATAGATATAAATAACTAAACAATGTGAATGGAAAATAAATTAACAATAATTATGGAAAATAATATTTTTAATGTTGAAAATTTTGAATAACATAATCACATGAATTAGAAAATGATTTAGTTTGATATAAAAAAACAATTGTATACATTTAAAACTATCCACTTCTACTAATTTAATTTAACATCATCATATCATTATCTAAATTATTTAACATTTTCTGCATCTCCCACATGACACTAATCTTAAAACATCCCTTATATCAATTAATTATTCTATTATAATGTCATTTAACACTAATCTCCACTTACACAATTCTTAAGGAATTTAAAATTCCTCACCACCTACCTTCACCTACCTCCACTAATACCCCTACAAATCAAATTCTAAAACATTATCTAATCTCCATTTATTAGCTTAATTTTTCCTCTAAAAGCATTTAATCCTTCTTGAGCCACTCCTCAATCCTTGTTAGATATTTATAAGAAATTTTAATTCTTACTAAATCTTATAGCCATTGATTTTTACTCCATGGATGAAATCTATCCCTCTATTTATCTCATCAACCTCCTATAAATTCATCTACATCCTCATGCAAACCATTTTTTATCCATAGTTCCACCACCTTGCTCCAATCATAAAAAAATATAAGCGTCCTCAAACCATTATACTTCTACAAATCTCGAGCTTCATAGAGCAATCCAACATTCCAAGCATCAAACATCTTGACAGCAATTTGTAATGTCAAAGAGGAGTCTCTTGCATGTAAATTTGAGGTATAAAGTTTGATATTTATGTTTCATTTAATTAAATTTATTTTTAGCTCTAATTAGAGGTTTGTTTGATTTGTCTAGGGAGAAAGCTTAGGCAAGATTGTTCTTGGTTTTCTATCTAACACCCATAATTTAAACTAGGCAATACAATAAAATTTACTGGTATGTCAGTACAAAATTTAAGTTTGCTTACTTGGAATGTGATAAATGAAAATTTTAAGTCTATTTAAATGAATTTAAAACACTTCCAAATTAAGAAAATTTGAATATGACACTCTACAATTCAAATAATTATTGGTCCATAATTTTTCATTGAAAGACAAATTTTATCTCAACATGATAATTCAAGTTTTGATTTTTTTGGGAATGGCGAGGCTCACAATATCTATTAATATTTAATTTTGTCAGGGCACATAATTAATGGAGGAGTTTTAGTTATATATTATGTAGCCAATAATTTAAATTTGAAAATAATAAGATATACTAAAATTTAAGTGTACCAGTTATAATATTATATACATGTGTACATGTGAATATCGCACACTAAACTATGCACTCAAATACCTAAGGTCAGGTCAAGGCAATCAACATAATGGATGATGTATGGATTAGGCTTGTTGTTGGGTGGAATAAGATTTAGAATTGGGGGTGGCAAGGGGTTGTAATGATGGAACCAAAAGACCTTATCAACATCATGGTGTTTGATGAGGGCATCACGTTGTGCAAAAACAAAGCTCCAGGGTCCTTCAATCTCTAATATCATGAGGAGGTGAAGCTCATGTTTGATGCTAGAACTATATAAATTAGGGAGATTAGGTTTAATGACTCATAGAAAGAGACATGTTGGCTATGCCCAATCAATGTCATACATGAATGTGATTAATATAGGATGAAGCTAGTCCCAAGGAGAAGAAGGAGGTGAGAATGGGAAACTAGGCTTGAATAACATGGTAGTGACAACCTCTATTCTGAGGGAGGAAAATGATAGGTGGATTAGGAACTTGTTATTGTTCCTCTAAAGCAATGAGAGAGAGAGTCAACAATGAGGTGGGGGATTGGGGTAAAATGGAATACCTCTATCCTAATCTTGGTATTGATATCATATTGTATACTAATTATCAGACTAGGTGTTCTAACCTAGGGAAAAAACCTTCTATAACAAGATCGAGTATTTTAAGAAGTGTCATCTAAGAGAGAACAAGCTATGCATAAACATATGAGCTTGTCTATATAGATTTTATAAGGACTTATTGTGTTGTTAGAAGCAAGGTTTTGTTTGGCTTGCATGATTGGGCAAGGGTTTTGGAAATGTTTTTGTGAATGTTTAAATAAAATGAAAACTAATTACTTACTAAAATGAAATAATTGAAAATATTTTCTGCTGATGATGGGTTCCATAAAAGAACCCGAAACATTGATTTTTGCAAATTTTTGTGTAGTGTTTCTAGAAATAAATTTTACTATCAAAGCCTAAGACAATAAAGGGATCAAAAAATTGAAACCAAATGAACTAACACCTTTTTTATTTTCCCAATTAATTTTTAATGCATGTAAAGTGTGAGATAGAGATCTATAGTAACTATGTAAGTGCTGATTTTTAATCTTTCTAGATGTGGGATATGTGAAGTTTTTTTTGTACTTTTTAATTGATATGTGAATGGATATACCATGAAAAATATGTTAGATTAATATGAAAATGATTTAATAAAATATCGAAGCTGTAAATAATAAATACTATGAGGTTCCTAGAATTTTCTCTCACCTAAACATGTCAAGAATAAGTTTTAGCCTTTCTAAGTGTTGGATGCTAGTTGTGAACAATGTATTTGAAATGAAAATAAATGATTTGAGTTCTTTTTTTTTTTTTGATAAAAATGAACTAAAAAAACAAGTTCAATTAATCCAATCAATGAAAATCAGAATCATAATAACACTTGTTATTCACCTTAGTTTGTCTAGGGTTTTTGTTAGTCATTGTATACAATTGGAAATGCATCAGATCCACAAATCAATCCTAGCTCGAAGAAGATAGATAATACTTACACTTCTTATTAGGAATATATTAGATAATTAGGAACATGACCAATATATATGTTAGACATAATAATGGGATCTCTTATCAAAAATAATATCGCTAGGGAGGGTTTTAAAGCCTTCAGTCAAACAAAATCATGCAATAACCCTAACTAAGTCCTATGTATTCATATTTACTATAATAATAATAAGTAAAGAAAATAAATCTAATCTAGTGCTCACCAAATATTATAGCACAAAGTGGGGGTAATAAACAACAAAATTAAACATGCATAAGATAATCCTAATAAATCTATGTATAGGTAAAACCCTAATGCATGGAGAAGAAGAGTAATATTGTTCAAAAACCATTACTTATGATACTTATATCTACTAAAGAAATGAGAAAAGTTAGAGATACTTACCTGGAAGATGAACCTATTGAGACTCAATCTCTCCCTTGGAAAAATGTGCTTCACAAGAGGTTGTTTTGGTTTGTAAGGATCACTAAGAAAGGCCAATGCATCCAAGACTTCTCCACAAGACTAGATTATTCTCCAAGTATAAACCCTAAGATAAGAATACTCAAGTATAATGTTGGAAGAATAAATTATAAATAAGCACAAATAAACAATAACTCTTGATGTCTCTCTAATAATGGCAAAATGGATGTGTTTATATAGGCAGATTTAACCCTAAACCCTTCTAAAAGTTTTGGCCGACAGGGTCAACCCATTTAACCTAGTATTGTTATTGATAAAAACTCACTAGGTCACATGCTAGATCAGCTATGATTTGACCTAGACCTTAAATAATTTTTTCCAATAAGAGTACAAGGCTGACCCAATCGACCTAGTCATGTAAACTATCAAAAGAGGTTTTTAGGCTAGGAAAAGGCTAATGAGGGTGGAAAATGACTGGAGGAGTGTGAAAAAGAGGATACTAAGCTTAGTGGAATGTTTTTAGGATCTGGTTGGATTGGTAATAAGTGACAATATAGGACACAAATTCTATGAAACACTAATGGTCTACCCACCCCTTTCTCAGTACACCCTTTAGGGCATGCACTCAGAGATATTGAGACTCGATGGGTTCCTACAAGATATAAAGCATCAATATTTGATAAAATTTTAAAATATTATGTGTATACATGTGCTTTAGTCAAATATCATCATGTGTTACTCAGATAAATAAGGGATAGTGCTTTAAGAAAGAGCATAGTAACACACAACGCTGAGGCTACAAAAAAGTTACAATATTTTAAAGAAAAGATAACTAAAAGTAGATGACTGAAAGAGAAATAATTGGAAAATAAATGTCATGCATACCTTGACTTACCTTTATCATTGGATGGTTTCCTACTTTGATTATGGTTTTGATTATGGAGGGCGTAGAGACTGCTTTTAACAAACCCAAGAATATAAAACTAAAGAGTATAAATGTAGCAAAGCTAAGATAATTGGTGTTATGTGGATGGGATTTACTTAAAAATTTAGTAAGTTGGGGTGACAAATTCTATGTTAAACCAAATTACCAAGTCAAAATTTAGAGTAAATTAGGTAACTAAAAATCCAAGGCTACTAAAGACTGAAAAACTCAAACAAGTAAACCTTAAGTAAGAAATGAAAACTCACCAAGTCAAACCAAGGATGCATGTCAAAAGGATGGTAATCAAACATCAATGTGAAAGTAGTGACAATACTTACTTAAACAAAGCTTTGCAAACAAAAAATGATAAAACAACATTGAGGAGTGAGAAGTAACAATCATTACTCAATCATCAATGGAAAAAGGTGTATAAAAGGGAAAATAATATTGGTGAGAGAGAAGTAACAAGCTAGCCTTAGTCAACAATGGAAAAAGTACATGAAAGTAGAAATGGACGTAGGTGTTTTCAAAAATGGGTAGTAAAACAATGACAAATGGTAAAAAAAATAATGTCTAGAGATGTAGAGCCATGGTGTAAGAAAATAATCCATAGTAGCTCAAGCATATTATTTTATTCTAAAGATATAAAAATGAAACATAATAGTGCTAACATGTTTTTAAGATGTGAAGAATAAGGAAGAATAGAAAAGGGAAAACATATTTGGAATCACACTTGCCCGCCAAGGGGGGAAATGAAATGGGTAGAGGGTAAAATGAGGGAAAAACCAAGGTAGATGAACTCTTTATTGAAATCAATACACTCACATTAGGTTTGTCAAAACAAGAGGATTATTTACCTTAAGGACTCTGAATAACTTCTCTTAGCCACACAATTCTTAGGTCAATAAATAAAGTATGTAGATCATCCCATGAATACTATATGCATAAAAATTAAAATGGACCTACCTTCCTAAAACATGTTCCCCATTCTTCAGGACCCCTTACAGAGCCATCGGTCTACTGTGAAGATTGGGTACTTGTATGAGAAAGTAGGTAGCACCATAGAGTTTATTGAATTCTCCTATTCTAATCTACTAGCCTATTGCAACCCAATGGACGTCAGTTCTATTGTGAGATCAATTATAGAGTTTGAGCTTCAATTGGAGATAGGATATGTGCTTATAATTACATCTTCTGGTGTGATTTTGAATTTTGAGATTTGTATGTTGCCTTTTATTTCAAATGATTTAGATTTTAACTTTCTTGATGTTTTTTTCCCCTCCTCCATTCAGATTTGGAAAACCAAACATGAGTGCTAAAGATTACTTTCATTTGAATACTCGGGACTTGGTTTCTAAGAGAGAGAACCTAGAGAGCATGGTGTCTAAGAGTCTCATAAAGCTAGGTGAAATAAAAGTTCTATCTTAAATTTGATCTTGTTTTATCCAATGTGGAGTGAAAGGAAAGGAAATCAAGAGGAATGAAACATGAAACAATTTGAAATATTTCAAATCGTAAAAAATGTGATAAAGGGAGAAGAAGGGATTACAATGACAATAAAGTGTGATTATTTATCATAAGAATGATGGAAATTGAGGAAAACATGTTAAATAGATTATTATGCAAATTTCATATATAAAAAAGAAATAAAATCTCAAGCTGAGAATACAGATCAAGAACTTGTAACCATTGTAAAAAACATTCTATAAAAAGGATATTACAAGATGGAAATTTTATGAGGAAGTCCAGGTCCTATCCATGGTCTTACATTACAAATAATGAAAGAAAAACTCATGAGTGTGCCAAAAATTATTAGAAAAATAAATGAGATAAGAAAAATATGGTATTTGTGAGGAAGGCCATGTCCTATCCATGGTCTTACACTTCAAATCACAAAAGAGAAACCCAAGGGGTGCCAAAAAGTGTGAAAAAAAGTATGAAATCAAAGAGGATAAAATTACATCATGAGGAAGATTGGGTCCTATTCATGGTTTTACAATGTAACTTATGAGAAGAAGGGAAACCAAAAGACCAAAAGGAAGGACTAAGGTTTGTGAAAAGAGAGAACTACTGTAGAGGGTGAGACCCATGTAAATATAATGCAAAAAGTGTTAGATAGATATCATATAGAAAGCATGCAAGGAAGGGAAGAATCCTACACTAACATCTATATCAAGTATGAGCATGTGAGAGACAAGCTTGTGTATCAAAATGTTTCTTGAAGTTGAATTAGTTTGGTAGCATGTAATGGAGAATAAGAGTGGGCATCACAAGATGCCCCAATGGGTAATTGGATTTAGGGATGGGAATTTCTAGACGCCCTAAAGTCTAAAATGATATGTCGGTAGACATCAGAAGATGCTAAAAGGCTAGATTAACATGCAGATGGGCATCACAAGATGCCCCACAAGCTAAAAAGAGAAAGAAAATATAAGAAGGAAAGAGAAACCCATATAATGTTTAAATGGATTCAAGTTATCCAAGAAGATTTTAATAGGGGATATGATGTTTGAGAAAATAAAGAGGATGCTAAAGAAAGATAAACAGAGGACTAAATTGGAATCAAGGTCAATAATAAGAGTACAGAGTCGACTAGGTTGATCTAGTACTGTAAACTAGTAAAAACGTAGTTTGATAAGGATACAGGGTCAATGAAGTTGATGTAGTACTATAACCTAGATGGTAAGAGGGATATAGAGTTGACCAGGTTAACTTAGTACTAAAAGTAGAAAAAAATAGTCTATAAGAGACTATGTCGAGTAGAATGACAGTATACTAGAAACAAGGAGAGATTTTGAAATGTAATTTGAAACAAGAAGTGAAAGAAAACACAAAAATAATGGGAATAATGATAATGATCCAATTGGCACACCACAAAAAACCTTGCACCAACACTGGCCAATATAAGTTTTTGCAATACAACATATAATGAGTAGAGAGCAAACATCAACTAAAAATGAAATACTAGCTAAGTGGTCATCTTGAATATTGTTAGATTATTATAAAGTGTTATTTTAAGTATGATAGGGAAGTTGGCTGAAACTAGGGAACTAAAAAGTAATTTATGGATGGTTTTAGGATGTTTAGGCTGAAAGGAATCTATGTTGGTAATGGTACTAGCTTGGTATTGGGGCCTACCCCCTCACTTCATAATCTCATAGTGATAAGGGTATCAGGTGCTTTGAAAATATATACTATTAACCACATGTTTATACTTGGCCAAAAAACCAAGTCGTCTTTCCCCTTGGTGATGAAATCCAAGTAGGTAGGCTTTGGATAGAAAAATGTTTAAATGCATTTTGAAATTATGTGATTTGGTAGTGTGTGAAAGAAAGAGAAAAATAGTACAACTAAATTGTATATTGAAAAGCTACCTAATTAGACTATGTGATCTACTCTAAGCATACAAACAACTAAAAGTGAAAATGTGAATTAATTACTAGCATATAGGTGTTAATTCCTAATTTAAGCACCATATAGAGTTGGTTTAGATGATAGTGTATGTAAACATTATAGAATAGAGTCGATAAGGTCAATACTATATTGTAGAAGGATTCCTTAAGAATTAAGTTGACATGCCAACTTAGTATTTCAGACAGAAGATAGAATACAAAACTAGGTTGACCTAGTTTGTTATATGATTTTAATTTTGAAGATTGCAAACTTTGAAAAATAGAACTATAAGGAAGAACTGAATTGAAAGAGAGAGAAAGAAAGGAACCTTAGTGGGTTGAAAGATGTTGAGGACTATAAAATTTATATTTAAGTGCCTTGAATGTTGCTTACAAGTTTTACCAACTATGTCGACTGGGTTGACCTAGTTCTATAATTCATTATTTGTTGAAGTCTATTTAGGATGACTATACTATCCTGGTTTGTTATTTAAATGCTGACTATGCTATAAAGTTGACTTGAATGACTTAGTTTTTTTTTGGGAGCTTAATAAGAGACTGAGTTGACCTATTTGACATAGTTTGCTCTCTATAAGTGAATAATAATACTGTGTTGACTTATGTGATCTATTAACCTATATATGATGAAGACTTGCATAAAAAATAGAGTAATTTTGATGTGATTGTGTGTTAAACCTGTGCACAAAAGTTTGAAACTATACTAATCTGGTCGACCTAGTATTACAAATATAAAAAAATAATAAAATGATAGAAATGAAAAGTGTGAAAGAAAACCTATAAGGGTTAGATTCACATTAGGATCACCAAAATGTATACAATAAAAAATTCATCAAATCCACAAATCAATCCTAGCTCAAAAATTGGGGATACATTAGATAATTGGGAACGTGACTAATACAGATCCACTATACCCAATTAGGGGATCTCTTATCATAAATAATATCACTATGGAGGGTTCCAAAGCCTCCAATCAAGAAAAATCATGTAATAACCCTAACTAAGTCTTATGTTTTCATATTCACTATACTAATAACAAGTAAAGCAAAAAATTCTAATCTAATGCTCACCAATGTTTGTGGCACAAAGTGGGGGTAATAGACAACAAAAGTAAACATTCATAAGAGAATAATAATTAATATATGTATGGGTAAGACCCAAATTCATGGAGGAGAAGAATAATATTACTCAAAATCCATTACTTATGCTACTTCTATCTACTAAATGGAGGAACAAAGTTAGAGATACTTACCTGAAAGATGAACTCATTGAGACTCAATCTCTCCCTTAGAAAATGGTACTTCATAAGAGGTTGTTATATTTTTCAAGGACCACTAATAAAGGCCAAAGCATCCAAGACTTCTCCACAAGACTGGATTCTTCTCCAATCAAGTAGAATGGTGTAAGAGAAGATTATAAAGAAGCACAAATGAATAATAACTCTTGATGTCTCTCTAATAATGGATAAATGAATGTGTTTATATAGGTTGATTTAAAACTAAACCCTTTAAAAAAATTTTGTGAATGAGGTAAACTTAGTTGAACTAATATCTTTATTGAAAAAACTCACTAGGTCATGGGCTAGGTCAGTCAAGAGCTGACCTAGACACTAAATAAGTTTTACCAATAAGAGTACAAGGTTGACCTAGTTAACCTAGTCATGTAAACTATCAAAAGAAGGTTTTAGGTTAGGAAAATGCTAATGAGAGTGGAAAATCACTGGAGGAGTGTACACAAGAGGAGACTAAGCTTAGGGGAATGTTTTTAGGAGCTGGTTGGATTGGTAATAAGTGGCAATAAGGGATAATAATCTTGCAAAGCACCAATGGTATAACCACCCCTTTCTTGGTGCACCCATTATGGCATGAACTCAAAGATATTGAGACTTGATAGGTTCTTTCAAGATAGAAAGCATCAACATTTGATAAAATTTTAAAATGTTATGTGTATACAGTCACTAATTACTTGTTTTGAGAATAAAATAATTAGTTCTAAAGTTAAAAACTAGTTATTGTAATGGCTAAAAATGTATGATCTACCTTATAACATTCACCCAAGGTTTAAATGAAATATTGTGGAATTAAATAATCTATTTAAATGAGTACAAACAAATAAGGTGATGTGTTGGCAAAACATTATTCATGCAACACTATTCATGTAACACTTTTCACTGATGATATGGTGGACACTATTCATCTTGATGAGGTGTTCACAACACTATTTATGATGGATAGGTGGAATGGGGCACCCAATTTATTTAAAATCACATAAAGGGACTTGTTTTTGGCATCTAGTATGTATATGGGTCGAAATTCCAAGTGGGGGACACCTTTTGGGATGCACATGCTAGTTTGAGGTCCATGATTGTGAGAGATTCCTTACCTATTTAGAATCTTGTGCAAAGTGATTGTACACACATGTGGAATGGTATGAATTTCCCATGAGAAGACAAGATATAATGGTCAAAATGTGAATCAATAAACCTTTTGAGGTTTTTGATGATGAGGAGACAATGTGCATTATTCCAAATTGGAATCTCCTTTAGCTTTTTGACTTGTCATGTGAAGGCCATGTGAAGTTGGCAATTTTTTTTTGGTGGAGACTTATATTAAGAAAATAATGACCTATGTTTGTAAATTGGCATTGATTTCTTGGATATTTCATGTGTTCTTGGTGGGATATTCCCCCATGTGAAGGGTTGGTGCCAATTTAGGCTCCCTTTGTTGTTTTCTTCATGTAAATTTTTATTAATACTTATATCCTTTACTTGCTTAGTTAGGCTAGAGGAGAATATGGTAGTTTGAGTTGAATAAGAGAGCTTCCTTGGCTTGGGATTCCAAGTATGAGTGTGTGTTGAGAGAGATAGCTTGTTTAATATTTATGTATTTGAGTAAGAGATAACTTGTTGAATATATGAGATTTGTATGAGAGAATTAATGAGAATGTGTTGAGTTTATGAATGAATTGTTGATGTGTTATGATATTATTATGAGATATTGAGAGGAATATGTATTTTTCAATCCATATATGTGGTTAGAATCCACATCAAGTGGTATCTGAGTAGTGAGTGACCACATCCATTGGTATGAGAACCACATCAAGTGGTATCAGAGCAAGTTTTGATTCCTTGGGTAGAGAGAGTGTTGATGAGAATGAATAAAAATACAGCATTGAAGAGTTTAATGTGGAAGGAAATTTCATCCATGTGAATTTTAATATAGAGGAAGAGGATAAAAAATAGATTTGCATGTTTTCATAGTGGAAACATTTGATGAAGAGGTTGTGCAAGAAAATGCACAAGATGTTTTGATGGAAATTCAACCATGTGTTGGAGATGAAGATGGAGGTATGCATGAGTATATTTAAGCCTTGTAAGTGGATGGTATGGATATATTGAGATATCATTGTGAGGATGAATATCATGTGGATCATTCTATCATTAGATAAGAATAGAATGTATCTATGGAAGAAACATTGGATGCAGTTTTTGTGCAAGTGAGTGAAAATGAGGATAGTGTGGATGATGAGATTACAGCCATGAGAGAGGATTTGAAAGTTGTTTTAATGTTTTTTATGTAATATAAAATAGGTGGTTGGATAGTGTGTGAATAAATCCATGATGATTTTTTGTGGAGGTGGACAGCTAGTGGTGGGCTTGAGCTCACATGAGATGATGAGATGCGTGGTAGAGCATCTTGGAAGAGGAGGTTGGTTTGTAGTGGGTGTGATACCATGAGTGTATATGATGGTGGGATTTATCCCACATCTAAATCCATTATAATATGGGTATGTTTTTGGAAGAGGAGGATGGTTTATGGTCCTACGAGGATAGTTTTGAGACCAGTATGAAGATACTAGAAGAGGAGAAGAAAAAAGAAAATTCTTTGGGTGCACATGGTGTATTGGAAGGAGATATCAAGGTCAATATGATAGGTGATATAAAGGGTGGTTCTACCACTCACCCCCTCTATGTGATCATGAGATCATATTAATTACCTTAGATGTCTAATGTAGGAGCATCCAAGGGATCAAAAAAACTTGCATCACCCAAAAATAGAGTGGTGAGATTTTATATATTTTTAAAAATATATGGCATAGATAAAATCATGGAAATAGTAGGAGATGAGTTGATTTCAACTAGAGGAGAATGATGTGGTGGAAAAACACTATTCATGAAACACTATTCACTGATGATATGGTAAAAACTATTCATCCTAATGAGTTGTACACAACACTATTTATGATGGATAGGTGGCATGGGGCACCAAATTTATTAAAAAGCACATAAAGGAACTTGTTTTTGGCATATAGTATGCATATGGGTCAAAATTATAAGTGGGGGACACCTTTTGGGATGCATATACTAGTGGGAGATCTATGATTGTGAGAGATTCCTTACCTATTTGAACTCTCATGCAAAGTGATTATACACACATGTTAAATGGGATGAATTTACCATGAGAAGATAAGAGAGAATGGTCAAAATGTGAATCAATTAACCTTTAGATGTTTGTGATGATAAGGATATAAGGTGCACTATTCCAAATTGGAATCTCCTTTAGCTTTTTGACTTGTCATATGAAGGCCATGTGAAGTTCCAACATATTTTTTGGTGGAGCCATGTATTAAGAAAATAATGACTCATGTGTGTAAATTGGCATGGATTTATTGGATATTTCATGTGTTCTTGGTGGGAAATTCTCCCATGTGAAGGGTTGGTTCCAACTTGGGCCCCCTTTGTTATTTTCCTCATGCAAATTTCTATTAATACTTGTATCCTTTGCTTGTTTAGTTAGGCTAGAAGAGAATATGATAGTTTGAGTTGAAGAGGAGAGCCTCCTTGGATTGGGATTCCAAGTATGAATGTGTGTTGAGAGAGATAAATTGTTTAAGGTTTATGTATGTGAGGAAGAGACAGCTTATTGAAGTTATGAGATTTGTATGAGAGAATTAATGAGAATGTGTAGAGTTTATGAATGAATTATTGATGTGTTATGAGATTTTTATGAGAGATTAATTATTGTTGTAATTCATTGTATGTGAAGAACAATACAGAATTGAATCAATCCAGGTTTGTTAGAGTTGATTGTTCTTGAGAGAGAGAGCTCTTGAGGAATAGAGATCTATTGAGAGATCTATACATCTAGGAGAGGTGTGGAAGAAAGAAGTTTCTTCGATTGTATTCCTTTTGTAAAGAGTTTGTTAATACAAGTTTTCAGGGTGGTTTCTTGTATCTCTTGTTCTTGCTATTATCTCATTCTAATTACTTGTCTATCTGATTTAATTTTGCATTTATTGCTTTCACAATTGTAATCTATTATTGGTTGATCCTCCAACAAGTGGTATCAGAGCCTTGGTTGCAGGTTTAGAGCTTGATATCCATCAAGTGGTATCAAAGCTCAGGTTCACTAACAGGTGGTTTAGATCTGTGTAGTGTGTATTGATTACAGGTTCTCACAGGGGTTTCTACAGGGATTTCTGTTTGAGTGGGAGAAGCAATGGCAGATGAAAGTAAATTGAGAATGAAAAAAGTTCAATGGAAAAAATTACCAACATTGGAGAATGCAGATAGAGGATTATTTGTATCAAAAAGATCTCTACTTATCGTTAGGTGGGGTTGCAAAGAAGCCCAAAGACATGGAGGATGAAGAATGGGAAGTTCTTGACAGAAAGGCTCTGGGGTCTATAAGACTGAGTCTAGCATCCACTATGATATCTAATCTATCACAGGCAAAGTCTATAGTAGAGATGATGACTACGTTAGCAAATTTGTATGAAAAACCCTCAACTTCTAATAAGGTATATCTTATGAAGCAGTTATTTAATTTGCATATGAATGAAGGTGGATCTGTTTCTACTCATCTAAATGATTTTAATGGAATTGTGAATCAATTAAGCTCAGTGAATATAGTGTTTGATGATGAAATAAAAGGTCTTTTAATATTATGTTCTTTGCCTAAAAGCTGGCATGGCTTAGTAATGGCAGTAAGTAATAATGCATCTGCATTAAATATTTTGAAAGTAGAGGATGTTGTTAGTGTTATCTTGAATGAGGAAATACGCAGGAAAAGCACAGAAGAGGCATCTGGGAACGCTTTAAGTTTTGAGAGCAGGGGAAGGCAGAAAGAGAAGAGCAAGAAAGGCAGATCAAGATCCAAATCAAAGGGGAAAGGCAGATCTAAATCCAGAAATGGCAGAAGGCCACAATGCTGGAATTGTGAAAAGATGGGGCACATAAGCAGAGATTGTTGGTCAAAACCTAAGGAGGACAATCAGCATGAAGAAAAGGAAGAAGCCAAGGTTATAGGTATTGCACAAGATGCTTTAATTTTCTCTCTGCATAATAATATAGAATCTTGGGTATTAGATTTTGGTGCATCTTTTCATGCTAACCCTAACAGGGAATATTTTAGTGACTATATCCATGGAGATTTTGGAATAGTGTATCTAGGGGATGATGAGCCCTGTAAAATAATTGGCAAAGGTAAAGTGCAGCTGAAGATGCAGAATAACAACACATGGGTGTTGAGAGATGTGATGCATGTTCCTAGCTTGAAGAGAAATTTGATTTCTATAGGAAAGTTAGGGGATGAGGGTTGTACAGTAACTCTCACAGCAGAATTTTGGAAGGTGACCAAGGGTGCACTTGTTATGGCTAGAGGTAAGAGAGAAGGTACTCTCTATTTGTGTAATTGTGTTACTAATAAATCTCCTTCTGTATTATCTATTTCAGATGTGGATGCTAAATTGTGGCACTCAAGGCTTGGCCACATGAGTGAGAAGGGGATGTCAATTCTTAAGTCCAAAGGTATGCTTTTAGATTTAAAAGGCATAGATCTAGAGTTTTGTGAGCACTGTGTATTTGGAAAATAGAAAAGGGTTAGTTTTCTCAAGACTGGGTCTACTAAGAAGAGGCATAAGTTGGAGCTTGTTCACATAGACGTGTGAGGACCGGCTCAGGTTGCTTCCATTGGAGGATCACAGTACTATGTATCTTTCATAGATGATGCTACAAGGAAGGTATGGATCTATTGTATTAGAAGAAAATTTGATGTATTTGAGATTTTTAAAGTTTGGAAAGCTATGGTTGAGAATGAAATAGGTAAAAGATTAAAGTGCTTGAGATCAAACAATGGTGGTGAGTTTTATAGTCATAAGTTTAGAGATTATTGTTACATGCATGGAATCTGCAGGCAAAAGACGGTTCCAAGGACACCTCAACAGAATGGAATTGTTGAAAGGATGAACAGGACAATAATGGAGCGTGCAAGATGTATGAGATTTCATGCCGATTTGCCCTTACAGTTTTGGGCACAAGCTGTTGACACTGCAGTGTACCTGATTAACAGAGGACCCTCTACAGCTCTAGATGGTGGTATTCCAAAAGAGGCATGGATAGGTAAAAAGGTTGATCTCTCATATCTCAAAGTTTTTGGTTGTGAAGCCTTTGTGCACATAGATAAGGAAAATAGAAAGAAGCTTGATGCTAAGTCTATGAGCTGCATGTTTATTGGCTATGGCTCATATGATTTTGGTTACAGATTGTGGAATCTAGAAACTAACAAGGTAATCAGGAGCCGTGATGTTGTTTTCAATGAAAGAGTGATGTATTGTGATCAGCTAAGGAAGCTGAATCAATCTGAGCAGAGCAATGGTGAATTGGATGAGGTGAAAGTCCAAGATGAGCTCACGGGAAAAAGAAACAATCACTTGCAAGAAAACATAGAGACCGACATCGGCAGGTTAGGAACCGGTGTCGGCCGTACAAAGATTGACGTCGGTAGGACAGGTACTGAGGTTGGTTAGGCAAAATTGACGTCGGCCAGTAACAAGTCTGGAGGTGATCGAGGTCGGTCACTGTCAGAGAATTTGGGTGGACAGCATGTTGTGAACGAGTCTCAGACACCCATCAGGAGGTCAAAAAGGGTGAGTAAGCCTCCAATTAGATATTCTCCTTCTTTATTTTATCTATTGCTAACTGATGGTGGAGAACCAGAGAGTTTTGAAGAATCAATACAGGTGGAGTCCAAGAGTGAGTGGGAGCATGGCATGGTTGAGGAGTTGGAGTCCTTAAGAGAGAACCAAACATGGGATTTGGTTGAATTGCCAGTTGGTAAGAGAACACTCAAGAACAGATGGACCTACAGGTTGAAAGAAGGTGAGAATGGATAGATGAGATATAAGGCCAGATTGGTCGTGAAAGGATTTGCACAAAAGCTAGGTATCGACTTTGGTGAGATTTTTTCTCCTATTGTTAAAATGACTTCTATAAGGGTTGTATTGTCTTTGGTTGCTTTTGAGGATTTGCATCTTGAGCAGCTAGATGTTAAGACAACGTTTCTTCATGGAGATTTGGATGAGGAAATTTATATGGAACAGCCAGAAGGATTCGAGGTCAAGGGTAAGGAGAAGTTTGTGTGCAAATTGAAGAAAAGCTTGTATGGCCTCAAGCAAGCTCCTAGGCAATGGTATTTAAAATTTGATAGGTTTATGACTGAGTATGGCTACAGTAGGTGTCAATCTGACCATTGTGTGTATTTCAAGAGATTTGATAATGGTAGATATATTATTCTATTGTTGTATGTAGATGATATGCTGGTTGCAGGATCTCACATGCAGGATATCTCAGAGCTTAAGGTGAAATTAGCTCAAACGTTTGCCATGAAAGATTTAGGAGCAGCAAAGAAAATCTTTGGCATGAGCATTAAGAGAGAGAGGAAAAATCATAGGTTGATATTGTCTCAAGAAGATTATGTGGACAAGGTGTTGAAACGGTTCAACATGCAGGATGCTAAACCGGTAAGCACACCTTTGGCTGGACATTTTAAGTTGAGTAAAGAACAATGTCCTAATTCATATGATGAGGTAGGGTACATGAGTAAGGTTCCATATTCTTCCGTAGTAGGGAGTTTGATGTATGCAATGGTGTGTACTAGACTGGATATTGCCCAAGCAGTGGGAGTGGTAAGTAAGTATATGGCCATCCAGGTAAGGAACATTGGAAAGCAGTTCAGTGGATCCTTAGATATCTGAGAGGAACCAGCAGTAAGCACTTGTGCTATGGAGGTTCAGATACTTCTCTACATGGTTATGTAGATTCAGATATGGTAGGTGATTTGGATGGCAGGAGAAGCACTACAGGTTATGTTTTCACTGTAGGTGGAACAACAGTTAGCTGGATATCTAAGTTGTAGAAGGTTGTTGCCTTATCAACTACAGAAGCAGATTATATTACAGCCACAGAGGCTAGCAAAGAGATGATGTGGATGACATGGTTCATGGATGAGCTTGGTAGGGAGCATGAGAGTTGTAGATTGTATAGTGACAGTCAGAGTGCAATCCATTTGGCTAAAAATTCAGCCTTTCATTCAAGAACAAAGCACATACAACTAAGGTATCACTTCATACGACAGGTATTGGAAGATGGTGAGTTGAAGCTGGAGAAGATCCATACAGATAGGAATCCTGCTGATATGTTAACCAAGATGGTTACAAAGGAGAAGTTGAATCTTCATTCAACTTCTGTTGGTCTTCATGATTGAGTTGAAGATGGAGGAGCTAGAAGATGTTGCTGTATAGGTACTGGTGCAGCTGTTTATCTCCAAGTGGGAGATTGTTAGGGTGTGGAGCTAAAAGCTTCACCAAAGAGCACACTTATCAGATTCAGGTCTACATAGACACCAACATTGATTAGGTGTGACCGACATCAGTCAGGAGCAGTTGCAGAGATGCCGACGTCGGCAGAGGGTCGGCCGATGGCGGTCACAGACAAGCAACAGGAATCGACGTCAGTTACCTGTGTGTCCAGAAAGCTATTTCCGTGGACAAAAGTGAGTGTTTGCATGATGAGTTTGAGTTGTAGTCTCAAGCTCACGTCTCTATTATTGGCAATACTATTTTTAGAGCCCTTGTTCAAGTGGCTTAACTGCTTGTTAGAAGTGCATGCTCAAGTATCCTAATTCTATATGTAGAATTAGATCTTCCTAGCTTATTGTGGTAGTTGTAGTAGTTATTGTGAATTATTGTTGTAATTCATTGTATGTGAAGAACAGTATAGAATTGAATCAATCCAGGTTTGTTGGAGTTGATTGTTCTTGAGAGAGAGAGCTCTTGAGGAATAGAGATCTATTGAGAGATCTATACATCTAGGAGAGGTGTGGAAGAAAGAAGTTTCTTCGATTGTATTCCTTTTGTAAAGATTTTGTTAATACAAGTTTTCAGGGTGGTTTCTTGTATCTCTTGTTCTTGCTATTATCTCATTCTAATTACTTGTCTATCTGATTTAATTCCGCATTTATTGCTTTCACAATTGTAATCTATTGTTGGTTGATCCTCCAACAAGATTGAGAGGAATATGGATTTTTGAATCCATATATGTGGTTGGAGGCCACATTAAGTGGTATCAGAGTAGTGAGTAACCACATCAATTGGTATCAGATCCACATCATAAAGAAACTAAATACTATTTTTATGCAAGGATGAGAGAGAGAAGAAATATTTTTTCCTATTAGAACTTGATTTTTTACAAAATAAATATTGAATATAATACAAATATTAATACTAATATAATATAATATACTAAAATATAATAAATAAATTTAATCTAATAACCCTCAACCTGATCCTGATGTAGACTAGCTGAAGGCAAGAAATTTGTTGCACTACAGTCCTCAGTATGATGGATTTTTTAGATCAAATGAATATGATAGGAACTCTCAAAAAATGAGGGTGAATAAATGACTATCATAAATGATATAATAAGGGAAGAAACATAGCTATAGACAAGGAAAAACTGATTGTGGCTGACAAAAGACATTGTTTGTAAAGACCTGGTTTCAAGAAAAATGGCTCTCGTTATCTATAATTATGCAGTCAAACATGACAGTAATCAAAGCAAAATATCCAAATCAATTTTAGTAGGTTTGGGCATACAGGATTTGAAACTCTTAAGCTCTAATGAAAATTTTTACATCCAAAATCAAGCCAAATTTGGTTTATTTGTAGATTATCAATAGAGCTTACATGAAGGAGTTTAACTAAGTTAAATTGGGTGTTAAATTTAAGAGGGAATCAAAATGATTGAAAATAGAAAATGGAATGAGTTGGGCCTTATTGGAGGTGGACTTGGGATATACAAAGAAAAAAACACAAGATTAAGCATGTAAAACACATCAAGGAATGAATCACAGAGGACAAATTTAGAAGATGAAATAATGGTGATGGCACCACCCTTGTTTGCAGGGGTGGTTATAGAACTACCACATTTGGGGACAAAACCATCATTATAGATTAATAAAATACCCTTAATTTAATACAAAATCACCTGCTAAGAATAGAACTATTGTGATAGTTTACACAACTATTGTGATGAAACCTTCACCATTGTGACAGTTTTGTAACCTCACAAGGCAGTTCCATCACTAATGAGAAGTTTTTGAAAATAAGATCAAGGAAGCTATAAGGCCCAACAAAAGGGGGTTCTAAGGGACCTAGGAGAGAGAGGGAAGCAAAATAAAAATCCTACTATCTTTTTGGGGGATTAAATTTGATGCCAAGTAATTTAGGACCTGTAAGAACATAAAATATACTATAAAAATAGAAAGACATTATAATATCAGTTTCAGAACATGAGTTATATATTTTAGCAAGAATATGATTTATAAATATGAAAATAAACATAAAAAGAGAAAGTATGCTAAAATTACAAAGTTTTTGAATTG
Source organism: Torreya grandis (assembly GCA_037957365.1). Classification (NCBI taxonomy): domain Eukaryota; kingdom Viridiplantae; phylum Streptophyta; class Pinopsida; order Cupressales; family Taxaceae; genus Torreya; species Torreya grandis. The sequence continues at coordinate 2,644,269 of JARHVA010000241.1, read as the reverse complement.
AAATGGCTAGCTTGGGCCTTGAAACATTTAAAAAATTACCAAAAACTAATTCATTTGTGTCAATTGCTTGTGAGATTTCTTGGGTTGTAGATTTCTTATAACATTTTCAAGCAAGAAAGCAGTCAACAAGAAGAAGACGATGAGAGGAGGAAAAATATAATAGCGGGAGGCACTGCAGGGTAGGATCAGGTAAGTTTTATGCCTATTTTCCCTTTGCCCCATTTTTTCAAATTTTGATCAAATCTTGTTATAGATCTAGTCAATTTCAAAAAAAATAGTTTTAAAATGTTCATGGGGAAGGGTAGACCAGGAAAATGTATAATGTTTGACATTCTTGGTAGATTCTAGGAGTTTTGGGAGGGAACACAATTAGTAGATGAAACCACCACTTCAGTATATAATTTTTGGCCTTTACAAGATGATGGTTATGTAACCATCATGTCAGTTCTATAATCGATGTTGATTTCAAGGGTTGAGGATAATTATGTAATTTCTTAGGTTAGTTATGTAACCACCTACACTGGTTTCATAACTGTCACCTATAAATAATGGAAGTTATGTTTACTATAATTAAACTCTAAAACTTGAAATTTTTCTTGTTTTGATAGGCAAAGTTAGTCTTTGAGCTAACTTAGGGTCTTTCCTTTATTGTAGGGACCTTACATACATTAGAGTAGAGCTTGGGTACTATTGACCATTTTGACCACAAGTCAAAATAGGTCAACCCCTATAGTTAAGAATTGATATGGGGGTACAACATAGTGTTATAGGGTGTGTTATGATATATTTTATGTCATTTAATTCCATTCTAACCTTGGTAATGATATAGTTTTGTCTTATGTCATTTGGACTCATCTAGGGGGTCAGATCATCATGGCATGTCACACAAGAATGAATAGGATAGTCTAGTTGTACATTTTACAAGTGTGATGAGGAAACATTTCAAGAAAAAAAATACTACATGGACATGATTATTTTATTTCCAAGATCATCCTCTACAAATTTCATGTCTTAATGATCTTGTTATGTCAAGATATAAGCATCTAAATTCAAATTAGCAGAGATAGACATATGCAGGGATGTCAAGTTTAGGCTTCAATAACTTACTGTTTCAATGAAAAATATATAAAGGATATTGAGCTTGAATGAAAAGATTCCAAGTGGTGAAACTATGTTCAATCAAGCTAAGATCAATGACATGTGGGTGCTTAACAGGGTTAAAAATTCAAAAAGTAACCAAATCATGGATCAACATCACACATTAAATCCTATAGATAAGATCAATAATCAGTGTTTAAAGAATAGGATCCAGATCCAATGGATCATGTCAAATCATGTAGATAAGATCTAACAGTGTGAGTAGGGTTAAAGAGTTAAAGGATCCTGAGAATGAATATGCTCATGCCAAGTGGCATGATATCATTTAATCAAATGGGCTAACAATAGGATCCATAGTAGGCACATAATTATACCAAATGTAATAATATTGGATACCTAGGTCACAAATCAATGATCAAAGTTGAAAGTCAAATAAAAAAACTTCATAGGAGATCAACAGATCAAGTTTGATCGAATTATAGATGGATAAAATGAGGATACATGTCCAAACGATGATAGGCATATTTTAAAATGGAATGAGAAACATGGAAAGGGAATGCCACATGGGTAACCATGTAGGATATAAGGATTATATATAAAATCAATCACCTTAGACTCATAAGCCACCATTAAATCTCAGTCAAAATTTGAGATGAATAGTGACTGCCAAACGTGAAAAATAAAGTCTAAGAGATAAATGAATGACTGCAGATGGTAAATACAGGTGTCTAGAAGATAAATAGTATTTAGGAGAACATATTATGAATATCATATCATGTTTCAACCTACCTCAGACAATACATATGTGTCAACTCTTCTAATTCAATTTCAAATGCTTGAGAGATGATCCATGATGAAAACAATTTCCAAAACAAGTAAGGAGAGCCCTATGCCACATTTCATGAATTTTCATTCTTTAGAGGACTATTTGTCCTATCAGAATGTGCATGGTTTATTTCTCACTCCATTATCCTACAAGGTAGCTGGTTTTCATGCCTTGACATGTGGCATAGTGACCTTTGGACTTCTTTTTTCTCACTTCCTTCTCCAATTCTATAAGTAGTTGCCATTTTGGCCTTTGTAAAACAAGAGACCATACCATATATAGTTAAGCCCTACTAGTTTTGACATTAATTTTCCTTAGAAAAATAAATGCAATCTATTTTAAGTTCATATCTCATCTTATTAAAGCGTGTGAAGATATGTATAGTGAATAGTTAAGTGATATCAATCTACTCTTGCTTTCTCTCAATACTTCCATGTTTGATGCAAGTGATTTTAGCCTAATAGGTCATATGAAGTGAATTTAAGTATATGAATATGTCTTAAGTGTATAATGAGCCTTAGTATCTACAACTGATCTATGGTTTTACTTACCTTGGATAGTCTTCATGTATCTCATCTTTATATTGAAACACTAATGCTAATGCATTTTAGGACTCTTAGGCTAGTGTTATAGGCATTATGTATTTGTGAAATAAGTACAATGGTCATGTGAAACACATATTGGTGTATCACCCTTTTATAATAGGATTATTTCATTCAAATTCTATCCCTTTTCCTCCAAAATATAATAATTAGCATAGGTGAAAGTACTTCAATATATATTCAAGGAGCTAGCCCTTAAATATAGAGTCTCACTTCCACCATAGGTACATCCACATACTTGGAAGTGTTCCCATTTTGACCAAATTTGAAAGAGGCTTGAACACCCTCTTCTATGGTGCAAGATTTGGTGACAATAGTTCTAACACACCTAGTGAGACCCATTGTCTTCAAGACAACTTGTCAAGGTGAATACTGGTCTTGACAACATCAGTTGCAAATTGGTTTGCTACTTAGAATTTGGTGACTCAATAAAGGTAAAATATGGTTCAAGGCCATTGTTTTTTTATAAACTTTCTCTCATAATTCATGGTTCTCACTAAGTCATCATCTAGTGGAGTTTTAAACCCTATTAATCCACTTATTCAACTTGAACTTACTCTTAAAGTTCAATATCCTCAACCTAATATGCCCTTTTAAGAACAAGTAGATTTTTCTAGAGAGAAAGAGATTGAAGAGGTTAAAGAGATTGAGGAAATTTAAGATATTGAAGAAAACATGGCAATATCTCATGATTTCTCTTCCTTTAATACCAAAAATCCAATTCATCTTCAAGCATATGATGCCATTCCCCCTAATGCCATAAAATGTATTCCCACATTCAATGGTGAGATTCATGTTACACCTAGTGAACACATTAGGGATATCTCTAACTTTTTTAGCTTCCACAATATTAATCAAGAGAACATTTCCATTAGACTAATTGCCATTTCCTTTAGAGGGAAAGTTCTTGATTGGTATAAGACTCTATAAGGTGGATGTATAACATCATGGGATGATTTTGGTGTGTTGTTGACCTTAAGATTGGAAATGAAAGTGACCATGCTTCTCTCAGACAACAAATCAATGTGATCAAAAGAGGATTCAAATAAACAATGCATGAATTCAATGAGAGGTTTTAAAAGACTTGGAATAGATTTCCTCCTCCTATGAGGCTACCTCCTAGTTTTGTATTCCCTACCTACTTAAGAGAGCCATTGGCACTAAAATTGCTATCATGCTTCAATCTATGGGGGGTTCCAATATTCTCGAAGAATATGAACTGTGCTATCAAATACTAAGAATGGTCTCATCCAAGATGGAAGGTTACCTCCTAAGGTGTCTATGCCTGCATTGTCTCACACTTTTGATAATACTCCAGATGTGGCCCAGATTCTTAATGCCAACATCAAGCCTAAGATTGTCATAGATCCATATGAAAAAATTCAAATTCTAAGAGATCAAATTAAGCATGCTAATATGAAAAAAGGTTATTATCAAAATTTATATCCTTATCAGTAGTAATATAGAAGAGAAAGAGATCAATGGCAGCCTAACTCCAACAAGTTTGTCAATGTGTACAATCCTAGCTCCACCACCAATGTAAGAGAGATGGTATTGGTGCACAAAAATTTGGTGCAAGGATAAGATTAGAAACAAGGCCAATTCATGGATGATAATGAAGGTAGAGATCAAGATCTTGTTTCTCAAGGAGGAGTTACTCCTTTCTTATCCTCTGAAGATGAAGTCATGATGCAGACAAGTGAAGGTAGATATCCTCGAGGAGAGATATTTATCAACTTCCTAGTTGAGGACTCTTTTGTGCTTAATCAAGGAACCTCTATTGTAGAAAAAAATAGAGACAAGATAAAGGCTTTAGGTGGTGATATTAATGTACTTACAAACTCATTCAATCCTCATATAAAGAAATAAGGTATGGCTACATGTATGACAACCTCAAATAACTTTGCACATCTTCCAAATTAGAACGTTGGAAGGACTGTTCAAGGCAATCCAACTCCTTAGGTTCTAAGAACTTCCTTGCCTCCAATAACTCAAGATAAAGTAGGTATGGATAATTTAAACATTGTATATTAATTGAATATTACTAAAACATCCATTTCCCTTTGGGATGTTCTTCATATGCGTAGTTAAAAAGAACTCCTACAAAAATAGTTATATACTATCCCTACTAGTGTCCCTCCTTCAAATCAAAGTCATGGTAATGTTGATTTTATAAATGCTCCTAGCACTATTGTTGAACCATCTACTATGGATGAGAAACCTCCACCATTATTCTATCTCACTATCTTAGTGGGTGACAAATTGGTCCATAAGTATATAGTTGATAGTGGAGCTTCTACTTCAGTCATGCCCAATGTGGTAGCTAATAAATTGGGTCTAAAGTATGAGCCTCATAGAAAAGGATTTATATAACTAGATGGTAAACCTTACAAGATTTGGTAGGATATATAAAAATATTGAAGGTTTTCTTGCATGATTGTCCTAGTTTTCCTATCCTTCAAGATAAAGTTGTTGTTGACCTCCCAACTCACTTTGCAATCTGCCTATCAAGGGACTTTACAACCAGAATAGGTGGCTATCTCTTATCTAATTAGCCTTTCTTGGAATTTAAAATAAGATATGGAACCAAGGTGACCATAAGGACTCATTCTCTTATAATGTTTCATATTGAGCCCTACATTGAGACAAGTTTTATTTTGAATTGTGTTGTTCATAAAGAGAAAGATTCTATTGTAGATGAGTGTACTTCCAATATTGATGGCACTTTTGATTTGTTTCTTGATGAATATGGTACCAATACTTATGAGCATGATCGTTATGCATTTATGGAGGAAACTAATATAGGATTATATTGAATACATGCAAGAAGGAATACCAATACCTCTACTTACCAAATAAAAAGGTGAAGATGATGAGATGTGGAATATTTTTTTGATGGTTCAAGAAGTAAATTTGGTTCATGATCTAGTGTTATGTTGGTGTCCCCATATAAATAATAGTATTATGCTTTATATATATTCCATTTTAGTTATACTTGTAATGTGGCCGAGTATGAAGGTTTAATTCATGGCCTTCAATGGGCAAGGAGAAAAGGAATCAAGAAATTGAAAGTATATGGAAATAGTGATTTAGTTGTTCATTAGGTTAGGAGTGTGGTTGATAATAACAACCATTTACTTAAGTCATATAAGCATAAGTTATGGGATTTTATTGAAGACTTCAATGCATTCCAACATACAATCAGTCTTAAGGGATCAAAATAATCATGCTGACATACTAGCTACCATAGGAGCTCAATTTGATACTCGAACTACCATAAAAGAGGAGGGAAAAAAATCTGATATTAAGATTATTATCAAACTTTTGTACCTAATAATTAAGTATTTTGTCAAGTATTTGATAGTGACAAACACATTGCATGCTTCTTGCAAAATGAGGCTGAGTTTTTTTCAAGGAATCAAAGGAGACTCTAAGAACAATTTGATGATCAGATTGTAAATCAAAATATAAATAAGATACCTAAGGGTATGTTACATTATAAAATATATTTAATGAAAATTATCAAAAGAATAAGGAAAAAATGAGTATGTATATAGAAGAGGAGAATTATGAAAGAGTCTTGATATTTAAAGATAAACTCCTCAAACTAGGCAAGGTATGTTCTACATTAGAGAAGCAAGCATTTATTGATTTGTGTAAAGAGTTTCATGATGTATTTTATTGGGAATATAATTACCTCAAAGGATTTGGTCCTATCCTATCAGACCATACCATTGAATTAGAACCTAGAGTTAAACAAGTTAGATAGAAACAAAGACCCATCAATCCCAAGGTTGAGAAACTCATGAGGTTACTGATCGCTAAGCTCCTTGAATATAAAATAATATTTATTATAAATAATTTAACATGGTAACTAAAATTGTTCATGTTAGGAATAAGAATGGGGAGATAAGACTTTGTGTGGACTTCAGATATCTTAATAGGTCCTCTACTTTCAATGGAACAAATTTTACAAGTTGTTTCAGGATCTCAATGTTTTTATCTCTTATATGGATATTCAGGTATAATTAGATTATTTTTAATGAGGATTATTAGTTTAAGACAACATTAACTACTAAATGGAGGAATTTTTCTTATAAAAATATGCCATTTGGTTTATCAAATGTTAGTGTTACCTTTCAAAGAGAAATGAACATGGCCTTCAAAGGTTTGATCAATGAGATGTTGTTGGTTTATCTAGATGATATAAAAATGTTTTCTAAAGATTCTAATGAACACATGAAATACTTGAGATAAGTGTTTGAAAGATGTAGATAGTATGAAATATCTCTTAATCTAAAAAAATGCATCTTTGTTGTCCATGAAGGTAAGCTCTTAGGACACATTATTTCAAAATATGGTTTGGATATTGATCCTAAAAGGATAGAGGTTATTTTAGGCCTATCATTTCCCTTATCTAATAAAGGTATCCAAAGTTTCTTAGGCAAGATAAATATTTTAAGGAGATTCATACCTGGTTTTGTATCTTTGGTGAAACCTATCACAACCATCCTAAAAAAAGTCAAGTATTTTTTTGGAATAAGAAAGGTAAGAATAGTTTTGAATCCATTAAGAAATAAATTGAAAAATATCCTACTCTTGTGAATCCTAATTTTGTTAAATAATTCATGTTATATTCATTTGCTAACATTGATACTATTTCAGCTGTGTTAATGCAAAGGAATGATGAGGGTGTAGAGCAACCAATTGCATTCTTTAGTCAAGGTTTGGAAGATTATGAAATTAAGAATACCTTTGTTGAGAAGAAATTATTTGATATTGTAAGAGGACTAAATAAGTTTAGGTATATGGTTTCAAATAATAAAACTCATGTTATGGTCTCTCATCTTAGTACCAAGGAGTTTCTTTTGAGAAAAGACCTTAGTGAGAAGAGGGTAGGGTGGATCACTAAGGTAATGGAATATGATGTTGATATCAAAGTAATAAAGTTGATAAGAGATAAGGGCCTTTGTGAATATCTAGCTTCAAATCTTCATGATTCAAAAAAAGAGGTTTTAATCAATCATGATTGCTCCCAACCAACTGGTTCCTTGTATATATAGAGTTAGACACAAGATGTGATCATATTTATTTAAAGTGGTGAGTATCATAATGATTTGATTATATCACAAAGGAGATATTTTAGATTTAAAGATATTCCCTTTTGCCTTGTAGATGGTGTGATTTTTAGAAGAGATACTAATGGTGTATTATTAAGGTACATTGACAATGACCAATTTGGAGTGTTGCTTGAGAAGTTCCATGATGAAACAGTAGGAGGTCAGTTTTCCATAAGAACCATAACTACCAAGATCATGAGGTAGGATATTATTGGCCTAGCCTCTTCAAAGACTGCCATGCTTGGGTGAGAAGGTGTGTACAATATGCTTTCTTTGTGGAAAAATAGAAGCTTACATCCTTACTTTGAAGCCTATCCAAGTGGATCAAATTTTCATGCAATGGGATCTTAATTTCATTGGCATGATAAACCCCCCATCAAATACTGGTAAAAATGGATACTCATAGAAAATGATTACTTTATGAAGTGGGTTAAGGTGATTGCATTTAAGGAAGCTAATGAGAATGCTATCTTGGAGTCTTATGAGAGCATCATAACAAGGTTTGACACTCCTACTATTATTTCAAATAATGCTCTTGCTTTTATGGGTGCTAAGACTACAAATTGGGAAAATAGTAATGCCATATTCTTGAGTAATTCATCTAACTATTACCCTCAAGGTAATGGGTTGGATGAATATACTAACAAGAATATGATTAGAATCATCAATATAACCTTGGAGCATAACCAGAGGGCTTGGCACACCAAAGTAAAGACAACCTTATGGGATGATAGGCTAACTCCCAAGAGTCCAGTAGGGAATTCTCCTTTTGTGCTTGTCTATGGAAGAGAGGCTAGGTTGTCTATCTCTCAAGATATTCCTACCTTAAAGTTGGCACATCAATTATAGTTGCTTGAAAACACTCCAATGGAGGTGAGATTGATACAATTAATGGAGCTGCAAGACGCTAAATATAAAGCTCATCAAACTATGGAACATCACCAAGTATTAATGAATAGGTATTTAAATATGAAGGAAAATCTAAGATCATTTCAAGAAGGTGACATAGTATTGAAGTGGGATGAAAATAGAGAAAAACTAGGGAGGCAAACCAAATTTGACACCCTATGGAGTGGATCATATGTCATCATCAAGTACAAGAAAAGCAATTATTTCTAATTAACAAGGATTAATGGAGAAGAGATACCTATCCCTATGAATGGGATATATTTGAAACATTTATATTAAAGAATAAAGGTCAGTTCTATAAATAGTAGATTAGGTCTATTTTGGTTCAGTTGTGCGTGTTGTGTTCCCTAAGTGTTCTAGTTGAACACATGTATGTTTCTGCTTTGTGTCTTGTTCTTATTATTTTTTATTTTTTAGTGTGTTTTTAAAGGTAATTTGTGTGTCAAACCTATGTACATATTATTCCATATCCCAATGGATATGATTAGGCAATTTATCATGGAATATCATGCATACCACCCCTGGGAAATCACCAAGAATGTTGAACATTTTGACCACAAGTTAAAATAGGTCAACCTGCTATAGTTAAGAATTGATATAGGGGTAGGAAATAGTTTCATAGGGTGTGTTATGGTATATTTTATGTAATTTAATTCCATTCTAACCTTGGTCATGATCTAGTTTAGTCTTATGTCATTTGGAGTCATCTAGGGGGTCAGACCGTCATGTCATGTCACATAGGAATGAACAAGGAAGTCTAGTTATACATTTTAAAAGTGTGCTTAAAAAAATTTCAGGCCAAAAAGAAAAATGGACATGATGCTTTTTTTCCAAGATCATCCTCTACAAATTTCATATCTTGATGAGCTTGCTATCTCAAGATATAAGCATTTAAAGCAAACTAGTAGAGATAGATATGCATGGGGATGGCAAATTCAGGATTCGAGAACTAACCATTTAAGTTTAAAATATCTAAATGATATTGAGATTTAATGAAAATATTCCAAGTGGAAAAATAACATTCAATCAAGGTAATATCAATGACACGCATGTGATTAACAGGGTGAAAAAGTCAAAAAGTGACTAGATCAAGGTTCAACAACATGCATTGAGTCATGTAAATAAGATCAGTGATCCACATTTAAAGACTATGACCTAGATCCACTAGAGTGAATAAAATTATGTATATAATATCTAATTATGCAAGCAAGGTCATAGAGTCAAAGAATCCTAGGAATGAATATGCTCATGCTAAGTGGCACAAGAGTGTTAACCAGCTGGGCTAACATAGAATCTACAGAAGGCACACAATGCTACCAAATGTCATAATATTGGATGCTTGGGTCATAAATCAATGGAAGACATTAAAATTCAAATATAATAGACTTCAAAGGAGATTGATAGAGCAAGTTTGACCAGATTCTAGATGGACAAGATGAGGTTACATGTCTAAATGATGATAGGCATATTTTAAAATAGAATGAGCAATATGGCAAGGGATTGGCACATAGGTAGTCATGTAGGATCTAAGGATTTTATATGAAATCAATCACCTCACACTTATATGCCACCATTAAATCTCAATCAAAATCTAAGATGAACAGTGATTGTTAGATGTGAAAAATGAAGTCTAGGAGAAAAATGAATGACTATAGATGGTAAATACATGTATCTAGAAGATAACTAGTAGTTAGGAGAACATATTATGAATACCATAGCATGTTTCAAACACCCTCAGATAATACATATGTGTCAACTCTCCTAATTCAATTTCAAATGCTTGAGAGATGATACATGATGAAAATAATTTCTTGAACAAGCAAGGAGAGCCCTATGCCACATTTCATGAAGTTTCATGCTTTGGAGGACCATTTGTCCTATCAGAATATGCATGGTATGTTTCTCACTCCATTATTATACAATGTAACTAGTTTCATGCCTTGACATGTGGCACAATGACCTTTGGACTTATTTTTTCTCACTTTCTTCTCCAATTCTACAAGTACCTACCATTTTGGCCTTTGTAAAAAAAGAGACACACCATGTATGGTGAAGTCCTATTGGTTTTGACATTGTAATTTACCTTAGAAAAATAAATGCATTATGTTTTGAGTTCATATGTCATCTTGTTAAAGCTTGTGAAGAGATGTATAGTGAATATCTAAGTGATATCAATCTATCCTTGTTTTCTCTCAGTCCTTTCATATTTGATGTAAGTGATTTCAGCCTACAAGTCATATGAAGTGTTCATACACATAATATTTTCAAAATTTTATTTATTACTGACACTTTGTATCTTGAAATAACCTATCAAGCCTCAATCTCTCTAAGTGCATTCCTTAAGGGGTGGGTAGACCATCGGTGCTTTGTAAGATTGTTGTCCCTTTTGCCACTTACCATCTACACACTTGTCTCCCATAACCATTAACCTAAGCTTAATCTTCTTAGATCTACCCATTATAGTATTTTCCTCGTTCCATCCCTCTTTTTATTGCCTTAACTCCTTTTGGTCAACTAGTTGTTCTAGGTCAACCCAGTACAATTTAGGGGTATTTTTCACCTTTTTAGCTTGTTAGCCTTTTGACTGACCTAGCTTAGACCTAGTGATTCATCCCCAAAAACCCACTAGGTCAACTAGGTTGACCCTATATAGTCAATGTTTTCAATAGGATATAGGGAAAGATCCACTTATATATACAAGTTCATTTCCCACCATTTCATAAAATAAGAATTAATAGTGAATAAGTGTGAGTGAACATCTACTTATTGACCATTTTACTTGAGGAATAAAGCTTAGGGTTCCATACTTTATTTGGAGATACAGATATTGTCTTGTGTATAAGTATTTTGGATGCTTAAATAGGTTGTGTAGCCTAGAACTGATTTATCTTGGTTATCCTTACATACCACAAAAATCTTTTGTGAAGCACCTTGGCCAAGGGAGAGATTGAGGCTTGATGGGTTCATCTTCAAAGGTAAGTATTCCTAACTTTATTTCTCCTTTTTAAGAGTAGATAAATAATGCATTTGTATTCTTCTCCCATATATTAGGATTTCATATACATTTACTTCAGTATATATCTTTTAATACATGTTTATTTTAGTTGTTTTATTATTTTTAAACCCCACTTTGTGCCACAAGCTTTGGTGTGCACTAGATTAGATTTACTTTGTTGTTATTAAAATAAGTGAATGTTTTAAACATTAAGACTCCATTAAGGATATCATGCAATTTTGTTAGACTATAGGCTTTGGAAGCTTCCTAGCATGGTATGTTATGATAAGTGATCTCCTAATTAGGTCTAGTAGATCCCCATATTGGTTATGCTCCTGCTTAACAATTGTATCCCCAATCAGAAGTGTAGGTATGCTCTATCTTCTCCAAGTCAAGATTGATTTATAAAAATGATGCATTTATAATTGCATACATTATGGTGAACCCGATGTGAAACTAACCCTTTCAAGATTTATTTCACTCTATTTCATTCTTTTGATCATCATTTTTATCATATATTTTGACATACTGGATTGATTCTATTGACCCAACCTTTTTTCTCTGTACATAGGTTTCCAAGAATATGCAATTGGATCAAACTAGTCAACCAAGTATAGGTTTCTATCCTTCCAAACATCTAGTTTAGTCTACTAGGTTGACCCAGTTGACCCCTTATAGTTTCAACACTTTGCAACAAGTTCTTGCATAACTTGATCGATCCTATTGACCCAGTTTATAGATTTTGCCAATATACTTCACGATTATTCATCATAAATCTTCCTTAATTGCATCTATGATCCACCAAATTTAATTTTTACCTCTCTATATATTTCTTTTCTATCTTTCCTTTCATATTTTGAAGTCTTTAAAACTGCCCTTACACAGTTAATTGGATCGACCATGCTGACCAGTTCTGTGTTCTATGTGCTATCTAAAATAACTGAATCGACACTACCAACCTAGTTCATTTTTAGACCTTGCTTCCATAGTATAGGTTTGACCCTGTTGACCTTATTCTATTTTTTTTACATATAGTGTCAACATTATACCTTGTTTCAAGCTGGAATTATCCTCATATTTGTTAGTAATTAGCTCACACCTTTCTTTTCCTATTGCTTGCATGCTAGAATATCTCACATAGTTTAATTAGGGGATTTTTAATTAATCACTTAGTTTCACTATTTATATTTTATGCTCACATGGATAAATCACAAAAACATAAATAATCACTTTTAACATTTTTCTACCCAAGGCCAACCTACTTAGATTTCATCACCAAAGGGGAAGCTGACTTGATGCTCTGGTCAAGTATAAAGCATGATTAATGGTATATTCTGGCTAAGCACCCAACACCCTTATCATTGTGATGTGTGAAGTGAGGGGGTAGGCCTCAATACCAAGCCTATATCATTTCCACTACATTTTATTTTAGCCCAAACTACCTGAAACCATCCTTAGTTTGCCATCTTGTACCTTATTTATGGCTAGCTTCCAATCACATTAAAAATCATATCTTAATAATCTAATAAACATTTATGTTGACTAATTATTTAGCTCTTTACTTTTCAAGTTGATTGCTTTCTCTTTGTTTCAATTATGTGTGAAAAATATTGCATTAGCCAGTGTTAGTGCAATGTTTTTTTTGTGTGCTTTAAATAGATTGGCTACTCATTAATCCAATTAACTATCTATTTCCTTTCAGTACTTACTACTTTTCATGACTTGTAAAATTATCTTGTTTCATTTTCAAAATTTATTTTAGGCTTATTTAATTCCTTGTTTGTTGTACCAAATCAACCTAATCTGACCTAGTAGCTTTTCTACCTTCTGTACATTATATTGGATCAACCTAATCGATCTTGTACAGTTTTACAGTCCCTATTTTTGTGCTAGTTTAACCTAGTCAACCCTATACTATTTTAGTCACCTCTTTTTCATTTACTTTCTCATCTCTCTTCTTTTCCCTTCATCATGGAGTTTTTGTTGAATAATGACACTGAGTTATAATTAACAAACATGATGAACTTTACCAATCCTAATAGGGTCTCCCATAAATAGAGTAGGGCTCCTCTTTTGGATTCTAGTAATGTTCATATTTCCACTCGCACAATGAATTATGGGACCCCTCTTGATACCTCTTTGTATCATAATCCTCCTCTTTTCTTAGAGGATCAACCTGAGTTAAAATATACTCCCAAAATGCTTTTCTTCATTTTCAAATTTCTTCAACATATATGAAAGGCTCCTTCTACCATTTATAACCTCATGATTAGTGGTCAAATCAAAGAGCCTCATTCACCTACTCATATATTCTCAATGGGATTTGGAGGTACCAATTTATTTGGTTCTTATCCTTTTCCTTTAATTTTAACTCCTTATGCCATGACTTCTTCTTTTCTAACCTGTTCTACCTTCATGCTTAGTATTTCAACTAACATGGTAGGTTCTACATCTAGTGGGCCTCTCATAAAGTCCACTATCCTTAATCCTTCCACTAGTTCATTGTTTACTACTCAAGGCAATCATCGTCTAGTGCTTCATCCTCTCAACCATTCACTAGTCCATCTTTTGCCGCAAAAACAAATTTTTCCACTAGTGCCTCACATTCTCACAATTATTCTCAAGCTCATATCAATACTAATAGTGGTACCCAAACAACTAATACCAACACAAATACCAATTCTAATGCTAATCAAACACACCAACTTTTATTACAAACTCTCAATAAAATGAATACATTTCAAGTGCATAACACAAATCAAATGATGATAATGTAAAACCACCTTATTGAAATTCAATCTCATCTACAACTAATGGCTTGGGGCCAACATAACTAGAATGTTCCCCCTCCTCCTCTTTGAGATTCTCAAGTCAATCTTATTCCTCAACCTCCTTTGGTCAATAAAACCATCAAGCATCTACAAAATGAACCTCTTACTACTCAAATCACCAACATTGATATATGAGGTATAACACCTATAATTTATTATAATAGTTCAACCGATCCTACCCTTCACCTCAAAATATTTGGAAATATTTTCAAGGATTTGGTCAAATTAAAAACCTTTACCACTACCAGGATCCTAGTCAAAACTCTCATGGGTGATGCTTTGGATTGGTACAGTCAACTTAGAGATCATTCTATTTATAGTTTGGAAGACTTCAGTAAATGTTTTAGTGAAAGAATTATAAACTAATGATATTCTTGAAAACACTTTGGCCCATTTCATTAATTAAAAACAACATGAGAATGAAACTGCCCAAGCCTTTATTAAGAGATGGAAGACTTTGTCAAACAAATGTGAACATAACATGGTGTATGACAATATTTTTCATCTCTTTATAGATGATCTCTTTCCTAACTAAAATATCAAGTCTGCACTCTCTCTACATGTACCTTAGAGGAGGCTATTGACCAAGCTAAAAGATAAGATTTCCTAATGTATCAATTTAAGCCACCCCAACCTTCTGTGGTTCCTCATCTCTTACTTAAAAACAAAAAATGCAATGTTACTAATGATGGTGTTACATATTCTTATGACACCATTCAACAATGTTCAAGCTATCATTCCTAACCCTTATTTGGAACCATCTCCTTCTCAACAATATACTAATCCTCATTTCTCTTCACCCAATCACATTAATATACACAAACCTCTATCCTCAGCTAAATTGCTCAAGTTTCTACCTAGGCCTCTTCCATAAGAGCTTGACCCTACTCAACCTATGAAATCCTAGTATGATCCTAACAATTTTTGCTAGTTTCATGATATTTAGGGTCATTCTCATGAGACCTGTAGACAACTTAATAATTTAGCTATGGATTTTCTTCTTGTCCCTAATTTTGATCATGATTCCATTATCCGTAAGCATACAACAAGCCTACGAGATTGATTTTAAGGACTATAAAACACATGATAAAACTCAAGCCTTAAGTCAAGCAAATGCTCATTTGGTTATCTACAAAGATCCTTTACCTAATCATCAACCATATTCAAAACACTCAAGACGAACCCACCCCTTCCACCAATAATGTAGAAAGTCTTGTTGAACCAACTTCCGAAGAGAATGTGGTTATCATGACTAATATGTAAAGGGTGGCGGCTTTCATTGATTCCCAACCTATCTACACTCCTCCAAGATTCTTCTCCAACTCATTTAAATAAGTTGGGGGAATAATATCTTATCACTTTTGATGATACAATTTATAATTCTACCTTGGATAACACATCCCATTCTATTTTTATCAATCTTTCATCATTTTCTAATACTTAATAATAACTAATCTTTTAATAATAACCAATATTCTACTAACACTTCTTCCAATTCTCAAAATCAACTTCAACCAGTTACTTCATCATCACAACATGATTCACCACCTTATTTTAAACCTTCTTCTTCTTCTTACAAATAAAAATTTCAATGCATCTTTGGCTGCTTCCTTATCAAGGACATTATTAACCATTAAGCACCTATATCTAACAACCTTCTTATGGTCTATGATGAGTGGGATCCCATTATGGATAGCTCACTAATATCCCATCTCAAATTCTATTTGTTGAGCTTATGAGGGCTTCTCCATGTCATAGAAACTGCTTCATGAAACTATTATTTGAGATGAATGTCCCTCATCATCCCCTAGTAGGATGTGAAACAACTTTATTTGGTTCCAAAGATAGTATTTTACAATAATGTGAAGAGATGTCTATCAATGTTGATGAAACTATAGACACTTCTCCTTTTCTACGATTTCCTATCACATCTATGTTTCTTGATGAGATTTTTATTCATACAGATGATCTTCCCTTATTCATTAGCATCCAAATATGTGATATCCAAGTCAAATTTTCATTAATTGATGAAGGTTCCTACATGATTGATTTTGTTAAGACTCTTAGGTATTTCTAATGTAATCTTAAGTCTACACATAACACATACCAAGGATATGATAGATGGTAAATGATTCCTCTAGGTTGTGTGTGGCTTCCCATCACCATCCCACCTATCACCATCCATATGAAGGTGATGATGTTTAATTCATTTATTTCTTACAACATCTTTCTTGGTAGGCCATGGACTCACCACATGAGAGCTATTACTTCTTCCACCTACCAATGTGTTAAATTCGCTCACAATGGAACCATTTATAGGATTCAAGGTAACACTAACCCTTGAAATTTTAAACAATTCAAAGATTGTGGTGTCTTCAAGATTATTACTCTTGATCCTATGCCTATCATTCCATTTTGTGAGTCTCAATGTCTCAACTTTCCTATTAACTCAACTCGAGGCTACAATGGGCATCTTGAGCTCATTGGTAACATTCCTCCTAATCTCTTAGAATTTGATGATGATGAGCTCGATGAGATTAACTTAAAGATCAAAATTTTTTATCTCTCACCTCATCTCATCTCAAAACTTCTTTCTTCCTTGTAACCTCATCTTTGCAAACTTATTTACGATGATATTCTCGTAGTCTTGACCAAAACTAGACATTCTATTCACCATGCTTCATCAGATGACAAGGTTATCTCTACCTATGTCATTGATATTCACACCCTAAATTATGATGATAGTTATTCCTTAGATGATCCATTATTAGGTGATCTTGTACAAGACCATGATGCCAAGATTGTCCATTATCATTCTTCTATACTTGAGTCTTTTTGTACATCTCATCATTTTACTTCACTTATAGTTCCTATTTTTTGCATTTTTCCCCTTTATCATAGGACAGAGATGGTGCTAACACTTCCAATTTTTGAGGAGACACTTAGGAATATTCTCATGGGTCATGCTATGATTGGGCCTTACCATTTTTCTAGGTACCCTAAACCTTGTAGTCAGTTTACCCTTGAGGTTAGTGAAACTCTCCTTAGACCTTTTATAGATCCTACCCCTCCCTTAGTAGAGCCAACTATAGTTGAGCCTCTTCTCGCTCCTGCTATAGTTGATCCTATTTTTTCTCCTACTATTGTTGAGCCTACCCCTATTACTGATGCTATCACTCCTTCCATTGAGCCTAGTTCCATTCTTTCCTCATCATCACCCTCCCTTGGTGATGGTTTGCTTCCCTTGCCTTAGATGGCTCCTCTACCCACCAAATGGGATGATGAGTGTTATCTAACTTATTCCACTCCTATTTTACCTCCTTTCATTATTTCTTCTCCTAAAACCACTCAAAAGCATATCTGTTGCTTCTATGGGACAAATAATCATTCTTCCACCCATTATCACAAGTTATGAAAATACCTTGATACCTTGCATCCTTCTTCCCCATCATCAAAAAAATCCATACCTCCTTCAAAGGTACTTCTTGAATATTTTCCTAAGTATGGTGAGGTATATTATTAATGTCATCTATGCAGATACCCATCACACTGATCATTATCACATCCTCCAATAACATTTCAAGGATCATCTTATAGCCATTATCAGACCTTATTTCATATCTACCATAGGTCATTCCTACAAGAATGATTTCTCCTTCTTCTTCTATGTATCCACCTCTATTGTATCCACATACACATCCCATTTGAAGGTGTTAGTTAGTCATTCCTAATAATCAAGAGAACATGACTAACAAATCAGTACTGAGGGGGATCCAACACATCTCTACTATCCTATCTAGACCTATGGATCTTAGTCTATCCCTATCTCCATTTGAAAACCTATCTAACAAGTCTAGTAACCATGTTGCATCCATAAGTCTCTAAAATCTCTATCATCCCTACACCCAAGAAACAACAAAGGATGTATCATTTCCTTCATGTCATGTATAGTCACAATACATTCTTTTTACATTTTTATATAAAAAAAAGTATAAATTACTTTATTTTATTAATTTTATCTTACTTTTATCCTATTCAGTCCATCTTGACCTTACTTGGTCATTTTGGGCCATTATGGCCCTCTTTCAGGCCTTTTGCATGCTTTTTTGTATCATTCTAGCTCTTTTGTCAACTAGTTTGACCAAAATTTTCTTGTCTTTTCATTTTGTTGACTCAAAAATCTAAGTCAACTTCTTATCTTCCCCTCCCTAATGCTGAGTTTCCATTTTAGACCTTTTAGACCACCTAGCAATTTTGAACTAGGCCTTTAGCCTAAAAAATGTACAAGGTCAACCCATACCTACTGGGTTGGCATTGTGGATTCTGCTCTTTTTCAACCTATTTGGTGGAGTAGGTCGACCTAATGCTTTTTTCCTATCGACCCCTCATATTTTCCTAAAAAAGTGCAATTTTATTCCTTACTTCCTAAACCCTCCAAACCCATTTCCCATCTTCCTATTTTCTACCCCTAGAATCTAATTTTGCCTTGTTTTGACATCTAGAAATGCTTAAAATTCATTTTTTTTCTAAAAATTCACTTAATTAAATACAAATTTCAAAAATTGGTTTAAGATTCTTAGCTACATAACATGTAGTGCACCTACTGCTGCCTATAGAGCCTCTCCCTATTTAACATGTCATCTCCTCATCATCTTAGCTTGTTTTATCTCCAAAGATCTCTTTTCCCTCTCTCACAAGTCAAAATAAAAAATGACTTGTCTTTTTCCCTATTTAAAAACACTTTTCAAAATTCAAATTCTTCAATTATTATCCTATAGATTTCTTCTTTTATCTATATCTTTGTTTCTACTCATCCATTTTGCAAACTACAAAATGTGTTGAATTCGTGATGACATAGATTTTATTTTCCACTATAATATGTCTATCTTCTAAAATTTTTAATTTTTGGCTATTTTTTGCACTAACTTCTACTAGGTTCATCTAGTGTTCTCTACATTATTTATTAGGCACCTTCATATCACTTACAGTCTACTTCTTTATCTATGATACTAAGGTAAGTTAAAGGCATGTGTTTTTCAATTCATTCCTTTTATTTATCTTATTTTTTGCTTATTTCACTTCACTTAGCATCAGTGTAGTGTGTTATCATGTTCTATGCCAAAGCACCATCCCATGTTGCACTTACGTGACATGTGATGAGACTTTGAGTGGGGCATATGTATATATATAATATTTTCAAACTTTGTAGTGATTATTGACACTTTGTATCTTACAGGAACCTATGTCGAGTCTTAATCTCTCTAAGTGTATGCCTTAAGGGGTGCATTAGGAAAGGGGTGGGTAGACCATTGGTGCTTCATAAGATTGTTATCCTTCTTTGCCACTTGTCATTTGCAAACTTGTCTCCTAAAACCATTTACCTTAAGGTTATTCTTCTTAGTTCTACTACCCATTCCAATCTTTCCCTCTTTCCATCCCTCATTTTCTTGCCTTAACTCACTTTTGTTTAGTTAGTTGTAATAGGTTGACTGGGTCAACCCAGTACAATTTAAGGGTTATTTCTCACTTTCTTAGCTTGTTAGCCTTTTAGCCGACCTAGCTTAGACCTAGTGATTTATCCTTGAAAACACACTAAGTCGACTAGGTTGACCCTGTATAACTGATGTTTCAAGAAGGATTTAGGGCAAGATCAACCTATATATATGTAGAGTAATTTCTTACTCTACGTCGTATTTAATTTATTTTCTGGTTTGAGCGCTGCAATTTTAGTTCCTGCTTATCCTTGGACATCACAATAGAATTTTAAAGTAGAGGGCCGGTCCATTTTGACTAAGTGTCAAAGTGTAGCGAAAGCTACCAAGTGTCACCCTCTGGTAGCAGATCCCTTTTCCCCTTTTTGTTTCCTTCGTCTCTTTTTGCCCAAGTATCAAATTCAAGTGAAAGTCACCAAGTGTCGATGTCCAGGAGATCAAGCTAGATAGCTGGCATCCTTCGAACACCCTTTTATAACTTTTGGGAAGATCACAAAATGTGCCACGTACCTAATAATGACTAAGCAAAATGCACCACATGCCAGCATCCATGTTTCATAAGGGCACCCACATTTTCTTTTTGACAGACTTTCAACAAGCTAAGCAGCATAGAGAGCAGAAAGCACTAGGTGGTAGTTGTAGAGGCCCTAAACTACCCTTTTGATGAAATAGTGGAGATCGCCGTGTGTCAACATCTGGGAAGACATGGGTCAATGCTTTCATTCAATACATAAAGGCATCATTTTATTCTACTTAAGTGCCATAAAGCAGTGGGCACTACCAAGTGTCACTCTCTGGGTCCCTCTCTACTCCATCCCCAAAGAAAATGAAAGGCACCACACTAGAAGAAGAAGTGGAAGATGCCACGTATCTTCCCAAGAGCAGTGAAGGTTGCCACATGTCAACCTCCAAGAAACCATCTTGAGCCTGATTATCGAACAAATATTGTGGTGGGTCTCAGATGATATTTTAAAGGACCGAGGAAGCAGTGAGTGTCAACAAGTGAAGACTGCCACGTGCATCCATCCCTTCCTAAAAGTTGCTAAGGTAAGGAGCGCAGTGATTTGTTTTTAATAAAGCTGCAAAGTATTGAGGAAGTGGGCTGAGATAGGTGTCGAAGGTGGAGCATTCCTCAGTGAAATATAAAGTAAGCAAAAGCAGCCAAGTGTCATCCTCTGGTGCCTTTTAGATCAAAAGGAGAGAAATTTCATAAATTGACTGAGTGTCCTCATGTCCGTCTATCTGCTACAACAGAGATGGAGGGAAAATAGGCCAAAGTTATTTTGGGTAGATAGAACAGTGCACTGGGTAGATTTTTGAGGCTCACAAGCATTGAAGATGCCATCTATTTGTCCCCTATAAATGGAGGCAAATAGATAGTTGTGCAGCCCAGTAGGTGATGAAATTTGAAATTCAGGCACGAAAGGAGGTACTAGATAGGAATAGACATGCCACAATTAGGGCAGCTGCTCTTCTCTAGCATGGCCTTTCTAAGGCATTGAATGCATTGAATTAGGATGTATCCAAGGCATTAAATGCACCAAATTTCAATTTTTTTTTTTTTGGGAGTCTGAGGCTATAAAGGAAGAGGAATTGTAAAACTAAAGGGGGGAATTCTATAGTTTTAGACTTTTAGAGTTTTGAACAATAATATCATTTGCTTTTGTTTCATTTTCTAGAGTTGAAAGGTTTATATGACTGTGTGTGTTTCTACATCTTTTATATGACTAGAAGATTCAATAAGAAGATTGAACACTATGCCCTTGTTGATGTTATCTGTGTCATTTGTAAAGTAGTCTATGCTGTAGATTTTCTAATGTTGTGATTGGTAATGTTATTTGCTTTTGTCTCATTTTTTGGAGTCTAAAGTTTTACATAATTGTGCATGACTTCTGCACCTCTTATGTGATTGGAAGATTTTAATAAGAAGATTGAACACTATGCCTTTGTTGACAATTCCTGTATCTCAACAAAAGACTCCCCTGTTGTGAGCCTCTGTTTCTGTTATTCCAATCTTTTACATTGATCATGCACTTGTCTACTCTTAAATGAAATAAAATCATATAATAGTCTCACTGTGCTCATGTTAGGATTAGGATTACACTCAGGCTCATCGCCATATTTAGGTTTCAATTCCTACATTTTGCATTTTTGTTTAGTCTCCTATCCCTTTTCCCCAACACCCAATACAAAAGAAGGGACCAACTTCTCTAAAATTTGGAGGTTGTTTCAAGCTACATTATCCCACAGCTTGAAACTTCCCATTGTTAATTGGTTAAGATCTAGCACAATTTTATGCCATCAACAATTTTTAGCATGCTCAATGGGATCGATCTTTCAACGAGTTGAAGAATTTTGGTGTATTCTTTAGCTAATCAGCCTTTGGAGGTTTTTCAGCAACACCCACAACAACTCTGAGTCATCAATCGATCAAGCAGATATCATAAAGGAATTACTTTTTGGTATGTATAACTCTATCGCTCACAGCTATGAGTCTTATTCTCCTTATGTATTTGATCAAAAACAAGCTTCTCCTGGAATCATGTCAAGTAACAAGGATGCAGATGGTTATGAACTATACCAATCTTATGACCAGTCTCCCCAATATGCCACATATCATGCTCAACCTGACCTTATTTTCACCTTCAAAAAAGCATTGCTCGGATTTAAAAAATATGTGTTAGAGCTTGATAGCAGAAGGGGATATGGCCAAGAAATTCCTTGTCATGTCATCTATCAAGTAAGGGAAGCAATAGACCTGATCAAAAGTGAGTGGGATCCCATTGAAAGGGTAAATTAGCAAGAGCTTACATATGAAATGTTGGATGTGTGTGGATTGATTACATTTCTAGAAGAGAGGCTAAGCATTCATGAGAACTAGCCTTACCAAGTCTACCAAACTTCATATCCACCACCACAAACCCCATATAAAACATATGCCACCCCTATTCATGAATAAGGTCAGACTTGTCAAGATCATTTCCCCAATAATGCAGAGTCTATGATAGCAGCAAGTCAAGAGGACCCCAAACTTTCACTTTCCCCTTAAGTCCCTTCCACCCTTACTCGAGAAGCTTCTTGTTTTCCATCACAACCTTCTTCTTCATCCCCTTTCGAATAAGAATATATTTTGAAGAAAGCAATTGAGTATGTAGAAGAGTACACTCAATTCATGGCTAGTCAAGAGGATTCCATAAGTATAGATGGGGAAGAAATCACTGAAGATTCCCCCTTTGATGAGCCAAAGGATAAGCTACAAGCTTTTTCCTTCACTTCAAATGAGGAGGAGATTATTTCTAACTTTTTCCTTACTTTGCAAGAAGATATGGAGGAACATGGATACTCCCTTGACCAAGTCATTGAGACAGATGACACTATCCTGCAAGAAGGCTATGAATTGGCCAAGTGTGGAGAAGATAGTGTCGAGACTCAACTAAGTATACAGAAAGGATGCCAACTTTTAGATTCATCCTTTCAAGAGGATGAAGTCATCACAGAGCATGATGATGAAATAAAGCTGGAATTTAAAGAGGATAAGCTGAAAGATAATGGATATCAAAAGGCACAGAGTGAAGAACTAATAGCCAATGATTTCTTGATGACACCTGACAACATGAAGAACTAGTATTCAATGGGCATTCAAGGAAAAAAAGAGTTTGTAGGTGTCGAATACATGTTTTGCTTAGACTCATTTGAGTGCAAGCAAATTTGTGTGGCCGACATAGAGGACATCCCATCAAAGGTAGACCCATTGCAATCACTAGTATGGCAACACAAGTTGGCTTGTCATAAACAAGATGTTGGAATGTTCATTTTTGATCCTAGAGGGAAATAAGGATTTGTAATTAATGTAGTTAGGTAGTTCCCATTCCCGCATTATTTTGTTTTATTTTTTGCTTTCCCACTTTTCTTTAAAAATAAGCATTTTAAACACAGAGTCACCATCTTAGAAGCTTTAATTCTTTAATTTTTTTTGAAATAAATGCTTCTCCAAATCTTTGAAGATTTCCAAGGTACCTTGTGCCGCATAACATGTCTGCCTCACTATTTCTTGAATATTGAGTAGGATTTGCTAACGGTCAACCAAAGTTAATGCTATTTAGGACTTGATAGGCTTATAAATATCCCTTAGAAAATGTTAAAGTTTACAAACTCTCAAGCATTCCTATGAAAATATCTTGCTCATTGCAATTGTTAGCACCTAGTGAAATTATTTTAGCAAGCGTGTTTTTATCTTGAGCAAATTTCATACCAGGGTATCATACACGAAACATAGAGATGGTAGGAGCATCATCATCCCAACAAGGAGCAGGGGCATTGGGATATCTTGACAGGTTATTGGTGAGTATGTCATATGCTGCCTCTCCTATGTAATCACCAAGGAGCTACATGAGAACAAAAGCCGTGGGAGTTGGTTAGACTAATGACCCATCAAGGGTAAAAGATTATGCAAATGGGATTGTGGAATTGACTCTGCAAAGAGCCAGCAAAAAGAACCTCAGAGAAGGGGTGCACCAAAGGTGTCTGCAAAGAGATAAGGCAAGGCAATATGAAACATTCGAGATGAGGATTTTGACCTCACAATTGGCTCAGTTCATCATCCCAGCTATGCACCTATGCCCAGATATAATTGAATTGTGTACAAACTTGCTCCATCCACAATCTTGATCTATTCAACAAGGCCCCTTCATGCTTTAGGTCAACCCACAGGCTATCAAGGACATGCTTTCCCTATAATACAATGGTACCACCACCTTCCCCACCATTGATAGAATGCAAAGGACGTGGGCGAATGTCAACAATCATACCAAGTTTTTGAGGTCTGAGTTACAAATGGCTGATGGGGATACAATGGTACCCATGCTCCCAACATTAAGAACTTAGTTCACGTGTGCCAGCCAAGATGCACTGTCGATGATGGCTCTCATATTCGGCATGAAGGATGACATGGTGGTATACATAGAGCAAATGGCCATCCTCTTCAGGCTAAAGATGGTTTACAAAATGTAAGAGTATCATCTAGACTTCTCTGAGCACCTTGCCTTCTCAATAGTCAAGCAACTAACCCAATTCAGGGTGAAGGGGATATTTAGGTATTCCTCCTTTTTATTTCATCTAATTCTATACCAAAACCCCAACCTCTTCTCCTAGTTTATGAGCCTAAACCTTTATGACCCAACCTTTGACCCCCAAAGGACCATTCTTGTGTCCATATGGACACATATTTTATCAAAAACCAGTGACACGTATGACTTTTGGGAATTATTCGTCACCCCTGTTCTTCATTGCCTCAACCCTAAGCCTATTATAAACATGTTATTCCCAAGTGTTATGATTCTCCTGGTTAGTTGTCCCATCCCATGTGATTTCTATTTTGAGTCCCATCACACGACTGTAAGGGTCCATGGATTTTGTGGGGAACCAGTGTTTCTACCAAAAGTTTTGACTCTTCAGTTAGCATTCCTGGAAATCAGTAGACATGTGTCAATGGTTGACAATGAATATGGTTCTGTGAAGAAGAAGAGGAGAATGTACAATCTCCTGTGGATGGTAGGCAATGTAAGCCTAGAAGCCAGAGAAGCTGAAAGTGTATTGCTGAGGAAGCTGACCTTCCTTAGATTCCTATTGGTTGAGGACAAGTGGGTTTATGACCCAACAGATTACATAGCCTCCGTAGTGAGGAAAAATAGAATTAGAGCCAGGATTACACATGAGAGCCACCCCTATTGGGAAACTAAGAAAAATCCTACAGAAGACACCCCTGGTCTCTATGCTAAACTAACAGACTTGCCTCTCCCACTGAACAGGTCGTGGGAGACCTTCTATGATAAATAGAGGGATTACAATCCTAAGGTCAGGATGACCTCTAGTTTGAGAAGGACGCTGAGGAACAAAGGATGGGATGCAGAGAAAATTGAGGCCTATTGGAAATATAGGCAAGAAATCTCCCAGACCACCCATGCCTTAAGAGGCATAGACTCAGATGAAAGGTGGGAAGAACTTTGGAATGAATGGCATCCATCCCCTGTTTCTAGCCCAGAAACAAGCCAATCACCGACACTTGGGGCAGAGCAAGCAGTTAGAGCAGGACCAAGCCAATAACTACAGGCTTCAAAGTAAGCTATAGAGGCCACAGAACAATAAGGAAGCATGGTATCTTCACCACCATAGGCATCCCCATTAGTGGGAGTGATTGAAGTCCCCAGTTTTCCACATGTGCCACTAGCAATAACAGAGGTAGAAGGAAGACAAATGCAGTTGGAGGCAGAGATAACCAAAAAAAGAAGGGTGCAATTCCAATTGGATCCAGAGGAGGAGGAACCTTCACAACACCCAACGTAAACCATTGTAACTCCTCCTTAGGTAAGTATTCCTCCCCCTCCTCCCTCTTAATCTAGTCCTCATCTTGTCGACATGACACTTCCACCCAATCAGATGACACCCCCTGCCACTGTTGTCATTCCCATCTCGCAAGCCACCCCATCATCAGAACTTTAGGCCCTCACATTACCCCATTTCTCTCCCTCCATCCCTAGAAAGATGCCCCTATAACTCACCCCTAGCCAACCAATGGCTCTCTAATATAGCCTGCCATAAGGATTTCCTTTTGTAGGGGGACACATTGTATCCCCTTCCACCTTCCAAATGTAGGCTAATGCTACTAGGAAGGCAAGTGAAGCCTGATTGGAGAAGAAGAGGATTAAGGAGAATAAAACGTTGGCTATTCCACATTTGAGGTCACAATTTGACCCCATCCAATAGCAACTAATGGTGACCCATTTATCGCCCAACATTGCCAGGCTGAGCGAACAAATGTAGCTAAAAGACTACACCATGAACGTAGTGGCCATTGACATGTCCCTATTCAGGCCTCAAGATAGAGTCCAGCTGCTGACTGAATCCACTTCTATGGTCACAAAAGATTACTTAAAGAAATCAAGGAGACTACAGAAGATGGAGGCTGATTTGGCCTAGGAGAAGACAAACTATAATAGTTTGGCCGAATAAATAAATAAGAAAGATAATGAGATAGCTATTCTACAGAAATAGTTGTAAGGCACTGTTTCCCTCCAGACTCAATGAGCAATTCAAGCCCAAAATGATTCATTGAAAATGGAGCTTGCACTTGTAAAGGATGCAACAACAAATCTAAGAAGGGAAAATGCAACATTGTAGGGAAGAGTCAAAGGACTCCAACTACATGTTACCCAATCACAACAAGGGCTACTAGAAGAACAAAACAAAGCTATAGCTTTTGAAGCCCAGTTCTAAGTAGAGCAGTAGAGGACCACACAAATGGAAATTGAGCTGGATAATAGGCCAAGAGGTGTCGAAGTAGTGTAACTGGTGAAGGAGCTCTATGAGTTAGCGTGGGTGAGAATCTCTTCAGAGCTTCTCCAGCTCAGGCCATTTTTTACCTTCCTACTCAATGCACAGTAGGTATGCAAAAGGGCAGAGAATCTAGTACAAAACACTCTAGACATAATCTTCAGGAGAGTCACAGACTCTCATTCATTATTGGAGAAGCTCTATAGCTCAAGGGATGTGACATTGGTAATCATTGGGATCCCTAATAGAATGGCCACTGTGAGACAGATCAATGAAGAACTTAGTCGCAATGCCGTGGCCAATAGTTGTAAAAGTTATCTCGATGTCGTGAAAGAAGGCATCAATGAGATGAGATGCCACATTGAAGATTTGGTGTAACTAGGCCTCCCTTCCACATTTTTGGATGCAAGGATGGTGCTGATGGTGGATCAACTTGAACCATTGCTGCTCGCCAAACAAAGGGATTAGACAGCTTTCTAAAGCCTACAGGATGATTCCTCACCCCCAGAGGTCAAAACCATTTTGGTTCCTATTTTTTGGCTAGAATCCAAGCTCAAAGCCACTACCTAGGTCTTGTAAACGTTTTTGCACAAGGATCTCATCAACTTGGATTTGGCTTTTGTTGAGTTGCAAAGTGAGCAAGGATTATCTAACCATGAGTGGTCTATCTTCCAAACAGCACTGTTGAAGCTGTAAATTTTGAAATTTTGATCGAGCGTGAGTCAGGTTCTTTTTGAGCAGGCTCAAAAGTCTTGGAGGTTGCCAATAACTATAGAGTAATTTCCTACTCTACATCATATTTAATTTATTTTTTGGTTCAAGCACTGCAATTTTAGTTCCTGCGTATCCTTGGATGTTGTAGCAAAATTTTGAAGTAGAGGGCCAGTCCATTTTGACTAAGTGTCAAAGTGTAATGGAAGCTGCCAAGTGTCACCCTCTGGTAGTGGATCCCTTTTCCCCTTTTTATTTCCTTCATCTCTTTTTACCCAAGTATCAAATTCAAGCAGAAGTCATCAAGTATCAAATTCAAGTAGAAGTCATCAAGTATCAATGTCTGAGAGATCAAGCTAGACAGTTGGCATCCTTCGAACACCCTTTTGTAACTTTTGGGAAGATCACAGAATGTGCCACATACCTAATAATGGTTAAACAAAATGTACCACATGCCAACATTTGCATTGCATAAGGGCACCCACATTTTCTTTTTGATAAAGACTTTCAACAAGCTAAGTAGCATAGAGAGTGGAAAGTGCCAAGTGGCAGTTACGAAGGCCTTAAACTTCCCTTTTGATGAAATAGTAGAGATTGCCATGTGTTGGCATCCAAGAAGATGTGGGTCCAATGCTTTCATTCAACATATAAAGGCATCATTTTATTTTGCTTAAGTGCCATAAAGTAGCAGATGCTACCAAGTGTCACTCTTTGGGTCCCTCTCTACTCCATCCCTAAAGAAAATGGAAGGCACCACATACCCCTAGAATGAGAAGCAAAAGATGCCACATATCTTCCCAGGAGCAACAGAGGTCACCACATGTCAACCTCTGAGAAACCATCTTAAGCCCAATTGCTAAATAAAGATTGTGGTGGGTCTCGGATGATATTTTAAAGGATCGAGGAAGCACCGAGTGTCAACAAGTGAAGACTGCCACATGCATCCATCCCTTCCTAAAAGTTGCTAAGGCAAGGATTACAGTGAGTTTTGTTTTAATAAAGCTACAAAGTATTGAGGAAGTGGGCTGCGATAGGTGTAGAAGGTAGAGTGTTCCTCAATGAAATATAAAGTAAGCAAAAACAGCCAAGTGTCATCCTCTGGTGCCTTCTAGATCAAAAGGAGAGAAATTTCATAAATTGACTAAGTGTCCTCATGTATGTCTATCTGCTACAATGGAGATGGAGGGAAAATAGGTGAAACTTATTTTGGGTAGATAGAATAGTACACTGGGTAGATTTTTGGGGCTCACAAGCATTGAAGATGCCATCTATTTGTCCCTTATAAACGGAGGCAGACGGACAGTTGTGCAGCCCAGTAGGTGATGAAATTTGAAATTCAAGCATGAAAGGAGGTACCAAATAGGAATAGACATGCCACAATCAGGGCAACTGCTCTTCTCCAGCATGGCCTTTCTGAGGCATTGAAAGTGCCGAATCAGGATGCATCCAAGGCATTAAATACACCAAATTTCAAAATTATTTTTGTTTGGGAGTCTGAGGCTATAAAGGAAGAGGAATTGTAAAACTAAAGGGGGGAATTCTATAGTTTTAGACTTTCAAATTTTTGACTAATAACATCATTTGCTTTTGTTTCATTTTCCAGAGTTGAAAGGTTTATATGAGTGTGTGTGTTTTTGCATCTTTTGTATGACTGGAAGATTCAATAAGAAGATTGAACACTATGCCCTTGTTGATGTTATCTGTGTCATTTGCAGAGTAGTCTGTGCTATAGATTTTCTAGTGTTGTGATTGGTAATGTTATTTTCTTTTGTCTCATTTTTTGGAGTCTGAAGTTCTACATAACTGTGCATGACTTCTACACCTCTTATGTGATTTGAAGATTCTAATAAGAAGATTGAACACTATGCCTTTGTTGATAATTTTTGTATCTCAGCAAAAGACTCCCCTATTGTGAGCCTCTGTTTATATTATTCTAATCTTTTACATTGATCATGCACTTGTCTACTCTTAAATGTAATAGAATCATATAATAGTCTCACTCTGCTTAGGTTAGGATTAGGATTACACTCAAGCGCATCGCCATAGTTAGGTTTCAATTCCTGCATTTTGTGTTTCTGTTTAGTCTCCTATCCCTTCTCCCCAACACCCAATACAAAAGAAGAGACCAACTTCTCTAAAATCTGGAGGTTGTTTCAAGTCGCATTGTCCCATAGCTTGAAACTTCCCATTGTTGATTAGTTAAGATCTAGCACAATTTTATGCCATCAACAATATACAAGTTACTTTCCCACAATTTCATAAGATAAGAATTAGTAGTGAGGAAGTATGAGTGAACAGTTGCTTATTGACCATTCTAATTAAGGAATAAAGCTTAGGGTTCCATACTTTCTTTGGAGATATGAATCTTATCTTGTGGAGAAGTATTTTGGATGCTTAGATAGGTTGTGTAGCCTAGAGTTGATTTATCTTGGTTATCCCTACATATCATAACAATCTCTTACAAATCACCTTGGCAAAGGGAGAGATTGAGGCTTGACAAGTTCATCTTCAAATGTAAGTATTCCTAAATTTATTTCTCCTTTGTAAGAGTAGATAGATAATACATTTGTATTCTTCTCCCATGTTTTAGGATTCCATATACATTGATGTGAGTATATGTCTTATAATACATGTTTATTTTAGTTGTTTTATTATTTATAACCCCCACTTTGTGCCATAATCTTTGGTGTGCACTAGATTAGATTTAGTTTCTTTTTATTATAATAAGTGAATGTTTAAAAACTTAGGACTCCATTAGGGTTGTGCGATTGTGTTAGACTATAGGCTTTGGAACCTTTCCTAGCATGGTATGTTGTGACAAGTGATCCCCTAATCGGGTCTACAAATCCCCATATTGGTCATGATCCCACTTAACAAGTGTATCCCCAATCAAAAGTGTAGTTATTCTCCATCTTCTCTGGCCAATATTGATTTATAGACATTATGCATTTTTGATTGCATATAAAGTGTAGTTAAGTTTATGAATCTATCTTAAGTGTATAATGAGCCTTAGTATCTTTAATTGATTTATGGTTTTAATTACCTTGAATAATCTTCATGCATCTCACTTTCATATTGAAACACTAATGCTAGTGTATTTTAGGACTCTTAGGCTAGTTTTGTAGGCATTATTTCTTGGTGAAATAAGTATAATGGTCATATGGAAGACATCTTGGTCCATCACCCTTTTAGAATAGGTTTATTTCATGCAAATTCTATCCCTTTCCCTCTACAAGCAAATAGTTATCATAAGTGAAATTACATCAAGATATATTTAGGGAGTTAGCCCTTAAATATAGAGGTTCACTTCCACCATAGGTACACCCACATACCTAGAAGTGTTCCCATGTTGCCCAAACCTATAAGAGGCTTGAAAAACCTCTTCTAGGGTGCAAGATTGGTGATAATAGGTATAAAAATGGATCCCCAAAGTCTTGGTGCTTCGGATGGCTGATGGGTTAGCCATCCTTGATCACATTGGCATTTTATAGGTTGTGTAGGTAGGGATCATTCCAGCCTTTAACCAATTAATTTGTGACATTTTAACCTATTAAGACCCTAATCATAGCATGTTTGTTTTAACCTAAGCCCTAAGAGAGTGGACAATCACTCTCATTGACATTTATCAAATTATGGGCCTTCCCATGATGGGTTGATTAATTCCTATTTGAACTGATGATAGTAGCTGGAGGCCTAGATTTGGGTATAACATTTCAGAGATGATGATGTACTTAATGTGGGTGTGAAGTGTGATATGAGTCTTTTTAAAGTAGAGGGATAAATGACCCCAAAACTATAAAAGGCTATAATTCATGATTGCCTCCCAACTATTGGGAGATAAGGGTACTGATATGATATTATTTAGTTGGTAATCAATTATGCAGTGTATTGAGGAGAGTGGAACATGATACTCCTAGAGCTAGGAGCTACTGGATTAGACCTATAAGGACATGTATCACATGGCGTATCTAAGGGCCCTTTCGGTCAACCACCTAATAGTTATCATGGGATATATGTATGAGTGGATCATCCCTTTTTAGAGGGGATTACTAATTGGAGTGATTGCGGACATTAGGGCCACTAGATGGATAGACATGGAACCATTCCATGTTTTTCACCAAGTAGCATGGACTTTGACAATGATTAAATTTATCAACCTACCCTATTAATACATGGTTGGGAAATAGGTCAATGAGGGGGATTATCTTATATTAGTCATTGGGGCCACTCAATTTCAAGATAAGATTTCATAGGTTGAGGTACACCTTGTAGATAGGGTACCACAATAATTTGGTATCCTCTATGTAGGTAACTTTCCTACCCTTAGGGTCATCTACAGAGGCA
This sequence comes from Torreya grandis, assembly GCA_037957365.1. Classification (NCBI taxonomy): domain Eukaryota; kingdom Viridiplantae; phylum Streptophyta; class Pinopsida; order Cupressales; family Taxaceae; genus Torreya; species Torreya grandis. Next base: position 2,612,012 of record JARHVA010000241.1, on the reverse strand, counting down.
TAGAAGATGAGAGAGATTCTAGATTATGATGATTGGTATGGAATCCACTTATGATATGGGTACCCATAAACTAACTAATTAAATTAAGGAGTGGCACAAGGACATTCCTCATAGCTAACTAGGGAGTAGGAGGCAAGGGTGTAGCTAGGGAAACAATAGATGGGCCCACCACCACCATAGAAAGGCCTCATTCATGAGGACCTTGCATAGTATAAATATCTAGGGGGTGGATATGATGAGGATATAGAGTACATTGAGATAGAGGAGGATTTGGACATTAATAAGGAGGAGGTCACAAATGATGATTTTGACCCTGATTGGTTTAAGAGGGACCTAGGTAAAGTATTTATTTACATATTTTTGTTTATAGTTTGTACTTATTTTATAGTTTAGTTTTTCAACTTATTTTGCTTAATTTATGTTTTTATATTAAATGGATTTGATGTTGATTTTGCATTATGTGATAATAGATGTTGTGATTGGGTGGAGTGTGATCAAGGACACCCTGGTCAACCTTTTCTAGTTAAGCTTCAAATTGACTAAAGAGAAAATTTTGATAGATTTTGGACTTTTCACAGGGATTGAATGGCATACATATGTCTTCACTTTAATGTACCATGCATCCATGATGTTGATAGTGTTGATGAGAGAGAATAATACCTTATTATCTAGAATTAGGATAGTAGGAGGCCCTGATAGACATGATGATGGGTGAAAGAGGAGGCAGAGCCTCCAGTCATAGGACAAGGAGGATAAATTTAGAGGGAGGTGCTAGCAGGGGCTAGCATACTATATTTTAGATTAGAGAGGGTGTGGTGGCCTTCAAGGGAATAACTAGCAGTAGACGTTCTACCCCAGAGAAATAGACCCCTAACATTCCTCTACATTAGGACCTTCTTATAAGAAGAGGATGGGATCCTCAGCTTTCTTATAAATGTTTTGGCTAGACCATTGTATATGCAGATTCTTTTTGAGATGACTTGAGGCACATTAGCCCTCTGATATATGTGCTTGTATTAGACATTATTTTTATACAAACTCAATAGCTATTATTATATATAGATATGTTTTGGATTATCTTAGTGACTTATCATTCGTGTGTTGGGATTTAACTTCCATGTTTTGCTTTTCAATTTATGCACTCTAGATGACTAGACTTGTGTTGATTTATCATATATCTTTTTGATTTAAATATAATTCTATGGAAAATTTTTATGTATATGAGAACAAAATGTATGTAAATGATGTAATGATTTATAACATGTATGAAATTATTGGTGTACTAACAATTGTTTTGAAGGTGATGACTTATTGTTTTTGTTTAAAAAACATATGAATTTTAATTTGAAATAATGGATGAAAAGGAAAATAGGGTAAATGTGATAGGATGAATACCATAAATCAAAATTTCAAAGGGGAAAAGGAAGATGACCTAATATTTATGAGTGAAGGAGAAAAATGTACTTCTTTTTGGACCTAAAAAATACTTACTTTATTAGTTTCATCTAAAGATAACCATTATTGATATAATATATAAATGGGAAAATGTTTCCCTTTTAAACATGGGCATGTAAGCAAGATTTTTGCATAAATTTCTATTTGGAAACTTTTTGATTTGATATTTCTTCTACATTTGAATTTTAGTTTCTATTTGGGACCCCCTACACCTAACCTCATATGACTAGGAAGACACATGGGCTCACTACAAAGGATATATGTAGGCAAGTAAGGGCACCTATCCCCAATGCTAACCCCACATAACTAGTAAGATGCAAGATCTCACCACCGAAGGTTAACAAAGGGTGAGAGATATGGAATTTGAATTTTTACATTTGTACAAGATTTTGATTTTTCACAGGAGTGTTTATTTTTTAATTTATTTTTATAAAGCCTCTCCCCAAATCTTGGTCTCATGCAACTAGTAATATGCAAGGGATCATCACCAAAGATCAAGATAAGCGAGTAAAATTACCTATTTTTTAGCATGCTAATGTTTTAATTTAGAAGGAACTATAAGAGGAGACTCTACCAAGGATAAGTTTCTAGATTAGATTGTAGGCTATCATTTTCTAAGTTGTGCAAGATGTTGTAGGGAAAATATATGTAATCTACTCATAAGAAATAAGGCAATAAACAATGTAATGTTGATTTTGAGAATTTTATCTATGTGATCATAGGGAAATGTGAGAATGGAATGATGTGATATGTTGTATTTTGAAAAATTTTACACTATATGAACTAACAATCAAATAATCACCAAATAACACATCTGATATGTAGACAAACCTAAAAACTATGAAAATGCAATGCAAATGAGAGAAATGTGGTATGAAAATAATAGATATAGAAAATGTTTTAAGTGAAAATATTTCATGAACTCACTAAAATCCTTGTCCTAAAGAATGCATAATTGATAATCTCTATTTTTGAAGTCTTCCATCACTAGGTAGGGACCTAACCAGTTAGGTTTGAACATGTGACCTTCTCCTTTATTTTTGTCAATTTGACTATCAGAGCCTAAGGAAAATATCTCCTACATGAATTAGGTGTCATGGATGGTTTTTTTGTACTATATACCCATATGATTTGTGTAAACAATATGGTTATTCATAATAGCGATCCAACATTCATCTAAAGTTTTTAGTTTGGCTAGCCATGCCTCTCTATACTCTTTATGATCGAGGAGACCCTGAAGGAAAACATGAAAGCTAGGTATATCTACCTTTAAGGTAAGTATAGATTAATATCTAAATATAAGTGAGTAGGGAGTTACCCCTATAGGTGTCTTAATAGTTTTTCAATAAGCCTAGAGTGCTAGATAGAGTTGTAAGTGCCAATCTCATTTAGAATCTCTGACCATTTTGACTAATATTGAATTCAATGTTTTGATAGTGGCCTCATCCTAACTATTGGCATAAAATTAATACAAAGAGTTTGATTTGTGTGATATAGACAAATGTTTTACATAGATCATGAATCTGTAACCATTTTTACTAATATTGAATTTAGGGATTTATTTGTGGCCTCAGCCAACCATTGGCCTGTGGGTAATACAAAGAGGTTGAGTGGTCTAATATAGATTTTTCTTTTACATAGATCATGAATCTTTGAGTTTTTGAAAGGAGACCCATTTTTAGTAATGATAACATGTAGGACCCCAAAGCAGACAAATAATCTAGTTCAGGATAAATTTTATGATGACTGAACCTATGACAATTGTTAATGAAATAGCCTTCACCCACATAGTAAAATATTTTATGGTTGTGATAATTAAATTATGAGCATTTGAAGAAGTAGTGGAGAGATTACCCACTAAATCTAAACCCCATGTGGATAAGGTCCATGGGTGGCTATGGGTTTTAATGCCCTAGTGGGAATAAGTATCTCATGTGAAAAATGTTGACATTTCTTGCATTTGCACACATACTCAATGGTGTTATGGTTTAAAGAGGGATAAAAATATCCCATGATATGGATTTTATGAGTTTTCATGTGGTCATCAAAGTGACCACCAAAAAATCCACTATGATAATGAAAGAGGAACCTTTCAGACTCATCCTAGTTGACACACCTGAGTAACATGCCATCGAAGGCTTTGAAAGAAAAGACTATGTTTAAAATAATATACTTGGATATGATGAATAAAGGCACCATTTATATTGTGATTCGTCACCTTAGAGGTAAGTATGGTTGATTAGTAATTGATGATGTATATGTACCAAGGAGAGGAACTAGTAACAATTTTTTTTATGTAAGAGTGTAGACAATAGTTATGAATTATATAGCACCTCAGTCTTGTACACTTGGCAAAATCATAACTTGGCTATTACTCTTAGTTTTTGACCTTTCACACTTTTACAAATCTTGCATATACTCTACTATGTGCCCCTTGGCCTATATCTTAGTCTGACCAATCTTATGTTCATGACCCAAGCCTTCTATCTTTCCTAGAATGCTTAAAATACATTTATCTTCCACCTCTACAATTTTTAAGACTGTACCTACTTCTTAGACACTAATGCTTGAGATAGAAACTAGCATCAATGCTAGATACTTGACTGGAGGCAAGTGTCTAGTGCTTGAAATTCATCTAATTTTCAAATGAAATGTATCTTATTGGTCAGACTAAGTGTTTTAATGTGAGTTACTTCTCTAAATGGATTGATATAAACACAAGATCAACCCTCTTTCATTCTTCACCTAGCACACATAGGAAAATACTTAGTATTCACACTAAAGAGTATTTAATTGAGAAAGATTCCCTATTTTATACTATTCTCATATCATTCATATGCAGAAAACATACATATGTCTAAAGTACTGAAGGAGAAACCTAAGATCTTGATTTTCTAAGTTACAAGCTAGGTCACTATTGTATTTGCTTTGCATGATTCACACACAAGCCAACATGTAGGGAAGAATTACATTAGTCTGAGGCCCTATTTAGAGTATTGGATATGTAGGTAGTTATCAATAATAAAGTGTTCTTTGGGCTTATCTAGACACCATGTGCCTAAAAACCCATTCTCCCTAAGGTCACCATGAAGATGAAGAACTACGGTTTTGGCATTTCATGAGTAGTGATAGTCCATGACCAAAATCTGAATGCACAAGAGTGAAGGTGAAGACAAACCTAGAAGCATCCACGTGGTTGCATCCTTTTCTAACAAGCATTATGTACAACAACACATGCATAGAACCTAGATAATATAATTAATAAAACCATCCCAGGATGATGTTAGTATCCAAAACTCAAGAAGAGTCAGATCCAAAATCTGACAATTTTTCCAAAATCATCTACTAGTCTACTTTCTACCTATTCCAAATCTAACATTGTTTCAACATCATAACCAACTAATTATATTACTTATTTGTCATTTTCATACATAACTTAGATTTACTTTCTATATTTTGCTTATTCTCAACATAAGAAATTTAGTGTATGTTTATATGCAAGTTTAACACCCAGTTGGACTATTGTATATCTAATGTATTATCATTTATATATAACCTTTTAATAAGCATCTATTTAACCCTAACCTAGAGTAAACCTTCATTTTGGGGTTAAAAATTTAGTGAACCTGATATTTGAACATCAAACCTTAGGTCAATTAAGGTTTTCTAATTTTTCCCAATTATTGTACTTTGTTGTAAATTTTAAATTTTTCATTTGTGAAGCATTGGAAAATGTTAGTGTGAAAACCAAATTCCAAATAGAAGATAAAGAAGTATTGATTACTCATTTTAATAATAAAAAGAGCTTAATTAATGCATTTTTATATGTTACAAGAGATGAAATAAGTAAACACGATAAAACTAAGGATTCTTCACTTAGTGATGGTGAATCCTTATAAGGTACTATAACTAATTCCATAATAATCAATAAACCTAGATTTAGTGGAAGCATAGATTATGTCTTCCAACCTTTATTTCTTAAAACTGCTATTGCTACATCTACCAAGAAATCCACTCACATTATGAGTACTTATCCTAAATCACAAGTGCCAAAATAATATATATGGGTACCAAATGAAAATTTAAAGTAAACATAGTTGAAAATACAAAGTTAGAGCAAGAAAATAGTCAAAAATACAAATCATATCAATAAAAAAAATACAAACTTACCGCTAAAAAATGATACCTAGAATTTGAAACAATGTAGTTTTTTAATAAAATATTTACAAAAATTTGGTTATCATGGTCTAGGTTTGGGAAAACATTCCCAAGGCATCACTCATCCTATTTACACATCTGATCAGAATGACCATCAAAGCTTAAAATATATTTGAAATACTAATGCAAATTATTTAAAAATACATTTCTGCTAATGTAAAAGAACAACAAACTAGAAATGAGAATAAGTCAAAAACATAAATAGAAAAGATACCATCCCAAAAAGAGAAATGGGCACATCCAATATTGAAACTAGGATTTCTATAAAAAAAGGTCAAAAATTAAGAGACACTTGACAAATCTAAAGTTGTAAATGTGGTTACAAATGGGAAAACCATAAGCCCTTCTTTGTATCAAAGCACTTATACTCTCACTACTAATATAGATGGTGAGCAATCTATAGATGAACATTTTATCAAACCATGTTATGATTTGCTGTGATAACTTAGCATATAATATATTCATACCTAAAAGACCTTGGTACATATCAGTTGAATCCATCACCATCAAATGAGAAACCAAATGCAAAGAAATGCAAACTAAAGATACCAAGTATAAACTTACCAAAAGAGCATGATACAATTTCTGATTCTACTATGCATGCATATGACACATTTGATACATCACCTCCATAGAGGCATCCCATTGATGAGATCCTAGGATTCTAGTTGCACTTTTTTTAGTCTCACATATTCAAAAAATATAAAAAAAAATAAAAAACATTCAAAAATCCAAAAATATTTTTGGCACCTACATGTTCTATTGGTTACTTAGCATCTATGTGTTAGTTCCACATTGATGGATACCATACCTACTAATTCTACATACACACGTGTGCAACACTTCTATTAAAGTGTCATACAAGCATTAAACAAATACATGAATCTATTCATATTTTAGATGTTGGGCCTTCCCTTTACTCATGTCATGCTAGACATCAGGGGCATCCACTTATTTTATCATGATACATACAGGTTATATGGTTCAATGATCACATATAATTATCTTTTTTGAGCTTATATATGTAGTTACACATGCCTTTATCCATGATTATATCTTACATAGGGTACTTGATATGCTATCAAACTTGACATTTTTTCCTGATCACATTTGATACATGGACTACTATGACATGCTTATGTCAATTGTTTATGCTTTACTTTATACACTTCCTTGATTATCTTTCCTTATTATTGTATTCCTTGTTTGAGCAATTGAATATGCTTCTTTGTTTATGGCCCCTATGCCTAGGTATGCTTTATTTGAAATTTAAATATGTCATTATTTATTATATGTATATTTGAATATGTCATTCTTAATTTTATGGACATTTAACTAAGTCATGTCCCTTCAATTGTGTGGAATTTGAATATGCCCCTTATTTGCAGTAGCCTTGTACTATTACTTTTTGAATTGATTTTGAGTGATTTTATGTGTGTGCCTATTTATTTATTGAGATTATATTATTAATATCTAGATGTTTCCATGATCATTATCATGAATCTTAGTCATTCATGTGATCACTTTGGTTCTATGCACTTCAATTCTATATCCACCTAGACATGTTCCTTCTATATGCTATAGGGTTCCATTCATAGATTATAAAATTTTCTTATCCTTTTAAGGTGAGGTAGCTACCATTTCATATCTTTACCTCACATCAAAGGTGGGGAATATTAGTGGGGGCATGTCATAGAAGCATGTTCTGCACACTTGGTAGAATATTTAGGTTCAGTGGGGTCATGCTTTGGAAGCATATTCTCAACACTCATTCAATATTTGGTACTTATATCAATTTTTAGATTTAGTGGGAACATGTAATATAAGCATGGCTTCTACACATTCATAGTTTTAGATTTAGTGGGGGCACACTTTGGAAGCACTTCTCAACACTTATTTAATATTCAACATCTCTAGATCACAATAAGGGCATGTTTTGGAAACATGTTATTGACATTGGTACTTATATCTATATTAGTTTTCATATTTCTCCATATATATTATGGGCATGATTTGAAATCATGTTCTCTACTTTTACACATATTTTGAATTGGCCAAAGTACACACTTATATGATTCAGATTCACAACTATGGTAAAATTCTATACATTGGTACCATTATTATACACAGTTTAAGCATGAGACATATCTAAGGTGCATATGCTATACAATTTGTTAGTTTTAGATTCCAAAACTCTTTTATGGATTGTTACCACATCACAAAATTTTATGTACTGATACCCTGATCACAATTTTATAGACTTTATTGAGCTAATCTACTATTGTAGATGGTTCACTTTTTGGTATGGTTGAGGTGATTAAATCACTCATTCTTGCCAAGTTTTCAGGTTGGACTTGATTTTATCATCCAACCTCACTAGGTTATAAGTTTTATTGGGTTACACAGTTGAGTTAATCTCAACTTCCAAGTGGTAAGTCACCTTTTCCCTAAGGTTGGGGGCATGTGCCTTATAATCTCTCTTTATCTATTTGGATATATGTGCTTTCTAGAGTTATCCATATTTTCCCTAATCTCAATTTTAAAGCCTTATAATGATATATATTTTTCAAATCAACTTGCTAATAGGCAAGGTGGTTATATCAAAACATAGATATAGTCCTAAACTTTGCTCTTTAAATTTCAATCAATTTTAAATACTTTCAATTACAGATTATATACACTAATTATAAACTATAACATGTTATTAATTTTAGGTTAATCACCAACAAATTAATCAAGTTGGGCACACATAAAGATAAGGTATGTTATACACATCTGGGTATTCATTCTTTTCCTTTAAACTATTAATTCTATTACTAGATTAAAGGGGGGGGGAAATGTAGATTATAGTTATGGATTATATAGTACCTAAATAGTATACACTTAGTAAACTTAGACCTTGGTTATTTCTCTTAGTTCTGGACCTTCCCACTTTTGTAATTCTCACATCTACTCTATCTTGTGCCCCTTGCCCTATCTCTTAGTCTCACCAATCTTACTTTTATGAACCAAGCCTTATATCTTTCCCACAATTCTTAAAACATACTTATCTTCCACCTCTAAATTTTTTGAGCCCATACCTACTTTCTTGCTTCCTGAACACTAACATCTAGGATAGACACTAGCATCGATGCTAGTGTTCTGACCTGACACAAGTGTCTAGTGCCCTAAATTCATCCAAGTTTTAACTAAAATGTATCTTAATGGTCAGCCTAAGTGATTTAATGTGATATTTATTCAAATGGATTGATATAGATACAAGATCAACCCTCATTCATCCCTCATGTAACATATACAAGAAAATACCATGTATTCATACCAAAAATCATTCAAATTGTATTTAATTGAGCAAATATTCCCTATTTTATCTTATTTTGATATTAGTCATATGGAAAAATAGACATAGGTTTGAAGTACTAAAGGAGAAACCCAAGAGCCAGACTTTGTTAAGTTACAAGATAGATTATTCTTGTATTTGATTTACACATGAGCCAACACATAGGGAGAACTACATCAGTCTGAGGCCCTCTTCAAAGTATTAGTTATGTAGGTAAAATTCACTAACAAAGGGGTATTTTATGTCATCTTGACACCATGTTGCCACTAACCCATTTATTCCCAAGGTTACCATGAAGATGATGAACTAGGGTTTTGACATTTCAAGAGGAGAAATCATCCATGACCTAGATATGAATGCACTAGAGTGAAGGGGAAGGCAAACCTAGAATCATCCAAGTGTTTGCATCCTTTTTCAATAGGTATTATATACATGACACATCAAACCTAGGCAATAACATGAATGTAATTATCCCAAGATGATGTTAGTGTTTAGAGCTCCAACAACATTAGATCTAGAATCTGACAACTATTCCAGAAGCATATGCTAGTGTAATTTATACTTATTCCATATCTATTACTATGTTATCATCAAAACCAAATAACTATATTAATTCTTTATCATTTCCATACATAGTTTAATTTTACTTTCTATATTTATCCTATTCTCAGCATAATAAATTTAGTGTATGTTTATATTTGAGTTTAACACCCAATTGACATGTTGTAGATCTAATTATCACCCTTGTGTGTTATCATTTACATATACCCCTTTAATAATAATCTAGGTAACCCAAATATAGATTAAACCTTAATTTTAGGGTTAAACATAGAGATCAATTAATCAAGAAAGTTAGTATTGATAAGGTCATTAACTTTTAGGGGAAAATTAGCCAACCAAATAATAATGATCTATATTTTAATGAATTTTCAGTTGGCATAAGTTAAATTATAATCTCTTAAGAGTGTGATTAAGTGCCCAAAACTTCTTTAAATATTTGGGTTATAAAAGTACATAGGGATTGAGACCTCAAAATAACTCTTGTTTCTTGATTGAGCATATAATGTTGTAACCATTTGGTTGTAAACATTAAAGCTAAAAATTCATTTTCTACTTGAGTGTATTAAATATCATAATTGAAAAGGGTGCATATAATGAAATAAATGGCTCTTTCTATACAAATATTATCTTCTTAAGCTAATATGTAGGAGAGGGACACCTCAATCACTCTAATGTAAAGTATCAAGGGGTTAGTGTTGAAAGTTGTCATGATGTCATGTGTTTATGCATTATCATTGATGTCAAAAAAGGTAAATAAGGTGAGATTTGTCTTTGATGTCATATGTTTTAGTTAATTTATGTCAAAGGAAGTGTTAAGTAAAGTGTTGATTCACAAGAAGGTGGCTATAGTCATTGGTATGAGGTTGATTATTTGAGCCTGCTAGTGTGATCTTTGAGTGATCGAATGGAGTGTCTCATGAAGCATAGTGAAGCTTGGTGAAATATGTTAGTAAAGGCATGAGAGAATGTATAAAGGTGGTTTGGCATGAGAATGATTCTTAGAATGCATCTATAGTACTAGGAATATTTCAAAGTGGTATGGTGCCTAGTAGGTTTGTGTGAATAAACTTGTTCTTAAGCATGGATATGGATTGTAGAAGCATGGTGAGGGTGATATGGATGTGTATGAGATTAAATTTGTGAAAATAAGTGTTATATCATGTGATAAAAGTGATTGATTTAGTCACATGACCCTTAAAGTGAGCTAAAGAGGTAAGTTCTTCTTTAGTGGTCTTCTCATTGACCTAGTCTTAAGACCCTAGGTGGTAGAATGAGGTATCACAAATAGGTTTGGAGGATTTTGAGATCATTTAAACATGTATTTATGTGTGATATGTTGTTTCAAGAGTAATCATGAAGTTTCATATCTTTATTTGAATAAGAAATTATGAAAAATTTATCTTTAGGTCTCTCGTATGCTATAATGGAGTATTATAGACCCGAGAAAGACTTTTTGATGCTTGCTGAAACTTTGGGAGAGATGGAAATAGGCATATAATTTTTTTTCAAGCATTAGGAGTTGGTTTTAGGGATAGAGTTGTGTGAATAAATGTTAAGAATGGAAACTGGTCAAAACCCTCCTAAAACCCTCATAATGACCCAATAGGACATATCTTATTATAAATGGATCAAAATGGATTTGATGAAATATTTTTATTATTTTAACATGTATAAGACTCTCCCAAGTTTCTCCATGTGGCATTGGTCTATCATAAGAGTGAATGAAAGCTACAAGAAACCCCTTATTTCTCATATTTTTGATGTAACAAGAAGAGTTGACCAGGTAAAAACATTAAAATTATTAAAGGATGATGTGTAAGAATTATATTTTATGATAATGTATGTTTTTTATTAGGTTTTATACATTAAATAATCTAAACTAGTCATGGAAGTTGACATATCGCTAAACATGGTTAATGAGGAAGATAGTGAGAAAACTAGGCAAAAGTGAAAATGAGATTAGAGATGGGACATAGTGGATTAGGGATGGATAAAAAATCATGGGATAATTTTTCAGACATACATTTAATTTCCCCTTTGAATATAAGTTTTGGTGATGTTCATATACAAGCAAACAATTGTTCTCAAAGTGACATGAGATTTGTTTATAAGACCAATATTGATATTTAAAAATGTAATATATCTATTCAAATATGTTATAATTATTCTTAAATATCATATAAACCCATTTAAATATTCATAAAATATTCACACAGGTGTTCTAAGTCTTAGTTTTCATGATTATATTTTTGGAGCTACAGGTAGTTTTCTGTGTGTGAGTAAAAATGGTGTTCCTGAGTATTTTTGCATAGAGTTTCAAAATGAAATGCACATTAAATATTTATATAGGTCTTATATTTTATTTTTATTTTTATTTTTATAAATTATAAACTCATATGAATGTGTGAAAAGTCAAAGGCTCTTGACGGGGTTTTTGAAGCATGTGTGCAGTTTTGAGTGAGCATTTGAAAGTGATCAGTTTGAGGTATTTTTCCCTAAATGGTGAAATATAATGGACTTTGGGTTTAACCTAAGGTCATGGAGGTCCTATAAATGTGATTTATATATATGGTTATATGTAAAATTTGAGTGTATGCTTCAGTTTTGATTGACAAACTTTTTGATAGTGAGGAGGTCTAATGATGTGGTTCAAGGAATGAATTGAACTAACATGTGGTATGGACCTAAATGAATGTTATCAATGTTATATTTGAGGTTTTCTGAAGTTTTTCATCTATATTGTAAGGCTCAATAATTTTTAATAATTTTAAGTGTTATGTGTTGCTTGAGATAGACTTAATGCATTAGGTCTCTAAGTAGGCCTAAAAGAAGAAAGATGTCTAAGTGAGTTTAGATAACATAATGGTGATGTTATTTTGATTGATTTTTGTGTGTAACATGTAATAATACATGTTTTGGGTCTAAACCTAATTGATTATTACTTTGGCTGACCAAGAGTGTGAATGATCTAGTTATTGGTATAAGTACAAGGTGTATGTAATAAAAGATGCATCATGTCTATAAATCAATCTTGGTTTGGAGAAGATAGAACATACCCACACTTCTGATTGGGAATACATTTGTTAAATAGGATCATGACCAATATGGGGATCCACTAGACCCTATTATTGAATCACTTTTCATGATACACCAATGCTAGGAAGGGTTTCAAAGCCTACAGTCTAAAACAATCATGCCACAACCTTAAAAGAGTACCATGTTTAATGTTCACTCTATTCTAATTAAAAAAAAAGTAAAATCTAAAAAAGTGCACACCAAATATTGTGGCATAAAGTGGGGGTTAAAAAAAAACTAAACTAAACATGCATTAAATACATATACTCACGTCAATATAAATGAAATCCTAATACATGGAAAAAAGAAGCACAACTGCATTATCTATCTACTCTTACAAAGGAGAAATAAAGCTAGGAATACTTACCTTGGAAGACAAACCCAATGAGTTTCAATATCTCCCTTGACCAAGGTGATTCAAAAGATATTGTTTTGGTATGTAAGGATAACAAATATAAATAAGCTTTAGGCTACACAACCTATCTATGCATCCAAAAGACTTCTCCATAAGACAAGATCCATATCTCCAAAGAAAGTATGGAACCCTAAGATTTATTCCTCAAGTAGAATGGTCAATAAGAAGATGTTAATTTGCACTTATTCTTCTTTAATTATCTTCTTACAAATGGTTGGAAATGAACTTGTATATATAGGTAGATCTTTCCCTAAATCCTTTTGAATATGTCAGTGGTATAGGGTCAACCCAGTCAACCCTGTAAGTTTTCAAGAGGTAATTCACTAAGTCCTAAGCTAGTTTAGCCAAAGGGATAACACAACTCAAAGTAAAAAATTCCTTAAATAATACAGGGTCAACCCAGTTAACCCTATACAATAATTAGAAGCTAAAAACTGTACAGGGTCGACCTAGTTGACCTAGTATAGTCAACTACTTGAAAGGGGGTCAAGGCAAGAACAAGGAGGATAAAGCATGGACAAATTACTAGAATAGGAAAGGATTGATAATAATAATCTTAAGTTAAATGGTTTTAGGATACAAGTGTGTAGAAGGAAAGTGGAAAAGGGACAATAATCTTACAAAGCACCAATGGTCTACCCACCCCTTTTTCAATGCACCCCTTAAGGCATGCACTCAGAGAGATTGAGACTCAAAGGGTTCCTATGCAAGATAAAAAGTGTCAGTAATCAATACAAATTACAAAATATTATGTGTATACATATGTCCCACTTTAATCTCATCACATGTCACGTAAGTATAACACATGATGGTACTTTGGTAAATAGAACATGATAATACACAATGCTCATGCTAAGTCAAGTGAAGTAAATAGTAAATAAGATAAAGGAAAGGATAATTTTTTTTTAAAACATACCCTTACTTACCTTAGTGATATAGATAAAGAAGTATACTACAATAATAGTGTGAAGGAGTCCAATGTGAAGAACACTAGGCGAACCTATAAAAGTTAGTGCAAAAAATAGTCAAAAATCAATTTTTTTGGAAAGTAAGCATATAATAGTGAAAAATATTCTCTACATCATCATGAATCCAAAACATTCTATGGTTTTGAAAATTGATGAATAGAAACAAAGATATAAGCAAAAGAAGGAATCTGCAAGAAAATAATTGAAGAATTTGAATTGCTAAAAAGTGTTTTTAAATAGGGAGAAAGAGAAGTCATTTGGTTATTTTGACTTGTGAAGGAGAGAAAAGAGAGATCTGGAGACTAAATGAGATAGGATGGTAAGGAGACAATATGATAGATGAGGAGGATCTCCAAGAGGGATAACACATGCACTATAGGTATGCAACTATAATCTTAAGCTAGTTTGTGAGTATTTTGTTGAATTTAGTGAATTTTAAAAAAAAATATTTTTTAGCATTTCTAGATGTCCAAATGAACCAAAATTAGATTCTATAGGTAGGAAAAACCAATTAGTAAAATGGGTTTTAAGGAATTATGAGGAAAATTATAATAAAGCATTTATTTAGGAAAATGTGAGGGTCGATAACTAAAAACAATTGGGTCAACCCAGTCGACCCAGTAAGCTAAAAATAGGCAAAATCCACACTGCCAACCTTGTAGGTGTGTGTCAACCCTGTATATTTTGTAGACTACTGACCTTGTATATTTTTACAACTGATCCAAAAAGTTTGGAATGAAAATGCAGTAGTAGGGAGGGGAAATAAGAAGATTGACTTAGATTTTTAAGTCAACCAAGCTAAAAATAGGGAAATTTTGTTCAAACTAGTTTGACCAAAGAACCAAAATTGTATGAAAATTTATGCAAAAGGTTGAAAGAAGGCTAGAATAACTCAAAATGACCAAGTAAAGATAAAAAGGTTGAGTAGGCTAAAAAGAGGTAATAATGAGTGAATTAAATCAATTTAGGCTTGTTTTTTATTGAAATTATAAAAAGAATGTATTTTGACTATACATGATAAGGAGGATCTAATACGTATTTGATTGTTTCTTGGTTACAAGGATCACCCAAATTTTGGAGATTGTAGATGTGTCATGGATACCAGATCTATTAGAGCATCTGACCATAGGTGATAGAGCTAGGCTAGTAGATGTAAGCCTAAGAGGGATAACTAACATGTTTAGGATTCCCTTTAGTTCAAATCTATTAGTCATGTTCCTTATATGCTAGGAAAAAATTGACTAACACCTTTAGATGGGAGGTGGATGGGGACATGGTAGAGGTAGCTTTCATGATGTAGGATGTGGATGAAATCCTAGGGCTATCGATGATAAGAGCACTAGTGACTAAAAGCATACCAAATAGCCTAAAAGAGAGGAAAGCCTTAGCCATATGGGCTACAGGCTCAAAGATGATATTAAAAAGTAGGTGAGTCAGTATGTTTGGTGTGTATATATCATAGATTCTAGATATTTAGAAGGATATGATAGGACTTATGACACAATGAGTGCTATGTCACAAGTTGGACGACAAGGTACCATTATTTATTATAGCCTTGAGTAGAAGGATTCTAGAGGAGGGCATATTATATCATCTCAACTCAATCATCTGGGTCCAGCTCATATATGATATATATGAGGTGATGGTCAGAGGGTATAAGTGGATAGGACTGATCATATTATTGATGTCTTGAATCTATGAGAGGTTTCCCATGTATCAATTGGCTGGGTTGCCCCATGTAGTCGATGATAGGTCACCTTGAGTGCAAAGATGGAAAGAGTATTAGGTAGTATGGGCCATGCCCCACATGCCATCATTGTAGATGGTGAGATATGTAGACATAGTCTAACATCTATATGGGCACATAATGACTACACAACCAAGATATTACATAGTTGCACCAACTATAATGAGGACAAGGGTGATTGGACACTATACTAGGTGGAGAGAGCCAAATTTGATGGCATAAGTTCCAGGATAAATGGGATTACCTCATCCAATGTCACTGATATTGATTCTTGAGTAATGGTCTCAACATATGAGAGAGCCATGAGGAAGGAGAGGACTATGGCCACTAGTGATGAGGTTGATGCTTAGACCACATCATGAGTGTCCATGGATTGAATGAGCATGATAAGGAGTAGAGTAGGAGGAGAGGGATATATAGGCACTGACACTAGAGATACCACCATTAGACCCACAAAAAGATGAGCTATGACTATTGAAGACACAACATTGATGGAGGTGGGAGTAGGAGAGAGTGGAGACTATCACCATCCCTAATGACCTAGCATATGAGCCAAAGGAGAGTTGGATGATAAAGAGGCCACTTAGGTATAGGATGAGGTGGATGTGAGCCATGATAGCTAGATTTGAGCTAAGGAGGTGACCTATAAAATAGGTGTTAGGAGGCCACATGAACAGAGAGACTGTGATAGGTGATCATGCAAATGATGAGACCATAATAATTGAGAAATAGATAGGTAATAAAGATGATTAAATTGTTGCTTAAGTTTTTCATTTTGAAATAGAGACTAGAGGTAGATAGATATTGTGAGATATAATAGTGATCTAATATCTATTTGGGTGTGATTTATAAGGCATTATTAAGGATGATGAGGAGAGATGGGGGTCCCTTATGAGGGGATCACTCCATGACATCCTAGATGAGAATTTGTAGATGTATGACCCTAATACATTAGAGGACCCCAGTATACCATCTACCCCAGCTCAGGTGAGGTGGTTCAGATTAGTAGAGGAGGTAGTAAGGTGGATATGAGTATAAAGGGAGAGGATGTAGTCACCTGTAGAAATGGGTGCAAGTGATATATAGGCATAGTAGGCCTTGGAAAAGGAGAAAGCTACACATCTAGCTATAGTGATGCAAATTACATAGGCACATATTATGATGTAGACCCCATTGATGTAGGCTCATACAATGACCTAGACCAATTTAGATTAGGCACAGGTGTAGATAATACATCTACAGGGATAGGTAGAGGGATTAAGATATTAAATGGCCTCCTTATAGTGTACTATTCGAAAGAGTCAGACTGAGGCCTTGGTAGGCAGTGTGGCTAGGCCATGAGATAGATAAGATGGGGCCAAACCATAGAGATGGAGAATTGTATATAGTTGTATTTATTGTTTCAAAACTCATGAGATGTATATATATGATGTATCATTTTGGCATATTATTTTTGATTGTGTGTGTTGTCATAATTATGGTTGTGGCTAAGATGCTTTGAATATATTTCTTTCTAGCACATGTATTTATATGTTGTTATATAGGCTATAGAAAATATATGAGAGGTGGTTTCTTTTCTAGAATTATGTAAAACACATGCATGGTTAAAAAGAAACATACAAAACACTTGGTAAAATATAATCAATCAAAAATGTACTACACACTATTTCAAATTGGGAAATGTGTAATAACAAGAAAATGACTAAGTATAAAGAACCAAGGGGATGGTAAAACAAGATGGTAAAAAGGAATTTGTTCTTAAACCAAAGAGAAAGATTTTTGCACCAAATTAAAATAAGTAAAATCATACTAAATCATGTTGGGAATTATGAAAACAATGTAATAAAATAGAAGGTATGTAAAATGGCACAAATGGTATAAAAACAAATTAAATAAGTCAATCAATTATACTAAATCATGTTGAGAATTATAAGAGAAAATAAATTGGAAAAAAAATGGTCTTAAATTTAATCACACTAATTCAAGTTGGGAAGTATGAAAAATTCAAGAAATAGTTATATTCTTAATTGCACTCAAAACATAAAAAGATAAAAATGAAGGAGAAATGAAGTAAGCATAAAACATACTAAATCAAGCTAGGAAACATGCCAATTATGTGTAACTTCATAATCAATCACATCTTATCTCATATTCAACACATGTAATTTTGTTTGCGACTTGTATTATTAGAAAATTTTGTGTGGAATGTTAGGTCCTATCCAGAGTCTTACACTAAAACTCACAAAGAGAACACCACTGGAGTAGAATAAAAATGATAATCAAGTAACAAAAGATATGGGTAATAGGAAGGAAGAATGTGATAATTTATGAGGAACTTCGGGTCCTATCCATGGTCTTATAATGCAACTCACAAATGAAATCCCAAGGGGAGTGATCAATAGACAAAACAAAATTTCTCAAGAGGAAATATGAGGGATATAGGGAATAAAAAAGGGAGTGTAAAAATCAAGACTTAGACATCTTATGAGAATACCTTAGGAGACAAGAGGCATACTAAGGACATGAAAAGACACTAAGTGACTAGTGACCATCAATGTGCAAAGGTAACCTATTTAATATATACACAAAGCTTTGTATGCATATATGTATGACACTAAGATCAACTCATGAAGGTAGATTGGTACAAGAAAAGTAAACTGGACCTACCTTTCCATGACATGTTCCCCATTCCTCAGGACCCCTTATTGAGCCATTGGTCTACTACAAAGATTGGGAGCTTGCATGAGAAAGTAGGTAGAACTAAAAGATTTTTTTATTATCCATTTATAATCTACTAGCCTACCACACCCTAAAGGACCTTAGCTCTACCATGATACCAACTATGGAGTTTGAACTTTGACTAGAAGAAGGAGATGTGATTTGAATCATGTCTTTTAATGTGATTTGACTTTTAAGAATATTTTTGCCTTTTATATCATTGGTTTTTGTTTAAATGATTTGGATTTTAACTTTTTATGTATTTTAAATATTCCTCATCTATACAAATTTGGAATGAGCAATCATGAAAGATGTAGTGATACACATGAATGAGTTGTAAGCTAATGATAAAGGAAGCTAAGTAACCAAAGACAAAGACTAACTAGGACACTTAGGTTTAATAATAAACTAACATGTGATATCAAGTCTCAATTGTGTATATGCCTAGTTTACAAAAAAGGAAGAAGGGAAAAAAGAGATCCAAAGTGGATTGGTAAAAGGAAAGTATAATGAGATGCATTATTTTCTAACTGATCACATGGTAAAAGGAGATAAATACCAAAAGGAGCAGGGTTTATATAACCAAGTCACAATGAAAATTATGTATAGAAAATAGAGATAACAAATCAAACAATCATGAAGACACAAGAAGAGAGTTTCGAGAAAAACTCAAGATAGAAAGCAATGATAAAGAAAGATAGTCATATGCAAAGATAAATAAAAATATAGGCAAGATATAGTACCAAAAAATTAAAGAATCACTATATAAAAAAATATGAATTTGACACAGTGTCAAATGATATAACGTATAGATAAGAATGAAATTAGAGCACACGTCTAATAAAAATGTAAATGTAAAGGTACCATACATGTGCTCATAATTAATTATATATCTAACCAAACACATTATCCAAGACATTGGATAAATCTCTATGAAGCTGAATATGAACTATTACTAATGTCTCATCAATCTTCATTGAAAATAAGGAATACTTCTCTTCTAATCTCCTCAACTAAAAAAGTAAGAATTCTCAAAGGATCATGTTGAGGAAAATAATTCAATGGATGCTCAAGAGAATACATGGGAGAAAGATCTATGGTAGATACAGGAATCATTGGTAGAGAAGGATCCATGGCTGAAGGACTCACAGGTGGAGAAGGATCCACAAGTGAGGAAAGTTCCACAGGTGAAGGAATCATAGGTAGAGGCATAGAAGATGATGAATGGACCACAGGTGGGGATGGAACCACTAGAGGTGGATCCATGGGAGAAGAAGGAGGGGCCTTATTATGGGAATGACCTATAAGAGGAATAGAAGGTGGTTTAGGAATAGTTATATGGTGATCTTTAAGGTGTTATTGAAGGATGCATCAATGATCATTGTGATGGGTGACACATTAGTGCCATAGATAATATACCTCACCATACTTAGGTATATATTCATATAAAAACTTTGGGGGAAGCATGGATTTGTTTGAGGTAGGAGAGGAAGGATGTAAAGTATCAATATATTGTTACAACTTATGACAATGGGTATAAGAATGATTATTTAATCCCATGGGATTAATAGATATGCTTGTGAGTGGTGTTAGGAGAAACACTCACAAAATGAGGTATAAAAAAAGTGGAATAAGCCATAGAGGACTCATCATCCCACTTGGTGGGTAACAAAGCCATCTAGGCAAAGGAATCAAACCATGACCAAGAGAAGGTGGTGATGGAGGAAGAACAAAACTAGGCTCCATATAAGGAGCAATGGGATGAGAAGTAGGGGTAGACTTAGCAACAATAGGAGTGGGAATAGGCTCAACTATAGTAAGATCAAGAATTGGCTCAACTATAGTGGGAGTAAGAATAGGATCTGATAAGGGTGCTACTGAAGGAGGGGAAAGATCTACAAAATTTCTAAGGAGCATCACACTAATATTAGGATTAAACCCACTATGGTGATCAAGGAATATAGAAAAATGGTAAGGCCTAGTCATATAATGATCCATGAGCATACTCCTATGAGACTCCTAAAAAATTGGAGGTGTTGGCACCATATCTACCCTATGATAAAGAGGAAAAATACTAAAATTAAGAACTATAAATGAATATGGGAATAAATATAAAAAAAAATAAGTAAATAAGAATGATAACAGATAATCTTGACATCACAGGCTTGTACAAGACCACCTACAAATGGATCATCTAAGGAATAACCATCATCATAATCTAGGGTATGAAGATCACTAACATAAGTATAGATGACCTTGTGATATGAAGAAGTGTGGTGAATATAATATTGAGTCTTGGTTAAGACTATGAGAATATCATCACAAGGAGGCTTGTGAGAATGAGGCTACAAGGAAGCAGAAAGCTGCAAGATGAGGTGAGGCAAGAGATCAAAAGTTTTAAAGAAGGAAACTGTAAGATGAGGTGATGTGAGAGATTATAATTTTTAATATTTAGGTTAATCTCATCATGCTCATCATCATTGGAATCTAAGAGGTTAGGAGGAATGTTACCGATAAGTTTGGGATTCCCATTGTAACCTTAGGTTGAATTAATGGGAAAATTAAGATGCTACAACTCATGGAATGGAATGCTAGGCAAAGGCTAAAGAGTAAGAATATTGAAGACACCATAGTCTTAAAATTAATCAAAATTATAAGGGTTAGAGTCACCCTAAATCCTATACATGGCTCCATTATGAGGGAATTTAAAGCATTGGTAGGCATAAGAAGTAATGGATCTCATATGGTGAGTCCATGGCCTACCAAGCAAGATGTTATAATAAAGGGGAAAGTTAAAGATCATCACCTTCATGTGAATGGTGACATGTGGGATAGTAATTTGAAGCCACACATAATCTAGAGGAGGCATTTTACTTCTATCATATCCTTGGTAGGTGCTGCATGTAGAATTGAGATTGCATTTTGAATATCTAAGGGTCTTAATGAAGTCAAGAGAGACAACATAGGTGATAGAACCCTCATCAATCAATGCATGATTAATTTAGATATCACATTTTTGAACACTAATTAATAAATGAGGATCATCCACATGAAGTAAAATCTCATTGGGAATCATAGAAGCTAAAGGAAACTTTAAGGAAAGAGAAGTGTCTATAGTTTCATCAACATTGATGAACATTTCTCAACATTGTTGTAATATAATATCCTTAGATCTAGATAAGGTTGCCTACCATCCTATTAGGGGAGGATGAGGGACATTCATCTCAAACAATAGTTTCATATGACATTTTCTATGATGGGGAAAAGTCCTCATAAGATCAAGAAATGGAATTTGGATGGGATATTAGTGAGTTTCACGATGGTATCCCACTCATCATAACCCATAATAAGATCGTTAGATATAGGTGTGTAATGATTAAGGAGGTATTCAGAAGGAGGATATGAAGTACATTGAAATTTATATTGGTAAGGAGAAGAAGGTTTAGAATTAGGTTGAAAATCATGTTGTGATGATGAAGTAGTTGAGTCAAGTTGATTTTGAGAATTGGTAGAAGAGGTGTTAGTAGAAATTTGATTATCATTATTGTTAGAAGATGATGGAAGAGTGGTAGAAATAGAAAAGGAAGTGATATCCAAGGGAGAATAAGAAATTGTATCATCAAAAGTAATAAGGTCATCCTACCCCAAATCATTTTAATGAGTTGGAGAAGAATCTTGGATAACATGATATAATCTAGATGGAGTGTACATAGGTTGGGAATAAATAAAAGAAACCACCCTTCACATATTAGTCATGCTAACCACATTCTCTTCAAAATTTTGTTCAACAAGACTTTATACATTATTGATGGAAGGAGTGTCTTTGTCTTGATTGTCTTCAATAGGTTGATGATTAAGAAGAGGGTCTTTGTAGATAGCGAAATGAGCATTGACTTAGTTCAAGGCTTGAGTGTTATCATGTGATTTACAATATTTAAAAGTAATTTCATAAGCTTGTTGATGATTTTGAATGATATAATCATGATAAAAATTAGGACCAAGAAGAAAGTCCATATCTAAATTACGAAGTTGTCTACAGGTCTCATGAGAATGACCCAAACTAGTGTGAAACCAACAAAACTTATTAGGATCATACCAAGATTTCATAAGATGGTTAAGGTCAAGATCTCATGGAAGAGGCCTAGGTATATGCTTAAGAAATTAAACTGAGGATAGAGGTTTATAAATATTAATGTTGTTTGCTGAAGATTAATGAGGATTGGTATATTGTTGAGAAGGAGGAGTTGGTTTTGATGAAGGGGTAGGAATGACAGCTTGAACATTGTGAATGGTGTCATAAGAATTTGTAACACCATCATTGGTAACATTGCTATTTTTTTTTTAAGTAGGAGATGAGGACCTGTAGAAGGTTTGGCTAGATTGAATTGATGCATAAGGAAATCTTGTTGTTTAGCTTGGTCAATATCCTCCTCCAATGTATGTGGAGATAGTGTGGACCTGATATTGAAGTTTAAGAAAAAGGGCATTGGTAAAGAGATGGAAAAGGCTGTCATCAACCATGTTATGTTCACATTTGTTTGACAAAGTTTTCCATCTTCTAACAAAGGCTTAAGTAGTTTCATTTTCAAGTTGTTTGCAATTTATGAAGTGGGCCAAAGTGTTTTCAAGAAGATCACTAGTTTGGAATTCTTGAACTAAAGCATTCACTAAATCCTCCAAATTAGTAATGGAGTGAGTTCTAATTTGGCTTTACCAATCCAAGGCATCACCGGTGAGAGTTTTGGCTAAGAGTTTGGTAACATCAAAGGTATTCAATTTGACTTAATCCTTATAAAGATTTCCAAATGTTTTAAGATGAAGGGTGGGATTCGTTGTTCCATTATAAGAAATCATAGGTGTGATACCTCCAATATCAATGTTAGTAATTTGAGTAGTAAGAGGTTCATTTTAGAGACACTTAATGGTTTTGTTAATTAAAAGAGGTTGAAGAATGAGATTTCCTTGAGAATCTCAAAGAGGAGGAGGGGGAAAATTTTGGTTATGTATACCCCAAGATATTGGTTGAGGATGAGATTGAAGATGAAGATGGTGGTTTTTCATTCTCATCATTTAATTTGTGTTATGATCTTGAAAGGTATTCATTTGATTAAGTGTTTGTAACAATAGTTGATGTGTTTGATTAGCATTGTTAAAAACATTAGAGTTAGTATTAGTGGCTTGGGTACCATTATTAGTGTTGAGAGGATCTTGAGAGGAACTATGAGAATGTGAGGCACTAGTGGAAAAATTTGTTTGTGTAGAAAAATATGGACTAGTGAATGGTTGAGAAGAAGTGTTGTCATTTGGATTTGTACCCTTTAAGGAGACTATGCAAGTTTGATTTATCTTGTTTATAGCTTATAAAGTCATCATGACCCTCATATAGGTGATCATATGATTGATCATCCATTCAAATTCCAATTTGGCTTTCAATGCACTTCAAGCTTCTCAACTGACCCTACCTTTACTGATAGGGCCTAATGTATGGACATATAATGTGCAAGTGAAGCAAGACAAAAGTATATCATCTTCTCCTTTGATGATTTTGGTCATAAACACTCCTTAAATCTATTAGAAACATTTGGACATGATGGAAAGGACATTAGACAACTTGGATGTAAAAATAAATCCTTTTAGCTCCAAACTTGTAGACATCACTAAGTCTTTTTAGTGTGTTTTGAGGCAATTTTAAGGTGTTCAAACTTTATCTTGCATTGACTTTTTGACCCTCATTCTTTATAGAGGGCTTGTCCTATGATAAGACTACAAGATACATCCATATAGTAACTTTGAAACCTATAGGAAATAATCTGTGGAAGATCATCAAAAACCTCTTGACCTCTATTTTCCCTTTTTAGGGACTGTGGACCTAAATAGTGCTCTTTTATGCTTTGAAGGTAGTGTAACCTCCTAGTTTCCATTCTATCCTAAAAAAGGGTTTTCATGGTATCTTATCATGCTAGGACCTCTTAAAAATTATCTTTTCACTTGTTTCAATTTCTCAAATTAACTCCCCTATTCTCTATTATCACCACTTGTACGTGACTTTTTTGCTCATACAGGCAACAAGTAGAGCATAAGAAATATACATTATTTTGGGCCTTTATGACTAGCATAAGATTCTTTTATATTTTAGAAATGGTTTATTTTAATAATTTGAGCTTTGAAAATATTTCAAAAACCCTTTATTCAATGTGATTCCCCCTTGCAACCACCTGTATATGCACACTCTAATGGCAGACTAGGCATATGTGAAGTCTATGCATACAAACTATGAAGATTTCATGGAGAGTGAGGTTATAAGATGAAAGGAGAAACGAGATAGAATTTAAAACATGTAAACTAAATTAACAAAACCCCTTTTAACCATTCAAAAATCATGGAAACTCAAAAAACCATGGAAACCTACACATCAACATAAAATGCACTAGTATGGAAAACCTGAGGGTATTAGCTTGTTAAAACAACTTAAAAATTGAAACCAAGAATGTCAAATGTTTTATAAGGATTAAAAAATCCTCTATAATCAATATCAACATCTGAATCATACAAAGTTTCTCAAACAAGACCAAAACGTGAAGGGTGCACCAAACAACTTACAAATTTGCATAGTCCACTTCAAATGGATGGTTCATGAAGTACATTTGGCCATTTATCAAAATTATTATATGTATTTTAAGGTATATAAGTGTATTATCATTTTTTTTGAAAATATTTTTACTATTTGTACCAAGTAGAAACCTATAAGTCACTTTTTTATGCCAAGAAGGGTGAAAAAGAGAGAACATTTTTGGCTTCAAATTGGAATTTATAAATAAAATAATGGAGATGAGATTTAGGAATATGGAGAGACATTTCATGGCCTCCTCACATGTGGCACACTTCCCAATGAGCCATACATGTGTCATTTTCTTCTTTTTCTTTATGAAAACTGACTTGCTTCTAATTAACCTAAAAAAATTCAATTTTTTCAATTAATTAAGACATTTTTGGACACATGGGGAATTAAATCACCCAGTTAAACTTTCACATTTCCCAATAAACTTGTATAAAACATTAAATGCACTTTTTTGACCCCTTAAAAAGACTCAAAATGATTAATAGACCTAGAGAACTAATGACCAAAGTTATTATAACATAAATTGACATATAAAACACCTTATGACAATATGTTATACCCCCTTATATGACCAAAAATTATGTTTTTTACTAGGGATGCCCTATTTTGACCTAAAAATCAAAACTCATCAACAAATTAGTGAATCATAGGGGTAGTATGCTTGCTATACTAACTAGACCAGTAGCCTTATTAGTCCATTGAGATTATGGAGTCATATAAGGACTGAGACAAACAAAGAAACATTGACCATTGACTCAAATTTGATCAACACAAGACAACTAGTGACTACCTTAACCACAGAATGGAAAAGGACACACACAACTAAGAAAGCAAACACATAAGACACACACATATGCATAAGCCCTTATGGGAATAAGAAAATAACCTATTGTGCACAACTAAAATTTAAATAAACATATTTTATAGGATCAAAAGGAAACCTCTTGAATCATCTTCATGGTGATATGAAACAAAGTGCCAAGCATGCTTCTCTTTGAATTGAATGATTTGTGGATCAGACCTCTTTTTTGGCACTTCACTTGATCTGATCTCAAATAGGTATCCAATGAAGACATATTATTATTAAACATGTTCACACACTTCATACTTCTACCCACTCTTCATCTCATGTTCAACTTGCATCTCTTTAGTAGACATGTATCCAAGAGGATTGATTTCATGTTCTTTAGAAGATTGAGACTAATAAGAGCTTGTTCCATCTCTCAAGATTTAATGTGTTTCTCCCAACTGATTGAGAGGATGATATCCCATCTTTATGAATTCAAACATATCATCATAAAATGCATATGCTTCTTGGAAAAATAGATTTGAGAGGATTCTTTTACTTTGCATACTTACTTGTGTACCAATGAAGCCTTCTCCATCTTTGAACAACTCATAGGCTCCTTGAAGAGGGGTATAAATTGCACTCATGACTTCATACAGGTCATCCAAAGGTTGTTATGAGCCTCTCTTAGTCCATCCATGATATCTTACAAAGTGAGAAAAGAATCAATGATCATTTACACCTCATCAAATATGGAGGCAAAAGATTATGAATTGTGTTTTTGTTCACAAAAGGGAGTCCCTATGGTGATTTATTCCTCATAAACACTCATGAAGTCTTGTTTATCAACCATGAATTGAGCATATTCCACTTCATTTGGCTTTCTCAAGATATGTTATTCAACACAAATAAAACATTCTTCATCATCAACCAAGTAAAGAGATTCAACACAAGGACTTACCTTCTCTTCATCACTTAAGACCTATTGAGGGATTTCAAAATGAACTTCAACTATCATAATTTGATCTCTTTGGTTAAAGGTTGCAAGATCTTCAACCTCCTTCATGGTGATGCCAAGGCTAGGAATTTAGCCCAATAAGGTTGCCAAGGAGGTATGTTTTCTTCAAGAAAAAGTTCTCTTTATTTATCAACAAACTAATCCTCCTTTGGTTCCCACACCATAGGTCCATCAAGGCAAAGGCTGATAGGATGAGGAAAAGATGAACTAGTTGGTGGAGGTGGAATATAGAGATCGAGGTCATATTGATAATGTAAGGTAAGAGACTCTTTTGGAAGCTGTTGAGGAAGGGGAGGTGGGGTGTGTTTAGGCATAGGATATTATTTTGGGTCTAAACCTTCCACCTCACCTTGACATAGAAATCTCATCTTTGTTTCTAATTCCTCTATTTTCTTGGCTAGGTTCTATTGGAAAAGCTTCTCTTGAAGTTGATAGGAATCATCATGGAAATAAGGATTTCATGAATGATACCATGAAATAGAAGAAGATTCTTGAGGAAGGGTGGGAGGGAATTGCAAAGGATCAACCCCATTTTCCACTTCACACTCTTGGATAATGCTCACAGCTTATTTCTTACCCCATGACTCTACTAGTTTTCTCCAACTTAGGATGTTAGGATTATATGTCTTCTCAATCACACACTCTTGGTCAATAATTTTATCCTCCTTATTTCCCCATGATTCCAATATTTAGTTCCAACTTAGGACATTGGGATTATGAGTCTTTTTTTAGGTGATGGGGATGGTATGTGAGAGGGAAAAGTAGGCTTTAACTCCACTTCATTTAATGCCAACATAGACTACTGTATAATTATATTATCTAACTCAATATGCCTATCAATATTGGCCTCAAACATAAGACTTTTTGTTTCAATACTCTCTTCTAATTGATTAGGAAGAAGATGACCTTGATAGGCTTGGTTTGGCTCATGAGTAGTCATATGTGGCTAATATGGAACTTAGGAAAGTGGGTACAAAGGATGATAGGTGTGGTAATATTTTATTTCATGATATCTTAGCTTATCCTCTAAATAATACACTAATCCACTCACATCAAGCATCTCAATTGTGAGACTTTGCCAATTGGTTCTCTTAATAGGTGCCCACTCCTTCTTGACTAACTCTAATGCATTTCTCACTTGATGGATGGAATGATTAGGAATCCTTTGACCACATGCCCTTAGAGTATCAAGCTCTAAAATATATCTTTAATAGCCCAAAATTTCTTGTTTGAAGGTGGAAATGGGTTTATTAGAGAAAGGATTAGGTTGACTAGGAGGGGTGAAACATTGAGAAGGCTGGTTATAAGACTGATACAACTCATGATAGGGATGAATATGTTCATATTGGGATCTATAATGATCATAACAAGATTAACCATGAAATTTTTCATATTTATAGGGAATGGAACAAGATAGATATGTTTCACCAAATTGTAGAGGGCAAAACTCAAATCCAAGGTTAAGCATGAATCTTCATTGAAAGCAAGAACACAAAGAAATATGTTACCATCATAAAGGATATTTTGGGATGCTTGACTAGCTGATATGTATTTAGAGTCACTGTTTATTCTTAAAAATATTCCTCTAAAGGATTATATGTTGAAGGAAAACACCAAAAATCCTCCAACTCTTGGAATAAGAGTCCCATAGGGAGTGCCAAAAACTGTTATCACTTGGATTTGCACCCTTTGAGGAGATTATGCAAGTTTAATTTATCTTGTTTATAGATTATAAAGTCATCATGACCATCATATAGGTGATTATATTCTTGATCATCCATTCAACTTCAAATTCGCCTTTCAATGCATTTTAATCATCTCAACTGAGCCTACCTCTGTTGACAGGGCCTGCTGTACATACAAGGAGTGTGGAAGTGAAGCAAGACAAGAGTATATCAACTTCTCCTTTGATGATATTGAGTCAAAAACACTCCTTGAATCTATTATAAACATTTTTAAATTATGGAAATTCCATTGTACAACTTGGATGGAAAAATAAATCCTTTTAGCTCTAGCTTGTAGATATCACCGAATCTTTTCAGTGTGTTTTGAGGTAATTTTAGGGTGTTCAAACTTTATCTTGCATTGAATTTTTGACCCTCATTATTTGTAGATGGATTGTAATATGACAATAATACAAGATAAATCCATATAGGCACTTTTAAACCTCTAGGAAACAAGCTATGGAAGATCACCAAAAACCTCCTAACCTCTATTTTCCCCTTTTAGGGACTGTGGACCTGAATAGTGCTCTTTTGTGCTTTGAAGGTAGTCTAACCTCCTAGTTTCCATTCTATCCTCAAAATGGGTTATCATGGTATCTTATCATGATAATAACTATAAAAAATTATCTTTTCACTTGTTTCCATGTCTCAAATCAACTCCCTTATTCTCTGTTATCACCATTTGGGCTTTTTTGCTCATACAGGCAATAAGTAGAGCATAAGTAATATACATTATTTGTTGGGGATCAACCAACAAAGTTGATTACTATATGAAAGCAATTAAATATAGAATTAAACCAAAATGATAAGTAACTAGAATCAAAAATAGCAAAGAACAAGAGATACAAGAAACCACCTTGAAAACTTGTATTAAACTCTTTACAGAAGGAATACAATTGAAGAAACTTCTTTTCTTCCACACCTCTAGATGTACAGATCTCTTTCCAGATCTCTTTCCCTCAAGAGTTCTCTCACTCAATTACAATCAATTCCAACAACCTGGATTGATACACATATACAATTCTTGTACTATTCCAATTCAATAAGCTATGAAGAATTATCCCTATTATATAAAATTAGGGATCATGAGCAATGCAATTACAACCAATAGATGCACCTCCTAATCAAGGGCTGAAAACAATCTTACTAAAGATAGAGATGCAGACTTAAGACTAACACTTAATCCTACCATGCAAACATTTTTTTCTATCCACAAAAATAGATTCTGGATGCACAGGTGACCGACGTCGGTCCCTGCCTGTCTGCCTGTGACCGACGTCTTCCGATCCATGACCGACACTGACATCTCCTAATTACTCCTGACTGGCGTCGGTCACTCTTGATCAACACCAGTGACTGTGTAAATCTTGCAACTTGAAAACTCACTCATTTGGTGAAGCTTTTAGCTCCATAACTCAACAATCTCCCACTTGGAGATAAATAACTGCACCAGTACCTGTACAGCAACATCTTCTAGCTTCTCCATCTTCAAACTCAATCATGAAGACCTACAAAAGTTGAATGAAGATTCAACTTCTCTTTTGATACCAGCTTGGTTAACATATCAGCAGGGTTCTTATCTGTATGGATCTTCTCCAGCTTTAACTCACCATCCTCTAATACCTGTCTAATGAAGTGGTACCTCAACTGTATATGCTTGGTTCTTGAATGAAAGGCTGAATTCTTAGCCAAATGAATTGCACTTTGACTATCACTGTATAATCTGCAACTCTCTTACTCCTTTCCTAGCTCTTCCATGAACTGTGTCATCCATATCATCTCTTTGCTAGCCTCTGTGACTACAATATATTCTACTTCTATAGTTGAGAAGGCAACAACCTTCTGCTACTTTGATATCCAACTAACCACCATTCCACCAACAATAAAAACATAACCTGTGGTGCTCCTTCTGCCATCCAAATCCCCTGCCATATCTGAATCTACATAACCATGTAGAGAAGTATTTGACCCACCATAGCACAAATGCCTACTGCTGGTCCCTCTTAGATATCTAAGGATCCACTGAACTGCTTTCCAGTGTTCCTTCCCTAGATTGGCCATATACTTACTAACAACTCCCACTGCTTGGGTAATATCCGGTCTAGTACATACCATTGCATACATTAAGCTCCCTACTGCGGAAGCATATGGAACTCTACTCATGTAATCTACCTCATCATATGAATTAGCACACTGTTCTTTACTCAATTTAAAATGTCCAACCAAAGGCGTGCTTACCACTTTTAAATCCTACATATTGAACCGTTTCAACACCTTGTTCACATAATCCTCTTGAGACAAAATCAACCTGTGATTTTTCCTATCTCTCTTAATGCTCATGCCAAATATTTTCTTTGCTGCTCCCAAATTCTTCATGGAAAATGTGTGAGATAATTTCACCTTAAGCTTAGAGATATCTTGCATGTGTGATCCTGCAACCAGCATATCATCTACATACAAAAACAAAATAATATATCTACCATTATCCAATCTCTTAAAATACACACAATGGTCAGATTGACACCTACTATAGCCATGCTCAGTCATAAACCTATCAAATCTCAAATACCATTTTCTAGGAGCTTACTTGAGGCCATACAAGCTTTTCTTCAATCTGCACACTAACTTCTCCTTACCTTTGACCTCAAATCCTTTTGGCTGATCCATATATATTTCTTCATCCAAATCTCCATGAAGAAACACTGTCTTAACATCAAGCTGCTCAAGATGTAAATACTCAATAGCAACTAAAGACAATATAGTTCGTATAGAAGTCATTTTAACTACAGGAGAAAAAATCTCACCAAAATCAATACCTAGTTTCTGTGCAAATCGTTTCACTACCAACCTGGCCTTATATCTCATCTGTCTATTCTCACCTTCCTTCAATCTGTAGATCCATCTATTCTTCAGTGTCTTCTTTCCCACTGGCAACTCAACCAAATCCCACATTTGGCTCTCTTTCAAGGAATCAATCTCTTCATTCATGCCTAGCTCCCACTGATTCTTGGATTCCACCTATATTGCTTCATCAAAACTCTCTAGTTCTCCACCATCAATAAGCAATAAATAGAATAATGAAGGGGAATATCAAATTGGAGGTTTACTTACCCTTTCTGACCTTCTGATGGGCATCTAAGACTCATTCACAACACGTTGTCCACCCAAATTCTCTGACAGTGACTGACCTCAGTCACTTTTAGGCCTGTAACTGGCCGACATCGGTTCTCTCTGACTGACATCAGTTCCTTCACTATCTGACTGACATCGGTTCCTATATTATTGACATCAATTCTTGCTTGATCGACGTCGATCTCTGCATTTTCTTGTCTGTGATTATTTCTGCCCACGAGCTCATTTTGGACCGTCACCTCATCCAATTCACCATTATTCTACTCAGATTGATTTAGCTTCTTGAGCTAATCACTATACATCACTTTTTTATTGAAATCAACATCACGGCTCCTAATTATCTTATTAGTTCCTAGATTCCAAAACCTGAATCCAAAATTATCAGAGCCATAACCAATAAATGTGCACCTCATAGACTTAGCATCCAGCTTCTTTCTATTTTCCTTATCAACGTGCACAAAAGCTTCACAACCAGAAACTTTGAGAAATGAGAGATCTACTTTTTTACCTATCCATGCCTCTTCTATAATTCCACCATCTAGAGCTGTAGAGGGTCCTCTATTAATCAGATACACTGCAGTATCCACAGCTTCTACCCAAAACTCTTAGGGCAAACCAACATGCAATCTCATACACCTTGCATGCTCCATTATTGTTCTATTCATCCTTTCGGCAACTCCATTTTGCTGAGGTGTCCTTGGAACCATCCTTTTTCTGCATATTCCATGCATATTACAATACCAGTTGAACTTGTGACTGTAGAACTTACCACCATTGTCAGATCTCAGGCACTTCAATCTCCTACCTATTTCATTCTCAACCATAGCTTTCCAAATCTTAAAAGTGTCAAAAACATCAGATTTCTTCCTTATGCAATAGACCCATACCTTTCTTGTAGCATCATCAATGAAAGAGACAAAGTACTTTGATCCTCCAATAGAAGCAACCTGAGCTGGTCCCCACACATCTGTGTGAACAAGCTGCAACTTGTGCTTCTTCTTTTTTGACCTAGTCTTGAAAAAACTCACTCTCTTCTATTTCCCAAAAATACATTGCTCACAAAAATCTAGATCTATGCTTTTTAAATCTGAAAGCATACCTTTTGACTTAAAATAGACATTCCCTTCTCACTCATGTGGCCGAGCCTAGAGTGCCACAACTTTGCATCCACATCTGAATTAGATAATACAGAAGGAGAATTATTAGTAATACAATTACATAAATAGAGAGTACCTACTCTCTTACCTCTGGCCAATACAAGTGCACCCTTGGTCACCTTCCAAGATTCAGGTGTGAGAGTTACTGTACAACCCTCATCCCCTAAATTTTCTACAGAAATCAAATTCCTCTTCAAGCTGGGAACATGCATGACATCTCTCAACACCCATGTGTTGCCATTCTGCATTTTCAGCTGCACTTTTCCTTTGCCAACAATTTTACAAGGCTCATCATCCCCTAAATAAACTATTCCAAAATCTCCATGGACATAGTCACAAAAATATTCTCTATTTGGGGTAGCATGAAAAGAGGCACCAGAATCTAACACCCAAGATTCTATATTATTATGCAAAGAGAATATAAGAGCATATTTTGCAATACTTGCAACTTTTGCTTCTTCTTTACCTTCCTGCTGATTGTCTTCTTTAGGTTTTGACCAGAAATCTTTACTTATGTGCCCTATCTTTCCACAATTCCAGCAGGCTATCCTCCTGCCATTTCTGGATTTGGATCTACCTCTTATCTTTGACTTAGACCTTGATCTCCCTTTCTTGCTCTTCTCTTTTTGCCTTCCCCTGCTCTCAAAACTTAAAGTGTTCCTTGATGTTTCCTCTGTGCTTTTCCTACAAATTTCTTCATTCAAGATTACACTAACAACATCATCTACTTTTAAAATATTTGAAGCAGATGCAGTATTACTAACTGCCATTACCAAGCTATGCCATCTTTCAGGCAAAGAACATAATATTAAAAGAGCCTTAATTTCATCATCAAACACTATTTTGATTGAATTTAATTGATCTACAAATCCATGGAAATCATTTTGATGATTATATACAGATCCACCTTCCTGCATTTGCAAATTAAATAACTGCTTGATAAGATATACCTTATTTGAAGCTGAGGGTTTTTCATATAAATTTGCTAAAGTAGTCATTAACTCTACCATTGACTTTGCCTATGATAAATTAGATATCACAGTAGATGCCAGACTCAATCTTATAGATCCAAGAGCCTTTCTATCAAGAACTTCCCATTCTTCATTTTCCATGTCTGTGGGCTTCCTTGAAACTCCACTTAACAGTAAGTATAGATCTTTCTGATACAAATAATCCTCTATCTACATTGTCCATAATTGGTAATTCTTGCCATTAAACTTCTCCATTCTCAGTTTACTTTCTTCTGCCATTGCTTCTCCCACTCAAACATAAATCCCAGTGAGTAACCTAAAATCAATACACACTAACCAGATCTAAAACACCTATTAGTCAACCTGAGCTCTGATACCACTTGTTGGGGATCAACCAACAAAGTTGATTACTATATGAAAGCAATTAAATATGGAATTAATCCAGAATGATAAGTAACTAAAATCAGAAATAGCAAAGAATAAGAGATACAAGAAACCACCCTAAAAACTTGTATTAAACTCTTTACAGAAGGAATACAATTGAAGAAACTTCTTTTCTTCCACACCTCTAGATGTATAGATCTCTTTCCCTCAAGAGTTCTCTCACTCAATTACAATAAATTCCAACAACCTGGATTGATACACATATACAATTCTTGTACTGTTCCAATTCAATAAGCTATGAAGAATTATCCCTATTATATAGAATTAGGGATCATGAGCAATGTGATTACAACCAATAGATGCACCTCCTAATCAAGGGCTCAAAACAGTCTTACTAAAGAGAGAGATGTGGACTTAAGACTAACACTTAATCCTACCATGCAAACATTATGTTCTATCCACGAAAATAGATTCTAGACGCACAGGTGACCAACGTCGGTCCCTGCCTATCTGCCTGTGACCGACATCGGCCTATCCATGACCAACACTAGCATCTCCTAGTTGACTCCTGACCGATGTCGGTCGCTCCTGACCTATGCTGGTGACTGTGTAAATCCTGTAACTTGCAAACTCGCTCATTTGGTGAAGCTTTTAGCTTCACAACTCAAAATTATTTTTGGCCTTTATGAATATGAAAAGACTCTTTTAAATTTTCAAAAGGTTTTATTTTCATATTTGGATCTTTGAATATATTTTAAAACCCTTGCTTCAATGTGATTCCCCCTTGTAACCACTAGTATATGCACACTCTAATGGCAAACTAGGCATATGTGAAGTCTATGCATACAAACTATGAAGATTACATGGAGAGTGAAGTTATAAGATGAAATTAGAAATAATATAACCTTTAAAAAATTTAAATGGAATTAACACAACCCCCTATAACCATTCACAAAGTGTGTAAACTCAAAAAACCATGGAAACCTGCACATCAACATAAAATGCACTAGTATGCAAAACCTAAGGGTATTAGCTTGTCAAAAAAAAATTAAAATTGAAAAAAAGCATGGTAAATGTTATATAAGGAAGGAAAAATAATATTTAATCAATATTAGCATCTGAATCATAAATAGTTTCTCAAACAAGACCAAAACCTGAAGGGTGCACCAAATAACTAGCAAATTTGCACAATCCACTTCAAATGGATGGTTTATGAAGCAAAGTTAGCAATTTATAAAAATTATTATATATAATTTAAGGTATCTAAGTTTAGAA
Organism: Torreya grandis; assembly: GCA_037957365.1. Classification (NCBI taxonomy): domain Eukaryota; kingdom Viridiplantae; phylum Streptophyta; class Pinopsida; order Cupressales; family Taxaceae; genus Torreya; species Torreya grandis. Next base: position 2,576,451 of record JARHVA010000241.1, on the reverse strand, counting down.
TCATATTCAAAAATCATTTTATTTGAAAACTTTTTTTCTATCTTTACCAAGCAGAAACCTGCAAGTAACTTCTTTATGCCAAGAAGGGTGAAAAAGAGATAGAATATTTTTGGATTCAAATTATAATTTAAGATAAAAAAAGAATGGATATGATATTTATGAATATGTATAGATGTTACATGTCCTTCTCACATGTGGCACACTTCCTAAGGAGCCATAAATGTGTCATTTTCTTCCTTTTCTTTATGAAAATTGACTTTCTTCTAATTAACCTATAAATTTTAAGTTTTTTCAGTTAATTAAGACCTTTTTGGACACATTTATCATGAAATCAACCATTTAAACTTTCACATTTCCTAATAAACCCGTACAAAGCATTAAATTCACCTATTTGACCCCTTAAAAAGACTAAAAATGATAAATAGACCTAGAAAACTAATGACCAATGTTATTATAACATAAATTGACATCAAATGATCTATAAAACACCTTAATACAATATATTATACCACTTTATATGCATAAAAATAATTTTTTTTACTAGGGGTGCCCTATTTTGACCTAAAAGTCAAAATGGGTCAACAAGAAGCACTAGTAACATGATTACCTTGGGTAGTAAATGATGCAATAGTGGAAGGATTAAGGATAATGGATCTTATGAGAGGCCCACTAGATGTATAACCTACCATGTTAGTGGATATACTAGGCATGGAGGTGGAAGAAGTTAGACAAGAAGAGGTCATGGTATGAGAAGGGGTCATAATTGAAGGAAGAGGTTGAGAATCAAAGAAAGTGGTACCCCCAAATCTAGTTGAGAATGTAGGAGTAGGTGAATGAGGCTCTTCAACTCAACCTCTAATCTTAAGATTATAAATAGTAGAAGGACCTTTTCCTCAATGTTGAGGAAATTTAGAGATAAAGAAGAGTATTTTGAGTGTATACTCTAATTCGGGTTGGTCTTCTAATGAGATGAGAGGATTACGCTACAAAGAGGTATTAGGAGGGGTCCCATAGTTTATTATACAAGTGGAAATATGAACATTACTAGCATCCAAGAGAGTATCCCTACTCTATCTATGGGAGACCTTATGAGGGTTGGTAAAATACATCATGTTTGTTGATTACAACTTAGTATTATCATCAAATAGAAAATCCATGATGAAGGGTAGGAAAGAGAGATGAGAAAGAAAGGAAATAAGAAATTAAAAAAATAGTACAAGGTCAATTGGGTTGACCTAGCACAAAAATAAGGTCTACAAACTATACAGGGTTGATTTAGTATAGTGAATAGGGATTGAAAAAGAGAAAATAGGGTCTGCAAACTGTATAGGGTCAAATAGGTCGATCCAATATAGTGAATAGGGGATAGAAAAAGGTACAGGGTTGACCTAGTATAATATAAATGAAAATTTAAAAACTAATGATAGATTTGTAGACTAAAACAACACAAATTTTATAAGTAATTTGAAAAGAAATAGCTGAAAAGAAATAAATAGTCAATTGGATTAATGCTGCTCAATCCAATTAAAGCACACAACATAAAACTTTACACCAACACTGGCTAATGCAAGTTTTAGTGATACACCATATAATTGAGCAAAGAGTAAACAATAAAATTTGAACGTAAAGAGTGAACTAATTGGTCAACCTAAATGTTTATTAGATTATTAGAATATGATTTTTAAATGTGATGGGGATGTTGGCTGTAAGGAACTAGAATGGCAATCTAAGGATGGTTTCAAGTAGTTTGGGTTGAGAGGGACTATAGTGTAAATGATACAAGATTTGTATTGGGGCCTATCCCCTCACTTCACATACCACAATAATAAGGGTGTCAGGTGCTTAGACAGAATTTGCCATTAACCATGCTTTATACTTGACCAGAGTATCAAGTCAGATTCTGCCTTGGTGATGAAATCCAAGTAGGTCAGCTTTGGGTAGACAAATGTTAAAATGCTTGTTTAGATTTTTTGATTTGGTCATATGTGCATAAAATAGAAAATAGTGAGCTAAGTGGTTGTTTGAAAACCACCTAATTAAATTATGTGATTTATTCTAAGCATGCAAGCAATAAGAAAATAAAGTGTGAATTAATTAATAGAATATAAGGTTAATTCCAACTTTGAAACAAGGTAGTGAATTAATTAATAACATATAAGGTTAATTCCAACTTTGGGTAAAATGTTGATATGGTTAACAAGATATGCAAAAAATATAGAATAGGGTCAATAGGGTTGAAGTTTTACTATAGAAGTAAGGTCTAAAAATGATCAGGGTTAGCAGAGTTGACCTAATTATCTAGACAACACACAAAACATAGAATTGAGTCAATAGTGTTGATCCAATTGACTGTGCAAGGGTAGTTTTGAAGATTGAAAAATATAAAAGGAAAGACTATAAAGCAAGAGATAGAGAGATATAAAGGAACCTTGGTGGATCATAAATTCAAATAATGGAGATTTTTGTTCAAGAATCTTGATATATGCTTACAAATCCTGTTCACTAGGTCGATTAGGTTGATCAAGATTTACAAAAATTTGTTGCTGAGTGCCTAAAATGTATATGGTCAATTGGGTTGACTTGGTAGTTTAAACCTGATGTCTAAAAAAGTACAAGGTTGATAGGTCAACCTAGTAGTCTAGACTAGATGTCTAGAAATCTAAAAAACTTTATTGGGTCGATAGGATCGATCTAGTAACTTCTACCTAAAAACCTGCACATAGAAGTTAAATACTGGGTCAATAGAGTCAATCTAGTATGGTAAATATATGATAAAAATAATGTTAAAAGAATGAAATAAATTAAATAATATAAACAAATCTTGTAAGGGTTAGTTCACATCGGGTTCACCAGAATGTATGCAATAAAAAATGCATCAGGTTTATAAATCAATCATAGCTCGAAGAAGATAGAGCATACCTAATTTTGATTGGGATTACATTTGTTAAGTGGGAGCATGACCATTATGTGGATTCAATAGACCTAATTAGGGGATCACTTTTCATAATACACCAGGCTAAGAAGGGTTCCAAAGCCTACAGTCTAACACAATTACACAACAACCCTAAAAGAGTCCTAGGTTTAATGTTCACTCTATTATAATAAACAAGAAATTAAATCTAATCTAGTGCACACCAAATCTTGTGACACAAAGTGGGGGTTAGAAACAAAAAAACTAAACTAAACATGTATAAAATACATATACTTGCATCAATGCATACAGAATCATAATACATAAAAGAAAGAAACACAACTACATTATCTATCTACTCTTACAAAGTATAAATAAAGTTAGGAATACTTACCTTTGAAGATGAAACTACCGAGCCTCAATCTCTCCTTTGGCCAAGGTGATTCACAAGAGATTGTTTTTTTATGTAAGGATAACAAAGAATAATCAGCTCTAGGATACACAACCTATCTATGCATCTAAAAGACTTCTTCACAAGATAAAATCCATATCTCCAAAGAAAGTATGGAACCATAAGCTTTATTCCTCAAGTAGAATGGTCAATAAGCAGATGTTTGTTCACACTTATTCTTCTTCTTCACTTCTCTTCTTACAAATGGTTGGAAATGAACTTGTATATATAGGTAGATCTTAACCTAAATCCTTTTGAATATGTTAGTTGTACAAGGTCGACCCAGTCAACCTTGTATGTTTCATGAGGTAATTCACTAGGTTAACTGAAGGGCTAGTAAAAATCAAATTGAAAAATGTCCATAAATAGTATAGGGTTGACCCAATCAACCTTTTACAATAATCATAAGATAAAATTTTTAGAGGGTTGACCTAGGGGTCAAGGTAAGAACAAGGAGGATAAAACATGGTAAATGATTGGAATGGGTAAGGCTGAGAAGAATAATCTTAGGGTAAATAGTTTTAGGAGACATGTAGATGGAAAGTTGAAAAAGGGACAACAATATTATGAATCACTAATGATCTACCCACCCCTTTCTTGGTACACCCATCAAGGCATATACTTAGAGAGATTGAGACTCTATGGGTTTTTGCAAGATACAAAGTGTCAGTAATCAATAAAAATTGAAAATATTATGTATACACAAGGCATAATAGGACTATTTGTGTATGTAAGAGGAATGAGAGTGCAAAAGAATAAAATATCACCTTGAGGAGCAAAAGGAGGTCATTTAGACCATCATAAGGGAGTAGAGGATTAATCATGAATATCCAATATAAGTTTTCAATATGAATATCAAGGTCATATGACCTAATCAAGCCATATGAGGGTTATTTGAGTGAAGTAGAAGAATGACATATTTACTTGCTTGAAGAGGCAGTTTGAGAGTGTTAAAGGAGTGATCTTATGTTAAATAAGAGACCATAAAATCTTCATCATAGATATGTTCTTGATGTATGATAGTGGACAAAGCAGATAAAGAGATGAAGAAGAGGTTACCATCTATTGGTTAAAAACAAGGTGTTGTGAAGGTGATCGAGTTTGTCTTGGTACTTAGTCAAGGAGTAGGATTTACCTTATGGGTTGGTGCCTGCAGAAGTATCCTTGAAGTGGTTGAATTGGTGCTGATTCACTTAGGGGGTTGGTACCTCCTAGTAAGCTGGAGCTTGCTAAAGGACTAATTGAGTTGGTGTTAGACTAGTAAGGGATCAATGCTCCTTATGGGGTTAGTGTCTCACCAAGTCTTGATCCATTGATTATAGGACAATAGTCTAAGATATGTGTTAGTGGATTTTATCCCCCATGAGGGTTTCCCACATATCTCTTGTGTTCATTTATTTATATCTTACTTCATGTTTATGTGATTGCTTCTTTATGCACTACTTGAACATTATATGGGTTTGAAAGGTTAATGAATGTTAAGTGGAAATAAATGTTTGTTTTAAGACATTGATTCACCCCACCTCTTAGTGGTTATACTTATAACACTTATCCAATTTAGGTTCCATGAGCATGGGGGGAGACATAAGGAAGTGTTTTACACCTTCAAATGCCTCTTGATAATCATATGTCCAAGTTAATCCACTTGTGTTTTTAAGTAGGTTGTTGATAGGATGAACAATGTGGGCAAGCTCAAGAATGAACCATAAAATGGCTACCAACTTACCTAAGAATGTTTTAATGCCTGATTAATCTATGGGAGGGAACATTTACAAGATAGCTATAATATTGGTGTGATCTAGGAATTTAACTCAAAGGAGGAAGTTAGTATAGAGTTAGTCTAAAAAATAATGAAAAATGAACTCACTAATAATCTAACATCCTTTAGGCCTGATCAAGGGGGGAGCATAATGAATAAACCAAATGAGAACTCAAAAAAACATGGAAGGAAATGAGAAATATAAACATAAAAACACAAAATCCTTACCAAATCCTTAATAGCTCCAAATGATAATTTTGTTGGCTTGCTCAGTTTATGCATACGAAGTCTTCATCGATGGCATATGGCTAACATCATATTATCTATGCATCATTATTGAATGCTTGGATTGATGGCTTTGTCTCAATTTTAGCATTATAACTCTAGGCTTTTAACTTCATGAATCTATTCTTGCATTATAACTCTACTTTGATTGAGCTCTAGGCTTGCTTTTATAGGCTTTAAAATCACCTGGATTGGGTTAAATTAGAACTTTGGTTGATTTTGGCAAATTCTTAGGATATTATTTAGATATTTTCCATTTGAGACAACTCATAAAGGTAATGAGTAGTTTCTAGGATGTTCTAAGATGCTCTTGATATTTGAATTTTCATTTTTGGTAATTGATTAATTAGCTTATTTGCTCAAGGATTAATTTAATTAGGCTTTGATTTACATTTGTTACAAGATATGATTTAATTCAATGTGCATTTACCCAAATTAATTGATTAATAGGCCAAATTGATTTATTTCATGGTTATAAAGCCAAATTTGAGACATTTAGAAATTCTTAGGCTAGATGGTTAAGGGTTGGCAAGAATTGGTCTAAATTTAGATGTGAATCCATCGATGGCCAATTTTACATGTCTATAATTGGTAGGGTCAATACCAATCCCACACTAGGAGATGATATACCCTAGGAATTTTCCACCGATGATTCCAAACACACATTTTATTGGGTTGTAACACCTTATTCAATTAAGCATGTTAAGATGGTACGTAACACCTCTAAATGGTCTATTCATCATCTCACTTTCCCTAAAATATCATCTATTTATACCTTCACTATATTATGAATGAGATCATGGAATATGTGGGTCATGGCCCTTTGACATTTTGCCCTTATAGTTTTATGATTGAAGGACATCATGACATAATAAAAGGTCCCACATGGCATATTAGAGATCTCTTTCTTAGATAATCATTATAAATGTAGATATAATTGTATCATGAGAATCCATCCATGAGTGATAACAATATATATCCCATGGTAACATAACTAATGATATCAATAGATGGGAGAGGGAGGTCATATTTTAGACATGCTTTGTTGTTATCTACAAAGTTGAAATATACCTTCCAGGATATTTAACTAAATATCATTTTTTAAATTATTTTCCAAATATAAACCATAAAACATCATACAACAATAAAATTAATATATTGATGATGAACAACACAAATATTATATAACTTTCCTCACAAATTCTTCAATACACTTACAATTACACACACAACTCTACTGTTTACTTAATTTAAATAAAAAATTATAATATTATGGATTGAGAGAAGACCATAAATAACACTCTTACATAAATGGAAATGCTGATATATAATAACAATATAGACTATATTACTAACACACATACCAAAACTCCACACACTGACTCTACTATTCCAAATCTGAATCTGCAACTATCTAGCTAGGGTGGATCTCTCACCATTGAACCTAAATGGAATCACCAATACCAACTAGGGTGGATATCTTACCATCAAAACTAGTTTCAATATTCCAAGGAGCTAATCAAAGGAAGGGGGATATGAACATAAGTCCAATATTTGAAATAAGGGGTTTAATGGTTTTCAAAAGATGAATATCAAAGGGAGGAGATCCATACTTATAGATTTTACAATGGAGGAAGAGAATAAGCTTGAATTCATGAGAGAGAAATAAAGTACACCAAGCTAATAATAGTTACACTATTCATCAATAGTGTCACTTGTCCCTCACATTTGCCAAGTATCTCTCACATATGCCAAACATCAAGATCTTCTTTTTGACTTATTTTTCCCTTACATGTGTCAAGCATATATCACATGTGACAAGCATCAAGATCTTATTTTTGAATTTCTTTGTCCCTCACATGTGCCAAGCATCTCTCATATGTGTGAAGATCTTTTTAACTTTCTTTGCCCCCTCATGTGGTCAAGTGGAAAAATGTGCCAACTTATTTTCCATCCACTTTGGACATTTTAAAATACTATGTGGGCCATTAACACATCCCCACTGACACCTCATCACTATGCTACCTCATTACTATGCCATATCATCATGTTGAGTCACTCATGAATAGTGATATGTGAATAGTAATCGATAAATAGTGATCCCATCCTACTATTCCCTTTTAATACACAAATTAGCCTATGGGAATAAAATAGGCTAAGGGTCTCCTAAAAGAATCTAAAAAGGGGACATTACAAAAGTCTATAAATATCTTGATTTTATCATTCTTCTTGAGAATGGAGATAATGTTAGGCATTTACTTGGAATAATCCACTGGCTTAATAAATATAACTATTAAAAGTATTATAACTTCATATTTTACCATCAATGCAACCTTAGGATTAATGGGCCTAAGATTTTTCTTGAATAATTTTGTGTCAGGTATTATAACAAAGTTGTAAATAACCATATAGAGTTTGATGCCTACCATTTTAGTCTAAGATAAGGTGAAATATTTTGAGAGCTCAGTGAGGATCTATCTATGGTCTTCCACTTCCTGCACAAAGATCAAATACCTAAGCTTGAGAAGTCGGGGTCTCTCCTCAATCTCAATATTAATGCCAATGGTTTCTTCAATGAGGGAGGCATTTCCCTTTTCAAACACATCAGGGGTTGGAGGAAGATCATGATGTTTACCCTATGTATTGAAAACTTCATGTTCATAATCAAAGGATAGTTAATTCTTAACTTGGTAGTAAGAGTAAAAGTATTTTCCCTCAAAGGTGGATGTGATATAAAAAGTGAGAGAGAATCCCCTATTGTGGTGGAATGATGGGAGGCCATCATAAGCTCATAAGAACTCAAGAATAGCCTCATCATTCTTGGCCAAGTCAAAAACTAACATACCATTATATTTTTTGATATGGGTGATAATTTGGTCATTACTAACTTTGTGCACAAGAGGTTTCATCCTCATTGAAACTATGAAATTAGATTTTAGTATAGTGAGATGAGGGTTAAAGCATGAAGATGAAGTAGCCATGGATTCAACAAGCTAGTTACTTTCCCTAGGGGCTGATTGTATAAAAAAAAAGATGAATTCTTTAGTGATCTCACATACATAGGTCTTGTATAATTGAAGATGCTCAACCTTAGTTTGATATATCTCAAAAACTTGATTCACAACCAATTATGAGTCACCTTTGTTCCTTAAGTTTTAAACTCCTATTTTTTTTGTAATGAGCATGCCAAGTAATAGGGATTCATATTCATATCCATTATTTATAGAATCAAAGTCTAACTTGAAACCAAAAGGCATGATTCATCCCTTAGGAGAAATGAGAATATCTCCTTCCTCAGCTCTTAGGTGGCACTTAGCCTCATCATAGTAGAGGACCCACTGATCTTGTGTGGGGATAGTCATCTATTGGAGTTCCTCGATATTCTAGTATCTAAACCATATGGATATTGATAATGTTGGGCAACCCCTCTTGGGGTTCATAGTCCTGAGACTTAGATAAATAATGAACCCATCCCCTTTGTGGGGTAAATAAGACTTGAATTATTTTGAAAGGTATACTCTTGTGGTCTATATGAAGGAATGAGGGAATTTATAGGAACTCAAAAGGTTATTTTATAAGCTTCAAATTGAGGGAGGAAAACACCTCCATAAATTCAAAAGGCTGATTACTATGCCTTCTCTTTATGGTGGGAAGTATGCTAGCATAATTAAGATCTCCTTTCAATGTAGGAGGTGGGTAGACATAATTATGCAACTTGTAGTACTATTGATAAGACATGGGTGGTACTCTTTATCTTATTGTTATATGTGGGAAAGCCTACAATAATTTAGTGAGTGAATTTTTTGGGTTTACTCTCTACATAAGGGGAAGAGGGGGTCCCATTTTAAGAATCTATAGATAATCATGAGTTTGAATGTTGATTTATATAGTACCTACTATTGATCATTTTGACCACAAGTGAAAATGGATCAAACCCATATAATAAAAAAACTTATATAGGGGTCTGATATAATGTCTTAGGGTGTTTCATGGTTCATTTTATGTGATTTAATGTTATATTAGCCTTGGTCATAGTCTAATTAGTTCATGTCATTTTGAGCCATGTAGGGGCATTTAAGAGCATTAAATGCAAGTGGTATGGTTTTGAGTTGTGTCCATGTTTTCCAAACTCCTTTTCAATGTCTAATATGTCATATTACCTATCAAGAATGTTAGTTCATCTAAAACTTGCAGGTTCCCTAATTGAAAATCAAGAAAATACCTAAAAAAGGAGTTTGGCACTTGTACAACTTATGGAAGAGTGTGACATGTGTGGAAACCTTGTGGGATGAATATTAAACTTCCATAGACTCATATCAGCATTTGATCAGCCTTGGGAGTGCCAAAAATGGTTAAAAACCTTTCTACTCCTTCCTCACCCTTCTAAACATGTAGAACCAGTCAACCTGTTTATGCTTAGTATGGCCAACAATAGGGGTTTCAAGTCAAATGCCTTTAGGGGGTGATATCACAATCAGATTAATTCATTTTCATAACAATATTTCAAATATTAGTCACTTGGTATTTAAGAATCATCCTTTACAAGTTGATTATGTTTTTATTCTTGCTAAACCCCATACCCTATATGTTTAATTCTTGTATGGATAGGTCTCTATAATACAATTTTAAATATTGGTTTTCAAGGATTTTTAATCCCTCCTCTAATGTTTTTCATTATTTTTTTCATGTTTGGAAAGGATTTGATAGGTCAAACAACTCAGATTACAAGAAAGTTTTTCTATTGAGGTTATAATCAATCTTTCACTACTTGCAGAATGTTTATTTCTCTAAAAAGGTCTCAGATGATTGTGAAGTGTTTATTTTAACTATCTCCAATGTATTATTCACCTATTCTCCTTATAGGTTTAGTCTCATAACTAACATTCATGGAGTTATAGTCAAAAACATAGCACACATTCAACTCCCTACAGACATCCACATACAATCAAAAGGTTTTGAGCTCTGACCATGGTTGTCAAGATGTTATGAAGAGTATTATGTTTTTGAACATCCCATTAAATCTTTCAAAAACAAGCTAGATTCCTCAAATGCCATAAAACTAATTGTGACAGTCATTACAAGCCAGACACACAGCCATACACCATCAAAACATGCCTATATGAGCCTCATAGATGATAATCATGTTAAAATGAGAGTCTTGAAGTGATTGAGATTTTACATGATGAAAATTATCCATTTCAAGGTGATAAGGTGATCTAAACCTCATTACAAGTTCATACACCTTGATAATTCTTCATGTTTCCATTCAATGTCTGGTTTGTAATTGAGTCAACACCTATAGGTGGTTGAAGACATTATAAAGGAGGTTTTGAAGGTTGTATCAATCCCTAAAAGTGTTAAGAGTGCATTTTTGGATATTTTAAGGGTCTATAATTGATTAAATGTATATATATCTTGCACACTACCTACAATACTACTCACTGCCTGCATACTTGCAAAAGTCCACCTACAAGTGGTACAACATAGGGATGATAATTATTAATGGAGTATATTGGACATGATGGAACCATTCTTGAAGCCCTAGTGTGTTTTTGAGATCATGTCAGACACATTTGGAATTCTATATTGGTAGGCAAGGTTGAAGATTAGATTCAAAGGTGATGACTGTGGATTTAGGGATCAAATCCCTAAAACATGAAAAATAGAGCACCTAACACATTTGGGGATGTCATATGGAGTATTGATACATCAAAATATACTCACCTTTTACCTCCTTCATAGGGGAAGATCTTTTAAAAATATTGAGGGTGGATGACTAGTGGAAAGTAGTATTTAGGGGCCTCAAAGTTGCCCACTTGTTCACTAAGTTTATTCATTGTTATCTACAAGATTGAATTTCTAAGTGACATTGAATTCCAATGTGGTAGTTTAGGAAACATGATTTCATGATTAGATAATAATTTAAGTTGAGTAAGGCATTTTTTTCTAAGGAGTATCAATTAGAGCTGAAGAACTAGGTTTTTTGGTGTAATAGGTACACCTACAGGTGTACCTTGGTCTAGAAAGACCACCTACAATTGACTATAGGTATATACAATCCATGACATAAACCTAAGCATGAAAACTCAATAGATAAGGACATATAAAAGTTACCATGTGTTTCCAAATACCTTAAAAGGATTTCAAGAGTATTTGGAATAGTTTTCAAAGGTAATGTCTACCTACATGCCCTTTTGCCTCAATAAAGTCAACTATAGTTAACTATTATAGACATTGAGCCAGAAAGTAGTGCTCTTAATGTTGATATAGCATGAAAATGATGTGGATAGATAATGGATAAAAATTAATTTGGGGAATCTAAGAAAGTCATTATGCATTGTTTTCAAGGTCTAAACATGCAGGTATCACCTACAAGAAGGATAAACATAGTCATAGCCATATGACCTATAGGCTAGACCCATCAAGTGGGAGGTGAACAATGAAATGTTTGAAGAGATTATAATGATTTAAATGTTTTAAAGAGACTAAAAAATATGTGGAAAAACTTCATGACACTCTCATGGTGGATACAAAATAGAGAGAGGACTCTGATAAACCAATCTATGATCATACGATGAAACCTTACACATAGTCCACCTTCTCATAGTATGCTTTAGGTTTTAAAGTGTTTGGAGGTGATAAAGGTATAATCAGGAGCTGAAAATAAATACATATCATCTTCATATATTTAATAAACCTCCCAAATATTTACTTTACATGGGATAATAGGGGAAGTACACTCTATTTTGTTTCAGATAGAGGGTACTTCCCTAGCATGCAAATTAGCAAATTTTGAAGAAAAGGGATGATTTAAAAGACTAGATACTAATACAAACATTAATTGAGGTTTGGTAATATATATCATATGTGAAAATACATATATGACCATGAAAAGGGGTCAAAATCTCAATAGGGTGTCCTAAACCCTCAAGAATATAGACTAGCCTATTAGGCCTCGCTTGGCCTAAAGCCCAACTAGGGGTCAATGTCACTTCAACCTTAGGTGAACATTATAACACTATGGAACATGTTAATATAATAATATAGGATGTTTTTAAACTCTTGGTATTCAAATAATTCCACAAGAAAAACACTTTTGGCTCAAGAATAGCTTAAAGTTGTGCAGGATGTAGATCAAGAGCTCGATAGGCCCATTTAGGATGCTCATATCTACTTGAAGGGTGTGCATGGAGGTCCAAGGAGATTAAAAAAGTTTAAGGGGTTATTTAACATTGATTTTTTGGGATTTGTATGCAACTCCAATGTCACATATTTATGAAGAAAGCTTAAGAGTGAAAAGAGCATAAAACCCTACAAAACCCTCGATAAAAACCTGATTGGGAAAATAAAGATGGAGAGATATCTAGATGAGATGGAATGGACATGAAAGTTATTGAATGTTTTATGGTAATCTCCATATATCCTTCCTATCTAATTTAGGTGTTCCCTAATTTTATGAACATGAGGGAAATAAGGTTTTCCTGACTATTTTTGATGTATTATAGGTTACAGGAGGTTTAAAGAGATGCAACAAACTTGGGGAGAGATATTAGTAATTAATATAAATCACTATGATCATTCAATTCTTTACAAAAACTCTTATGTTTTTCTACAAATAGCTTCATCTCATCCAGTCAAAATTGGCAAAGTGAGCAAGATAGTGAAAAGGGTGAGAACTTCAAGTGGGAGTATACTTAAGGTGTACCTAGAGAATATAAAGATATGGTAAATATTGAAATTTTTCAATCACTCCCATTTATGTATTTTCATTGAAAAATGAATCCAAATTTGAGGCCAAGTGTGAGGGGTGAGTGAAAGAGGAGTTTATTGGATTATAGGTAGTGATGACTCATGTGTAAAAGAATCCTAATGATTAGGGATGCAACCAATGCATGGTAGAGCATGTGAAAAATCACTCCCTCTCAAATAAATTATGAGATCTATCCCTATTATATTTTGGGACGTTCCAAAAGGGCCAAATGATGAAGGTAGTTTTCTTGTTGAGAATGAGAAATCCTACACCACAATTCATGAGTTTCATAATTTGGAGGGACATTTATCCTATCAGACCTTTCATGGTTTATATCATACTCATTATCCTACATTTATAACTCCTTTTCTCATCATGACACATGTCTTAGTGACTCTTGGACTTCTTTTTTTCCTCCTCTCTCTTTAATTTTATAAGTTGTAGCCATTTTGGCTCTTGAAATGTAATTCCAATCCATGTATGGAGAAGACCTATTGGAATGACATTGTATTTTGAATTTGAATAATAAATTCAAGTTTGTATTTGAGTCCAAGAACATTTGTCTAAGTGTGTAAAGTGATGTATGGTGATGTAAAGTGATAATCATCTATCATTTCTTCCCTTATCCTCTCATGTTTATGAAAGAGTTACTATTCTATTAGGTCATATGAAGTGTTGTTAAGTGTATGAGTCTATCTTTTAAGTGTATAGTGATCCTTAGTTTTTGAAACTAGCTTATGGTTTACTTATCTTGGATATCCTTTATGCATCTCACTTCCATATTGAAATAATCATATTAGAATCCTTTAGGACTTAGAAGTTGGTTTGTATGCTTTATTTCTTAGTTCATGAAAGTATGACGTTCATATGGAAATCATCTTGGTGTATCACCCCTTAGTGTAGTTTCATTTCAATCAAACTTATACCTCTCCCTACAAGCAAGTAGTAGTTTAGGTGATGGGTATTTCAAGATACATTCAAGGAACTAGCCTTTAAATCTAGAGGCTCACTTCCACTATAGGTACACCCACATACCTGAAAGTGTTCCCATGTTTCTGAAATATAGAAGATGCTTGAAAAATATCTTATAAGGTGAAATATTTGGTGATAATAGTTCTAACATGCCCAATGGGACCAAGGTCTAAGAGAGTGGAAAGATTGTTGGTGTGTCTTTCTTATAATCATCTTTTGGAAGCAAATAATATAACACCAATGGAAACTTCAAATGATAATAGTTGGTTGTAAGCAATCCAAGTATCTTTAGTTAAATATTTTGATTAGCTATGTGTCTCATTTAACATATGAGGTTGATATTAACAACTATGATTAATACCGCTATCATGAACCTCCTTATTAACCTTGATATGAACCACATTTTACTCCTCAATAGTCCTATCAAAATACCTACCAATCCTATGAGCCATGACAAACTTATAGTCCTCCATTTCAATTCCCATATAGACATCATGTTGTTCAACAACCCTATGAAGAAGGATACCAACAATCTTATCAAGAAATTCCTTCTTATCAATCTTAATGTGAGTCCTACCAGCCATACCATGATGCATATCAACCTCAAGAGTACTCTTACAAGTCTTGCCATGAGGAATCAAATGTTTACATGAATTGTATGTAAATATATTATAAGTTAAGATGTGCATTCCTATAGGCTAGAATGCAAAAAGTTTAATTTTATCTTGATCCCCATCATTACCCCCTCCTTTTCCATTAACCCCATCTCATTTCCAATCTTTTTATGCACTCCTACAATAGTTGATAGATAGTGAAGACAATACGGGAACATGGGATGATGAGTTTGATGTGATTCCTAATCATCTCATGAAATTGTTAAGAAGTTTTGTCTAAAGATGGATGAGTGCATTGGAGGTGGTTGAATTTTAAATTCAATGGGAGATCAAAGAAAAAATGAATTTGGAAAATAAGTGCCTTCAATGATCAATAGATAGGCTAAGTATGTGAGAGGATAAAGATCTCAAAAATGAACATGTTGCTATTGAAGATTTTCAAGAAAGCTATTAGCAAGATGCAACTCCTACTTATGTAGGTGTTTTTCCTTCTAATCATCCCAAAAAATAACTTCCCCATGTTCTCACTAGTGCATTCCTCTTTTCTAAATCCATTAGCAAGCCCTCTACTATCTGTCACACTCCACCTTCCATTCATAATCCTTCCACCACACCCCATTCTCCATTTCCATCTCATGAGCCTATCTACCAACCCTATATCTCACCTTTCTTAAAGAGGATCCCCATTTTGAGGGAAAAAATGAATAGGAAATAATTCAAGCCATAGCTTCCCAAGAGGATGTCATGAGTGCCTATGAGGAAGAAATCACCATAGGGACTCCCCTTGGTAAACATAAATACAACTCTACTTTCTTGAATGAAGAGAAACATATTAAATATTCCCTTGTAGCTATCCATGAGGAATTCAACCAAGACTTGAAAAGAGAGGTATTTGAAGAAGACTTCATGTTTGATCATGAAGTTGTGGATGACCATCTTAAGCATGAGGTTGAATGTTTTGTTAAAGATGAAAGTGAAGATCAAATCACTCCTCAAGAAGTTATAGTCCTAAAAGAATCTATTGAAACGAAGGCATAAGTTGTTTTCCTTGAAGATGACTCAATAAATAAACCTGATTTTGAAATACCCTTAGGTGTATTAGATCATGAAGAAAATTAGCTTGATGACCTCATACATCAAGAATAAAATGTTGAAGAGGTAGTGGTTCAAGATGACAAGAAAAGTAATGATGATTAGTAGTTGCAAATGAAGATATTTCAAGAGATTGAATATCTTTTCCAAGTTGAGGGTCAAATATATGAAAAGGTGAAGAAAGAGTCTTCTATGGAGGATAATGACCAAGATTGGGTAGAATATGCGGAGCTCCTTGATGAGCTTGCAGTTGAGGAGAAACCTAGTCTTATTGAGAACACCATAGAGATCAAGAAGGTATGTGTTGTTGAACCACCATTGAAGGTCATAGATGAGGATCCATATGTGAAAGTTGAGGCTATTTTTATTAAATAAGAGTTAATTTCCATAGATATCCTATTTGGATCTACTTTTTTTCATTGAACATTATGCCAATGAAGTTTGCAAACACCATGAAGAAGATGGAGGCATCAATGCCAAGAGTCAAAAGGCTACATGCCTCATTCAATTATTCATGTCATGAAACAAGAGAGGTTTAAAAACTTCCCCCTTTGATCTTAGAATAAGTTTTTATTTCAGATTAGTTAGTGTTTGAGTTATTTAGTTTGGTTTGTGTGTGTGTGTTCAATGAGTGCTAATGGAGAACATGTGTGTTTCTTTTCAGTTTGTCTTGTTTATGTGTCTTTATTTTATGTTTGGTGTGTTTTCAAAGTAAATTTGTGTGTCAAACCTATGTACATGTGAATACATGGCCCAATGGACAAGATTAGGCTACTGGTCATGGTATAAAAGGCATACCACCCTTGGAAAATCACAAAAAATATTGACCATTATGACCACAAGTCAAAATTGGTCAACCCTCTATAGTCAAAAACTTATATAGGGGTCCAATATAATGTATTAGGGTGTTTTATGGTTCATTTTATGTGATTTAATGTTATATTATCCTTGGACATAGTCTAATTATTTCATATGTCATTTTTAGCCATCTAGGGGTCATTTTAGAACATTAAATACAAGTGGTACAATTTTGAGTTATGTCCATGTGTTCCAAATTCCTCTTCAACATCCAATATGTCATATTACATATCAGGAATGTTAGTAAATCTAAAAATTGTATGTTCCCTAATTCAAAATCAAGAAAAAAACTAAAAAATAAAGATTTTAGCACTTGTACAACTTATGGAAGAGTGTGACATGTGTGGCAACCTTATGGGATGAATCTTCAACTTCCCTAGACTCATCTCAACATTTGATCATCCTTGGGATTGCTTAAAATGGTCAAAACTATTCTTATCCTTCCTCACCCTTCTAGACATGTATAACTAGTCAACATGTTTATGATTAGTACAACTAGCTTAAGAAGTTTTCAAATATTAGTCATGTGCTTTATGAATCATCCTTTATTAGACTATTAGAAACCTTCATGGAGGTTTGGAAAGTTGTGTCATATGTGAATGAACATAGATGACCATGCGCAAGGGTTAAAGCTTAATAGCATGTCCTAAACCCTCAAGAATATAGATAAGCCTATTAGCCCTAGTTTATGCCTAAAGCCCAAGTAGGGGTCAGTGTCACTTTCAACCTTAGGTGAACATTATAACATTATGAATCATGTTAATAGAGGAATATAGGATGTGTTTGAGCTTTTGGTATTTAGATAATTCCAAAATAAATCAACTTTTGGCTCAAGAATAGCTCAAACTTGTGCAGGATGGAGAACAAGAGCTTGAGAGGCCCATTTAGGATGATCATATGTACTTGAAGGGTGTGCTTGGAGGTCCAAGTAGCTTAGACAAGTTTAAGGGGTTCCTGAACATTGATTTTGTTGGTTTTGTCTGCAATTCCAATATCACATCTTTATGAAGAAAGCTTAAGAGTGAAAAGAGCCTAAAACCCTACAAAACCCTTGATAAGAACCTAATTGGGAAAACAAACATGGAGAGCTATCTAGATGAGATGGAATGGACATGAGAGTGATTGAATCTCATAGGGGACTCTCTAGATATCCTTCCCATCTACTTGAGGTATTCCCTGATTATATATACAAGAGGGAAATAAGGTTTTCTTGAATATTTTTGATGCTTTGTAGGTTTTATGAGGTTTCAAGAGATGAAACCAAATTTTGGAGAGAGTTCAGGACTTAATCTAAATCACTGTGATTATTCCATGATTCATCAAAACTCTTTAATGTTTCTTCAAGAAACTTCATCTCAGCTAGTCAAAACTATCAAAGTGAGTAAGATAGTGAGAAGGGTGAGAAATTTAAGTGGGAGTCTATTTAAGGTGTACCTAGAGAATCTAAGGATATGGTAAATCTTGACATGTGTCATTCACTCCCCTATATGGATTTGCATGGAAAATTGAATCCAAATTTGAGGCCAAGTGTGAGTAAAAGAGAAGTTTATTAGAATATAGGTAGTGATGACTCGTGCAAAATAATATTTATGATTAGGGATGAAACTAATGCATGGTTGAGAATGTACATAACCCCTCCCTCTCAATGCAATTATGATATCTATCCCTAGTTAGTTGTGAAATGTTCCAAAAGGGCCAAATGATGAAGGCAATTTTCTTATGTAGAACGAGAAATCCTACACCATATTTCATGAGTTTTATAAATTGGAGGGCCATTTATCCTATTATATCTTACATGGTCTATCTCATACTCATTATCCTATAGGTATAACTCTTTTTCTTATCATGACATAAGTCATAGTGACTCTTTTACTTATTTCTTCTCCTCTCTCTTCAATTCTATAAGTAGTGGCCATTTTGGCTCTTGAAATATAATTCCAATCCATGTATGGTGAAGCCCTAATAGAATGACAATGTATTTTGAATTTGAAAAGTAAATACAAGTTTGTCTTTGAGTCTAAGAGCATTTTTCTAAGTGTGAAAAGTGATGTATGGTGATGTAAAGTGATAATATTCTATCCTTTATTCACTTATCCTCTCATGTTTATATATGAATTCTAATTATATTAGGTCATATGAAGTGTTTTTAAGTGTATGAGTCTATATTTTAAATGTATTATGAGTGTTAGTGTCTGAAACTGGCCTATGGTTCACTTACCTTGGATATCCATCATGCATCTCACCTCCATATTGAAATATGCATGTTAAAATCATTTAGAACTTAGATGCTAGTTTGTATACCTTGTTTCTTAGTGCAGGAAAGTATGATGGTCATATGGAAATCATCTTGGTGTATCACCCATTAGAGTAGGTTCATTTCATGAAAACTCCTAACTATTTTCCCCATAAGAAATTACTAGTTTAGGTGATAAGCATTTCAAGATACATTCAAAGATCTAGCCCTTAAATCTAGAGGCTCACTTCCACTATAAGTACACCCACATACCTATAAGTGTTCCCATGTTTCCCAAATATGGAAGAGGCTTGAACAACCTCTTCTAGGGTGAAATATTTGGTGACAACTAATATCATAGTATGAATCCTTTCCTTGAGCATTGACATGGCTGAGGGAGAAGAAATGAATTGGTTACCTATTGGAGGACTTGGAACATGATGGGATGTATAACTAGGAGTAGGTCAAAGTATAAAAACTAACATATTAGAAAGAAGCAAACATAATGGATCAAGAATTATGAAAATTGGTATGGACCCATCCTAACATGGCCTAAGAGCATACTATGAAAAGGTTTGAAAGCAACAAGAGTAGAATACAAATTTTGGCTTTCCCTTGTGTGGTTGAGTGTTAGGTGATGATGATGGTTGTTGATACAATTGTTATGAAGAGGTTTTTATTCATTATCTAACACATATATCATGCAAAAGCTAGGTAGACTAGCTCATTAATCTTGGGGTTGCTGGATCTGAGACTCAAATAACTCATAGTTCCTCACCTCTCATGGCCAAATGGGAGGACCAAAAGAGATGGGAGGACTAGTCAAACATGTATTTTATTTCACCTCCAAGATTCATTGATGAAATCAAGTTTTCATGACCCCATAGATAGGTTAGAAGTTTTTGGATTGGTGGATTTCCTTAGGCTATGAAGACCTTTCCCATGTGTAGGAACTAGATTTTTTGAAACAAGTTTGAAGGGATGACATTAATCCTATGTATCCAAGGTCTTCGTAAGATCTTATTATAGTTGGTATCTTTGTCTAAGACATGGAACTCAGTTAGTACCTATTGACTATTTTGACCATAAGTTAAAATATGTCAACCCCCTATAGTCAAAACTTGAGATAAGGGTATATTAGAATGTAATAGGGTGTGTCATGGTCATTTTGATGTGTTTTAATGTGTTTATAGCCTTGGTCATAGTCCAATTTAATCCTTATGTCATTTGATGTCACTTAAAGGCCATTTTAGAGCCATAAAGGAAGGTGGTATGGTTTTACAAGGTGTAAAAGTGTTATATGATCTATTACAATGTATAATATGTCATATTCCTTATCAATAATGTTATTACTAATTGAAACTTGTAGGATCCTAACTAAAATAAAAAAATAAGTGAAAAAGGAATTCTAGTAGTTGTATGATCTATAAAGTAGAATGGAACATGGGAAAATATTATGGAATATATATTCAAATTATTTATCCATTTACATGATTTATTTGATTTTTAAGTGTCAAAAATTGACCAAAATCATTTTTCTTCTCTATCTCTCCACTAGGCATACAAAATTGGTCAATAGGTCTTTTGATTGTACAACTAATAAGAGAGGTTTCAGGTCAAATTATCTTGGTGGTGGATAGTAAATTTTTCATAATTAATTTTCATGGTAGGATTTATAATAATGGTTTCCTATATTTAATGAACCATTCTTAAGAAGTTGACTATCTTATTTTGCATATTAATCCCCACACCTTGCATGTTTTGATTCTATATGAGCTATTTCATATAAATAAATTGATGAATTTGATTCTAGAGGATGTGGAATTAATTATCTCATGTTTTACATTTTTTTTTTCATGTTAGGAGGTGACTTGATGAGCTAAACATCTCAAAATTTAGGTTAGGGTCACTATTGCCAAGTCATAAACATGATCATCAACTACAAAGGTTGTCATTTCCTATAGTGGTATTAAATTAATGTAGTATGATTTATATTATGATTATTTTTTCATGGTAATAACTCTTTCCTTAAAATTTTACTCTCTAAGACTTACATCATGAAAGTTGTAGTCAAGAAGGACTCACAGTCAACTTCCTATGTGTATGGACAGTTGACTTCCTACATGATTCCATACACAATCAGCTAAGTGAGGTGTGTGAGGTCTTGAGGATGTTCATGAAGATGTTATAATGAGTTTAAGAGGGTTTGAAAACATTATTCTTACATGAGTAATAAATACATACCTCTCCAATAACATATTATGAATTGTGATAGTCAATTCTCATATATGCACAGTGATACACCATTGATGTACACCTATAAGAGACTAAGAATGTTGGAATGGGAAGTGTTGAAACTTATTTTAATAACTTTAAGGTTGTAAGGATTAAATTAATCACCTTGAGAATATCTAAATCTGATTATAAGTCATACACTATGTACATTGCTCATGTTCCTACTCATTGTCTTGTATACAAAAAATGTCCACCTATAGGTGCCCCCCTACAAAGACTTGAAAGTGCTGCTTAAAGGTGTGTGAATATGTTTTTAGACCTTATTGAGGTATTAATATGTTGAATAGACCATGAAAATAAATTATGGAACTATGAGGGGCAATCAAACTTGAGAAACCACTTCAAGTTGAAGAATTGAGCTTTAGGGACAAGTTTCCCTAAAAACCCCAAAACATAGCCCTAACCACTTTTGGTGTGAATATATATTGATGTGGCATAAATACTAAGTGAGTTTGGATGTATACATATTTTATCCTTCATAAAGGGGTATTGTATTGCAAAAAGAGAGAGCGTGTTTGGTCCCACAAGTGATGAAAAGGAGGCTTCCAAATCATGCATTTGTTCGCTATAGAAAGGCAATGTTTTCTATAGGATATTGAACTCTCAAGTGGCTTGCAACCCAAAGTAGAAGTATAGAATAAAGTTTTCATTGTTAGGTGATCATATTAAAGTGAGGAAAATATTTTTTCTCAAATAACATCAAGGTAGGATGGAATACAAGGTATTGGTCTTGACCACCACCTAAATGTGTACCATTGCTTTCAAAGAGACTACCTACAGCCAATACAATACCATAAGTCAAACTTTGGTGATTAAAACTATAGAAATGAACATTGGATGATTAAATTTAGTTAAATGACCTCAAATGAATAATATACCATGTGACACAGGTTTTAAAAAGTGAAAATGCATCTATATGCCCCTTTTTGCTCTAAGGATAATCAACTACAGTTGACTATGGCATGGTAGTGATCCAAGAATAACTAGTATTGATGATGGTATAACCTAAATCATGGTATGATCAAATTAAACTATGATAATAAAATTTAAGACATCAAAATGGTATTATATCAATGATTCAAGCTCTGAGCATGTAATACATACCTATAGGTAGTCCTCTCTCTTAAACAAATAATGTTATACACAGTCTGTTAGTCTTGGAAGGTATACCTTAGAGAGCTTAGCAAAGGTTGAGATTATGAATATAATTTTATTTTATTCACAAATTTTTTTAATAATCTCAATAGGTTACCATATCATGAAATAGGGAAAATAAGAGTTCTCAAAGGACAACTTATAGTCATACTTGCAGACCCTACACACAATCAAGGTTCAAAAGGTTTTTCTTAGGTTTTAAAGGAATTTAGGGAGATATTAAGGTAATATAACCATGGAAATTATGTATAGAGGATCTTTAAAACTTAATTAATACCCTTATACCACCCTTTTATCTAGGGGAATAGGGGAGATGCCTTCTATTTTGTCTCAAATAAAGGGCACTCTTAGGGAACTAAAACTTGCAAGTTCTAAGGAATCTTGATGAGAAGGTGGCATAGAGGTTGATGAGACATTGAAAAAATATTTAGAGATTTAAATTATACATGAATAATAATTATAAAATTCTCATAGGTTTTTGAGACTAAAGAAAATGGTCTAAATTCACAAGTATGCAGATAGACCTACTAGGCCTTGACTAGGCCTAATGGTTTAAAGAGTTCCAAAATCATTTAAAACACTATAGGAGCATTTAAAAATGAACATGTTTATATGGAGATATAAGGTGTGTTATAACTTTTGGTTTGTAGGGGAGGTAATAGAGGAGTCATTTTTTGACTCAAGAGCATGACAGGTTATGCAGGATGTGAAGGGGAACTCAAGAAGCTAACTTGGAATGCTTGCACTTGTATAAACATTTATCATTGGATATCAAAGAGAGAAAAAAAATTTACAGGGTCCTTATCAAGGATTTAGTGGCATTTGTCAGAGGATTGAATGTTACATTTGTATGAACAATCTTTAAGAGTAAAATCATCTATATACCCTCCAAAATCTTTGGTAATGACCTGATAAGAAGAATGAAGAATGAGAGGTATATAGGAGGGATATAATAGATTTAGATATGATTGGATATTGTATAATACTCTCTAGGGTTATTTATCATCAACCTGAGTTGTACCTTACTTGTACAGATAGAGTGGAAAATGGCTTTTCTTGATAGTTTTGTGTGTTGTGCAGGTATGGAAGGGTTTCAAAAGATGAAAATAATTTTGGGAGAGATATTGGGACATTTAATAACTCCTAATGTCCATTTAATTCTTCAGCTAAGCTCACAAGTGCCTCTTTTAACAACTTCATTTTAGCAAATCCAAATTGGCATAGTGAAAAAGTTAGTGAGAAGGTGAAAAATTCACTTGGTAGGTATTTTAAGATCTAACTAATGAATATAAATACATGATGTCTATTTAAAAGTTTCATTCACTCCATTATATGGATTAGTTTGTAAAATTAAATATCTCTTTGATGCCAAGTGTGAAGGGTGAGTGAAAGAGGAGTGATTGTAACTGTTGGTAGTGAGAACACTTGGTTAGAGGAATCCTAATGATTAGGGAAACATACAATGCATGTTGGAGATTATTTATAACCCATACCTCTTATTTTAATCATCTAATTTGTCCCTAGTATGATGTGGAGCATTTCAATAAGGCCAAATGATGAAGGTAGTTTCTAGGCAAGCAAATGAAGATTCCTACACCATATTTCAAGAGTTTCATGTTGTGAGGGACATTTGTCTAAGTATAAATTACATGGTATATTCCATATTCCATTTTCATACATGTTTAACTCCCTCTCTCATCTTGACAAGTGGTTTATTGACTTTTGGACTTCATTTCTCCTCTCTCAAATTCTATAAGTAGTAGCCATTCTGTCTCTTGTAGGCTAATACCACACCTAAAATTGCAAAGCCATAATAGTTTTATGTCATATTTTGGATTTTAATAATAAAATAAATATGGATTTTATTTCATAAAAATATTTTTTAAGTGTGCAAAGTGATAAATGGTTAAGTCTAGTGATCCTATCCTTGCTTTTCCTTATCCTTTTATGTCTTGTGCAAGAAGTTTTCATTATAATAGGTCATATAGGGTGTAGATAGCGTGTTAGGATCAATTAAAGTGTTCAAGTGTCCTTGGATTTATCAATCTGATCCATGGTATTCTTACCTTAAGTAGTCTCATGCATATCACCTCTATATTGGACACTTATGTTAGAGCATCTTAGGACTTTAAGGTTAGTTTGTAGGTCTTTTTTAGTGAAAGAAATATGATAATATAGTGGATATATTCATGGTGTATCACCCCATTATATAATATTTTATTCATAATTATATTCCTTTTATCACAATTAATCAATAGTATAGGTGATAATCACTTCAAGACAAATTCAGGGAGCTAGCCTTTAAACCTAGACTCTACTTCTCCTATAGGTAAATCCACATACCTAGAATTATTCAAATGTTTCCCAAATATTAGAGTATGCTTTAACAACCTCATCTAGGGTGAAATATTTGTTGAAATTTTTTTTGGCATGCCTAGTGTGACATGTTGTCCTCAAGACAACTTGTCAAGGTGAATGATGGTCTTGAAAACATCAGTTGTAAATTGGTGTGCTACTCAGCATTTGACAACTCTATTCAAGGTAAAATCTAGTTGTATACCATTGTTTTTTCATAAATTTGCTCTCATACATCATGGTCCTTACTAGGTTATCATCTATTAGAATTCTCAATTCTATCAATCCACCTATTCATCCTAAACTTCCTCTTGAAGTTGAATACCCTTAGCCTAATCTACCTTTTAAAGAGCAAGAAGATTTTACTAGCCAACAAAGTGAATAACTTGAATAAATCCAATCCATCATGGATAGGCAACATGCATTCCCTACCTTTAAATTGAGAATCCAATCCATATTGTTGCCTATGATTCCATTCCCCCTAATTCTATAAAGAGTGTGCCTAAATTCAATGGTGAAGGTCATGTCACACCTAGTGCACACATCAGGGATATCTCCAATTTTTGTAATTTTCACAATGTCACTAAAAATAATTTTTCCATTAGACTCCTTTCCATGTCCCTTAGAGGGAAGGAACTTGATTGGTATATGACTTTTCCTAGTGGATGAATCACATCATTGGATGAATTTGGAGTGTTTTTAACTTCAATATTTGAAGATGAAAGTGACCATACTTCTCTCATACATTAGCTCAATGTGATCAAAAGAGCCCCCAAGAAAATAATACATGAATTTAATGAGAGGTTTCAAAATACTTGATATAGATTTCTTCCTCTCATGAAACCACATATTATCTATTTTGTTCCCTACATACATTGAGAGCCATTGGTACTGACATTACCATCAAGCTTCAATCCATGGGTGGTTTCACTCTTCTTAAAGCATATGAACTTGCCATTAGAGATGATAATGGACTCATTCAAAATAGAAAGATACCTCGTAAAGTTTCCATGCCTTTTTTTCCTAATATTCCTTCTAATACTCCAATCATGGCCCAAGTTACTAATTCTAACACCAAGCCTAGAGCTGACTCCTAAGAAAGTAGATGATGTCATAGATAAAGATGCAAAAATTCAAATGCTAAGAGCTCAACTTAGGCAAGCTGATATGAAATAAGTTTCTCATCAAAATACTTATCCCTACCAATAATAATATGGCCAAAAATATGGGAGAGGAAGAGGTCAAGGGTAGCCTAACTTCAATAAGCTTTCCAATGTGTATAATCCCAATACGACATCCAACATAAGAGAGATGGTATCAGTGCATACCAAATTTGTGCAACGAGAAGATTGACAACAAGGACAATTCACAGATGCTAATGAATGTGGAGAGAAATCCCTAGTTTTTAAATGAGGATTCACTCCTCTCCTATCATTTGAAGATGAAGTCATCATGCAAATAAGTGAGGTTGGACAGCCTCAAGGAGAAATCTTCACCAACTTACTAGTTAATGACACTTTTGTTCTCAATCAAGGAAATTTTGATATATAAAACACTATATGACAAGATGAAGGATTTAGGAAGTGATAATAATGTGCCTAAAAGTTCATTCAAACCTCCTACAAGGTAGTAAGGCATGGTTTCAAGCATGGTAATCCCAAACACTCCTACACCTCCTCCAAATTGGAATGTTGGAAGGCGTATTCATAGTAATCCAACTCATCAAGTTACAATCAACTTCCTTGCCTCTAAGGTCCTATTGACAATTTTGACCCTATAGGTCAAAATTACAACCTCTACCATTCAAAACTTTACAGTTCATCTTGTGAATCAGTTTTGGGTCCTAAATAGTTTGAAGGAATTGATTCAAATCTACATGGTCTCTTGGTTTTGGGACAGTTTATCTAAAGGAAGTGAACAAAGGAAAAAGGTGCTTTCAATTTTTTCCAAAGGTTCTCAAGGGTTATTTTTATTTTTGTTAAAGGATAATGATCCCTTCATAAAAGATCATCAACAAGAATCCTAAAGGGTAGAATCCCTTCAGGAAAGTTCTCTTTCAAAAGTCTGAGGGGCACTTTGAAAATTTGAAGGGTCACTTTGAAAGTCTGAAGGGTCACTTTTCCTTTGGGAAAGTTCATTTGTAGGAATCTTGAAGGGCAGAGTCCCTTTGAGAAGGTTCATTTCAAGGAATTTTTAAGGGTATGCCCTTTGGGAAAGTCACTTTACAATAATTCCATAGGGTTGGTTTGAACTTTCTGAAAGGCATTTCTCAAAAAATTCCATTTACAAAAATGTCAAAGGGTTCTTTTCTTTTAGGAGGGTGCATTTACAAAAGTCTAAAGGGTTATTTTGAGAAGATAAAGGGTCTATTTCATTCTTTTGAAGGGCATTTTCAAAGGTCTTAAGGGTCTTTTCCTTTCGGGAGGAGGCATTTCAAGGGGCAAAGACACTTAACAGAGTTCTAAATTATTTCCTTCATGAAGATAAAGGTTATATAAGAATTTTGAAGGAAATGAAAGCCAAAGGAATTCCTTCAGGGAAAAATCCTAAAGGTATTTTCCCTTTGGGAAAGCTCAAAACACAAAGGTCTAAGGGAGATAGACAATTATGAAAGAATTCTTTCGAATAAATTATCCAAAAGAATTCTTTAGAAGATTTCCCTGCAAAAATAAATAAGAAAATGAATGAAAGAAAAGTCCTTTAAAAAATGCCAAAGGGTTATTTCAAAAGCCTAAAGGGAATTTTCAAGTTGTCAAAGGGTGTTTTCAAAAATGAGGACCATTGTTAAAAATCTGAAGGGCTTGTCAAAAATCCTGAAGGGTAGTTCCAGAAAAAATTGAAGGGTAACTTTGCAAAATCTGAAGGGTCAATTTCATGGAAAAGTGCCCTAAGCTAAAGCCCAAAAGAGAGAGTAAGCCATGTATAATTAGTCTGGAGGAAGTCAATTTTGCAAAAAAGATCCCAAACAAAAAATCTATAAGAAATACATGCAGGGTGACCCAAAGTAGGATTAGACACATCTAAAATGTGTAATTATTTCAAACATAACTCTTTTAGTTCTAAAAAAATGGAGACTTGAATGCATGAAGCACTCAAGGAATTTAATTTTGGGGAGCTTAACATAAAATTTTGTGCATGCACTCTTAATCCAAGCCTTTCAAAATGTTTCTATAGAGTTCAAGTGGAGTTCTAAATTGTAGATGTGGCATAGCTTTTCATGCAGGTGGAGATCATTGGAGGTTGATTAGTCTTGAGTTCTAGTTGACTGGATATCAAGTGCTACATCCATTCATGATTTCCTTTTAATATATACAAAATTCAAACATTGGTTCCAACTAAGCTTCAAATTGGTTCAAACCTAAGTCAATACATCCAAAGTTGGCATAAATTTCATGCATGAAAAAGAACAACCCAAGATAGGCCCACCGTATCTATTTTCAATGGCAAAGAGCCTTTCATGCAAGACAAAAGACAAGAAAATATTTTTAGAAGGCTTTTTTCTCTTGGCATAGCTAAAATTAGACTTGGGATAAAGTGGGAGTTGATCTCCTCTTCTATTTTTAGTGACAACCTCTTGGCTATTGTATTTTTTTCTATATAAGTTGGCTTTTCAACCTTGAATTGTATCCCTCTTTTGACAAGTCTAAATTCTATCAAAGACTGAGTTGTAACCTTTTTTTAGATTAATAAAAGAACCATTTTCAATTTCCAATTTTTTATAGTGTATTTATGTCAATGATTTGCATAAGTGATATAATTTTCTACCTTGTAAAATCTTGATTCTTACCTAGTTACTAGCTGATTAGATTATGCAGGTCATGTTTTGTGTTTGATATCTTTTAGCTAAAGTCATTATGGATATAAGTGGCTGGTTAGTGCCTTGAATTAGGCCTATTCCATCATTTCCCTCAAGATTTAATCACCAGATAAAATCCTTTTCATGAAATACTTATGCATAGTGGTCAATTGGAGTTGAAATTTCAGCCCTTTTCTTGTATAGATCAATGTTTTTTAGGAGCTCAAATTGAGTGGATCAACTCAAAATTCAGGTGTATCACCATCATTAGATAGGATTTTCCTTCAAGTTTATTTTTTCCTCTTCCCCATTAGTTTTTAACATAGAGTTGAGTTCCTAATTGATACACCAAAGGGAGCTAGCCCTTATATCTAGAGATTCAATCCACTGATTAGGTTACTTACAGCCTAGGATTATTTCCATGTTTTAGTAGACTGTGAAGGCCTGAAACTACCTTCACAGGGGTGCAAGTTTGATTGAAAACAAATTTTTGAATGCCTAGTGGGAACTTATTGGAGCTGGTCTTGATGAAATTGTAGTTGTAACAATGTTCTTCATGAAATATTTGGCGATTCCAAACTCAAGCATTTGCTTCTAATAGTCCAAGCACAATTTTCATGTAAGTCTATTCTTATTGGATTATCATGAATGAGTTTTAATGGCTGTGTATGAAGAGAATTCCTATGATATGTTTCCTTATCATCCCTATGATGAATCATTCCTGCCTTATGATGATATCTATGAGTCTCTTTATGAGCCTTATCAACATTATTAGGAGTACTTATCAAAGCTATGTTGAGCCTTATCAAATTTATCATGATCCTTATTATCAAGAGCATGATTCTTACCTTCCTTGTGATCCATATTAGTCTCAAGACCAGATTTCATCTTTCCCATATGGCTATGATGTTGCATATGAGCAGTCTCGTCTTCAAGAAAGAATGAATGAAATAGAGCTCAGAATACTAGCATATGTAAGAAAAGTTTATTTGAATTCTCAGTATGAAGAAGTGAATGGTCAATTTCAAAATGTGTCCAATGATCCAAAATAGATAAATGGGCTGTGTATTCTTGTATTTAAAAATATGGAGGCTTGGGAGAGGAAAAAAATCAAGTTGAACCACTTGTCTACAAAGGGTTCTTGTGTTCCTTATTCTTATGAAGTTCTTAATCATGCCCAGTGTGTGATAATGGAGCTTCCTAATAGTATTCAAGAGCCTATTCATGAGACTAAACTTTATTATAGTATCCTTTCTTTACCACTCATCTCTCAAGCATGAGTTGTCAATGAGGACAAAGAGGTTTTAGACTTTGATGACGTAATGGCCAAGTGAAAGGAATAAAATACAGAGGTCTTTAAGAGTTTCTCTTTCCCTCCTCTCCAAAACTCCCTAGATAATTCCATTACCCTCTAGATCTTAAAATTTGATCATGATCAACCTTTCATGCTTCATACTCCCTCTCAAACAAATGAATTTCATCACCCTCCCACCATCTCCCTTCTTCAAGAGGAACATGTTCTCTAGAAGATTGAAAAAGGGGTTGCAACTATAGGTTAAGTTCTTGTAGAGTGTGAAGAGGATGCTTTAGGTATGCTTATGGAAGAGTTTCACATTGATACTTCACTTAAGGTTGTAGTTGAGGATCCAATTATAGTTTAGAGTGAGAAGGCTAATCTTGATGAGAAGGAACTCTAATAGGATTTGGTACAAATTGAAGTCATTACTAAGCTAGAGATATCTCCTATTGAGAAGGATCTAGATAAATTTAAAGTTGATCTTATTTAAATTGATCAAAATGAGTAATAGAAGGATGATTGGCAAGCTATACCTTGAATCTATGCAAGAAATTGAAGAGCTCTGTATGGATATGTTGCCTATGGAAGAGCATGTTTATGAGAAATTTGATCAAGAATCACATATTCTAATTTCATAATATAGATTGGTTTGCCTATTCAAAGATCCTTAAAGAGGTGGATGAACTTGTAATACTTGATAAAAAGGATGTGGTCACTCAAGATCAATACATAGATGAGATATCACTTGACAAGGTGGTAGATGACAAGCAGTATGAAAAAGATCAAGTACTTGATGACTTTGTCTTTGTTGGTGACTAGTTTGTTATTGATGACTCATTTAAGAAGATGCTAATATAGTTGGTGGACAATAAAAATGCCTCATCAAAGGTTATTATTAATAAATGTCCTACCTTACAACTTGTACATTCTCTTATAATGAATGACATTATGAATTTCCCTTTTGATCTAGGTGGATCATGCTTTATCATCGTTAGCTAGGTTCTTTATTAGTTTGGTTTTCCTCCAAGTGTTGTTCAAACATAATAGTTTCATCCTATTTTGTTCCAAATAAGTGCTTGTTTTCACATTTACTTTGCTTAGTTAGGTTTCCATGCTTTGTGTGTTTACCTTCTATTTTGGAGGATGAAGTTTATCTCATGCCAAAAGAGAGTTTGTAGTCATGAGTCAAATCTGTCATTTATTTTTGAATTCAAAACTCATGTATATGGCTAGGTTCTCAATCATAGAAATCATGTTTCCCAGCTGAGTCACCAAAATGTTGACATTTTTGACCCTACAGGTCAAAATTGTAACCTCTACCATTTAAAACTTTGTAGTTCATATTGTGAATCATTTTTGGGTCCTAAATAGTCTGAAGGAATTGTTCAAGTCTACATGGTCTCTTTCTTTCAAGAGAATTATCCAAATATAAATCTCGAGGGGCATCTTTAAGAGCGAGGGCAATTTGGAAATAATTCCTTCAACCTTTTGTTTGAAGGAAATGAACAAAGGCAAAATGTGCTTTCAATTTTTTTTGAAGGTTTTTGGGGGTTCTTTTCAGTTTTGCTAAAGGGTAACGATCCCTTTAGAAAAGACCATCAGTAAAAATCTTGAAGGTTAGAATCCCTTTGGGAAAGTTCTCTTTCAAAAGTCTGAGGGGCACTTGGCAAGTTTGAATGGCCACTTTCCCTTTGGGAAAGCTCATTATTAGGAATCCCAAAGGGTAGAGTCTCTTCA
The DNA here is from genome assembly GCA_037957365.1 of Torreya grandis. NCBI lineage: Eukaryota > Viridiplantae > Streptophyta > Pinopsida > Cupressales > Taxaceae > Torreya > Torreya grandis. Next base: position 2,544,891 of record JARHVA010000241.1, on the reverse strand, counting down.
GGATAGTTCATTTTAAGGAATATCGAAGGGTATTCCCTTCGAGAAAGTCACTATGAAATAATTCTAAAGGGTTGGTTTGAAATTTTGAAGGGAAATTCTTAGAAAATGCCATTTATAAAAATGCCAAAGGGTTCTTTCCTTTTGAGAGGGTACATTTACAAAAGTCTAAAGGGTTCTTTTGATAAGTTGAAGGGTCTATTTCATTCTTCTGAAGGGCATTTGCAAAAGTCTGAAGGGTCTTTTCCTATTGGGAGGAGGCCTTTCAAGGGGAAAAGACACTTAATAGAGTTCTGAAGGATTTCTTTTGAAAAGATAAAGTCCACATAAGAATTCTAATGGAAATAAAAGACGAAGGAATTCCTTCAAGCAAAAATCCTGAAGGGTATCTACCCTTCGGAAAAGTTTAAAACACAAAGGTCTGAAGAAGGAGATAGACAAGTCTGAAAGAATTCTTTCAGATAAATTGTCTAAAAGAATTCTTTAGGAAGATTTACCCATGAAAATAAAAAATGAGTTGAATGAAAGAAAAGTCCTTTACAAAACATCAAAGGGTTATTTCAAAAGCTTGAAAGGCATTTTTAAGTTGTTAAAGGGTATTTTTTAAAATGAGGACCATTGTTAAAAATCTGAAGGGCTTGTCAAAAATCTTGAAGGGTAGTTTCAAAAAGACTCGAAGGGTCACTTTACAAAATTTGAAGGGTCAATTCCATGGCAAAGTTCCCTAAGCTAAATATTGAAAAAGAGAGTAAGCCATGGATAATTAATTTGGAGGAAGTCAATTCTGTGGAAAAGAGCCCAAATAGAAACTCTGTAAGAAATACATGTTGTGTGACCCAAAGTAAGATTAAACATGTCCAAAATGTGTAACCATTTCAAACATGACTCTTTCAGTTCTAAAAAAATGGGGACTCGAATGCATGGACTCAAGGAGTTTAAAATTAGAGAGCTTAACACAAAAATTCATGCATGCACTCTTAATTTGAGCCTTTCAAATGTTTCCAGTAGTTCAAGTAGAGTTCTAAATTTAGATGTGGCATAGCTTTTCATGTAGGTGAAGATCATTAGAGGTTGACTAGTCTTAAGTTATAGTTGATTCATTATCAAGTGCTAAATCCACTCATGCTTTCCATGTAAGAGAGGACATTTTCACATTCCAACTCATCTTCAAATTGGTTCAAACTTAATTCAATACATCCAAAGTTGGTGTAGATTTCATGCATGAAAAATAATAGTCCAAGATAGGCCCACTGTCTATTTTCAACTCCAAAGAGCCTTTCATGCAAGACAAAAGGATTTTTTCTTTATTCTCTTGGCATAGCTGAAATTGGATAGGGGCTGAAGTAGGAGTTGATCTCCTCTTCTATTTTCAGTGCCAACCTCTTTGCTGTTGTATTCTTTTCTATATAAGTTGGCTTTTTAGCCTTGAATTATATCCCTCTTTTGGCAAGTCCAAATTCTGCCAAAGACTAAGTTGTAACTTTTTTCAGATTAATATAAGGATAGTTTTCAATTTCTAGCTATTGGTATAGTGTATTTATGTTAGTGATTTGCATAAGTGATAGAATTTTCTTCCTTGTCAAGTCTTGATTCTTATGTAGTTACTAGCTGATTAGATTATATAGGTCATGTTCTATGTTTGATATCTTTTAGTTGAAGTTATAGTGGATATAAGCAGCTAGTTAGTGTTTTGAATTAGGCCTATTCCATCATTTCCCTCAAGCTTTAATCACTAGATAAAATATTTTTCATGAAATACTTATGCATAGTGGTCAATTAGAGTTGAAAGTTTAGCCCTTTTCTTGTTTAGATCAGTGTTTTTTAGGAGTTTAGATTGAGTAGAATCAACTCAAAATTTAGGTGTGTCACCATCATTAGGTAGGATTTTCATTCAATTTTATTTTTGCATTTTGCCCAATAGTTTTTAATGTAGAGTTGAGATCCTAATTGATACACCAAAGGGAGCTAGCCCTTATATCTAGAGATTCAATCCACTGATTAGGTCACCCACAACCTAGGCATTTTTTCCATGTTTTAATAGGCTGTGAAGGCCTAAAACTACCTTCACATGGGTGCAATTCTAATTGACAACAATTTTTGGCATGCCTGATGGGACCTATTGGAGCTGGTCATGATGAAATTGTAGTTACAGCAGTGTTTTTCATGAAGTATTTGGTGATTCCAAACTCAAGCAATTACTTCTATTAGTCCAGGTATGATTTATATGTAAGTCTTATTCTTATTGGATTATCATGAATGAGTTTTGATGGCTATGTATGAAGAGAATTCTTATGATATGTTTCCTTATCAGCCCTATGATGAATCATACAAGCCTTATTATGATACCTATGAGTCTCTTTATGAGCCTAATCAGCCTTATCAAGAGTATTATCAAAGCTATGTTGAGCCTTTTCAAATTTCTTATGATACTTATTATCTAGAGCATGATGCTTACCTTGCTTTATGAGCCATATCAGTCTCAAGACCAGATTTCATCTTTTCCATATGGCTATGATGTTGCATATGAGCAGTCTTGTCTTCAAGAAAGAATGAATGAAATAGAGCTCAGAATACTAGCATATGTAAGAAAACTTTATTTGAACTCTCAGTATGAAGAAGTGAATGGTCTATTTCAAAATGTGTCCAATGATCCAGAAGAAGATAAATGGGATGTGTATTCTTGTATTAAAAAGGATGGAGGCTTAGGAGAGGAAGCAAAAAATCAAGTTGAACCACTTGTCTACAAAGGGTTCTTGTGTTCCTTATTCTCGTGAAGTTTTTAATCATGCCCAGTGTGTGATAAGGGAGATTCTTAATTTTATTCAAGAGCCTATTTATGAGACAAAAATTATTTATATCCCCCTTTCTTCACCACTCATCTCTCAAGCATGAGTTGTCCATGAGGACAAAGAGGTTTTAGACTTTGATGAGGTAATGGCCAAGTGGAAGGAACAAAATATATAGGTCTTTAAGAGTTTCTCTTTCCCTCCTCTCCAAACTCCCTAGATAATTCCATTGACCTCCAGATCTTTAAATATGATCATGATCAACCTTCCATGCTTCATACTCCCTCTCAAATAAATGAATTTCATCACCCTTGCACCATCTCCCTTCTTCAAGAGGAGCTTGTTCTCTAGAAGATTGAAAAAGGGGTTATAGCTGCAGGTCAAGTTCTTGCAGAGTGTGAAGAGGATGCTTTAGTTGTGTTTATGGAATATTTTCACATTGATACTTCACTTAAGGTTCTAATTGAGGATCCAATTATAGCTGAGAGTGAGAAGGCTAATCTTGATGAGTAGGAACTCTAAGAGGAGTTGGTATAAATTGAAGTCATAGTTGAGTTAGAGATATCTCCTATTGAGAAGGATCTAGATAAATTTCAAGCTGATCCTATTAAAATTGATCAAAATGAGGAACATAAAGATGATTGGTAGCTATACCCCCAATTTTTGTAAGAAATTGAAGATTTCTGTCGAGATATGTTGCCTATGGAAGAGCATGCTTATGAGAAATTTGATCAAGAATCAACTATTCAAGATCATAATATAGATTGGTTTTCCTATTCAAAGCTCCTTAAAGAGATGGATGAACTATTAGTAATTGATAATAAGGATGTGGTTATTCAAAAATAATGCATAGATGAGATATCACTTAACAAGGTGGTAGATGACAAGTCGTATGAAAAATATCAAGAAGTATTTGATGAGTTTGTCTTTGTTGGTGACTGGTTTACTTTTGGTGACTCATTTGAGAAGATGCTAATATAGTTGGTGGACAAGAAATATTCCTCATCAAAGGTTATTATTAATAAATGTCCTACCTTACAATTTGTACCATCTCTTGTAGTGAATGAGGTTATGAATTTCCCTTTTGATCTAGGTGGATCATGCTTTCTCATGGTTAGCTAGGTTATTTGTTAGTTTGGTTTTCCTTCAATTGTTATTCAAGCATAGTAGTTTCATTTTATTTTGTTCCAAATAAGTGCTTGTTTTCACATTTACTTTGCTTAGTTAGGTTTTCCTACTTTGTGTGTTTCCCTTCTATTTTGGAGGATGAAGGTTATCTCATGCCAAAAGAGAGTTTGTAGATCATGGATCAGATCTATCTTTTCTTTGTGAATTCAAAACTCATGAATATGGCTCAAGTTCTTAATCATAACAGGCATACTTCCCATTTGAGTAACGCTAAAATGTTGACAATTTTGACCCTATAGGTTCAAAATTACAACCTCTACCATTTGAAACTTTGCAATTCATCTTGTGAATCAGTTTTGGGTCCTAAATAGTCTAAAGGAATTATTCAAGTCTACATGGTCTCTTTATTTTCGGTAGAATTATCCAAATAGAAATCCTAAGGGGCATCTTTAAAAGCAAGGGCAATATGGAAAGAATTCCTTCAAACTTTTTTTTTGAAGGAAATGAATAAAGGAAAAAGGCGCTTTTAATTTTTTCCAAAGGTTCTCAAGGGTTCATTTTCAATTTTGTCAAAGGGTAATGATCCCTTTAGAAAATATCATTGACAAAAATTCTAAAGCATGGAATCCCTTTGGGAAAGTTCTCTTTTTAAAGTTTGAGGGGCACTTGAAAAGTTCAAAGGGTCACTTTCCCTTTGAGAAAGTTCATTTGCAAAAATCCCAAAGGGTAGAGTCCCTTAGAGAAGTTTCGTTTCAAAGAATTTTGAAGGGTATGCCCTTTGGAAAGTCACTTTGCAATAATTCTTTAGGGTTGGTTTGAACTTCTAAAGGGCATTTCTTCAAAAAGGCCATTTAATTTTTTTTTGAAGGGTTCTTTCCTTTTGGGAGGGTGCATTTACAATAGTCCAAAGGGTTATTTCAAGAAGATAAAGGGTCTATTTCACTCTTTTGAAGGGAATTTGTAAAATTCCAAAGGGTCTTTTCCTTTTGGGAGGAGGCATTTCAAGGGGCAAAGACACTTAACAAAGTTTTGAAGGATTTCCTTCAGGAAGATAAATGCTGCACAAGAATTTTGAAGGAAATAAAAGCCAAAGGAATTCCTTCGAGAAAAAATCTTGAAGGGTATCTACCCTTCACAAAATTTCAAAAAACAAAGGTCTGAAGAAAGAGATAATCAAGTCTGAAAGAATTATTTTGGATAAATTATCTAAAAGAATTATTTCAGAAGATTTAATTATAGAAACAAACAAGGAAATGATTGAAAGAAAAGTCCTTTACAAAAAACTCGAAGGGTTATTTCAAAAGGCCAAAGGGCATTTTCAAGTTGTCAAAGGGTGTTTTCAAAAAGGAGAACCATTGTTAAAAATCTAAAGGTCTTATAAAAAATCCTAAATGGTAGTTCAAAAAAGACCTCGAAGGGTCACTTTGCAAAAGCTGAAGGGTCAATTCCATATGGCAAAGTTCCCTAAGCCAAAGCCCTGAAAGAGAGAGTAAGTCATAAATATTTAGTCTGGAAGAAGTCAATTTTGTGGAAAAGAGCCCAAATAGAAAATCCACAAGAAATACATGTAGGGTGACCCAAAGCAGGATTAAACACATCTCAAAATGTGTAACCATTTCAAACATGACTCTTTCAATTCTAAAAAAATGGAGACTCAAATGCATGAATGACTCAAGGAGTTTAACATTTGGAGAGCTATGAACACAAAATTTCATGCATGCACTCTTAATTTGAGTCTTTCAAATGTTTCCAATAGTTCAAGTGGAGTTCTAAATTTAGAAGTGACATGGGTTTTCATGCCGGTGAAGATCATTAGAGGTTGACTAGTCTCGAGTTCTAGTTGACTCAGTTATCAAGTGCCATATCCACTCATGACTTTCCATACAATAGAGGACATTCTCACATTCCAACTCAAATTCAAATTGGTTCAAACTTAAGTCAATACATCCAAAGTTGGCGTAGATTTCATGTATGAAAAAGAACAATCCAAGATAGGCCCACTATCTATTTTCAATGCCAAAGAGCCTTTCATGCAAGACAAAAGACAAGAAAATATTTTTAGAAGGCTATTTTCTCTTGGCATAACTAAAATTGGACTTGGGCTAAAGTGGGAGTTGATCTCCTCTTCTATTTTTAGCACTAACCTCTTGGTTATTGTATTCTTTTCTATATAAGTTGGCTTTTTAGCCTTGAATTGTATCCCTCTTTTGGTAAGTCTAAATTCTACCAAAGATTGAGTTGTAACCTTTTTTCAGATTAATAGAATGACTTTTCAATTTCTAGCTACTAGTATAGTGTATTTATGTCATTGATTTACATAAGTGATAGAATTTTCTTCCTTGTCAAATCTTGATTCTTTCCTAGTTACTAGTTGATTAGATTATGCAGGTCATGTTCTATGTTTGATAACTTTTGGCTAAATTTAAAATGGATTTAAGTGGATGGTTAGTGACTTGAATCAATCCTATTCCATCATTTCCATCAAGCTTTAATCACCAGATAAAATCCTTTTCATGAAATACTTATGCATAGTGGTCAATTGGAGTTGAAAGTTTAGCCCTTTTTTTGTCTAGATCAATGTTTTTTAGGAGCTCAGATTGAGTGGATGATTTCAAAATTTAGGTGTATCACCATCATTAGATAGGATTTTTCTTCAAGTTTATTTTTATATTTTCCCTATCAGTTTTTAGAATAGATTTGAGATCCTAATTGATACACCAAATGGAGCTAGCCCTTATATCTAGATATTCAATTCACTGATTAGGTCACCCATAGCCTAGGATTATTTCCATGTTTTAGCAGACTGTGAAGGCCTAAAACTACTTTCACAATGGTGCAAGTCTGATTAAAAATAGGTCCCAATAAAAATAAGGTGTCTTATTATCTAAATATTTTAGACTCCTTGAAAGAATACCAAGACATCTATTTCCCTTTGGGATGTCCTTCATATGCCTGGCCAAAAAGAGCTCCTATAAAAATAGTTGTCAACTATCCATACTAGTCCTTCACCTCCAAACAATAGTCATGGCTCATGTATCTCTTTAAAATGTCCCTAAAAAAATTGTGTAATAATCTAACAAATCCAAGAAATCTCCAACTTTTTACCTCACTCTCATAGTGGGTGATAAACTAATCTATAATTGCATAGTTTATAGTGGTGCTTCCACATCAGTCATGCCCAAATTTGGAGTTGATAAGTTGGGAGTAAAATATGAAACCCATAGAAAAAGAGTGCTTCAATTATATGGTTCACTTACCAAGACAATAAGGTTGATAAAAAACTTGAAGGTCTTCCTCCATGATTGTCCTAATTTTCCCATCGTTTAAGACATTGTTGTTGTTGACCTTCCTGCTTGTATTGCAATTTGCCTTTCAAGAGATTTTACAAGAAATATAGGTGGTAAATTTCAAATATCTAGTCCTTTTTGGCCTTTAGGATAACATATGGAGCTAAAATGGTAAGAATAAGAACTCAGTGTCTCGTAAGGTTTCACATTGAGCCCTATGTTGAAACAAGTTCAAATTTGAATTATGTAATCAATGAGGAAAATGATTCTATTATGGATGATGGTACTTCTTCCAAGATTGAAGGCATTTCTGATTTATTTCTTGATGATTATGGTACTAACACCTATGATCATGAACCTTATTCTTTCATGGAGGAAACTTATTTAGGCATGTATTGTCTACATGAGGAAGGAATACCAACACCCTTACTTGCCAAAGAAGAAGGTAAGGATGATGGAATGTGGAAAATGTTTTTTGATGGCTCAAGAAGTAAGATTGGTGCAAGATCTAGTGTTATTTTGGTTTCCCCATCTAAAAAATAGTACTATTTTTCATATACATTCCATTTTAGTTGCACTTTTAATGTGGTTGATTATGAAGGTTTGATTCATGGCCTTCAATAGGCAAGGAGAAAGGGAATCAAGGATTTACAAGTATATGGAGGTAATGAATAATTGTGCATCAAGTTAGTAATGTGGTTACTACCAAGAATAATTTTCTCAAGTCATATAAGCATAGGTTATGGTATTTTATTAAATACTTTAATGCATTCAACATACAATTAGTCCCAAGGGAGAAAAATAATCATGTTGATAGACTAGCTGCCATAGGAGCACAATTTGATACACCTACTTCCATAAAAGAGGAGGGAAAGACAATACCACATCAAGATAATTGTTATAGAACTTCCATACCTAATAATGAGGTGTCTTGGAAAGTTTTTTATAGTGATAAACACATTGCATACTATATTACAAAATGAAGCTGAATTTTCCTCAAGAAATCAAAAGAGACTCCAAGAATAGTTTGATAATCAGATTGTACATATAAGAAAAAAAAGATACCTAAGGGCTTGATGACCTTAGAAATTATATTTAATGAATATGAAAAAAATAATAATGAAATCATGAGTATGTCTAAAAAATATGATAACTATGAAAGGGTCTTGATCTTCAAAGATAAACTCCTCAAACTAGGCAAGGTATGTTCTACATTAGAGAAGAAAACATTTATTGATTTGCGTAGAGAGTTTCATGACATCTTTTCTTAGGAGTATAAGGACCTAAAAGGGTTTGATCCTAGCCTCAAACATTATACCATTGAATTGGAAACTTGAGTTAAACTAGTTAGGGCAAAGCAAAGGCCCATCAACCCCAAGGTTAAACAACTCATGAGGTTAGAGACTCACCAAACTCCTTGAATCTAAAATAATCTTTCCTATCAAGCACTCAACATGGGTAGCTAACCTTGTGCCTATTAGAAATAAGAATGGGGAGATAAAATTTTGTGTGGAATTTAGAGATATTAATAGAGTATCACTCAAAGATCACTATCCTTTACCCTCAATGGATCATATTTTGTCAAATTATTTCAGGTTCTCAATGTTTCTCTCTCGTAGATGGATATTCTGGTTATAATCAGATTCTAGTGAATGAATATGATTAGTTTAAGATAAAATTCACTACAAAATGGGTGGATTTTTATTATAGGAATATGCCCTTTGGTTTTTTAAATGATTGGTGCCACCTTTCAAAGGGCAATGAACATGGATTTCAAAGGTTTAATCAATGAAATTTTGTTGGTATATCTAGATGACATAACCATGTTTTATAAGGATGCTAATGAGCATATGAAACACTTAAGTCAAGTGTTTGAAATATGTAGGTAGTATGGAGTATCTCTCAATCCCAAAAATGCATCTTTTCTATCCATGAAGATAAGCTCTTAGGATGTATTATTTCCAAAGATGGTTCGACTATTGATCCTAAAAGGATAGAGGCTATTACTAGGCCTATAATTTCCCTTGCATAAGAAAGGAATCCAAAGTTTCATAGGCAAGATAAATTTTTTAAGGAGGTTCATACCTGGTTTTGTATCTTTGGTGAAACCTATCACAACCATACTCAAGAAGAACCAAGTTTTATCTTGGACAAAGGAATGTAAGAGAAGTTTTGAAGCCATTAAGAAAGAAATTGCACAAGTTCCTACTATTGTGGACCCTGATTTTGCTAAATACTTCATGTTGTATTAATTTGATAACCTTGATAATATCTCAGCTATGTTATGCAAAAGAATGATGGTGTGGAACAAATAATTACATTATTTAGTCAAGGTTAGGAAAATTATGAATTCAAGTACACATTTGTGGAGAAATAAGTCCTTTTATTGTAATAAGACTAAATAAGTTTAGGCATATGATTTCAAACAATAGGATTCATATCATGGTCTCTCATCCTAGTACCAAAGAGTTTTTTTGATTAAGGACCTTAGTGAGAAGAGGGCAGGGTGGATTACTAAGGCAATGGAATATGATGTTGATATCAAAGTGATAAAGTTGATAAAGGGTAAAGGTCTATGTGAACATCTATTTTTAGACCTCTATGGGTCAAAATAAGAGGCTTTAGTCAATCATGATTTCTCCCAACCAGCTAGTTCCTTGCCTCTAAAAAGTTGGACACAAGATGTTATCAAATTTATTCAAAGTGGCAAGTATTTTAATGGTATGAGTAGATCCCAAAGGAGGTAATTCAAATTGCAAGATATTCTTTATTGTCTTGTAGATGGTGTGATTTTTAGAAGAGATACTATTGTTGTGTTATTGATATGCATTGACAATGATCAATTTGGAGTGTTGCTTGAAAATTTCCATGATGGAACAATAGGAGGTCATTTCTCCACAAGAACCATAGCTACCAAGATCATGAGGGTAGGATATTATTGGCCTAGCCTCTTCAAGGACTACTATGTTTAGGTGAGAAGGTGTGTATCATGTGCTTTATTTATAGGAAAATATAAGTTTTCAGCTCTCCCTTTGAGGCCTATTCGAGTGGATCAACCTTTCATGTAATGGGGTCTTGATTTCATTGGCATGATAAACCCCCCATCAAGTGCTGGTCATAAATGGATACTCACAACAACTAACTACTTCACAAGGTGGGTTGAGGCAGTGGCATTGAAGAAAGCCAATGGAAATGCTATCTTAGATTTATATGAAAGTATCATAACAAGGTTTGACACTTCTTAAACTATCATTTTAGATAATACACTTGATTTCAAGGGTGTTAGGACAACTGATTAGGCAAATAAAAATGGCATATAATTGAGCACTTCATCCAACTATTACCCTTAAGGTAATGGGTTAGATAAATTGACTAAAAATAATCTAATCAAAATCATCAAGAAAACTTTGGAGGATAATCAAAGGGTTTGACACACTAAATTGAAGACAACCTGTTATGCCTATTTTCATACCCCCTTTAATTTTTCTAAAACTAATAATTTTCTGCCATAGAGATGACTAAGACATAATGTTTAAAACTATGTCGAAGACCTAATCAATTAGTAGTATATTTGGATGCATATTTTAAATTTTAAATTGATGATAATTGATTTATTAATTTGTATTTATATTTTAAATGGTTTCAAAGATCATAAATGGATAAATAAATAAAATGTGTATATGTATTTATCACTGTGAATATTTATGAGCAATCATTTTGTTTTTAGTTGATTCATGATCAAATTAGAATATAGTATTTTTAGTTTGAAATAGGGACACTTTGATAGTTGAAAGCATTATATGATTGTCATGATGATTCAGATATACATTGTCTTTTAGTTGAGTATGATATAAATTTAGGTTAGTTTTCATTTGGTAGTGTGAAAAGTTTGTGGTGACTAATTTGATATTTTTAGTGGTAATGTGAAACTTGGTTTGATTCAAATAAAAATGGTATATAAATTGGTTATGATGATAACCCTGCCAATTCATTCTCAAAATGTGATTATACAAATAGATTGGTCATAATTATCATAGTTTGAGAAAGCAATGTATTTATGGTTTTCAAATCAAACACTTCCATTTGATTTATTATGAACTTTTAAAACTTGATTATAATTTTGATATGAGTTTATCAATTTGATTAATGGATCTATCAGTTTCATATAGTTTTTAGTGGTAGTTTAGTTAACATTTTAAAAGATTTTCATGATTAAAGTTGGTCTGAGATTTGGAAAAATTATTTATTTAGGATATAAAGGGATCTTAAAATTCTAAATCATATTTGACTAAGGTTCCTAATTAAAACATTGTCTATCCTAAGTTCTTAAAGTAATATGACTTTATGTTTTTAAAGGATCTTAATTTAGGGTTATTTATCCTAAAGTTTTGAAATGGTACTAAGGAGTCTGTCAGGCCATGATGACTTCAAATGTTTTTAACCTAAATCTATGTCTTGAGGTATATAGTTTCGAAGGGCATAAAGTATTGGTAAATTCAAAGGCAATGTAGTCTAGCATCAATACTTATAAATGGTGAGTTGGCATTCAAGTTGGCAGTCTATTTGATAAGTTCATGGCAAGTTGAGTTGGTAGTTAATGGCTTACCAACTAGAAAAGTGAGTTAATGAAAAGGGCATATTCGAAGAGGCTTTGAGATCTCATAAGATTTTAGTGTTAAAATAGAATTAATGCGAGGCATACATGCCTCAATTATCATATATTGGTAAGAGGTTTAGTAGGTGATTATTATTCACTAAGTTTGATAACTTGATAATCTAGTTGGTGAAATTGCTAAATAGAACATCAATTTTGTTGAGATAATGAGTGGTTGGCATGTAAGTGAAGTAGTTATGTTAGTGGATGCTGAATACAAATAGATTGGTTTTCTTGGTTTTAGTCATTTCACAAATTTTTCTCATGGAAGAATTACTCTACCAGTTTGGTTTTTGAGTTGCAGATAGGGATTTCGGGCAGAAAGGATATAAGAAATCATGTCCAAGTATGAATTTAATAGATTAAATGAATTTTGAGAAATATTTATGGTGGTTTCAAATGAATTCTTAGTTTCATGGTAAAGAAATGAACTCTAGTCTACATGGGATATATTTCATTTGATAGGTTTGTGCATGCATGTTATGGCAGTTGAATGAACTCACAGTCAGTGGTTGAACATATCATTTCTTTGCATATATAGTGATAAGAAATGGATTTAATCTTTTTTATATTCTTGATTGAAGATGAGAATGGAATATGTTAGTTCACCAGTGTGTTTCAAGCATGGTTTTATTGAATACTTTGAGACTTTTATTTTTCAAACATGCATATTGGTATGGTTTATGTGAATAATATATATATTGAGTTTTGAAAATACCTTTAGTTTCAAATATTTAGATGAGTTTTTGGGTTTTGAAAGATTTGTTATTCTGAAGTCTTGGTTATTGAAGTTCATGTGCTTTGGGTTTTCTGTAAAAAAAAACTCTGCATGTTTGTTTTATTAATATTTGGAAAATGTTGAATGATTATGGTCAGCCATAAATAAAATTAGTTATGATGAAAAGTGGTTTGAACATATAAATGTGAATATATTGTGTTATGTTGAAGCTATAACTTTCATGCATAGGTTTTAGTTTTAAATATTTACTTTGAAGGAAAAATCTGCATATGGAAATATAGTAGGTTGAATTCTAAAAATAATGAAGGTATTGCTGGTTTCACACCTCAGTCTTGAAGTTATGTGTTTTGTTTTACAGTTAAATGTCAAAATAGTAGTGATTTGAAACTATAATAAGTGTTCTAAGTTTTTTTCAAATATTAGAAACAAATAAATAATAAAGGGATAGAAATAGTTTTCTAGAAAACTATAATTAGTTGTTTCTCAGTTTTGAAGAGTTGGTTTGAAAGGTATATTTTGAGTGTATAGAGTTCTATTTTGATTATTATATGGTAACACTATTTGAAACACATTAGTTTTGAGCCTTATTACAACATTGTTTTAGGGTTTGATATGAGATGAGTCTTGCACAAAATATTATATGGTTGCTTGTTGGTTTCTATTCTATTGTGAAATTTTTGTTGAAAATAATTTCTATTAAAATTAAATGTTGGAAATATGGTTGTTTGAAGGACTGTGCTAAATTATTTCAGTATAGTGGTGCCATATGTTTCTATTTGAAAAGCTCTTGTGGATTCCTTTGAAATTTATTAAAATGAATATATACATAAACTATAGGTGGTTGATTATGTTAGAAATAATACTTCAGATGGACATAATGGATGTAATGATATCTTTTGAAAGGATTTTTGAAGTGATTTAAATTTGGTACTTGGAATGGTTTTTATGGAGATTTGAGTATAATTATTTTCATCAAGGTTTGATTGAAAAAATGAAATATTGTGATAATATTTTAAAATCATGAATATTTAGATCAATAAGAGACATTATAGTTGCAGGAAAACTATAATTTAGAAAGATGATTTATTATTCAAAGTTTATATTTGATAATTTAGTCTCTTATTTGGTTTTGAAGTAAGTTATGAGGTTACAATTTGAAATATATGCCACATACATGACTAAATTGGTTCAAAAATTTGTGTAAGTTTGATTTGACAAATATAAATATATGAACTTATATTCTCAGTGAAAAAAAAAATAAAAGGAATATAGAAAAGTATTATGATATTATAATTTTATTTTGAAGTTTCAGTTGATTTTATGGGATATTTTGATGAAATCAAAAGAAGATGCTACAATGTTGTTTGAAACATTTGGAAAATTTTAGTTCAAATATTTTGTTGATATTAGACTCTGTGTTTGATAAATAGTTTGGTTTCATATTGAATGAATACATGTTAATTTTTCAACCATCTTAATCAATTTTCTTTGAATATATTTCAATGTTTAGGATGTCAAGATGAGATCAACCTAGATCGAGTAGAAGTATTGATAACAAAGACTTGGGTCAAAATTATGACAATGTGAATCAGCAAAATCCAAACAAAATTTTTTCAAGGGGTGGTTTTAAGGCTAGGAGATTTGGCCCTAGATTTAATAGAGATGATAGGATGTCTAACCACTTTGATGCTAATGATTCTGATTTTTAGAATGTTTTAAATAATTTTCCTTTCAATACAACTAATCATTGGGGTAACTAAAGATCTTATGGCCATAAATTTGGTGCTAGGACTCCTCACAATAGTTCCTCTCACCATTTACAAATTAATACACATCATTTGCTGATACAGTCACCTATTTCTAAAAGACTTCAGCTAACTAGCTAGCCTTACCCTAGAAATGAAGTCATTCAGTTCGATGTTGAAGTTTCCCATGCCAATAATTTTGTTAATCTTGCCTTGCCTTATGTTTATAATGAGCCTTCATCTTCTCAAATGGATCCTATTTTAGGTTGTAATGAATTGAGTTTGAAGGAGCCACATTCAAGTTGTAGGAAATGCACTCTTGATATCCATCCTACTACTTCAAATAAAAGATTAGATAGTCATAATGATACAAACACTCCAATTAAGGTTAGAGTTCTCAAATAGATTAAGCTAGAGTTGGATGATCCTTTAACTAATTTTGGAATAAATATGGTTCACCTTCTAGCTATGAAGATGGATTAAAATGAATGTGTCAATGAGCAAGGGAAGCTAGTGATTGAGGTTCTTTTAGAGTCTAATGATTATTGGATGTCAATAGGATGAACTTTTATTTTTAGTTGAACTTTTAGATGGCAAAATTCTATACTTTCAATTTTGATACTTTAGCTTTCAAATTTAATGTTTTGATGATAATATATATGCCTAAGTTAATTTTGGAATATGCAT
Organism: Torreya grandis; assembly: GCA_037957365.1. Lineage (NCBI taxonomy): Eukaryota > Viridiplantae > Streptophyta > Pinopsida > Cupressales > Taxaceae > Torreya > Torreya grandis. The sequence continues at coordinate 2,529,868 of JARHVA010000241.1, read as the reverse complement.
TATGGTTTTAATATAAATAAGAATTTTATTAATCTTTGATTTATCAATTTATTTATTGATATATGTTATTCTATTTTATTATTGATTGATTAGGGTCCCCACCCATTAGAAGTACCCGATCTATATTCAAATAGTTGATCCATTAAGACTTTAAGTCTTAATTAAACTTTAACTAATAACTCTTTATATTAATTGACTTTTATAAAGTCATTTAACTAAGTTAAAATACTAAGGTTATTTATAACTTAGTTTTCAATTAAAATTGAAGCATAAAATGAGATCAAGGATTCATTTGAAGAGGAGAAATAACACAGGTATTGAGGACTTATACATTGTGAAGTCAATCACTTATCTTTCTCTTTTCTATACAACTTCTCTGAGATAGTATGACTTTTGTAGATAGACCTAATGGTACTTTCTCTTATGATTGAGTAATTACTTAGACAATGTAGGTATATCCAATTTTTATTATTATTTATAATAGATTATCTAAAGCTTGTCAAGTTTAACATTTATTGATGATTGTTATTTGCAATCCTATGTGCAGAATCCAATTATTCAACCTGAATAATGATGAAACTTTATTGTTTGTGACATTTCATTGATATATTTTTATTGTAAAAGTTGTCTCTCAAGATACTTGTAAAAAAATATGTTGGTTTTTCAAATAAAATCTATCTATTTTGTTAAGAGGACTCTCTTTTTTGAGATTCATATTTTATTATCTTGTACTTTATATTGACTTTGATTTTAATATAGTCTAATCTATTTTAGATTAATCTTTAATTAATTTAATTTTCCTTTCTATTTCCTTAGTTTGTCTTTTATTTTACTATTTGCTTCTATTTTTCTTTAAATTACTTAGATTATTATCCTTATTTATTTTATTAAAATTAGATTATTTTCTTGATTAGTTATTTCTTATAGTTTAGATTCAGTTTTAGATAATTTGTTAGACTTTATTAGATTTTAGATTTTCTTTAGATTAGTTCTAGTCTTTGTTTTATTCTTGTTTAGTTTTAGTCTTAGTTGTTTACCTTGTTTCTTTTGGTAGTATGTTATATTTATCTTTTCTATTTAATTTTTGAGTGTTGCTTTAGTTTGCTGGTTGTTGTTTATGGTGTCTCTTGTGTGTTAAGCTTCATTGATTGCTTACTTGATTGAATATTTGTTTATCTTGATTTATCTCAAATTTGATTTAATTATATTTCTTGTTTATTATCTTGAGATTACTTGGAAGATATTATAGCAAAAAAGTAAGATATTAATTTGAAATATATAATATTATTGAATCAAATTTATTTCTTTCAAGAGATTGTTTTATCCATAGAACCTATTTGTTAGATATGATAGATTATACATTCATATCTAAACTGATTCATTATTTGATGAAGTGGATTTATAGAATTATAATGGAATATGTTACAGTTGATAACTTATTTATTATTTCCCAGAATATTTAAAAAATCCCTCATGTTTTTAGGATCGTAATTGAACCTTTATAACCTTACTATTAGATTGGTATGATTCCAACTTAACCTTCTCAATAGGTGAAAGTATTGATTCATTGATGGTATAATTTTCATCGTCAACACAGCCTTATGGGCTGATAAAATAACTCCTAAGAGATAAATAGGGAGTTCTGCTTTTGTTATTCTCTATGGAAGAGAGGTTAGGCTATCTATAACCCAAGAGATACCTACCTTGGAGTTGACACATAAACTAAAGTTTCTTGAGAATTCTCTAATGGAGGTGAGGTTGACAGTATTAATGGAGTTGCAAGAGACTAGAGACAAGGCTCACCAAGCTATGGAACATCACCAAATACTAATGAAGAGGTATTTTGATAAGAAGGAAACTTCAAGAACATTCTAAGAAGGTGACATAATGTTGAAATGGGATGAAGATAGAGTAAAAACAGGGAGACATACCAAATTTGATACCTTATGAAGTGGACCATATGTCATCATCAAGTGCAAACAAAGAAAATCTTTCCAATTAACAAGGATGAGTAAAGAGGAGATACCTATCCCTATGAATTGGATCTATTTAAAGCCTTGATATTGAATAAATGAAGGTTAGTCTTGTAAATAGTAGATTAGGTGTGTGTGGTTTTCTTTGTATTGGTTATGTTCCATAAGTGTTCTAGTTGAACACATGTTTATTTTTCTTTGGTGTGTCTTATTTTGTGTGTCCTTTCCTTCATTTTTGGTGTGGTTTAAAAGATAAATTGTGTGTCAAACTTATGTATAGGTGACTCCATGTCTCAATGGATAGGATTAGGCTACTCATCTTGGTAGAGAAGGCATACCTCCCTTGGGAAATCACTAAGAATGTTGACTATTTTGACCACAAGTCAAAATATGTCAACCTCTTATAGTCTAAAATTGATATAGGAGTCTATTATAATGTCATAGGGTGTGTAATAATCATTTTAATGTGTTTTAATGTGTTTATAGCCTTGGTCATAGTCCAATTTAGTCCTTATGTCATTTGATGTCACTTAGAAGTCATTTTAGAGTGATAAAGGAAGGTGGTATGGTTTTAAAAGGTGTACAAGTGTTATAATATCTCTTCCAAAATCCAATATGTCATATTCCTTATCATTAATGTTAGTACTAATTAAAACTTATAGGTTCCTAACTGAAATCAAGAAAACAAGTGAAAAAAAAGAGTTTTGGCTATTTTATGGTCTATAAAGGAGAGTGGCACATGAGAAAAGCTTATGGAATAGATATTCAAATTCCTTGACTACATTTACAAACTTGATCTACTTTGGAAGTACTAAAAATGGACCATTTCTCTTCTCCATAGCTCTACTAGGCATACAAAATTGGTCAATAGGTCTTTTGATAGTATGACTAATAGGAGAGGTTTAAGGTCAAATGCTATTGGTGGCAGATATTAAAATTATTATAATTAATTTTCAAGATAGGATTTGGAATAATGGTTTCCTATACTTCATGAACCATTATTAATAAGTTTATTGTATTGTTTTGCATACTAATCTCTACATGATGTATGTTTTGCTTCTGTATGAGATAGTCCATATAAACCCATTGATGAATTTTATTAAAAAATATGTGGAATTACTTATCTCATTTTTCCATCTTTGTCTTCATGTTAGGAAGTGACTTGAGGAGCTAAACATCTCAAACGTAAGTTAGGGTCACTATTTCCAAGTTGCAAACATGATCATCAACTATAGAGATTGTCATTCCTCTAGTGATCTTAAATGAATGGAGTATAATATAAATTATTATTATTAGGTCATGGAAATTACTCTTTCCTTCCAATATTACATTCCAATATTAACATCATGAAAGTTATAGTCAAGAAGGACTCACAGTTAACTCCCTACATGATTCCATACATAATCAATTGAGTGAGGTGTGTGAGGTACTAAGGATGCTCATGAAGATGTTATAAAGAGTCAAAGATGCGTTGAACACATTATTTTTACATGATTAATCAATTAAAACCTCCCCAATAGCATATTATGGACTGTGATAATCAATTCTCATATATGCACAATCATACACCATTGATGTACACCTACAGGAGATTGAGAATGTTGGAATGGGAAGTGTTGAAACTTGTTTCAAGTCCTTAAAGGTTGTAAGTATTCATTTTAATACCTTGAGAATATCTAAATATGATTATAATTCATACACTATGCACATTTCTCATGTTCCTACTCATTTTCCTACATTAAAAAAAGTCCACCTATAGGTGCCCCCCTCTACAGAGATTTGAAAGTGTTGCTTAAAAGTGTATGAATATGTTGTGAGACCTTATTGAGGTCGTAAGATGTTGAATAGACCATGAAAATAAATTATGGAACTATGAGGGGAAAGTAAACTTTATAAACAACTTCAAGTTGAAAATCTGAGCTTTAAGGACAAATTTCCCTAAAAACCCAAAAATAATGCCCTGGCCACTTTTGGTGTGACTATATAATGATGTGGCATAGAGGATAAGTGAGTTTGGATGTTTCCATATTGCATCCTTCATGAACAAGTATTATATTTCAAAAGGTGAGAGGGTGTTTGGTCCCAAAAGTGATGAAAAGGAGGCTTCCAAATCATGCATTTTTTCACTATAGAAAGGCAATATTTTATATATGATATTGAACTCTCAAGTGGCTTGTAACCCTAAGTAGTAGTACAGAAGCATGTTTTCATTATTAGGTGATCTTATTGAAGTTAGGAAGATAATTATGTCTGAAATAACATCAAATTAGGATGGAATACAAGGTCTTGGTCTTGACCATCACATACAGGTGCACCATTGTTCTTAAGGAGACTACCTATAGCTTGACTATAGGTACATACAATACCATAAGTCAAACCTTAGAGATTACACCTATAGACATGAAAATTGGTTGATTAAATTTGGTTAAAGGAACTCAAACAAATCATAGACCATGTGACAAAGGTTTTGAAAAGTGTAAATGCATCTACAAGCCCTTTTTTGCTCTAAGGATAGTCAACTACAATTGATTGTGGCATGTCAGTGATCCAAGAATAAATGGTCTTGATGATGGTCTAACCTAAAGCATGGTATGAGAAAATGATATTGTGAGAAGAAACTTGAGGACTTAAAAATGGTATTATATCAATGATTCAGGGTCTAAACATACAATACACACCTACATGCAACTCTCTCTTAAGCAAATAACATTATACACAGTCTGTCAATCTTGGAAGGTGTACCTTAGAGAACTTAGCAAAGGTTGATATTATGAATATGCTTTGATTATCTTCAAAAATGGTGGAAATCATATCAAGGGGTTCCCATAGCATGAAATAGGGTAAAGAAGAGTTCTTAAAGGACAATTTATAGTCATATTTGCAAACCTTACACATAATCAAGGTTCAAAAGGTTTATCTTAGGTTTTTAAGGAATTGAGGGATATATTGAGGTGATATGACCATGAAAATTTGTAAAGAGGTTCCTTACCACTTAATTAAGACCCTCATACTACCTTTTTGTCTAGTTTAATAGGGTAGACCTCTATTTTATCTCAGACAGAGGGCACTCCTAGGGAACTAAAACCTACAGGTTTAGAGGAATCTTGATGAGAAGGTGGTATATAGGTTGATGAGACCTTTAAAAAATATGTAAAGAGTTATATTAGACATGACTAAACATGATAAAAGTCTCATATGTGTCTAATACCAAACAAAATGGTCTAAATTCACAAGTATGCAGACAAACCTACTAGATATTGACTAGGCCTAATGGCCTAAAGAGGTCCAACATCATTTCCAACACTACATGAGCATGCTAAAACATTGGAACATGTTTATAAGGAGATATAAGGTGTGTTACAACTTCTAGTTTATAGGGGAGGTAATAAAGGAGTTGTTTCTTGAATCAATAGCATGGCATGTTATGCAAGATGTGGAAGAAAGCTTGAGAAGCAAACTTGAAATACTTGAACTTGTATAGACACTTAGCATGGGAGCTCAAGGAGCTAATACAAGTTGGAGAGGGTCCTTAGCAAAGATTTTGTGGCATTGCTTAGAGGATTGAGCGTCAAGATTATATGAACAATGCTTAAGAGATAAATCATATTTAAATCCTTGGTAATGAATCGATAAGAATAATGAAGAAGGAGAGACATATAAGAGGGATATAAAGGCTCTATATATGATTGGATCTTGTAGAGGACTATCTATGGTTCCTTCTCATCAAACTAAGTTATACCCTACTTGTACAAACAAAGTAGAAAATGGATTTTCTTGATAGTTTTGTGTGTTGTGAAGGCATGAAAGGGTTTCAAAAGATGAAAATAATTTCAAGAGAGATATTGGGACCTATCCTAACTCCTAATGTCTATTTCATGCTTTAGATAAGCTCACAAGTGCCTCTACTAACACCTTCATCTTAGCTAGTCTAAATTGGCATAGTGAACAAGTTAATGAGAAGGTGAAAATTTCAATTGGGAGACATTTTAAGCTCTAACTCATGAATATAAAGGAATTTAGGCTCTTTAAAAGGGTTATACACTCCCTTTTATGGACTAGTTTGGAAAACTAAAGACCTCTTTTATACCAAGTGTGAAAGGTGAGTGAAAGAGGAATGATTATAGCTATAGGTAATGAGAACACTTGGTTGGAGGAATTATAATCATTAGGGACACCTCCAATGCATGTTGGATCTTGTTTATAATCCCTCCCTCTTAGTGAAATAATATCATTTATCCCTATTATACTATGGTGCATTCTAATAAGGCCAAATAATGAAGGCAATTTCTAGGTAAGTAAATTAAGATTCCTATGCCACATTTTAGAGGTTTCATGTTTTGAGATACATTTTTCCAAGTATACCTTGCATGGTCTATTACATATTCCTTTTTCCTTCATGTGTAACTCCATATATTATCTTGAAAAATGGTTTAATGACTCTTGGACTTCATTCTCCTCTCTCCTCTCTCAAATTCTATAAGTAGTAGCCATTTTGGATCTTATAGGCTAATACCACACCTGGTATGGCCAAGCCCTGTTGGTTTGATATCATATTTTTCCTTTTAATAATATAAGTAATCTATTTTTGAGTTCATAAACATATTTTTAAAGTGTGCAAAGTGATGAATGGTTAAGTCTAGTGATCTTATCCTTACTTTTCCTTATCCTTTTAAGTCTTACATAAGAAGTTTTCATTATAACAGGTCATATAGAGTGTAGATAGTGTGTTAGGCTCCCTTTAAGTGTGAAAGTGTCCTTGGATTCATCAATATTATTCCTATTCTACTTACCTAAAGTGGTCTCATGCATATCACCTCTATATTGAAACACTTATGTTAGAACATCTTAGGAATTTGAGGCTAGTTTGTAGATATTTGTCTTGGTGAAAAAAGTATGATATCATAGTGGATATCTTCATGGTGTATCATCCCCTTATATTATATTTATTTTATGAATACTTATATCCCTTTTCCCTAAATAAATCAATAGTATAGGTGATAAGCACTTCAAGACAAATTCAAGGAGCTAGCCCTTAAACCTAGAGGTCTACTTCTCCTATAAGTAAACCCACATACCTAGAAGTATTCTAGTGTTTCCAAAATCTTAAAGTAGGATTGAAAAACCTCCTCTAGGGTGAAATATTTCATGACAATAGTAACATCTTAGGACCCAAAATGACTAAGAGTACATTGGTCCCTATGGAGGTATATTTGAGGCTATCATAGCCTCATAGGGTATTAATCATCATAAAATAGTTGGTTTCCCCATAACCAAGATTTTGTTGGAAAGAAAAGGGTATAATATTGATGGTCACTCAATCATTGACCATGTAAATCTTAACGTAATTTTTTTAAATCCAAACTTGTAGGAACAAGGTCAAATCTCCCATCCTTACCATCTCAGAGTTAGAGGTAATACTACACAAATTACATAAATAACTAACATCAAGAGATTCTTGACTAAGTGTAAACATATCTAGATCAATGTGGTTAATTTGAGCATGTAGAGGAGTAACACTATATAGATTCCCCAATCATATGTCATAGAGAGAGGTTGACCAATTAGTGGGGGAGTTCTTAAGTAAATCAAGGAATAAAATGTGGGAGAACACCTTGGTTATATCTGAGATCAATTCTTAGTTTCCCATAGGTTTTTGGATAGATTTGATTTATAAAATGTTTAAGGTCTAGAGATTCACACATTGATACTCTCTATTGTGCGTAAAAATATTTTCCTCTTCTTAAAATTGTAACTCTAAAACTCCAATAATTCTAGTTTTATCTTGTACTCCTAACTGAGGAGTAACATTAGTGTTAAGAGCTTCAGAAGTGGAGGTTTTGGCATCATGAGTGCATGATGCATGGGATGATTATGTTGAATTAGGTGGTTTTGTGGGCCACCCTAATGTTGATTTTGGGTAACTTGTACTTGGTGGTTAGGAAAGGGGTTTTGATAGATTTGGAGATTTTGATTTTGAGGGGCAATAGGTCCATTTTAAAGGCCCTTGATGTTTGTACTAACATTCCCCAAGAACATATCAACAAATATTTGCCTTTGGTATTATGGGAGTCTTTGGATAAATTTATTGTACTCCCTATAGTTTTGAGTATTATGTTTGATGACCCGATGGAAGAGGAAATAGACATTGGGATCATATTCCCTATGCCTCATGTTCTACCCTTGTTGACCAAACCCTTGTGGATTATTTATTTGGTAATAGGTTTAGTTCTAAAATTAGGAGAATTGCTTGACATGTTGATACTAATTTTGATTATGGTTTTGTTGTCGCATGTTGCATGTGGTGATCAGTTGGATTCAATTATGTGAATGGTAAGAGAGGGATTTTATCTCCCATCACCCATATTATTAGTGGCATTAGTGTTTCTCATGGGTCGATATTGATTATTATTCATAGGGTTTGACATTTTTCCCTAGTTAGTGATGCCATCGATAGTGGCATACCTATTTTAGTTTAAGACATTAGGGCCTTGGCTATTGGTATTATTTAGACTCACATTTTAAAATCCACCATTATTTTGGTTTGGGGTGATGATGCATCCATTAGTACCATAAGTTCATTGACCACTATCAATTATTGCTTGGTAAAATTTCAAGGTGATCTCAAGAGTTTCTAAATAAGATTGATATGATAATTTTTGAACATCATCCCTTGTCTCCTTATTAAGGTAGTGGAAATAAGAGGTCACATACATCTTATTGATCCATGTGGGGTGTAGAGGAATATAAGACCTATCACCATCTTATGATGAAATGGGTAGCAGATTCATTATGTTCTTGTTTGATGTGAAATAACTCTCATATGCCATTCTTTAAGAGTTTATTCATATCAAAATCTTTGACAAACTTAGCCATAAATTACAAAAAATAATTTATAGACCCATTAGAGAGGTGATAATACCAGTCAAGTGTAATTCCCCCAAGATCATGGGGAAATTTTTTACAATAACCCCTTCCTAAGGTAAGAGTTCTTTAATAGTTGTAGCATAATATTTGACATGTGCATTGGGATGTCCTTCCCATTTTAACTTGGGAATGTTAGGTAGGGGATGAGAAAGAATAACCCATCATATGTTGAGATCAAGAGGCTCCTTAAGGTATTTAATGTAAGTCCCCATATTGCTAAAGTTTATTTTTGTCGTATTACAACTAGAGTAGAAATGGATCACACAAGGGTTAGTTTGGTAACCATTAGGATGGATACAAGAAGCTTGATAAGGTGGAGTAGAATAAGTCAGAAAATAGTTATCAAACTAAGTAAATTTAGAATACATATGAAAATAAGGAGGGATATTATTAGATGTAGGAGGGGAGGTATTTTTTTGAGATAGAGTATATGTAGTTTGAATGTAGCCTACATTTGTGTAAGGTGGGATATAGCTTATTTATAGAGGAGGAGTGTACATGGAGACATGTAACTCAGAGGTGTGAAGAATTATGGGTTGTTAAACATGACATAATTTTATAAAGGTAGAGCATATATGTACACACTCATTATGGAGGTTTGAATAGGAGTTTGATAGGATGGAGGAATTTTATAAGTGTTTGGATTAGAGACCCGATGGGCAAAGATGTCCCCAAGGGGTTGGTTGGAGACATGATTTATCTAGGTCACATGCTCCCATTACGATGGAAGCATGTAGGTTTTTTGTTGTGGCATTTGATGAATCATCATTTAAATGAGAGAAGGATAAGGATGAGATTATGCAAGGGGATTTGGGATCATCCATAAACCCAAAGCTTGTTATTTTCTCTCCAGGTCATGGATGTGACATACTTGGGTGTTGATGAGTTTATCTTGGTTAGTGATTGTGTTAGGCCTAAAAGTATCTTGAATAGGAGAGGAGGTGTGAGAGGGGTTAGTTTGAAGAGGTTGGTTTTAAGAAGGATCCTGAGACGTAGTGGTTGTAGTTTACACCAATGGGTTGGAGGCATTTTAACTCCTACTAGGGGGATGCGCTCACATATAATTAACCTCATCTTCCAAGTGGGAGTTTCTTCCCAAATAATGATCATATTTAACAATGCTTTCTATGTCTAGGCTTTGTAGGATGATTGATGGCCTAGTGGCCATGTGAGGAGTAACCATGCCTCTCCTAGTGTGGGTCATAACATTGAATTTAGGTTGGTTACTTACAGTTTTAGATATGTTTCATATCTTCTAAATAAAGACCCCACTACTAGAGGTTAGACACCTATTCCCATATTTTTCATACATTTCATATTAATATTAAGTTTAGGAGAGAGGTATTCCATTCCACCCTAGTCCCACACCTCCTTATTGACTCTCTCAACACCTTAGAGGAATAAGAAAAAATTCTTAATCCACTAATCATTATCATCCCTTGGAAAAGTCATCACTAAAACATTATTTAGGCCTAGTTTCCCATTCTCGCATCCTTCTTATACTTGGGTCTAGCCTCATCTTATATCATTCACATTAATGGATGAAATTTATTGGGCATAACCAACTTAACAGAGTAGATCTCTTCTTGCAAGTCATTCAACCTAATCTCCCTCATTTCCTTAGTTCTAACATCAACTCAGAGTTTTGTCTCCTTGTGATATCAAAGATTGAAGGACCATGAAAATATATTTATACATAGATTGATGCTCTTAAAGCATTGTGATGTTTTTGAGGTCTTTTTTTACATCATGAGAACCCCTTGCCACCACCCATTCTAAATCCCATTCCATAATCATAGAATTGGTAGTATACATTGGTGTTAAAGGTTGGGTTGTTAAAACTCACCAATGATGACTCACTAGATTTGAGTTGGCTTATCCTATAGCCCTCTAGGCCAAGAGATCCACCTATGTCCTATCTAAACATATTCTACATATATATGAATACTCTTAGAATAAATGGAAGGAAGAGAGAACATGGAGAAGGGAGAAAGGAGAAGATGAAGAAAATTAAAACACAAAGGATGGAAATCCTTCCCATCAGGTTCACCAATTTGTGTACATGCAAATAACACATGCTAAACTTTACACTCAACTCCCTAAGGTCAGGTTGAATGAATTGACATAATGTATGGGATTTGTATTAGGTTGGTTTTTGGGTGGAATGAGATTTGGAATGGGTGGTGGAAAGGGATTATCATGATGGAAACTAAATACATTATCAAAATTATGGTGCTTATTGACAACATCAAGTTATGCATAAATAGAGCTCCAAGGTCCTTCAGTCTCTAAGATCATGAGGAGGCAAAGATCCTAGTTGATGCTAGAACTAAGGAAATGAGTGAGATTAGGCTGAATGACTCATAGAAATAGGTTTTATCTATTAATTTGGCTATGCCCAGTCAATGTCATCCACAAATATCAATGATATAATATGAGGCCAGACTTGAAGAGAAGAAAGAGGTAAGAATGGGAAACTAGGCCTGACTAATGTTGTAGTGATGACCTCTATTCTAAGGGAGGACAATGAGTGATAGGTCATGAATTTTTTCTTATTCATCTAAGGAATATATAGAGTCAATAATGAGGTGGGGTATTGGGTTATAATAGAATACCTCTCTCCTAAGCTCATTATTAATATTATACTACATGCTAACTATGGGACTAGGTGCTCTAACCCTAGGGAAAAAGCCTTCTCTAGCAAGACTGGGTGTTTTGAGAAGTTTCATCCAAGAGGGATTAAGCTATGAATAAACATATGAGATTGTGTGTGTGTGTGTGTGTATATCTTGTGTTCTTAGAAACAAGTTTTTATTTGGCTTGCATGATTGGGCAAGCCTTTTGGAAATGTTTTTGTGAATGTTTAATTGAAATGAAAAATAATTACTTGATGAAATAAAACAATTAAAAATATAAATAAATAAACAAACTTAAACCAAATAAACCAACACCTTTTTTATTTTTGCAATTAATTTTTAATGGATGCAAAGTTAGAGAGAGAGATTTATCTTAACTATGCAAGTGCTAACTTTTAACATTTCTAAATGTGGGATATATGATGTTGTTTGTATAATTTAAATTATTTAATAAAAAAATATAAACTCCAAATAACAAATACTATGAGGTTCCTATAGTTTTCTCTCACCCAAACAAGTCAAGAACAAGTTTTAGCCTTTCTAGGTCTTGGATGTTAGTTATAAACAATGTATTTGAAATGAAAATGAATGATTTGAGTTTGATTTTTTTGATAAAAATTAATTAAAACAATATTCTCAATTTATTCAATCAATGAAAATCATAATCACAATGACACTTCTTATTCAACTAGGTTTGTCTAGGTTTTTACTAGTCACTAATGGTTTGTTTTAAGAATAAGACAACTTGTTCTAAAGCTGAAAACTAGTAATTTGAATGGATGTGAATGTATGATATACCTTATAACATTTACCTAATGTTTAAATAAGATATTTTATTTTGAAATAATCTATTGAAATGATTACAAGGAAATAAGGAAACTAATTAATGTTTTTTTACAAAGACAACAGAGAGAAGAAATATTATTCCTATTAGAAATAGATTTTTAAAAAATAAATATTTAAGATAATAAAAATATGAATATAATATAATATAAAAAATAAATCTAATTTAAGAACCCCAAACCTAATCTTGATGTAGACCAACTAAAGGCAATAAATTTGTTGCACTATGGTCCTCAGTATCTTGGCTCCTTTTACTCAAATGAAGATGTTAAGAGATCTATAAAAATGAGGGTGGATAAATAAATATAAAAAATTAGAGAATAATTGAATAAAAACTTCTCAATTTAAGGAAAAATTGAATGTGGCTAGTTGAAGAAACTATTTGTAAAGACCTAGTTGTAAAAATAATAGCTCTTCGTGTCTGTAACTATGTAGTCGAACATGAAAGTAATAAAAGTGAAAGATCCAAATCAATTTTACTAGGATATGGATGTAAAGGATTCAAAACTCTTAATCTCTAATGTAAAATTTTAGATCCAAAATCAAGCCAAAATTGGCCTACTTGTAGAAGAGTAATGGAGCTTGCATGAAGGAGTTTAATTGAGTTGAACTGGAAGTTGAATTTAGGAGGGACTCAAAATGTTTGGAAATAGAAGAGGGAGTGAGATGGGCTTGATTGGAGGTGGATTTAGGATGTAAAAATAAATAAATTTGATAATATTCATGTAAAACATGTCAAGGAATGAATCACAAAGGCCAAATTTAGAAGTAATGGTGATAGAACCACCCCTGTTTGTAGGGGTGATTACATAACCACCACCTTTGGGGAAAAAACCACCACTATAGATTACAAAAAATACCTTTAATTTAATATAAAACCACTCTCTTAGGACATAACCATCACAAAATTTTACACAACTTTTGTGACGAACCCATCACCAATGCAGTGGTTTTTTGACCTCCTAGGGTAGTTTTGTCACCTTATAGGGTAGTTCTATCAGTAATGAGAAGTTTTTGAAAATATACTTAGGGAAGCTACAAAGGCCAACAAAATGGGGTTTTAAGGGACATAGGATACATAGGGAAGCAAAAGAGGATATAATTCTAGAGAATTCTTGTTTGATCATTATTAGGAGGTTAATGCATCATCATTAGACTTGTCATGTCAAGAATGTTGCACAGTACAAAAATTAGGTGCATACAATACCTTGGGATATTTGAGATTGTATCTTATATAACTTATAATTAGATGTAAAAAAGTTGATTTTTTGGCACTTATATAGTTAGTTAAGTTGATTTTTTATAGCTATTTGTACCTAAAAATATTACAAAGGATGTAATATTCTCAAAAGTGTATTAAATTTTGAACATGATATTCATTTTTTAAATATGATATTCATTTTTTGAATATGATATACATTTTTTTAAATTCTAGTGTTTATTTATTTTTAATATGTATTTAATATTTTAAATTAAAGTCCATATTTTTTATATTATTTATCCATAAAAGGATACAACCCTTAATACAATGCATATGTTACTTTTACCAAAAGTGCACAAATATTTATGCATAATTAAAGAATTATCCATTAATTATAATTAGGAATCCATTCACAACTACAATCACAACTATTGAACCCTATCTAATAATTTCTCCCCTCTTCCTAGTGGCACTGTAAACATATAAATTTGGTATTAGATACTTGACAATGTCATCTTTCATCTATCCTTGACATACATGACTTGTACATACACATATAACTCTTGTTCACACTTTATCCTAACTATTTGATTATCTATGGAATTAGCATTCCTAATTTACCATTATTCACATAGATGATCTCTTTAATATTATAAATGATCCATCATATTTAAAAAATTGTCTTAATATCTTAGATCATTATTTTCTCCTTCCTTGATAGTTTTGGAAAGAGTCAGATGATGGCTATACCAGTAGAGTCTACATTTCCTAACAGTGACCCAGGGTTTCAAAAAGGTTATTCTTCAAGCTTAAATTCCTCATATGGCTCAGCCCACACATTTCACATTTTGGATATGATTGTAATTTTCCCAAGTATATACACACCTTAAGTCTATGACTATTGTTATCTATAATCCATCTGGCATTGTAGTTGCACATTGAGAAATACATTTAAACATCCTTCAGGTGTTGTCTTAAAGCATCCAAATATGAAAATATCTCAAAATAAAAATCATTATGCCAATTCTAAACACTTAAAGTGAGGTCAAAGTTACTTATTATCAAGTATCAAAAGCTAAATAGGTTGCATTACATTATAATATATCACTATTGAGCACACATACACATAGGTGAAAGATAAACATGTGGTTTGATCCCTCTTCAATGTTACAAAATGTAAGAAACTCTAAATCACTTAACATAGTGTGGTTGGGGTTGTTCAACCCATATTTATAACATGTTATTACCTTAATGTATGGTGTGTCTAGGGATATGTGTGGCTGACTTGTGGCTTACAGACCTCTTGTACTATCTTGTCACATTTTTATGTGTTCATAGTAAGGTTAGCCCATGTAATAACCATGTTAAGTAGAGTATATATAAGAGTTAGTCATTATTATTTAATCATCATATTATAAATTATAATATTATTGCATTATTTTAGAGGTTACCCCTCAAAGTGGCTCAATTATATTTATCAAACATTCTACTCTTTTATCAATAATTATTGTGAATCTTTTATCTTTGATCTCAGTTCTACGATATATTATTCTACTATGCAAACATATAAGTAATTTCATTACAAGTAGTATCAGAGCTTCAAGTTGGGAAAGTTTTTGTGGTGATATTTTTTTAGATCTGATGTTACGTATCTCTTATGAGCTGAAGGACAAAAAAACATAACTTGGGATTTGGGAAGAATTTAATTTTTTCATCATTGTAGTATGTTTGAAGTGATTTTTTGAAAAAAGTAGTTAAAATTTGGAAACTTTTTGACCTTGTGAAAATTATCAGTTGTTGGATTCATATTTTTGAAATTATTTCAATAATATATTATGCCAATACACTTTTTAGGATAAAAATTTTCACCCTTGTACACATTATTAGTCATTGGATTCATCTTAGTGAGGAAATCAAAAGAGTCTCTTCTACCGATACAATTTTTTTGGGGGTTGAAACTTTTTTAGGGTATATGCATGATTAGTTATAACACTTGAAGACACATGAAAGGGAAAAAAATCCTAAAATGCCTCACAAGGATGACACAAAGTTTAGACTTCTGATTGATTTATTTTAGAGGTGGTTTAACAAATTCAATCAGAGTTACATGGCATGGTGAAAAAATATAATATTTATGCAGTTAAAGGGGACATCATGGGGATGAGAGGGGACCTAGATGGATTATGAGATCAAGTATAACAAATAACTAGAAATTGTCCAACTTTACAACCTAGTATTTACAAAATAACCCTCCACCACTCTAGTTTGGTTCTCCTCCTCCAAACAATTACACCTTCAATCCTAGTCTAAAGTTATTAGTAGATGTTCCTAGAAAACCCATTAAAACATGCTAATATAATAATAGTTGTGTGATAAGTGACAAAATAATACAATAGACTACATTTCAAATTGAACTTATCAATCGATCAACTAAAATAGGAATAGAGATGTAGGAAACATAGACTTCATAGATAAAGAATGTTCGACAGAATCTACATGACTAATAGATTTTAAAAAATAGAGAAATCATTACACATAGAAAAACCATAAAATGCATATATGGCAAACCATTTAAAAATTATATATTAATCTCTATCACAACATAACCATTTTAAAATACAACTAAACACTACATATAGAGTTTTACAAGGCATTATCCCTTCATATGCCAACCTTTCACTACATCCAAAGGAAAGACTCTTCACATTCTATAGACAATTAATATGCTTCTGAAGATCCAAATACATACAAAAAGAGAAATAAAAGACAAAATTAATATGATTCACACATGTGTCCACCACTTAAACTTTATTATTTTTGTAACCTTTTTCTGCTCCCAACACTTTCCTAGACTTGAATAGTTGTCTCATCCTAAGACAAAGTCACATAAAAGGTACCTTGAGTTGAAGCTTGAAAACTCTGACTGCACTAAGGAACTAAATCAAAACCAAAAGTTTTCGTTATTTCTCAAGATTCTATTTACCAATTTTCATGCCTTGTGAACTACTTAGCTAACCTTTTAGGTTTTCAATTAAGTAGTGTACTAACCTACCACCCTTATAGGTTTTCAATAGACTAACTTGACTAGGTGGCCACCCTTTATAAGTTTTCAACCAAATTGGCCCCACTCTTCATGCTTTAGGCCATCCTAATCAAGGATAATTTTTTTTTCAAAATTAAAAAAAAAATTAAGTGAGCTCAATACTTACTGAGCATGTGGTGGCATGCTTTGAGTTGGTTTTGTATGAGGTTGCTATGTTGATTTTTCCTAAGGTGCGAAAGAAGAAATTGGTTTTGTAGAATATATTAGTGGAGGTTATGGTTGATGTTAGATCATTGGTTGAGAACTTGTGGTAGTATTCCTCTGATAGAGCACCTATTTAAGCTTTTGAGGAGGAATAAATTCAAGATCTTCAAAAAATTGTGTGATGGAGCTATCCAAATGTGATAAATCTTGTTTGAACATTTTTTTAGTTGGTGAGAACTTCCCACAGCATAGTGAGTAATGTGTACAATAGGAATTGAGTTGCCATTAGATTCTAAATATATTCATCTTTTGTGATGTTGATGAGTTCCCTAGAATTTGACACTTTGATCTAGATATCCTAGGATATCTCCTCTAACTGATCCACATGCCTATGCATTTGAATGTCAACAAATGTATCACACATAATCTCATTGTTCCAAGTGTGTAGCTTCTGCATGACCTTATCACATGGTTCAAGAAATTGCTTGAGTGTGCTATCCATTGATATAAAGATACATAAAAGATATTCCATGACAACTTTAGCTTTGTCTACCTTATCAAAGTCTACCTTGGCCTCAAATAATGAATTGGTGAATTATTGTTTCTAATTAAGCATGCTTTTAGTGATTTATTTGACATGGATGACATTTGCATCCAAAACTTTCTCATATTCTTCCAAGATCTCAAAAATTACCATTGTATCTACTTTGATCTTATTACATTGACTATAAAGTGATTATATCTTCTACATAACAATCCAATCCTTTATTAGTTTTGATAATAAGGATGAGAAATGATTTTCTTATTACATGACTTGGTCACCCAGGACTTGGGTGACCAATATATGGCAAGTTTTATTTATGAGTTGGTGTGCATTGGTGAACTAAATGTATAGAACTATGTTTTCCTCTCATAGCTACAAGATTTCTTGATCCAATGTTGAATCCTCCTACATAGTTAATTCTTTAAATACAACTACACCTTCAATTTGCTTAGCAAGTAGAAGTTTGAAAACATCTAGAAATGCTTCGATATTTGTTGTAGACAAAGCCATATAGGAAGTGATATCCAACATAGGTGTCTTCTTTATCTATTCCATGGAAAGAGAAAAGGTTGTGTGAAAGGTGGGTTATGTAGGGACATCCCATAGCCATTGGCTAGTTATTTGATGCCTAAGTTGAGAAGCATCTTTTTGTGCACCTCCTTGAGTAGATTTTGAGCCTTGAGTTGTGGTCAATGGTTATCGGGTCTCAATTTTTTCCACCATTTTTTTGATCTTATTTTCTTGTTTTGTCAAACCTTCATACTTCTTGTGTGTTCTTCTACCTTAGCTTTTACTTCCACCTCAACCTTAGCTTTGGCCTCCACTTTAGCCTTAGCTTTGGAATTCACTTCAGCCTTGACTTTAACCTCTTCTTTAGCCTTAGCTTTGGATTATATATTATAATTAACTTTGACCTCTTCCTTAGCCTTAGATTTAGATTCTACATCAACCTTGGATTTGGTAGTCTACTCTTCAGCCTACCTCTTGGCTTGCTCCTCTTGGGTGCACAATGTTTCTTTATCCTTTTACTCCTTTTGAGCCTTGGTAACTACTCTTGCTTCATCATTATTTTATTCTGCTATGTGAACTTCTTGATTTTATTTTTATTTATGCTTCCTTATTGCTTATTCTTTCTTATTGACTTCCACTTCTTTAGATTTTTCTTTTTTGCCTCAGCTTCCTCAGATTTTTTCTACAGTCCTCTTCAATCTATTGCTTCTATTGTTATTCTTCCTTAGTAGCCTTGTGATTTACCTCTTCTTTTTTTTATTTTTCTTCTCTAATTTTCTCACCTCATTATTAGTTGTTTTTGCTTGCACAACACACCCTATTTTTAGTCTAAAAATGGGGACCCTCTTTTTACTTTAGGGTATGATCTTATACTTCAAGGTATCTAGTGTGGTTGCTTGTCTAATTCACATCAAGGGTGTATTAAGATAAAATCTAAATGTGCATGAGTATAATATGTATTAGTATATTTTGTTTTCTTGTGTTTTGAAACATATTTTATATATTCCTCTTAGACTATTTCACCTTGGATTTGTGCAAATTATCTAGCTATTTTAGAGTTTTTATGGTTTCTTTTCCTAAGCAATTTAGTCCATTTTTGCTTCCTTTTGAGTCAAAATGGATAAATGTTTATAAGGTTTAATTTTCAACTTAGTTAATTTCATATAAATGGATTAAACCAAATTTAAAATCGAGCAAAATGTCTAAGTATATGCATTACTTCATTTTATACTTAGTCATTTTTTGGCTTTTACCTTAGCCATTTTTATTTGAATTTCTTAGTTATTGATTTTTAAATTTAGATTGCCAATTGGGCTTATTTTTGTTTACTCGCATGCACTAAAAATGCATCTCAATGGCATTTGGTAACTTTTCATGGCTCCCAAAGGCCCAAATATATCTAAGAAGACCTTTGACACTTAATAAATTTCATAAAAGTTGTTCACAACTATGTGGTACCTTTCTACTTATTCAAAAGACTTAACGAATTTCATAAAAGCTTGCCTAATGCCATGTGTTGAAATCTCAGTGGCTCCAAACCATTTAAAAAGTGTTTTGACAATGAGTCAATTCTTTAACTTTGCCTAGAGCCACATGTCACTTTTCTTCTTAACGAGACTAAGTCATTTCTCTTTGAAGGTGGCTCGATACCATGTGTTAATCACCCAACAGTCTTGACCCTATTCAAAAATATTTAAGACTTATCTTATTTTATTCAAGGTGATTTAACCTTTTAGGGTTTTATAATGAAAATCTTATGTTTATATTAAAGACCGGAGATGCCTAAATCAGTGAAATAAATATGCAATAATTAATTAATAATTTGTTATGATCTTTGACCTTGCTTAAATTTATAATAATATAAATAAATTGGCATATATAAAAACTTATCTAAAATTGATTGTCATGGATGATCTAGGTTTTTAAAGCTAAGATCTGGGTAGTTATCTATGTCATCAACATGATTTTGGTGTTCGTTTGCTCACTAAATAGTAGTGCCAGGTATGGACTATAGCACAATCTATGTGTAGTATCCTCAATGTGGCACTAATGTCCCCTTTTTGGGTTATTATTGGGAACACCTATGCTTGTGACTGTATGTCCTATTCCTATGTGCATGAAACTTGGACTTTTGTGTTGTGCCTAAAAAAATTGATTTAATATGAAAACACCAATCCTCCTTGAAAGTATGGCATGACTAATAATTTTATGTGTGTTATTAGGATGTACTAGACATCCCCAACATTCCACTATGTAGAGAGTTACTTACATAACAATAATCTTAAGAGGGATCAAGCCTGATGTAGTTCTCCCACTTCGTGTTTGATATAAGTACAAGTGAATTCTAGAATGAGAGTGGCATTAGATGCCTTAAATGTGCTTAAACTTTAAAATATTTGAAAAATGGGCTTAGGACTGTTGTAGATGGTAGTATTGAAAAAGTAGGGTAGAATAGGAATCAAATAACTTAATTTTTCTCAACTTTATCTTTGTTTGAATAAATTTTGCATCTATTTCCTATCTAGTGAATTGAGGTGAACTAGACTTGTATTTATAGGGTTTTATTGCTTATGTGGATAATAAAATGAGCTTAGACCAACCTTAAGAGATTCACATGTTTGAAAAAGTATCTATTGGAAAGAGCTAGAGATAAAGACAATAGTGCCAAGTTGGGGACACTAGTGCCATGTGGCTATAGTGTCCCAAATTTGGTGTTAATGTCCTCTTTGTAGAGCTAAGTAATTTGGATTGGGGTTTGAGATGATAATTTTGGGACTATGTCTTGACTAGCTATAAGTCATTATGGTCTATTGAATGACTATAAAAGTAAGTCTAATGGTAAAGGATAGGTCTATGGCTAGCCTAGGGATAGGTTAACTCAAGTGACACTCTTAACATCTAATTACCACTTTTGGGTGATTACATTTGCCCTCACTTTATGCTAGTAATGCAACAAAGTGAAATGACTAATATAAAGGAAAAAGAAGCATACCTGGACTTACCTTGGAAGTGAAGCCTATGTATTTGACTTTGAGTATGTGAATATAGGTTTGCATATGTGGAACATGATCCAAAGTAATTTTTTATAATGAAACATGCAAAAATTAGTCCTTAAGAGATGATCAAAACCAAAAGACTATGCTAAAATAATGTAATTGAGTAAAGTTGAGTAAAGAGAGAGGAAATAATGAATACACTTGGTTAGGTATGCAAACCAATACATGAACCTGGTGACAACTTGTGTGTGTGATTTTGCATAGTGATCATAACATTGAATAGATTGAATTAAATTGATGGCTTGCTTAATCCTCCTATGGGGGGCTCAAGAACTCAATTCAATGTTAAATCCATCATTACCCACCCTTCTTAGTAGACCCTAATCTCTATGAATAGCTTAGATACGACTAAGTATGTCTAATCCTCTCATGTAGGTGGCTTAAGAACTCAAGTAGGTGATGACTCCATCATTTCCCACATATGTGAAGTAGATGCATCTATAACTAAATTATGTAAAGTGTTAAAAGTATCTAATTGAGTAAATATAGCTATGTATTCAGCTCCATGGGCACTTGGGTATATTAGGTAGTTTTGGGCCACTTGAGAATACCAAACATAATAGATAAAGGCATGAATATGATGACAACCTGGAATATGATAGCAAGTGTATAAAATGTAGAGAATGATATGAAATTTTCCATTCCATCTTATCAACATGTTTGACACTGAGTATATGAAAAATAATATGACGTGCACATGCCCCTAATTTAGTATCTGAGTAAACTAAATCTAAATCAATTATGTAATAGCTAATTTTGTGTAACTGAACTGAACATGAGAATGATCATGCCATGCATGATGCCCCCAAGTCTAAGTGGTGTGAATCTGAGCTAAAAAGGATGTATTTGAGTTAAATTTGAACATAACTATGAAACTTGTGACTCTATATGTGTAAATCTATAATGTATTTGGTGTACTTGTCTAAATGATCCAGATTGTCCTTAAGCTAGGGCTACTGGACAATAACACCCTACAGTAGATAATAGTACCCTATGGATCTAGTGTCCCAATATGGGTGCTAATGACTACTTAGTATGGTTTCTAAGTGATCTAGACTAAATTATAAATATTTTTTCTATTTTGTGTCTACCCTAAGTCTAAGTTCTGAAATTGAGCATGTGTGCTGAAATGTATATGTGAAAATTAATGTAGGAACCTAATCTCTATGACAAATCCTTGTGAATTCCCCCTCTTTTGAGGGTAGTTGTGGAATGTGTGCAATAATTTACCTATAAAGAGTATCTTTGAAAAATGTGTTAGTCAGAGCATGTGCATGATATCCCAATATAATTTATAAACATAACATCATAATGTAAATCTATTTAAGCATAAGTAGGAAATGTAAGATATATGTTATAATATACATTACACAAGGGTGTAAATATATATGCGATCAATGTATAGAATCAAATTATATGTAACAACTTATAGGGATGGGGTATGATGTCCATCACAACACCCAAGTAAGAAGGGTAGATGCATGAGATCCCTCATGGCATAAAAAACTAGTGTGTGTGTGTGTGTGTGTGTGTGTGTGTGTGTGTGTGTGTGTGTGTGTGTGTGTGTGTGTGTGTGTGTGTGTGTGTGTGTGTGTGTGTGTAACAAGCAAATACAAGTGTCATGGTGTAGAAATATACAAGGAAAAAACATACAAGCACATAAGACATGTAAAAGTAGGCAAAGGGAACACAATACGAGGGACATGGACACATGTCACTAAATTTGAGAATGAATACATTCAAGGACATGTTCAAATGTCCATATATGCAAATAATAAGCAATTTGGTGTAGAGCCACATAAAAGGACATGTTCAAATGTCTATATATATAAGAATAAAAAACACACACAAAGGACATAGGCACATGCTAAAGGCATACAAATAGAGAAGTGGTGTAGAATCTAAAGAACAATTGCATAATCAAATGCCCTCAAAAATGGAAGAAACATAAGAAAGAAAATTGAGTTTAATCTAAGAACTAAAAATGAAATCATGTATAACTATGCAGTACAAACCTATGTAGATACTAAGATGCATATATACTAAGTCTAATTAGTGATAGTTGGAAAAAATATGAGGAGTGAGGAGTAATGATCAACATCATGATAAATTATTGTGTGAATAAAATGCATTGTATGTAAAGATAAAACCTAGGTATAACAACTGTGTAGGAGATGCCCCCAATGGGTAGGTGTATGAAATGTATAAACTTGGATCAATGTAAATTCACATAATGGGTAGATAATAGTTGGTCTAGATAAGTGTAGTGAAATGGAGTCCTATATGGAATATATAAGCACTCAATAAGAACAAGTGAATGATATGTGTATGAAAAGCCTAACTATACTAGGATAACTAGCAATTAGCAATATCTGGCAAGTAATAGAAATATCAACATAACAAAGCATACAACTTGTAAAATTTTGTGTTTTTGAACTATTTGAATGTTTTTTGTATTTTGACATATTATTATTATTATTATTATTATTATTATTATTATTATTATTATTATTATTATTATAGTATAATTTATTTACAAGCAAATGAAAGTAAACTATGTACAAAGAGTGAGAGAGAGAAGGAAGTATGTACAAGAGTAGGAACCATACTAGCTAATGATTCTCATGAGAGACTCACTATCACTGTGACCTGTGTCAAAAATAGGAATGGTAATATTTCATGCAGTGTGATTGCTATGTTGTATTTAATTTTTTTTTTAATATAAATTTGAGTATTGTTCATCATCGAAATCATAATATTGTTCCACATTAGAATCATAATAACCTGGTGTGCTACACAAAATTACCTCATATTGTGGAGTCAACCTTTCTAAATTATGCTTTAGCATATTGATTGTGATTTTCCCTTTGAAAATATGCTTATTGTAGACATATGGTGTTATGGAGGCTCTTTTTCTAGAAACCTTATTCTAAGAATGCTTGTTTTTTTAGCATGATTTTGAATTTCTAACTTAAGTTCTTGATCTTTATGTAACATGTCTTGTATATCTGGATGTTTTGATTTAATAAAATATGATTGTGAATGATTTAACTTAGGATTTTTAATAAATCCCAGACACTATTGACCAATATTATCAACTAATAGAATAGGAGAAGTGATGCCTTGGGCTTGTTTGCCCAAACCTTGACCATGATAATCAAACTTTTGTAGATACTTTTGACCAAACCCATACCATATTGAACATTTAGCCTCATTTGGAGAGGTATATTTTCTTGATTTATCTATGTTTGATTTACTAATTATTCCTATTATTGTGATTTTGGAAACTTTTATTGTTTTGAGTTATGCTTTGGTAACCATTTTTGTACTGTTTCTAAATTTGACCCTTTTTGAATTATTAGATGTGCTTGCATATGTTGTTTGGATGAAATGTCACTATAGGAGTCATATGTATCAATTATATATTGTATTTTCCTTTTCTATGCTAAAAATGAATTGGTGTGGTGCCCATGCATTCTATCATATGCACAAAAATATCTAGATCTCTTCATCAGGTGTAGAGGAGGTAGGTTGATCAACTTATCTTTAATCATCTCCCTTAGTATCTCATTTGAATTCTTATTTGACCTTCAATTTTTTTTGAAATCACTAGTTGTATATGTACTTTTTTGTTATTTCATGTTCTAATATGTAACATTGTTTTCCACAAATTGACTCATTGAAGATGTATAAACATGATTTACACTATTGTGTCCTGGAGGCCTTTGTGTTATAAATTGATTTTATAATGTTGTAATCTTTTCATGTAATAGTTGATTCTAATTTTTTAAACCTTCAATTATCTTGATCACACTTATAGTTTGATCACATAGAATTTCACAAGTACAAACCCTAGTTGTTTCTTATTAAACATGTAGGAACACACCCTATAGGGAAGAGGTGTGAATAGGCTGAGTAGGGGGATTAGTGATAATGTTATAAGTTGCTTCATCTCATGGAAGGATTATAACATGGAATTGGCTAGATATAAATTATCTATCACCCTCATGGATATGAGGAAGAGAAGGAGATTCTTTCCTATGCATAAGATATGACATCAAAGCTTGAAACATAGTTGTTAGTATGTGCGTATAGGCTTGCTTGTTAATGAAATTACATATAGGAAAAATATACCATGCTATAAGTTATTAAATATATTTCAATTGATATAAATCATCATCTATACATGTGCTTATGTCTTTTCTGAGTTCATTTTGAATTAACGGGAACAAGCATGTAAATGAAAGTATTAGATTTTGTAACAAAAAGTGATTGATTTCTTCTATCATTATGATTATGATTATATGAATTTGAAGATATATAAATATGAAATCTAAGTTTTGGATATAAAATTGAGTATAAATTAAAAAAGGATACAAACCCTAAGTGTGTCTAGGGTTAGGGTTTTTTGAATCTAGGGTTTGTTTGCAATTGAAACCCTTATATCAAATTAATTTAATTTGGCTAGGGTGTCTTAAAAAATTATAAAATCAAAAGTATGCATCCTTAAATTTATTGTACAAATTTTGCATTAATAAAATTTAGGGTTTGAATCAATTTTCAAAGTAAGATGATTTCATCAAATGATATAAACTTTTAGGGTTTTACAATGAAAATCCTATGTTTAGATTAAAGGGCTCAGATGCCTAAATCATCTAAACAAATATGCAATAATTAAGTACTTATTTGTTATGACCTTTGACCTTATTTTAATTTATAATAATATAAATAAATAGGCATAAATAAATACTTATCTAAAAACTAATTGTCATGGATGATTTAGATTCTAAAAGTTGATATCTAGAAAATTATTTCTATCATCAACAAGATTCTAGTATTCGTGCTTATTGGACAATAGTGCCCAATATAGATAATAACACCATCTATGTTTAGTGTCCTCAATGTGGCACTAATTTACCATTTATGGGACTATTCCTATTTTTTTGAGAGCACATGTGCTTGTGTCTGTAGGTCCTATTCCTACGTGCATGAAACTTAGAACTCTATGTTATGCCTGGAAACCTGATTTAATGTGTAAACCCTATTCCTCCTTTCAAATATGGCATGAGAAATAATTTTATGTGGGTTAGTAAGATGGATTGAACATCCTCAATACCCCATTATGTAGAGAGTTTCTTACATATCAATACTCTTAAGAGGGATCAAGACAAATGTAGTTTTCCCACCTACTGCTTGATATAAGTGCAAGTGAATGCTAGAATGAGAGTGGCCTTGGATGCCTTGAATGTTATTAAGATTTTAAATGTTTGAAAATTGGGATTAGGTATATTTTAGATGTTAGTATGTAGAAATTATGGTATAATAGGGATCAAATACATTAATTTTTTTAACTTTATCTTTGGTTTGAAGAGCTTTTGCATCTATTTCCCATCTAGTGAATGGAGGTGAATTAGACTTATGTTTATAAGATTCTATTTCTTGTGTGGATAATAAAATGAGCTTAGGCAAACCTTAGGAGGGGCACACATTTGAAAAAGTATCTATTTTGAAGATCTAGGGATAAGGACAATGGCACCCAATTGGGGACACTCATGTCATGTGGTTGTAGTGTCTGATATGTGGTGCTAATGTCCTCTTTACATATTTCTAAGAAATTTGGATTGGGGTAGGAGATGATAGTTTTAGGATTGTGTTTAACTATATTTAGGTGATTGTGGTCTTCTAATGATTGGAAAAGTAAGTCTAATGCTAAGGATATGTGTATGACTAGCCTAGGGATGGGTTAACTCAAGCAAAACTCTTATCATATAATTACCACTTTTAGGTGATTACACAAGGTTTCCTGATGGAGAAATGATTTCAGTGATGTTCTAGGTTATAAACTTAGCAAGATGATGCCACATGGAATAATCTTACAACACCTATATCCTAGAGATGTCCATACTAGTGAAATGCCCTTGAGTTAGTAGGTCAGTGAGATGATGCCCATGACATCATCTCATTGGTCCATTATCCCTAAGATGTTTGTATAGATTGTGGAGCCTATGGGTGAACAAGTGAGCAAGATGATGGCATGTGGCATAATCCCACTACCCACTCTCATGGATCTATGCAAGCTAAAAATGATGTCATATCCCTAAAAATAAAGTGAGTGAGATGTTATCACGTGGTAAAATACTGATGCTCCTTGACCCCATGGCAATCCATGCAAGTAGAGTGATATGTTAGGGTAGTGAGTGAGAGAGATTTTGATGTGTGTTAAAATATTGCTTCTCCATGGAATGAATAATCAACATGAACTTAAAGATTCAACTAAGCAATGGAGGAACAAGGAGAAGCCACATGATAGGGACCTCACCAGTACTAAAGACACATTAGTTATGTAACCAACAAAAAATGACCCTAAATTTTATGGCCCATCTACCCATAAAAAATATCAAAAGTATCAAAATAACTAGAAAAGGCCACATAGCCTTGGAAATTATTAAAGTGAAAAATAAATCTAAAGCCTACCAATGTAGACAAGTTGCTAAGTGGAAAAATATGACCCATAGAAGCAAAACCAATCGTATAGTAAAGGAAAAGAACATACAAGCCACATGGAAGTGATCAATCAAGAGAAGAAGACATGGTGATGATGTAAACACTAAGAATTAGCTTGAATTTGGGGGACCAACTATCCATAAAATTTATTAGAGGCTAAGAATTGATTACATGTTTAATTTGATTTGTAGAATCAATTCTAGCATGGTCCCATATATTTTCATGATGCAATAGAGTGGGATTTTCCCCCAGTGGATCTTAAGTGGGAAAACCACATTGATTATTACTAAAACTTTCCCATTAGTGGGTGAATTTATTTTGAATTTGAATTTACATATGAACTCCTTAGGCCTGTGTGCCTATATGAGATCGACTCTTCGAAGTAATAAGAGCTAGTAATTTTTCGGACTAAGAGGATTATGCATAGGTTATTATTTTTAGGATTAGAGGAGACTATACTTGGCTATATATTTTATCTTATAACTTAGATTAGTGTACCAATCATATTTTATTTCATGATTTTTCCTACCTTCTAGAATAGTTTTCTGAGTCGAGGTTATTTGGAAGTTGAGTTTGTAGCTTACTGAGCATTTTATGAATCCTAAATAATCATTAATAGAAACATCTTTAATCTAAAAGCTTTATCATGTGATAAACTTGGTCTACACATGTATATGGTCACCCTATTTTCCTCTTTGGATCTACTATTTCATTCCATAGAGTCTTGCACCATCCTTAGTTAGAGTTTTGTTAAGTTTGGATCAACTAAGGACTAGTTATGCAAAGATTCATCTGATCAATAGAACTAGGTTGGATGACATTAGATATTAATCTATTTTTCTCTTTCTCCTTGCCCTTCTCCCTTTTTCTCTTTTTTAATTAAAGTGTCAATTTAGATTAGCTTAATTTCTGAGTTACAGTCTAAGTTTAACATTTATCTTGATTGCATATTCTTATTTATTACTCATTTATGCATTGTTAAACTCATAAGCAATAGGCATTTTTTATTTAAATTATTTATTTATTCATAGTTATATCATTTGGCTAGTTCCATAGGCATAAGCTCCAATTTTTAAATGCATATTGATCTATCTAAAATACACACTGAAGACCCTTGACATGGTATGGTCATAATGAGCTAGCTAAGTTATCCTACGTACCAATACCTAGTAATTTAGACCTTGGGGAGATTTGTTCACAAAAGTCTCATTTCATGAGGAAGGAGCTAAAAACCTCTACTTAAGTTTGAATGTTAAAAGACCTCACAAAATCAACCTCATTTTTTTCCTTTTCAAGTTCCTCTTGATCTTTAGTAGCTTGTTCTTATGTTGTGACATCTATTTACTCAGCTTGGTACTCAAGCTATGGAAAACTAGTCTCTTTAGGCCCTTCCATAGGGGTTGATGACTCAAACACTATAACTAATTGTGAATCTTATAAAGAGGATAATTTAACAATGATACCTCTACATATGACAACCTTATTCCTATAAGATGGATGGTGAGTGAAAGTCTTATTTAGCCTCTTCATAGTATGGACCATATCCTAAGTTTGTTACTAGGATCCCTATGACTGTTGTGTTCCTACCTCTTATACTAGATCTGAAAAGGACACCATCCTATCCTTGATTGTTAGAGAAATTCTAGGCATAGAATGGGTATTTGGCCTAAACACTAGGGTTGGAGGTAGAATTTATTTTACTAGAAGTCTTTTTCATGTGCAACAAAAGATATTATAACTAGATCCATCTAGAAAATCTCTACTTGAAAACATTGGTACATTACTTATTTCTTAACAATATCTATTATGATCATCAAAGGATGTTGAGTTATATTATCCCACAAATCTTGTCTCACCTAGTTCTACACCTGATAGGTGTGCACTACCATTCAAAAGAAGAAATATTTTTCCTCTTCTTGCTCATAAACATTGTTTCCAATGTATATGAGCATAAAATATAGAACTTCATATTCATCAACACTTAAATTTACAAGGTTTCACTTAGTATCTATATTTAGAACATGAATTATCTAGCCATGAATTTTTATGTTGTGTCCTTTTCTTTGGTGGTGGTGGTCAGACTCATCATGTGGGTACATTTATCTTTCCCTTATCATCCCATGATGTAGTTACTTCTATTTATGGTGGTGCTTATGGTTAAGCTTGTGCATATATAGGTAGAGATTATTATTCCCCTAGAGGTATAGATCACATAGGTTTTACTAACCACGCATCTAGGGATTTCTACCATAGAAATTCTACCTAGGCATCAACATGGTGATGAAAAAGGGTAGTGAAGTTGTGATTACTTTAGAAAACTCATGAAATTTGATCTAAATGCCATTATACAAATTTATAACAAATGCAAGTTGTCCTAGGTACTGAATAACATCCTTGGGTTCTCTGGGTTGTGATATGATTATGCCTTGGATCCCAATCTTCCATGAAATAAATCTCTCTAATTACTTGTAATACTTCCTTGTCTTGGTCCAAATAATGTTGGTGAATGCAATCGTGGGTTAAAAATCTTCATCTAGCTTCACTTGGCCCTCTACTAACTTTCACTACATAAAACAAATGATCAAGACCAAGAATTGATATTAAAATGCCTATGATGCTCCAATGAGAACATTATTAATGTTCATAATAAGTTTTGAGGACAAAAAATCTTGAAAATTGAAATCCTCATTCATTTGTATCATCCAATACATAATGTCCACAACACTTTTGGTTGCCTATTTGGAACTTTTGGTAGTCTATCAAAAGAAGTTGGTGATGAAATCAAAAATAATGCACACTGAATTTTCTTCCAATGAGTTGATAGGAATCCCCCTTATTTCCCTTATATATTTATCCTTTGTGTTTGTGTGGATGGGTGGAGCCTTAATTTTATAAGTTAAAAGAGATTTGCCCTGAGTTGTAAGTCATGTTGCTCTTGCCATGGTCATAAGTTTGATGAAGATTGTAACATCATATGAGAGATGAATATCAAATTATTCATATATGATAAGTAATGCAAACATTACCTCATCTAATTAATTGAAAGTAGGTAGTTTGATAACTCACTTTGCATTATAACCTCATAAAGTGTGTTGAAGTGCTAGAGCTCATGTTTATGTTGCTTCAAGTTGATCTAGGCTGAAGAGAGTGGTTTATATAATTTCAATGAAATTTAAAATATTTGAATCATGGTATTTTATTTTACTAAGTGCTAGTACAATCCCCATTTCTTCATTCTATGTAGTTGTGAGTGGGATTAATGGTTGTGCACAATCCATATTTGCAGGTGTAGATAAAATTGAATACGTTATTTGATTATATTGATGATGATAATAAATATATTCATAATTAGTTTAATTAGACATAAATCACATATATTCCTTATTTTTATTAGTGTGTAATGTTCTTGTGTTCTTATTTCCCCTTGTTATATAGATTTTGTTGCTCGAATCCACCTTGTAGAATGATTTAAATGTGTTGAGCTAGTTACACATGATTTTGATAAGGTAATTAATGTTAACCAGTCATTGGTGATGTGATGGTTACCATTATATATCTAAAAAAATTGATGCATCTATGACATGTATTGATGAGACATGTCATCTTCTCACCTATCCACTTTTATCTATTGTACATCCTATCAATCTAACATATGATCTACTTTGGGAAAGATGCAATATTTCAAGTGTATCATCATTAATAGTTTTTAATGATCATTGAACATCCTTTCTCCATAATTATAATGTCATCACCCCATTCCTGGACTTAAATGATTATTCTCACATATCCGTTGTAAGTTATCTTTCCTTCAAGTTAAAATTGTTCCCAAATCATACTCTATGACTTTGACTTAAAAACTATAGTTCTAATGTTTTGTGATATAGAAATTGCATTATAAAAACACACACAAACACAAAATAAAAATGAGAAAACAAAAAATTAAACAAAAATCCTAAACTATATGGTGTTATTCAACATCGTCTATTAATTTCTATGATAAATGATAGATATTATTGATGGAAGGCTTAAGCCTATAAACATTTAATTGTCTTGACATAATGGTTCCCTAAAGATATTTTAGGATAATTATTCCCTACTTAAAAACATCATGAATGATATAATTTCCCTTCTATATAATTCAAATCTTGCCAAAAATGCTCTAAATCTGCTATCATATAGTAATACCACTTGTTCTAGATATAATTATTTAAATTACAAGTTGTGATCATGCCATGCTTTCTAAATCATCTTGTTAACTTCATAGATCCATTGTGATCTTTGCCTATTTTATTCTATTTTGCTTAAATCCATCAACCATGTTTTCAAAGAGTATTGATCCCTAAGTCTCATATCATAGAAATGCACATATTAGGAACTATATATTCCATGGGAATATCTGCCTCAAGTCCATAGACAAACTAAAATGGGGTAAATCATGGCGTATGTTTGTAGTTTTTTCTATATACCTAAATAATCATAAAAATTCTATCCTCCCAATCATCCCATTGTACATTGCATATATTTGTTAATATCTTACCCAAAACTTTACATAAAGTCTCAGCTTGTCCATTTTCATGTGGGTGATATGAAATACATTTATGGTGAAATATCATAGATTTTTCTAGTAGATTTTTGATTTTATTATTTAGGAAGTGTGCTCCATTACGTTGTTTAATTTGATTAGACACTCAAACCTTTTAATGATATTTTCATTGAAAAACTTAGTTGTATCCTTGGCACTGTAACTTGGTGTCACAACTTCAACCCATTTTGTAAATTAATATATCATAGTGATGAGACACCTTGCATGACTATGCTTACTCAATGGGATTATAGGCCCCACAAAATAAATTCCCCATTTTTCAAAAGGTTATTCTAAGAACATTGGGTTCAAAGGTATATCATACCTATGGTTAGTTTTACCCATCTTTTGGTAAACATCGTAGTGTTTTATGATGTGATGTGCATATTAGAATAGAGTAGACCACTATAGACCACTTTCTAGGATTTTCCTTGTAGTGGATTCACCTGAAAAATGCCCTCCTACAATTCCTTGATGTGCCTCTTCAATAAGTTGAGGTCACTTGCACTCTAAAGACAATCTTCACAACACATCATCTTTTCCCATTTTATACAAACTTATATTTATGATGGTATAGGGAATAACTCATGTAATCAATTGATTTTTTTTCACTCAACATAGTGTTATTGAAATATTCCTTATTCTATAAATTTGATTATATCTTACATATTCTTAGTAATCACAAAGATCTTAAAGATATGTGTGTTTGGTAATTCATCTTACAACTCTTTAGATTCTTCTCCATTTTGTATCTTGATCAAGTGGTTAGGTCCCACATTCTCTCATCCAAGTTTAATATTGATCATAAATTAAAATTCTTGGAATAATATTAACCACTAGAGATCCTTCCACCCAACATAGGTTTGTTAACCAAGTACTACAAGACCTGATGATTAGTAAATAACTCAAAGGGTGTTATGAGAATATAATTCTTATACTTATGTAGTGAAAAAGCTTCATGTTTTGTCATAGTATAATTTTTCTTGACAACTGATAGTTTTATACTTATAAAATGGATAGAATGGTCCAATCCACCATCTCTAGGCTACATTAACACAATACCCACCACAATACCTAAAATATCGATGTGAACATGAAATGGCTTAGTCTTGTTAGGAAAGACTAATATGGGAGTTGTAACTAACCTTTGCTTTATCTTGAAAAATGTTGATTGGCATTCTTGTGTCCATATAAACATTGTATCCTTGCACATCAATTTCTCCAAGGCCATAGAGATAGTTGCATAGCCTTTGATAAAATTTATTTTGTAACCCTATGACCCAAAGATGATCTCACTTTTGTATAACTATTTCAGAGGTGGCATACCCACTATGACTATGTTTTTTACTTGATCAACTATAGTTACTTCACTACAAATTACATAGCCTAACAAAACATTGAATGGTGTAATAAATAAATATTTTTTTAAATTTAATGCAATTCATAAAAATTTGTAGTGTTCTAACATTATCCATATTTTGAACAAGTGATATTTGAACAAAGAAAATATATCTCAATCATCTAAATAAATTTCTATAAAATCATGAATAAAGTCCTTGAAAGTGGTAACCACATCCTTAGAAAATATAATTAGATAATTATTTAGACCAAATGGAATTACCTTATATGCAAAAGACTCCTATTTAGTTATGAATGTTATTTTGGTCTAATCATGCTATACAATGGAAATTTAATGATAAATACTAAATCCATCCATGAAAGAATATGATTCATAACATACAGCTAATTCCAAAAACTCATCAATGAAGGGTATAAGAAATGGCTTGTTGATGCAAACAATATTCAACACATGGTAATCTCTACCTACCCTAATCATGCCTAATTTTTTAGGCTGTGCAACCATGAGACTAACCCAATCTACCTTTTAGATTGGATAAATATACCTACTTCCTACATGTGATCCAACTTAGATTTCACCTTTAACTTCATGTTAGGATTCAATCTATATGGGCACTTCTTGATAAGTCTTATGCACTCTTTGAGTTCAATGTGCATCTCCCCCAATGATGGATCTACCCCTTTCACCTTTGTGAATTTAGTGGCAAAAACATCTTTAAGTCCCTCGATAGCTGAAACCCTTATGAAATTTCAATATAAGTCAAGTAATCTCCTAAATTTTGAAGGTTTGGTACATAATTTATCCCAATATTCTCAATAATTTCTTTATTGTCTCTTGGTATATTATATTAGACTCACTAGGAATGGATACTTGTAGAGTTTCTTGTCCTTCATATTCTATAATATTTAAATTTCACAATTTTTCTTCCTCAGTTTGTTATATAATATGAGCTTTTAGTGGCTCAAATTTTCATTCTGGTTCGAAGAATCCATTTAAGTCCAAATCCTCATTGTTATCACTAAAACCTATCTACTCATCTTGAACCTATTACAAGGTTGTATAAAAAAATATTCCTTCTTTTTACTCACCTTATAATTATGTATAGTTGCCTTCAAATCACAAGCTACTTCTTGATGTGATGATGAGTCTATCACAGTACTCATGTCTTCTGCCTACTCATGACAAACATTTTCAATTTTTGTAAAACATTATGTAATACAAGAATTTCATATTAAAAAAAAATGTTTGATTAAAACCTTGTTGAATATACACACAAGGTTTAATTTATTACCCATTTTTTGATGCATATAGCAAGTAATAGGAGGTGGTGCCAAAGTATAGCTAAAAACATGCACCAATACTTAGGTTTCATACCCTCGATAGACCATATGTAATTTCACCTATGTACATGTAACTATAAACATTATCCTTCTTAAAAAAATGACCAATCTATACTAAGAGTGATTGGTTTATAAAAATATGTTCACAGTAATTCACAACCCTCATCCCAACATAACTAAGTTTTCTTATAAATTACCCACTAGGTCACAATAGTTCCCTTCAGTGCATAATTGAGTGCACTTAATCTCTAGTCCATATTAGGTACATTGTGCTCTAATAAAAAATGAGCTGATTGATATCCTCAGTTATGAAGTGTTATGGTAATTTTCATTTAGTGGAGGAACACTATTCACAAAGCATTTACCTCATGATCTTGCTAGACCTAAATCAACATATGCGTATTTAAATCAACCCTTATTGAATATACCACTTCCTAAGGTAAAGTATCTTCCATAGTAGGATCTATGTAATCCATAACTATCACCCCTATATTATACAATAAATCTACCTCAAACCTAGTTGGATATCACACATAGGGTGACCTACGTTCTTCAATTTGAAACTAATGTGTAGGTGAATTTGTTGTAACTAGTTTGTATACAGACTATTCAAATGGCTATGACTATACTTGATGGTCTAGATGAGGATTGAAGAATTGGTATTTAGTAGCTCGTAGAATATTTGGTTTATTTTCTGCATTCACCTTGAACCAATTATTATCCCTATAAATGTAAGGTGACTTTGGTTATCTATGGATAACATATGGCTTATGCTTAGATTTGTTCAATGGTATCACAATTATCTTATCTCCTTGGTGCACATCTAATTTAATTTTCACCATATTGATAATCATTTGACCATCATGACCAATTTCTTACTAATAAAATCAAGATAATGGGTCTCATATATTTTCATTCAAATACCTCAAATCTTCCTCCCAAGCTTAAGTCAACAACCTTAATTTATACATCTTCCAATAATCCAATTGGTTTTACTCTTCCATAATCTATGAGACTGAGAGTAACTGGACTATAGCTTAGTGTTAGTCAACTAATATCCTCGCATATAGATCTTGGTATCATATTTATTTTGTTCCCAAAGTCAAATAAAAAATTAAGTACCTCATACCCTATGAGTTTAATATATATTTTAGAGTCAACACCCTACAAATTTTTAGTTTTTACATATCATACAACCTTATAAGTTTGTTGTTTCCCCCTTTGTGTGTACTGTAGTTGATTATATAGAGGATTTATAATATTCTATGAAATATATTCATTTCATATAGTGCTCAAGAGTTTTAATAGATATGTTAATGCAGTCACTGATCCTTATCATATTATGCACATATGTTGTCCATATATTTGTGCATTAATAGTTGTAGCATGACCTTCTAATGTATTTTATTAATGTATGTTCTACAGGACTTGTTTTACTTGATACATCAAATCTTTTTATCATACAAGATTAGGATACTTATTCTATTGAACCTTCCTAATTCTTTGATCTGGCGACTTCTCTAATGGTGCAAATCCTTGCTTTGTGTGTTGTTACCTTCTGACTGATAACATGAACATATTCTCCCTAGGTTGTGAATTTATCATATTTACTTTCATAAATGATTTTATTTCCTTTGTTTTTATAAAACTAGATAATATTTAGTATGATATTATCTTATAATTATGTAATATACATAATACATTTATTTTTATGTATTAGCCTAACAATTTAATGTGAAGTGGTTATATCACTACACAAATAACACTGAATCGATTGATGAGCTTTTCATTTTTCATTATTTTTATCTCCTTAGTATCCATCATGATATCCTCCCTTTGTATTTTCCTTTATTTTTTTTAAAACCCTAACATTATAATTATTTCCCCTCAAATCCTCTTAACTATTGTTGTTGCACATCATATCTGCTATACTATTATTGAGGTGATGATGGAGCCTAATTGGATTGTTAATGTTGAGTGCTCATAGTGTTCCTCAATGACTGATACTAATACTTTAGAGACAATTGTGCTCATCCATCTTGACCCTAGGGTTGATATAATAAAAATGAAGGCATCCACCTAAGACCACTTTATGTCATACTATCCATTCCCACCTCAAGGCCTAAAATTTCCTACTTCATAGTAGGTATCTATTAGACTATAACTATGAAGACATTCTTGGTGATATCTTATTTTAGTTCTTATAGAACATGATAATTTTTCTCATCATGATTATTTTAATTAAAAAATGATAATACAAGCTTTGTGTTTTTTGAATGTACTATTTTAGTAAATGACACTTTGAGGTTGCATGTCCTACTACTCTACATATACCAAAGTATTTAGTTTTGATTTTAGGAGAATCATTCTTATGATGTCCTTCCTTATCACACTCGATACACCATAAACATAACTTGGGCATATTGTTCTCATGAAGCTCATCCATCTTCTTTAGAAAATTATATATCTTCATCTCAATTTTAAAGCTAGTTGATAGAGCATCTCTATAATCCTCAATTTATTCTACCTAGAGTGCATCTTCTTGAGCATCAACCTTAGTCAAAAACTTTGACTGTGTAATGGAAACTATAATTCTTGTTCATAGTCATTATATAAACCAAACAAATTTATCTTTATCTTCCATGATAAACTTTATCTTGTTCATTACGTCTAAATATCTATGATTATATTCCCATATTGATTCTCTACTTCACTGTCAAATCTCCTTAAGATATCGAATGGTCTGAATTGAACACTTATTCATATTAAATTCTATGATTAACTAATATTTATTTGTTAAAGACCTAGGTAATTAATGCCCATTTTATAAATAAACTCTAGAGCTCAACATGTTAAGGCTCCTATGAGTTCACATTTCTTGACATCTTTAACGGACACTCCATTAACCAACCATTTCATATCACATGTTAATAAATAGTATTCAAGTTCAGAAGACCCATCATATGGAGTTAAATAAATAAGCATTCATACACTAAATGTCATGTTTAGTGAAATTATAACTACTATTATGGGCTTATACACATTAGTTTTTATGGGTATCTTAAAACTAGTTTTGAAAGTGAACCCAACCTCTTTCAAGCTCTTTTTGTTTATTGATTTTTTAGTTTCTGTGCTAAGTTTACCAAATTTATCTATATATT
This sequence comes from Torreya grandis, assembly GCA_037957365.1. NCBI lineage: Eukaryota > Viridiplantae > Streptophyta > Pinopsida > Cupressales > Taxaceae > Torreya > Torreya grandis. The sequence continues at coordinate 2,491,987 of JARHVA010000241.1, read as the reverse complement.
ATTCAAACCAATTTATACATGTCCCTTTCTTTTCACTTTTATTTCTCTTCTTTGATGATAAAATGGGCTCGGGGGAATTGTGCTCTTGAAATGAATGATCAATGTCTTCAACTTATTCTATTTATGATCTTGAACCTATGATACTTTAGTGATTATGCATAAATTTATCTTGAGAATATTCCTTCCATGATAAAAAAAACTTCCTTCCTTGTAATTATAATCTACCCCTATCTGATAAATAATTTATTTTTATCCTACTTTCCTCTTTCTCTTCACTTTATTACATATCCTCTCTATCCCAATTTCTATCTTCTTCTTTCTCGGCCCCTTTAAATCCTTGTTTTGCATAATCTACACATTATCTAATTTATGTAACTTGCATATATTATCTATAGGATACCCTTTTTGGATGTTTGTCTATGATGTCTCTAGGGTGACCAAGTTTTTTGATGAGGTGTCATGTGTGTTAGATTGACAATGACAAAGTGTGCTTCAATGTTCTTGCATGATTCTTCAGTGTTTGACTTGGATAGACAATTAATGGATTATATTGATGGTATGGACATGTTTTAGAGACCCTTTGGGATGTTATGAGTGATTAGAGTGCTTATTTAAGTGAACTAAATTCATCATAATAGTCATATGAATTTTTAAGGTCAAGTAGTTATCTTAACAAACAAATCTAAGTAAGTAGATTGATGATGTCATATTTCACACGTATGAAGTTTTCAAGAGCAAATTGATATATGGATAGATTCCCATATGTTAGGAAATCATATGTTTAAAATTTTAAGTCATGAGGTTTTATGTATAAAAATTTATTAAGGTGAAAATTTTGCTTCTCAAATAGAGTTTAATAAGTTCCCATAGCCAAATTTGCATTATCGAAGATCTACGGTGAGCATTTAATCGGATCATAGATCTAACAATGAGAATTTAATATGAATAGATAAGGATCCAATAGAATGATTAAAATTAAAATATTCAATATTCCATTCACTAGTGAAATGTGTCACAATCATGGAGTTTAAGTAGTAGATCTAGTGACGAGCATGAAACCTATCAGATAGAGATCAATGGTGAGTGTGTGATTGTGTAGTTTATGATCCAACAGAGTGTATTGAGTCAAATAGTCAAGATTGAACATAGGTTTTCCAAGTGGTATAACTTCATTGGATTAAAATAGTAAATGTGTTCAAAAGGTATGTATAGCTTCAAAGTGGTATAAGATCATTGGAAGACTAACTGCAGGGTACGTAGAAGGCATGCAGAGCTGCCAAGTGGCACAATCATGGAAGCTCAGATAAAAGAACAAAGGTGAGAATTGAAAGGTAAATAATAGGATAATTATGAGGATATTTATGGTGTATATTTTATCTATCTTCTAGGGGACATGAGATGATGACAAAGTGTTCGATGTTTAATGTTTACATAGTGACCGTTGGCATTTGAATTTAACAAAAGAAAAACCAGTGCTCAGTATTTTTCTTATATATTTTGATCTAGGAAAATTTAAGGTGATGTAAAAATAAAATTTGAATAATACTTCAAGGTTAATCCATAAAATTGAGTTGTATTATTTGAATATTCTTACAGTCAAAGATATTGAGCTCTAAAGTTGACTGTGTTTGACCATGCTTTGTAAGTGATTAGAGAAGGATAATTGAGCTGCTATTGATAGTGTCTTGATGTTTCAAGATGAAAAATAAATATTGGAGATTATTTTATACTCCATGAAGACTATTTATATATATTTTATAAGTTTTAACAATCCATATTAAATATGAACAATTGCTTAGAAGTTGACTGTGTTTGTTGAATGCACTGGCAGATTGAGTGACCATGTTGCATGAGTGAGTTGAAGGTGTTATGATAATAATTAAGGAATAAAATGAGTATGAATATGTTATATAAGTCTATACAGATTATTATAAAGCATTGGTTGTCATTTTTTCCCTCTAATTAGATATGGAGAGTCAAAATAGCTTAACTATGTTTTGACTGTGTGACCAATCTAAGTGATCATTTTGAGAGAGTTAAATTGAGTGATTAGAGCCTATGTTGAAGTGTCTAAAGAACTTTAAGGTGTATATAAGGTCCTAAAATTTTCAACCATGTGATATAATCATATGTATATGTCAAATATTTGAGTATTTGCTTTAGAAGTTTGAGATAATGTCTTCTATGTATGAAGACCTGAAGAGCAAGGAGACTATTAATGCCTAAATATGTATCACAAGGTGTTAAGAGTGTTTAAGAAACACTTATAGTTTTATAATTCAAAAAATTTAGAGCATGATTTATAGTTTTTAATAATCATTTTATCTATGATGGAATAGATGTAGAATAAATGACTATTTCAAAATATTTATAATGTTTGGTGGTTGGGAGCCATTGTGGCCAGTAAATCTTTACAAATAAGAAGATGATCTATGATAATTAAGGTGAATTATGCTCAATTATAAGTATAAATATAAATTAATATATAAATATAAAATGAATCTTTAATCTAAAGTGAATTGGTTAAAAAAATGAAGCAAAAGAAAGGGTAGGGTAGAGAGAAAATATGTTGTTAATCTTCATTCCAGACATTATGACAAATTTCAAATATCAGCCAGGCATGTACTTAAAACCAATGTATGATACAAAAAAACTTAAGTGAGAATATTACCACAAAAATAAAACTTATAAGGAGTGTAAAAAATAATACAAATAAGAACCAAGCTTACTTTAAATATTTAACCCTATAAGCAGAAAGCTGATGCACATCTACAAATGCAAAGCAAATAAAACAAAGTAAACTAGAACACCTTCAGTTATCCTAGCATAAACATAAGTTAACAATTCTGAATTCAAAGGGACACACCAAGAGTCTATAATAAATATTAAAATCTAGAATTTAGAATAGATAAGTGAGAGAGAATCCATATAACAAATCACAAAAATAAAATGAGATAATATTTTTAGAATTTTTTGCTTGCATTAGTTTCTCAAAGTTTATGCTAGTTTTTAGCTCAAAAAATCCCTCCTCCTTACAAATGACAATACTCATTTTATATAATTCAAGGAACTATGTCGGTCAGTCATATCAAATTAGAAGTGTACAAGTGTAAGGATAGTTGTCCTTTCTACCAAAGTTCTATAATACGCTAGACTTTACAAAATGGATTGACCTATAGGAAAAAGTTCTTACAAGTTTCACATGCCTTTGCAAAATAATATTCTATTTTCAAAATATTAAAAATTTATACAAAATAAAATATTATTAACTAACTTTTTAGATCTTATGTTGATGTAGTCCCCTACCTTTCCTATAGTATCTTCAATCTGTAATGTTGTTCACTGATGAAATATAGGTCCACAACTAGTCTCATGAAGAGATCTTTCTCTTCAATCTATAGGTCCTTGAGATTTCTCTCAGCCTTACTATAGCTTGTTGATGCCTCTTACATCTCCCATCTTCTCTTTTGATGACAAGAGTAGGGCCATGATTCTCTTATTGTCATCCCCTATTTTGATTTGCCCTTGGCTTCTCACTTCTTGCATAAAATAAGTAGTTTTGATCTTAAACTCCTCATCTATAATAAGGCCAAGAAAACTAAGTGGAGGATATTTGATAAAACAATATAAGATGTACAACATCTTGTCCTCTTGTTGTTTGAAGTCCCTAATAATTTCCTTCATTTTCTTAGACCAGTTATTTAAGGCATTGATCTTGTCCACTAATATGGCCATAGCTATGTTCAGATGGGCTAAGATGATTATCTTAAATTTTGGAACTTGATTTTTAGTCAAGGCTTTAATCAAGTCTTTCACTTGATAACTTGTAGCCTGTCATTGGCCAACTTGTCTTGTAGCCCTATTGCTTTGTCTACTCACTATATTTTACTTGGCTCTAATTAATTTGAAGGAATTAAACAAATCAACCATGGTGTCTTCAAACTTATTAAACTAATCCTCATGGATTGACAAGATGACATGATTGTCCTTGAGCTAATTCAAGCACATTTTCCTCAAAGATGTGATTTTCACCCAGTCTCTACCCTTCAACAGGAGTCAAGCCAACAAATGGTTCCCTTTTTTGAAAAGTGAATTCTTCCTCTCCAACCAAGGATTTCTTCTCAGTGACTCTTTATAATCTAGTTTTTGTTGGGTCAAACCTAATTCCAACTGATGATTGAGTTACTTTTAGAGGATTTAAGGTTTTCACTTATGTGCCTAAAGTTATAGGAGTATCCATCTATCTTTCCTTCTCTTATTATTAAATTTCCATAATCCAAGGATTGATTTCATCATGGATAGTGATATCGATTGATTTAGTAATGACCCACAAATGATACAGAGTAGGAACCTTCTGTAACTTTCCATATATGAAATACTATAGAATGGAAGGGCCATAAATTTGGTTATCTTCACTAAAAATATTGACCTCACTTATGGGATGGGTGAAGGTCATCTTAGGTATCTTGATCTTCATTGAAACTAAAGTTAGCTTAGCCTTTCTTTTTGGAATACTTATTGGGACTAAATCTAAAGCCAATTCGTTCCCATTCTTTCTCCTCAGCTTGGTGAGGTTCTTCTATCTATGTTTCCTCAACTTGATCCTCTTCTTCATTTGATTGATAGGATTCAAATAAAATTTTTAGAGCATCCTCCACTTTTCCTCAAGATCCATTACTATTACATCAATCTCCTCAATTAAGGGTCCTGAGATGATGCCACCTCATCTGGCCTTCTCTATTTAGGCCTCTATTAAATTTGTGTTCCAGGATCTTGTGTTTATAGATATAGTTATGTTGAAGGTCTATAAGATGGACCTAATAAAAAATGGTACTACCTAGGCCCCATCTCTCATATGTCATCACTTGGTTTCTGGTCTCTTAACAATCTAACCTCTAGCTTAATGTTATGTTTCTTCAATCTTGCCAATACTTTAGTGAATGAAGAAGCTCTAGTGTACATGTAGTCATAAGGACCAGGGTGGTGATTTTAGGTCATATTTATTTATTTTGACTTCAAATGTTTCATAACTTTATCATTGGGGTCCCACTGTCTTAATTCATTATGCTAAAATTTGAAAGAGTTCCTATGCCTAGAAGCAGCTTCCAAATTTTCTCATTATTGAAATACCATCTGAATAATGGCTAAGGGGAAGGTGTGGTGTAAGCCTTTCCTCTTAGTTATATAAAAACCATTTATACCATTGCATATCTATAATGTAACTTCTTATTCAGCTAACTTGTTTGGTACATGGACTGGTAGCCTAAGTGGGCTACATTGGGTCCCTTCAATCCTGATTATAGTGAAATCTAGATATAACTAAATGTCTCTAATGAATTCAACATATCTCTTGACTAGAGGGATAAACCTCATCATGGGGATATTTTTGGTAGCCTCAACCAAGGCTAGATAGACACAATCATGTATGAATTACATATGGTCCTTATACTTGAATATGTGTAATTTTGAGTAGTATTGGAAGACTATTTGTTTCCCATCAAGTGACCATTCTTTAATGTTGGGAAATTTGGTGGTAGCTAGTAGGGTGCCTAATAGATATGACATCATATAAAATTGGCCCCTAGTCATCTTTTTAATTCTAGATAACTACCTACTCAAACAAGTGTTAAACGCTTCACTAAGGGGAGGGATTTTCTCTCTCTCAACCATAAAATAAACCAAAGGTACCCCAATTTTATCCACATAAGTGGTGGTCAAATTCCCACATAGCCTATTCATCAGGGTCACAATCATCTTGATTATAGGCCTAAATTGGTTGATTGGGATGTTGACATTGAGGTCATAAACTACTTGGTTCCTAGAATATAGCTAGGGAGTGAGGATGGTTCTCAAGTCATTCTTCTTAGCCCATTGGTTTCTTGTGGCTACATCTAGGGCTTGGGTAAATTATAGTAGTTCTCAAAAGTAATGGAAGAAATATAATCTACACTTTTTTGGGTATGTTCATTGACCAACATGCCCTTCTTAATCTTATAATCTTTGAAAATAGGGGAGAAAACATCTATGCAATGAGGTACCTCTAGTTTTGTCATAGCATGATCAAGGCTTGTCATTTGAATGGAAACTAGGTCATAGTAATTTATTTTGATTTTTGTGTTATTCTCATCTTCCTTGGTCATGGTAGGTAGCTCCTCAATCATCTAGAAAAGCTTAGACCAATTATTGTCTCCCATGTTTAAAGTTACTATGTCTAATTGCATGTCCTTGAAGATTCTCCCCTCTTTTTTTGAGGTCAAATAAAGATATGTACCTTGTCTATCTTTTTTTTTGGCTACCATGGCTATGGGTTTGTTCAAATTTCTCATTGGTGATCTGTAATTTGATCCTAGATCAATTTTGCACTTGCTTAGATGATGATTCTCTTATTTTGACTCAATTGTGATCAATTTGTGATCAAATTAGGGCTTTTGTAGATGCCAGGGCTTTTCTTAAGTCTTTTCCAAGATTTAATGGTGATGTATTTTGAACTTAAGTGATTTCTTGCCTTATATTTGATTTGGATGCCTACTTTTATACCTTTGCTTTTTTGAGCCCATAAAATCCTTGGTTTGTGTAGCATCTATATGGCATTTAGTTGGCACTTTTGCATCACTTTGTTTATTAATGTTTTGAAAATTGGCCATTGAATTTTTAAAAATTTATTAATCTAACTCCATTGGATCATATTACACAGATCAATGTTGGCCATCGATCTTGATCCTAAGAGTCAAACACCATTGGTTACTATATATACTTAGTTCTGAGGTCATGCCACTTGGTAGTCTCATGGGCCTCTTGAGCTCTGAACCTTGTTATCTTTACCAGTTATCATGTTTTTCCTATGTGGTAATTCCACACTTACTTAGAGCTTCATCAAAAAGTCTTCCTTGGTCTTATGCTATCCGATCATGGTTGCCCAAATAAACATAGGTTGTTTGATAATGATCCATGGGATAGGCCCCCATTTGATTTTGTTATTTTTTGGATGTGACCCTAACACTTGTCGCTTCCTCACCTTTTTAGAAGTGTCATTGAAACTTTTAATTGGCTTCTCTCCATCAGGTTGATCCCGTTTGAGTGAATACAAGTTGTGGATCCTAAAAAGATGCACAATATTTAAGTTAGGGTTGGGATACATTAAGAACTTAGGTTAAAGACTTTAGAATTTAATTTTATTTTGTGTTAATAAGGATGAGATAAAACTTAAGCTAAGATTAGAACATAGTAAAAAGGTGACCCTAAATAATAATAAAAGGACTTAATGTAAGGTTTTTAACCTAAGATTTTATCGTATTAATAATTATGACAAAATTTTAGGGTAAAAGCTTTAAGCTAAGATTTATAACAATAGGACCTTGCATTTGTTATATCAAACTAATAAAATAGACCAAAATATCATGGGACATATAGGGACCAAGCATAACATTTTAGACTAAGGTTTGGTCAAATATTTAAAAACATGACAATCTTATGATAACACTTAAGCTAATTCTATGGTGTTTACAATTACTCCCATGTAAATTTAAACTTAGTTAGAAGGGTCTCAAGTTAAAACATGGATTCAAATAGAGATAATTAATCTATGATAGGTCAAAATCTAATGAAAGATCAATTTTAACATTGAAGTATAGAACCTTAAGCATTTTTATTCTCCAAATGAGATTCTATTGATCTTACAACATGGAGAACAAACATGTTCATTCATCCGAGCAATATTAGTTCCTGAGCTCAAATTTTGATGGTCTCATAGACATCAATGACGGCCTCACATGCATCAAACAATGGTTGTGAGAATGTCAAATTTAAGTCCCATGAAAAATAGTAGGTCTCATAAGAACTTTGACTCGATACACATCATTCGATTGATCTTGCCCAAGTAAACACAGGTTATTGATTATGATCCAAGTAGTCAAACATGGTTGGATCCTGCAATCATAAATGGATTAAGTAAGCTCAAGACTATATAAAACATAGATCAAATCCTTTTATTAATGTTTTATTTTTTATTAATAAATATGAACAAACATTAGCCTAAGGTTTTAATCTTGGTTAGGAACATGATAGAAAGTGCCCTACATTGATTAAAATCATAACACAAGTCCTTAGCCTAAGCTTAAGCCATGATAAAAAGACCCTTCAAATAATATAAGTCCTAGTATAATAACTTATCCTAAGGTTTTATTGTATTAATATATACAATGAAAACCTTAAGATAAAATTTAGGCTAAGTTTATGTTATAATAATAAAAGGGGACCCTCTTATTTCCTTGCTTTGATCATGCACCATCAGATCTTCAAATCTACTTAAATGCAATTAATATATCAGGATCCATGGATTTTAATGACATTTGTTCCATGGATTAAAGTCTTAGACATATTGGGATCATATTTCATCATCTGATTAACTTTTCTTGGTTAAATGCGAGTCGTTGATCATACAAGAAAACACACTATTTAAGTCAGGGTTTGAAGACATATAAGACTTAGTATAAAGTATTAAAACTAAGGTCTTTTTTATGTTAATAAACATAAATAGGGCCTTATTTATAAAACATTAGTCTAATTTTGTAACAAGAGGGACCATGTGAATAATAAAGTTGGACCAAGATAGGAACATAATAAAATGATCCTGAAAACATCAAAATTAGACCATGTTAAAATAAAAGGAATGAGAGGCTCATGCCTTAAAGAGATTAAGTATATAATGTTTTAGACTAAGGTTTGGCTATATTTAAAAAACACAATGAATCCTTAGTATAAAAATTAAGCTTGAGTTCATGTCATTTTTTAAAGTATTGTCGCTAATTTTATTCCTGCTAATTTTGAATTTGGTTCAAAAGAACTTGTGCTAGGGTTTCATGAAGGAGGGCTTCCAAAAGCTTTAAACATGGATTTAAATTTAATTAATTTAGACCAAAGGCTCATAAAATCCTAAATAGAGATTAATCTATAACATCAAATCATAATCCATTCAATGAGGGTTCCATTAAACCTATAACTTGAAATAAGAAGATCCACCATTAGTAATATTAGGCAGGATTAAATAAGAACCCTGAATAAATAAACCAACTAACTCAAGGTGTGGATGATATTTAGATACAAATAATGTGCAAACATGTTAATTACACTCTGATCAGGTGAATTTTTAGTTTTAAGGTTTAAATTTACATAATTTGACACCAGGGTCCCCATTTTCAAGAATAGGGGTATGTTGCCCTCAATAAAGACCTAATAAGTAGGTTCAAGTGTTGAGTTGGTGTTATAGGTGGAATGGACCCATATGGGAGTAATAAAAGAGATATTGGAGATAGGTTTTATGTATTCTAATCATTGTTAAATGATGAAGGTGGTCTAAGTAGTCTCACATGTAACGTGTGAGTATGTAGGCCCAATTGTTTTAGGTCTCACCAAGACTTAGTGGTGGTTTGGGGATAAAGAGGTAATGATAAACCTATAAAGAGTGTGGTTATCACATGTAACATGTGTATGGACCTATGTTAAGTGTGGTTCAAAATTTAAAGCATCTTGGTCGACCAAGATGGGTTAAAGGAAGAGAGTGGTATAAATTGTTGACATAGGAAAATGCACCCAGTGACAGGAAGTCAAACTTCTATCTTCTCCTCGCAACATGGAAACTCCCCTCTCACCTATGGGACTAGAAAAGCTGGAGGAAGAGTCTCTAGATAAGGGCTAGCTCCCTTTGATCCATCGTGTTTATTCCAGCAAGTGCAAAACACATATATATAGATAGATATAAAAAAGGGGGTGAAAAGGGAGAAAGATACAGGAAAACAAACTACTCTAAAGAGGTGATACACCAAAATAAGTCAACCTTCACACATCCACACTCAGAATTAGACAAATACATACATACTCTACACACTTGGCAAAAGGACCAGGTTGCAAGAAACTGGCAAGGAGTCTTTCATGAAAACATAGGAAGTAGAAAATCATTAAGGCACTGTGAAATGCACACTGTAACTTCCTCTATTCTAGTCTTCTAAATGTCAGTTCTCCTTTTAGCTATAGAAATGGCACCTTGTAGACAATAGGTATACTGGTGTTAAACCTATGAGAGCATCAAGAAATAATGACTGAACATAGACAAACACTCAAGACATACTCTAAAAAATATCTATTTAAATGGAGGTAAAAACTATGTTTATTTGAATCAGGTGAAATTTTGGTAGGGCTGCACCCTTTACAAATATGTGGAATATCTCTTTTACAAATGACAAGTCTTTCAGTATATAGGAGAAATAAGGAGGCCATTTGGTGCTCATTTTTACAAGTGGCCCATGCATCCCTTCATTGGGAAGAGCAGGCTGCCTAAAGTAAATGATGTGTTGACCCTTGCATTGACTTTAGGCATCTTTTGACATGGCTATGCAGTTTTCCTCATTTATTGAGGCTACATCTTGAAGGCACCTATGTAGCTTGTCTACTCATAAATATGAAATGGAGAAAAGAGGTACACGGTTGGCCGTTCACATCCTTTAGTGATCAATTGCAGCCACTGTGCCACCTGCTAGAGTTACTTCTTGAACTGACGCCTCCCTTTGCCACTTGGACAACCTATTTGATCCATGCTTGGCACTTTGTCCTTTTCCTATTTTATCTCTTCTAGCTCCTTTCAGCCCTTGGGCTATCTTCTAGTGGGTCACTGCATTACTGGGCCTTTTCCATGGTTAGCGCTCCTTTGGTTTGAAAGCAAACGGCTAGTTCATTGCATTAAATTTGATGGCCTTTGGACCATTCGGTTGAACCATTCATTGCACTTTAACTGCTAAACCAAGGCCAAAACATTAAACTTTGCAGAATCATTGAACCAGTTCATGAACCAAGGCCGATGAACTGATGCAACCAAAAAAATGAATTGGCCTTAAATAGCAGGGGAAAAGTTGACCAAAAGTTTGCCTGTGGGAAAAATTGGTCAACAAATTGGTGACTCATAGGGGAAGCATGCCTGCTATGCTTAAAATCTAGTTGCCTTGCAGTCCATTGGGCACAGAGTTAGATGCAGCTATGAAAGAGTTAACAACAGCCCCAAAAGATCTAAGAATCAAACACGAAGCCTTTACCCCACATGCAAAGGGAAACACACAAGGATTAAAAAAAACTACTTGTGCAAAACTACACTTAGGGAAAGCAGGAAAAGAAACTAAAAACAAACTATTATATACAGCTAACTAGGTATTCACTCTTTCCACCTAGATCAAAAGGAAAATTTATTAAGTCCCCTTCCTGGCAAGAAGACTTATGGTGCCAAGCAAGTAGCTGAATGAAAAGGGGATTTGGTGGCTAGAATTTGAGTGGATCAAATTCAAACATGCCTCTAACATACATGTACTCTTCTTGTCCCTGGAGGCCTGTTGAATGTTGGACCTTCATATTGGTGCTCTTCACCAAGAATTCAATGGATTTTGGCTTATCAGTATTAGCCCTTTGACCTACACATTCCTTCTGTGATGTATCATGGTCTAACTTGTTTACTTATACCTTGTTAAAAATCCTGTCAGACTCATCATCTGCTTCTTCTTGGCCTTCTTAAAGAAGGGTGACTGTAGTGATGTTTGAAATGGACTCACAAAATGATTGCTCATCCCACAGAACATCACCTCTTTGTTTAAAATTCTCTTCTTCAAAGCATTCCTCTAGGAAGACAGACATCTCCTTTTCCTCTTTGTTGATTAGGATCTCTATATTTTCAAAAATATCCTCCTGATCCTTCTCCAACTCAGGCTCTTTAATGTAGATGACCTCATCATCAAAATAGCAAGGAAGTTCATCAAATAGAGGGGAAGAGAGCTCACCATGCTTTTGTTCCTCTTCATATTGCTGGAACATCTACGTATATGCAAGACCTGCATCTCCATTGCTGATAAAGTCTTCACAAGGAGCATCAATGATGGTTCTAACTTAATTGTCACTCATGACAGTCTCTTGAAGAATTTTAGCTTGGATTTTTTGCTCCTCACTCACCTCTTGCAGAACAGGTTCTTCCTTGAGAAGAGGTGGAGTGGAGAAAATATGTGGAAGAGGAGGCAACCCTTGAGCTATAATCGAATGATTCTCTTCCTTCCACTTAATCAGTACTTCATTAATACCAGGTGTGGCTTGATATTTATCTTGGAAGTGTGTAGATGGGGTGTGTTTAGACATGGAATGTGCCATTGGGTTTGAACCATCCATCACACACTCGCTGAGGAATCTCTCTTTGGATTCCAACTCTGCAATTCTCCTGGCTATATCCTCTTACAAGAGCCTTTCTTGGAGATCATAGGAATCATGAGTAGGAGCAGCTTTATCCTTTTCAAGGTCTTGAGAAAAACCTTGCTTTTCTTCTTTCCTATTCCATGATTCCATCATTTTCGTTCAAGTCAGGGGCGTACCATCAAGGTGAAAGATCTTAGGATTGGAAGTTTCCCTTCTAGTTAAAGGGCGACTAGGAGGGATGCTTGAGGCAATTCTCTAAAATTTTTGAGTCTGATCATAGTCATGTGAAGGAAAACAAGACCCATGATTCTGTGCAAAATAAGTATACATACAATGATGGCACCAAGCTTCTTAACTAGTAGATAAACTCAGAGTCACCAGATGCTGAAAATATTTGATTTGTTGTAACAAGACCAACATCAATCCTAAAACCTTACTGTATTTTCAAACTGTGTGTCCCACCAAGCATGCCAGAACTGTTGATGTAGGAAAATGCAACCAGTGATAGGAAGTCAAACTCATGTCTTCTCCTCGCAACATAGAAAATCCCCTCTCACCTATGGGACTGGCAAATCTAGAGGGGAGAGTCTCTAGATAAGGCTTAGCTCCCTTTGATGCATCATGTTTATTCTATCAAGTGCAAAACACATATATATAGATAGATATAAAAAATGGGGAGGGGAAGGGAGAAATATACAGGAAAACAAACTACTCTAAAGAGGCGATACACCAAAAGAAGTCGACCTTCACACATCCACACTCAGAATCAGACAAATACATACATACTCTACACACTTGGCAAAAGGACCAAGCTACAAGAAACTGGCAGGGAGGCTTTCATGAAAACATAGGAAATAAAAAATCACTGAGGCGCTATGAAATGCACACTATAAGTAACTTCCTCTATTCTGGTCTTCCAAATGTCAGCTCTTCTCCTTTTAGCTACAGAAATGGCACCTTGTAGACAACATGTCTACTGGTGTTGAACCTATGAGAGCATCAAGAAATAATGACTAAACACAGACAAACACTCAAGAAGTACTCTAAAAAATATCTATCCAAATGGAGGTAAAAACTGCATTTATTTTATTCAGGTGAAATTTTGGCAAGGTTGTGCCCTTTACAAATATGTGGAAGATCTCTTTTACAAATGACAAGTCTTTCAATATATAGGAGAAGCAAAGAGGCCATTTGGCACTCTTTTTTACAAGTGGCCCATGCATCCCTTCATTGGGAAGAGTAAGCTACCTAAAAGTAAATGATGTGTCAACCCTTGCTTTGACTTCAGGCATCTTTTGACATGGCTATACAGTTTTCCTCATTAACTAAGGCTACATCTTGAAGGCACCTACATAGCTTGTCTGCTCATAAATATGATATGGAGAAAAGGGGTACATGGTTGGCCTCTCACATCCTTTAGTGATCAATTGCAACCACTGTGCCACCTGTTGGATTTACTTCTTGAATCGATGCCTCCCTTCGCCACTTGGATGACCTGTTTGCTCCATGCTTGGCACTTTGTCCTTTTCCTATTTTGTCTCTTTTAGCTCCTTTCGGCCCTCAGGATATCTTCTGACAGGTCACTACATTGATGGACCTTTTCCATGGTTAGCGCTCCTTTGGTTCAAAAGCAAATGGCTAGTTCATTGCATTAAATTTGATGGCCTTTAGACCATTTGGTTGAACCATTCTTTGCACTTTAACCGCTAAACCAAGGCCGAAGCGTTGAACTTTGCAGAAGCATTGAACTAGTTCATGAACCAAGGCCAATGAATTGATGCAACCAAAAAAATGAATTGGCCTTAAACAGTAGGGGAGAAGTTGACTGAAATTTTTCCTATGGACAAAATTGGTCAACATAAATATAAGGCATAATTGGATTAATTACATTAGTAATGTGTGTGCAAATTCAAATAAAGAAAATAACCTTTGAAATATAAGGTACAAGTCAGTAAAGATCATCATAGCGTGAAAAATTCTAGACATGTTTATCTAATCAAGTTGATGCAGGTGGATACATAGGTCATTAGATCTAATGATCCTAGAAGAGGCAGATTAAGCGAGTGAGCCCTTGAGATAGTTTGGGTGAAAGAGTGAAGACAAAGGTGATCATCATGAATTGAAGAGTATAAATAGGTGTTCAAGGTGATATATTTAGGTAGCTAAGTGGGTGCTTGGTTACCTAGGGGGTTGGTTCTTCCTTGCAAGGTAAAGCTTACTAAAGGTATAGTTATTATGTGTGCTTATCTAGATAGGGGCAGTATCTCCTTATGGGATTGGTTTCTCACTAAACTAATGGATGGGTGTTCCTTGATTAATTGGTGCTGATCTAAATGTTGGATCTTATTTAATAAGACTATCATCCATCTTGTAGGGTTTAGTGGGTTTTATCCCCCAAGAGGGTTTCCCACATATATGATTTGTTCATGTGATGTATGTTCGTATGTATGATTTATATGTATGTGATTTCATTTTTATGTTGCTTTATCAAGTTAATGTATGCTGAATGTTTATGATTTAGGAATTGGATTGGCTTATCTTACATCACTGATTCAACCCCCCTCTCAATGATTATACCTCTAATAATTGGTATCAAAGTAGGACCTTCTATGCAAGTTTAACCACTTGAAGGTGATCCAAGGCACAAAGATGGATAAGCAGTTGAGGAAATAAAATTTGGAGTTAAGGTCATTGGTCAATGCTCTTAAAGAACAAGCCAAATCATTCATAGAATGAAGAGAAAAGGTAAATCTTTTTCAAACCAAGGTTGAGGGAATGTGTGAAACAATCAAAGAAGATAAGATATCCAT
The DNA here is from genome assembly GCA_037957365.1 of Torreya grandis. Lineage (NCBI taxonomy): Eukaryota > Viridiplantae > Streptophyta > Pinopsida > Cupressales > Taxaceae > Torreya > Torreya grandis. The sequence continues at coordinate 2,476,961 of JARHVA010000241.1, read as the reverse complement.
TCTAGACGTTAAGGATCAATTAAGGATTACAAAGACAAATATTAGTTCAAAAGAAGAAGAATATAGCCATCTCAAGACTTAGTTAGTAGAGATAAATGCCAAGTTGTGTTCAAAGCAAGGTGAGCATGATGAGTTGAAGTCCAATATTGATTATATAAACATTATTAAATAAAAATCATGTATATTGAAGGATGACATGATTAAATAATCTAAGAGGGATAAGGAGACTATTCTAGTTCTCATAATTTAATTAGAGGTTACAAGTTCAAGAATGATAGATAAATAAGATGAATGTGTTCAATTTAAGGCTAATCTTGTTTCCATAAAGGATGAGCATGAAAAGATTGTAATAAATTTAGGCAAGATTGAAGAATAATAAAAGAAATTAGAACAAGGCAAAAAGGATGGTAACATGAAATATAACAAGTTAGATCAGGTTAAAGACAAAATGAATAAGCCAATCAGACAACCAAATGCTTCAAGGTATGACAAATATTTTATGGGCCATTATTTTGTTTGTCATCTTGTTGGTCATAGGGCAAAGGACTATGTAACAAGAAGCAATCAGTTAAAGAGAGATCACTTCCATATTCAAACAAAATATATGGAAGATATTGCTTGCTACAATTGTCAAAAAGTTGGTCACATTGCTAGGTTATGCAAGCAAAGACCATAAATTCAAGATAAGTTTAATTAGGCTCTTAGAGTGTAAGAAATAAGAAAAGATAGATATATCAATGCAATGAGATATTCATCCCAGATTCATTTTTATGCATGCAATCAATTTGGACACATTCCTAGAGAATATAAGAGAAGAAGAAATCAGACAAAGAAAGATCACAATCATCATCAAGCAAAAGGTATAAATGATATTTTTTTTGTTTCGGATGTCATAGAGTTGGTCACTTTGATAGGTATTATAAGAATAAGTTGAATGATTTTTCAAATAAAAATAAGGTATATGGAGCTCCTAGTGTGTAATGAAAAAGTCACAAATGGTTGTGGAAACCTAAGCTTGTTAGGAGAAATCTTACTAATCCAAAGATGGTATTTTGCCATGATAGACATGAATTAAAGTCAAGAGTTTTTATTGTATGTATTAGTTGATAAGTTTGAATCAAAGAATGAAGTCAAGGATCCATTCAAAGTCAATTTGGTGATGAGGCAGGACTATAATTAACATACGATATGGAGATATGGGAGTCTCCTAAGTTTTAGGACTTTTAGTCCCAATATGTAAAAAGCATGTCTCTCTAAGCTTCAAGGAGACACTTTACATAAAGAGGAAGCATGATGGATGCTAGTTAAATTTTGGTTGATGTTGGATAAGAAAGATATTTTGAAAATGTGCTTGGCTAAGGGGAGTAATGAGTTTTATGTAATTTATCCAAAGTGTTATGATGGAATGATTCATAATATATATTTAGGGACAATGATATTAAAGTCAAATTTTTGGTCAATCTTTGATGGATGGTCTAGTTGGTCAATATAATGAAGAATGAAGTTGAATATGCAAGGTTTGAAATTAGGGAATGGAATTTTCTAGGTGTTTGATCAAGGATGATGAGTTGTCAAGATGTTATTTTTGCATAAAAAAGACAAGGTTGATATGGAGTATGAGGATAATGTATCATGTATAAAGTCTTAGAGTTGTATAGATATTTCAAGTCATGTATGCCATGGGGTTAGGGGGAACTAACTCAGATAGTTTAAAAGGCTTGAAGAGCTATGCATAATATAAGTGGCAGCATGTGTGAGATGTTCTAGTCATGGTGGAGATATGAAGAAGTCTGCTACAGATATGAACTCAAGCATGTTGATATGATGACTTGATCAAACCAAGTTAGGTGCTTTGAAAATGTATTGAATCCTCATGCATAAACAAAGGGGGAGCTTTGCAAATGGTTAGGTCCTAGGATCAGAGGAATGTGTAGTAGAATTTGAGAGAGAAGGTATGAAGGAAATTATGTTGATTCATAATTTGTGGAAATGGTTTGAAAATTCTCAAAAGGGTGCCTAAGCTCAGGTGACTTAGCGGGATTCCCTATTAATGTTTTCAAGGTAAGTCCATAAAGTTTTTGATGATCATGTATATTTTGTCTTCATAGAAGCTATGTATGATCAAAGAAGAATGTAGTCATGGAGCATGTTTGAAGAATCTCAAGGCAAGAATAGGTATGAAATTTTTTATGGGGAGTCTATATCATCTCTCAGAGGTTGTACTTTCTTATTATTGGTCCTTGAAATATTTTCATGTCTACAAGATTTGAGCCCACTTTGTCATTGTGTCAAAGGGGGAAAAAGTGCTTTAAGAGAGAGATAGAGTCTATGAATAAGATTTGTATTTGTGTTTAAATCAATGACAAAGGGGGATATTGTTGGATGTTTGTCTATGATGTCTCCAAGGTGACCAAGGTTGTTGATGAGGTGTCATGTGTGTTAGATTGACAATGACAGAGTGTGCTTCAATGTGCTTCATTATTCTTGCATGGTTCTTCAGTGTTTGATTTGAATAGGAAATTAATGGATGATATTGATGGTATGGACATGTTTAAAATACCCTATGAGATGTTATGAGTGCTTAAAGTTATTATTTAAGTGAATGGAATTCATTATAATAGTCATATGAATATCTAAGCTTAAGTAGTCATCTTAATAGATAAGGTTGAGTAAGCAGATTGATGATGTCATATTTCACATGTGTGATGGTTTAAAGATTAACATATGGATATATTCCCATATGTGATGATATAATATGATTCAAATTTCAAGTCATGAGGTTAATCTTATAAAAATTTATTAATGTGAAAAGTTGGCTTCTCAGATAGAGTTTACTAAGTTCTCATACTTAGCCAAATTTGAATTATCAAAGATCTACAGTGAGAGTTTAATCAGATCATAGATCTAATGGTGAGAATTTGATATAAATTGATTAGGATCCAATTACATGGTTCAAATTTAAATATTAAATATTTCATGCACTATTTACATGTGTCATAATCATGGAGTTTGAGCAACAGATCTAACAGTGAGCATGAAACCTGTCAAATAGAGATCAATGGTGAGCATGTGATCATGTAGTTTATGATCCAGCATATCATATTAAATAAAATAGTAAAGATTAAACATGGGGATGACAAATGGTATAATTTAATTATATTCAAATATTCAATGTGCTCAGAAGGCACATGGATCTGCCAAGTGGTGAGAGATCATTGAAAGACTGACTGTAGGGTACACAAAAGGCATGTGGAGCTATCAAGTGGCACAATCATGAAAAATTAGATCAAAGATAAAAGGTGAGTGTTTAAAGGTAAATAATAGTATGACTATGAGGATATTTATAGTGTGTATTTTATATAGATTCTAGGGGACACAAGATGATGACAAAGTTTTTAATGTTTAACATTTACACAGTGATTGTTGGCATTTGAATTTAACAAAGGAAAAACCAGTGCTCAATATTTTGATTATATATTTTGATCTAGAATGAATTTGAATGTGATGTAAAAATAAAATTTGAATAGGAATTCAATTAAAATCCATATAAGTTATTTATAAGATCTGAATGTTTGTATAGTCATTTATATTGAGATCCAAAGTTGATTGTGTTTGACCTTGCTCTTTAAATGATTAAAGAAGGAGAATTGAGTTGTTATTGATAGTGTCTCAATGTTTCAATATGAAATAAATATTTTATAATGTTTTAGACTCCATGAATACTATATTTATTATTTTTAAAGTTTGACCAATCCATATATAATATGAACAATTTCCTAGAAGTTGACTATGTTTGTTGAATGCATTGGCAGATTGAGTGACCATGTTGCAGGAGTGAGTAAAGGTGTATAGAGTAGTATTAAGGAAGTAAATGAGTATTTATATGTTATATAAGTATCTAATGATTATGATAATACATTTTTTGTTATATTTTTCCTTGATCAGATATTAAAAAATGTCAAATAGCTTGACTGTGTGTGACCAATCTGAGTGATGATTTTAAGAGAGTTGAATTGAGTGCTTAGATATTGTGTTGAAGCGTATAAATCACTTTGAGGTGTATAAATTGTATTTAAGGGTTCACCAATGTTATATAATCATATGGATATGTGAAATTTTTAAGTATTTGCTTCAGAAGTTTTAGACTTTATTTTTGTGTATGAAGACTTGAAGAGTAAGGAGACCTTATTGGTAGGTTCAAGTGTTGATTTGGTGTTCTAGGTGGCATGGACACATATGGGATTAATAATGGGGATATTAGAGATAGGTTTTATGTATTATAATCATTGTAAAATGATGAAGGTGGTCCAAGTAGTCTCACATGTAATGTGTGAGTATGTAGGCCTATTTGTTTTAGGTCTCACCAAGACCTAATGGTTATCTGGGGCTAAAGAGGTAATGACCGACCTATGAAGAGTGTGTTTCTCACTTATAACATGTGTATGGACTTATGTTAAATATGGATCAAATATGTAAAGCATCTTGTCTGACCAAGATGGATTAAAGGAAGAGAGTGGTATAAATACAAGGCATAATTAGACTAATTCTATTAGTAATGTGTATGCAAATTCAAGAAAAGAAGATAACATTTGAAAGAGAATGTAAAAGTCAATAACGACCATCAGAGTGTGAAAAATGTCATAAAATTTTATCTTATCAATTTGATGCAAATGGATACATATTTCATTGGATCTAATGAGCCTAGAAGAGGCAGATTGAGTGAGTGAGCCCTTGAGATAGTTTGAGTGAAAGAGTGAAGGTAAAGAGTGAAAACAAAGGTGATAATCATAAATTTAAGAGTAGAAACATGTGTTCAAGTGATCCATTTAGGTATCTAATTATGTGCTTGGTTTCCTAGGGGGTTGGTTCCTCTTTACAAGGTAAAGCTTGTTATAGGTCTAGTTGTTGTGGGTACTCAGCTAGATAGGGGCAGTAGCTCCTTGTGGGATTGGCGTCTCACTAAGCTAAGGGATGGGTGTTCCTTGATAATTTAGTGTTGGTATAAATGTTGGATCTTATTTTATAGGACTATAATCCATCTTTCAAGGTTTAGTGGGTTTTATTCCCCAAGAGGGTTTCCCACATATATGTTGTGTTCATGTGATTACGCTCGTATGTATGCTTCGAATGTATGTTGAATGTTTAAGAATTGGGAATTTAATTGGATTATCTTGAAACACTGATTCACCTCCCCCATCTTATTGATTATACCTCTAATAATTGGTATCAGAGCAAGAACTTCTATGCACGTTTAACCACTTAAAGGTGATCCAACATATAAAGATGGCTAAGGTGTTGAGGAAAGAAAATTTAGAGTTAAGGTCATTGGTTAATGCTCTTTAATAACAAGCCAATGCATTCATGGAACAAAGACAAAAGGTAAGTCTTTTTCAAACCAAGGTTGAGGGAATATGTGAAATATTCAAAGAAGATAAGATGATCATTGTGGATCTTAAGGATCAATAAGGATTACAAAGACAAATATAAGTTCAAAAGAGGAAGAATGTAGACATCTCAAGACTTAGTTAGTAGAGACAAATGCCAAGTTTGAGTTCAAAGAAAGGTAAGCAAGATGAGTTGAATTGTAATATTGATTCTATAAATATTATTGAAGATAAATCATGTATATTAAAGGATGGCATGACTAAAGAATCTAAGATAATTGATTCTATAAAGATTATTGAAGAACAAGCATGTAGATTGAAGGATGATATGACTAAAAATATTAATACTCTAATATGGATAACCATGTAGCTAATAATCTATGTAATTCACATCAAAATATCTCATAAATTTCTCCATGTATATGCTCCTAAATAAATTCTTTTGTATTCTTCCCAATTATTTTTCTTCTTCTTCTCTAAATTTGTGGATTCTTTCATCTATTCATCTCTCTAAATCTCTTTTCCCCAAAAAGCATCTAAACATGTTTAAAAGAGAAGGTTAAGGTTCACCACACCTTTTTTAGTAGAGGTTATTGTAAAACCCATTATAACATGATAATATAGGTATAATTATGTGATAAGTGACAAAATAATATAACTTATTGAATTTTATATTAAACTTATCAATTGATTAACTAAAATAAAAATAGAGATGCATAAAATGTAGGATTATCAAATATAGAACATCTGATAGAATACAAGTGACTAACACATTTTTAAAAAAATAGAACAATTTTTTTTCATATAATAAACATAAAATACATATAAGGGAAACTACTTCAAAATCGTATATTAATCTCTATCACATCAGAACCATTTCACAATACAACTAAGTGCTATATATAGAGTTTTATAAAGCATTGTTGAATCATATTCCAACATTTCACTACATACAAAGGAAATAATCTTTGTATTATTTAGACTATTGATATGATTTTGAAGAGATAAATACATACAAAAAGAGATACAAAACATAAAACTAGTGCGAGTCACACCTATGTCCACCATTTACACTTTATGATTTTTATAGCCCTATTTTACTATGTTGATAAAAGTGGTATTTTTCAAGTTTTATGGTAATGATCCACTCACATGGATCACTCAAATTGAATTTAAAAAAAAAAAATCATACTCCATGCTCGTAAAAGGTGGTCATTGCTTCTCTATATCTAGAACATGAACATTTAATTTGGTATTTATGGTTGTGTGCAAAAGAGAAAGGTCTCTTGATTTCCTAGTCTATATTTTTGAAGGATTTGTAGCTCCACTATCATAATAATGTCTCAAAAAACTATTTTAGCTAGCTAGACAAATTATTCTAAATATAGACTATAAAGGATTATATTCATCAATTTTAGAGTCTATATTTACATGTGGTAAACATCGAGGAAAGTCTAACTAACATGTTTTTGGATGGCCTCAAAGATAACATCCAATTGGAGGTTCACATGTTTATTCCTAGTTAAATACTTGAATCTATCCCAATGGCACGCATGTTAGAGGAAAAAGAAATGATTAAATAAAGACCTTTCACTAATGTCCATGAATGCACTTGACAAAACCTCATTTTCTCAACCTACCAGATTGACCCCTTGAATAATTGAGCAGAAGCATGCAAAATGTTTTTGTTTTATCTATGATAAAAGAATAGATCAAAGGACATCATTATGATAAAAATAAGTTGTTTTACATTGAAGGCACCAATGAGGATGATGAAGATGATGAGGCCTCAGGTATAGGTTTGGATGAACCTAAGGACAACTCTAAATGTTCTCAACCTACTATTTCCTAACATGCCCTTTCATGTATTAGTACTTATTGAATTATTAAGGTAGTGGGTTTCATCAAGAAATAGGTGGTGACTATGTTAATCAAATCTGGGAGTACACACAACTTTATCAATAGTAAGTTGACTAGTTGTTTGAACTGTTTAATTTACCTAACTCCATAATTTTATGTCATGATTGTAGATGGTGTTATTGTCAACTATTCTAGAAAATTCCATATTATTAAGTTTGTTATGGGAGACTACCTATTACATTCACCTATGGTTACTATTCCCATGGAAGGCTATGACATTAATTTGAGAGTGAAATGGCTCACCACTTTGGGTACCATTGAGATGAATTTACTGGAACTATTCATATGCATCTATTTAGAAGGCATGGCATTTGAACTTCATGGATTATGGGCTAAATCTCCATAATTTTTTGGTTCTTATTAGATTATGAAGATTATTAGAAAAGGTCCAAAATGATTTGAGGCATGCTTATTTTCCATAAAGGTTCAAAAATTTGAGTTTGTCCATCCTAATTTATAAATGGTGTTAGATGACCATTTCATTATTTTTGGTGACATGCCAAAATAACTTCGTCCAAGCCGAGCACATGATCATGCCATTAGACTACTTCCTAGAAGTACACCACCCAACATTAGACCCTATAGGTATCCCTATGCCTAAAAGAGTGAAATTGAATATATGATACAAGATATGTTGGAGGTATGAATCATCTGACACAACCAAAGTGAATATTCCTCCTTGGTGGTGATTGTGTGGAAGAAGGATGAAACTTGGAGAATGTGCCCAGAATATAGATAACTCAAAATGTATACCAACAAAGATAAATTTCCTATTCTAATAATATATGATTTAATAGATCAATTGCATGGTATGGTTTATTTTTACAAGTTATATCTTCACTTTGAATATTATCAGATTTAAATATGTGAAGAGGACACATATAAGATAGCTTTTAAACCCCATGAAGGCCATTGTGATTTTATGGTCATGTCATATTGCCTTACAAATGCATCATCTACATTTTAAAGTTTGATGAATACTATTTTTAGGCCATTTTTGATCATGTTTGTGTTGGTTTTTTTGATGACATCCTCATTTATAATGAAAAATTGGGAAGACCATTTAAAGCATGTAAAATAGGTACTCTTAGTTTTAGAACAACATTAAATTTATGCTAAAAATTCTAAATGTGATTTTGGCATCTACAAGGTGGAGTATTAGGGTCATATTTTTTCACATGGAGTGAAAGTTGATCCTAAAAATATCTAAGTGATGATGGAGTGGCAGGTTCCTAAGACCCTTGAGAATAACCTCTGGGATATCTAGAGTTAACTAGTTACTATCACGTGTTTGTAAAAAATTATTGTAGTATTGCAACCCCACTCACATTCTTGTTGAAGAAAGCTCTTTCTAGTGGACCAATATAACTACCAATATATTTCAATAGTTGAAAATGGATATATTTTTCACTCCATTTTTATCTACTCTTGATTTTTCTAAAACTTTTGTTGTGGAATGTGATGCATCAAGATATGGCATGGGGGTTGTACTCATGCAAGAAGGAAAGCCACTTGCATTTGAGAGTCATAAACTAAAAGAAATAATAGGCTCAATCCAATCTATGAGAAATAGATGATGGTTATATTGCATTCAGTCAATCAATGGAGACCTTATCTAATGGGTCATCACTTTCATGTAAAGATTGATCATGATAGCCTCAAATATTTTTTGGAAAAATAATTATCTTCTAAAGAAAAATATGGGTGAATAAATGTTAGGATATGATTTTGACATAGTATATAAGAAAGGAAAAGATAATGTGATGGTAGATGCACTATCCTAAAGGGATGAATTAGATGAGGCATCATTATGCATACTGACCATGATTAGCTAGAGGAAGCAAGATCAGAATGGGAAAATGAAAATCTTACCCATGATTTGATTCAATATCTTCAGTAGGGTTGTATGAGATCTGGAAAAAAATATTGAAGGTTAATTATGGTATAAATATAGATTATACCTTTTTAAACATTTTTTCCTCAAATGTAAAATCCTTTAGGAACTTCATTCATCTCCAATAGGAGGTCGCTCAAGATGTTTGAAAACATATCATAAAGTCATGCAAGATTTATTTTTGGAAGGACTCAAGGGGGATGTATAGATATATGTGGTTGAATACATGATATGTCAATAGAATAAAGGTGAAACCATTAAGACCCCAAGTCTTTTACAACCTTTATCCATCCCTAGACAATGTTGGGAGGAGGTTTCCATGGATTTAATTATTGAGTTACCATGATTTGAAGGTAAAAATGTTATCATGGTAGTTATAGATAGACTCACTAAGTATGTTCATTTTTATTCCTTATCATAACCACTTATTGCCAGTATAATAGCTTTTACTTCTCTTAATAGGGTTTATAAATTTCATGATACTCCAAAAATTATAGTAAGTGGTCATGATCCCATATTTACTAGTAATGTTTTGATTGAATTATTTGCATTGTAGGCATCCAATTGGCTCATATATCATCCTATCATCCTCAATCTCATGGAAAAATAGAAGTATTCAACAAATTTTTGTAAGGGTATCTCCATTATTTTATTTCTAATAAAAAAGATAAATAGATTCATTCTTTACCACTTGTTGAACGTGGTATAATACTTTTATTCATAGTTCATCTAAAATGTCTCCCTTAATGGCCTTGTATAGATATCACCCCTATCCATCACTTTAACTTTGAAGTTCCATCCTTTATTTGAGTTATTGAAGAATGATGAACCACAAATTTCTTACTTTTATAGCCTCATCCATACTTAGTATATGTCTTTTTCCATGTAAATCCCATAACTATCTGTGACTTATGGAAATAAATGAATGAGGTTATGATTTTTTATGTACATTGATATATATATGTTATGTTATGAATTAATGATGATTTTTCCTAGATTGAATTATATTTGTATGATTTTATTTAACAAGCATATGAAGGATCATGTAAGGCCACATAATCTTGCTAGGTCGTAGCCACTATAGGCTACCTACATCAACTAAAGGATTCACTTACATGTTGTCTACAGTCATCATAGAGTGCCTATAATAACTATAGGCTTCACCTATAGGTTTTTTCTAGCCACTACAGAGTGCCCACAACAACTATAGGCTTCACCTATAGGTTTCCCATAGCCACTATAGAGAGACCATAAAAACTATAAGCTTCACCTACGGGTTGTCTATAACCACTATAGAGTGTTCGTAGTAACTATAGGCTTCACCTACAAGTTACCTACAAGCACCTTAGAGTGCTTACACCAATTGTAGGCTTCACTTACATGTTACCTATAACCACTATAGAATACCCATAACAACTATAGGCTTCACCTATAGGTTGCCCGTAGCCACTATAGAGTTCCCATAGCAACTGTAGGCTTCACCTATAGGTTGCCTACAACCACTATGCAAAATAGATCTATTGTTAATCAGTTCTTAAAGACACATCCAACTATCTTGGAAACTAAATGGATGATTAGAAAGAGTCATAGTTGTTGTATAGATTCCCTACATGCAAAGAAATATTGGATGTGCTACCAAAGATGTGAAAGATAAGGATAATGAGAAGAGACAAAAAGAAATAAAATAACAAAATAATATACCTTATCTATCAGAGTTGTTGCCAAAATCTGGATAATGCGAATGCAATGGAGATGTGATCACATGAGATGAAGCAAGTGCACACCACATAAATGCTAAAGCAATTTAAAATTATACAAGAAGCTAAATTGCACAAGACAAAATGGAGAAAACCAAAATCTGATTAACATGAGATGGCCAAAGTGAGGAATACATATAGAAGAGTACGTAAGTAACTCCTCCACAAAAAGTGGATAAGGCACCCCAAGAATAGACTGTAACTCCTCCATGAAAGGTGGTGACAAGGTGCTAAGAATAAAGAAGTAACTCCCATCAAGGGAGTTACTTATGACATTCTTATGACACATCTATGACACACACCTCCACATAAGCTAGCCTATCCCACAAATGTAGGAAAACTCCATTTAAGCACAAGAAATACAATTTCTCTAATTAATAAATAGGGAAAAATAAAAACTTACACTAATACCCCCCCATAAACACAACTTAGGTGGGCAGTGTGGAAATATAAAACGGGTCCCGACAACTAGGCTTGATGAGGTACCCATGTACAAATGCAATCTCCCATAAGATAGAGAAAAGGAGAAAACTCATAGGAAAAAACTCCCGACAAAAGAGAGACATAAAAGAAATAAGAGGCTAGTGCCCCCCCTGAAGATGATGTTACTACAGATGTGGACCGCACCCCAAGAAGAGCTCATAAATGAATGAACTTGCTCTCAGTGAAAGGTTTGGTGAAGATGTTTGTAACCTACTCCAAAGACTGGTAAAATATCAAGTCAATGACCTGACTATGAATAAGCTCCCAAATGAAATGCATGTGAATCTCTATATGCTTGGTCCATTAGTGCTGAACTGGATTCTTGCAAATTTGAATGGTACTTTGGTTGTCACAATAAATGATGGTGGGCTACCTAATAGGAATCCCAAACTTAGAAAGTATCCTCTAAAGCTAAATAGCCTCAGTAGATGCATTAATAGCTCCCCTATACTCTATCTTTGTGGATGATATATCAATAATATTTTGCTTCTTGCTAGACCAACTAATAGGACCAGAACATAGAGAGAAACTATAACCAAAAGTGGACTTTTGAGTTTGTGAATCACCAACATTGTCTAAATCTATATATCTAACCAAGTCAACCTCTATGCCAAATTTGTAATGAATCCCATATCTATGTGAACCTTGTATGTAATGCAAGATCCTCTTAGTTGCTTTCCAATGTAGCTCATGAGGTTTTTACATGAATTTGGAGACAAGTCCCACTGTATATGATATGTCAGGCCTGGTGTGAGTCAAGTAGATGAGACTACCAACAAGTTGTCGATACCTAATGGCATAAACCAATGGTGAAGAAAATCAGCCTCAAGCTTGAATCCTAATAGAAAGAGAGTCGGAGATGGCTTGCAATCAACCGTGTGAAACTGAGCCAATAAGTCAAGAGCATACTTAGGATGTGCAAGAGAAATCCCTAAATCTGACTATGAGATCTCGATGCCAAGGAAGTAGTGCAATAAACCCAATAGAACCAAAATCAAAAGGTCATGAAGAACTATCCTGGAGAGATGCCTTCACCACTGCAAAAGCTGATGAAGAACTCTCGGTGATCAAAAGGTCATCAACATATAGAACCAAAATCAAAAGTGAATCATCCTACCGCAATAAGTAGACATTGGGATTAGAATGGCACCTAGTGAAACCTGTTGTGAGAAGGAAGGAATCTATCTTGGCATACCAAGCTTGAGGGGCCTATTTGAGGCCATAGATAAATTTCCTAAGTTTGCATACTAAGGAAGAATCCAGAATAAATCCTGGTAGCTACTCCATATAGATCTCCTCCTCTAGGTCTTCGTGAAGAAATTCATTCTTCACATCCATCTGATGGACATCCCAACCATGTGCTACAGTAATAGCCAAGGTGAGTTTGATAGAAGTCATCTTTGTAATGGGTGCAAAGGTCTCTAAGTAGTCAATCCCTGCCACTTGCGAGAAACCCTTGGCAACTAATCATGCCTTGTACTTATCAACTGACCCATTAACTACAAACTTGGTCTGATATATCCACCTACATTGAACCATCTTTCTTCCCTTAGGAAGCGAAGTCAAATCCCAAGTGTGATTTTTGATTAAGGAAGAATATTCTTCCTCCATAGCACTATCCCACTCAGGTACCCCAGATGCCTCTCAAAAAGTCTATGGATCTAAAACTGAAGTAAATAAGGCATGTGGATCTCTCTAAAACTCCCCCCTAGTATGTTTGTCATATGTGGGATCTCTTGCCCAAGTGCTAGCACTCTCAAGTGTATGTCTGGCCCAAAGTGGCCCAAAAGTGGGTGAGTCGGGTTCTAACTCCTCATCCTCTGACTGACTAGGGTGAATGACTCTACATCACTATCCTCATTGTCTAAACTTGAAAAAGATGTCTCTGGCTCAAGAACCTACTGTGGCTAATCTAAATCTGATGAGGAATCATCATGAAGAAGTAGATCCGATGAGGGAGAAGAAGTGTCAAGTGTTGAGTCTCTAGGACTCTCCTAAAAATGGACACTTCTCTTGATGAACAACTCATGAGTGACTGCATCTAGAAGGTGATATCCCTTAATACCATCCAGATATCCTACAAGGATGCAAGGCTTGGACTAACATTCCATAGCTTTGCATTTCTTTTTTGGAATGCGGGCCATGGCTAGGGATCTGAAAACCCTAAGGTGCTCAACATCAGGTTTCCTTTTATGCCAAGCTTCAAAGGGTGTTATTCCTTTCAAAGCTTTATGAGGAACCTTGTTTTGAATGTAGCTAGCACCATTGATGGGTTTGGGCCAGTACTATGGTGCTAAGGATTTGGAGTGAATCATACAGCTACCCATATCTTTCAAGAACCTATTTTTGTATTTTGCAACCCCATTCTGTGAAGGACCATAAGTGACTATGCACTACAAATCAATCCCCTCTGTGGTGTAAAATTGCTCAAACTTGATGCTGACATACTCCCCTCCATTATCAGTTCGAAGAACCTTGATGGATTTCTCACTCTATTTCTCAACAAGAGCCTTAAAGTCTAGAAAATTTTCAAACACTTTAGACTTTTGTTTGAGATAAATATATCCAAGTGTACCTAGAGAAATCATCAATGAAAGTGAGGATGTACTTGGCCCTTGTGAAAGATGGTTTGGGAAAGGGTCTCGATACATCACTATGGACTAACTCCAAAGGTTGTGAAGCCCTCCAAGTTTGCCTTTGTCAAATTTTGCTTCAGGATGCTTCCTAAGTGAACACCCCTCACAAAGTCCTTTTGAGAATTGGACATGAGGCAAGCCAATGACCATGTCATTTTTGCAAAGTTACTTAAGATAACGGTAGTTAAGGTGGCCAAACCGCTCATGCCATAATTTGCTACCTCCATCTGAATGAGTTAGCAATGTTATTGGAGAAGAATCTGATGCAAAATGTGAGAAGGTGTATAACCTTGCTTGGTGATCTTCCCTATCTACTGCCATTGTAGTATCACTATGCAACTCCCTGATAGCTACTAAATCTGGTGAAAACTCAACTCTCATGCCCTGACCAATGTGAGTGATTTGGTACACTGATAGGAGATTGGTTGAAAAATAAGGAACACTTAGAACATTATTGAATGTTCCTCCTTCCATTTCAACTGACCCTCTCCCTGCAATAGAAACTGGTGTGTCATCACCCAAACTAATTGAAGTCATGCTACAAGGCTCTAAAGATGAAAACTCAACTTGTGAAGAGCCCATGTGGTGAGAAGCACTCGAATCAATGACCCATGATATTGTATAAGCTGTAGTAGCTACAAGAGCCTTGCCCTTTTCTTTCTCCTTTCCCTTGCCTTTTGCCTTGGTAGAATCTTGGGTAGATGAATTTTGCTTGATGGACTCAAGAACACCTATGTTTTTCTTCTCTAGAAGATGAGTTAAGTGATCTATTTTTTTCTTCATGCATTTGTGTTCATCATGCCTTGTCTTTTTAAAATAGGCACACTTAACCTTATCCTTCTTAGGTTTAGCATTGGAGGGTGAAGACTCAGTGTTGTTTTTGGCAGGATTGGTGTTTTCTTTCTTCTCCTCCTAGTCCTTGTTCTTTTTCTTCTTCTCCTTTGTTGAAGTCTTATCCTTACCATTTCCAGCTATCAAAGCTTGGGGTTGAGTAGACTTCATTGTGCCCATTTGAATTAGCTTATCTTGCTCCCTAGTCAAGTCAGCAATGAATGAATCCAAGGAAGGCATTTTTCATGTAGTGCTAAGGGCACTTTTTTGTGGCATGGAAAGTGGAGACAAAGATTGAATAGCTTGGACCTAACTTTGCGAGAATAGAAAGAATGAGTTGATCATCTTTTTTCTCTATCCTGAATTCTTTCAATTGCAATCTAAGGGCCTTAAACTTAGTGAAGAAGTCCTATAGGGTGTCAAAGTTGTTAGGACTTAGACTTATGAGTTCATTTTTGAGTTCATGACCTCTCATCTCATCAAGCTTCCCAAATAAGTTTTCTAAGGTGTCCCATATGTCATTAGGAGTCTTGGAGGATTCTAAATGGAAGAAAAGTTTTGGAGACACAAACAAGCTCAGTAATCCATAGGCTTCGTCACTACAGTTGTACCACTTGACCTTTTCAGCATCAGTGTTGGGTTTTACTTTAGTACCCATGGTGATCCTATACAACCCTTTGCTTCTAAGAATGATTGACATTTTAACCTTCCATTCATGATATTTGTAGGGTGTTAGGGGTTTAAGTTGAAAAGAATCCACTAAAACACTAAAACATTAAAAAAATGCCTATTTTGAGAGAGAAAGTGGCCTTCCAACCACTCATTAGATTCAACACAAAATGAGGAATCCAAAGGAGGTTTGTGTGAGAGGGAATTAGCCTCTCGCCAACCCGGGCCTCACCCTTCATCTTTGTAGGTTGAAGATACAAGTTTAAAAAAAACCTCTAAACTATTTTTTTTTTGAATGGTAATTTCCAATTTGATTTTAAATCAAACATTAAAATTACTAATTTAGATTTAAATAATTTTAAAATCAGATTACCAATTAAACAACAAGAGAGAGAGAGAGGGCCCACCACATGGGCATTGGAAACCAAAAAAGAGCGCCATTTTCCAAACAAGACTATTGGCAAAAAAGACAAAAAAATTGCAGACCTCCTGGACGTTGTATGGCTGATGGCACCTTGCTAGAAGGACTATGGCATGTTAGAAGGATAATAATAGAAGTTTGGTGCAAACCAGAAGAGGCATCCAGCATTGCAAAAGCTTGGTGTGGAGTTCCAGAAGTATGGTGCAGACCAGAAGCTTGGTGCAAACTAGAAGCTTGGCAGAGACTAGAAGCTTAGCGTGGCTATTGTTGGAACAGCCTACGTGGAGTGAGAGCACTTGGATAGAATGCATGGAATGCTGCTCCTCCCTCTGCTCACAACAATGGTGCCCAACAGCTTGAAACAAAGTCAATGCCCTACAGCTTGTAGCAAAGTCAGCGCCTCCAACGTCCAAGAAGCAAACCAGATTGCAAAGATCTTATCTTTTTCCTATAGAATGACCAAAAGAAAAGAAATTCTTCTACCTTTGATAAAGCCACAATAGATCTAGACAAGATGTCTTGGCAAATTCTAACTCAGAAGTAATTTTTTTGAACAAGTTTCCATATGGATTTCCATGAGTTTTCAAAAAACTCTACCAAAACAACGGAGTTAAACAACAGAAAAAATACTAAGAAAGCAAAGTAAGAATTTTAGAATAGCATAACCAGACACATGATTACCGAAGTGGCTCTGATACCATATCAGAGTTGTTGCCAAAATCTGGATAATGCAAATCCAATGGAGATGTGATCAAATGAGATGAAGCAAGTGCACACCACATAAATGCTAAAGCAATTTGAAATTATACAAGAAGCTAAATTGCACAAGACAAAATGGAGAAAACCAAAATTTGATTAACATGAGATGGCCAAAGTGAGGAATACATATAGGAGAGTACGTAAGTAACTCCTCCACAAAAGGTGGACAAGGCAGCCCAAGAATAGACTGTAACTCCTCCATGAAAGGTGGTGATAAGGTGCTAAGAATAGAGAAGTAACTCCCATCAAGGGAGTTACTTATGACATTCTTATGACACCTATGACACATCTATGACACACACCTCCACATAAGTTAGCCTATCCCACAAATGTAGGAAAACTCCATGTAAGTACAAGAAATACAATTTCCCTAATTAATAAATAGGGAAAAATAAAAACCTACACTAATGAGGTTGGGAGGAGGTTTACATGGATTTAATTATTGAGTTACCATGATTTTAAGGTAAAAATGTTATCATGGTAGTTATAGATAGACTCACTAAGTATGCTCATTTTTATTCCTTATCATAACCACTTATTGCCAGTATAATAGCTTTTACTTCTCTTAATACAGTTTATAAATTTCATGATACTCCAAAAATTATTGTAAGTGATCATGATCCCATATTTACTAGTAATGTTTTGATTGAATTATTTTCATTGTAGGCATCCATTTGGCTGATATATCATCCTATCATCCTCAAACTCATGGAAAAATAGAAGTATTCAGCAAATTTTTGTAAGGGTATCTCCATTATTTTATTTCTAATAAACAAGATAAATAGATTCATTCTTTACCACTTGTTGAACGTGGTATAATAATTTTATTCACAGTTCATCTAAAATGTCTCCCTTAATGGCCTTGTATAGATATCACCCCCTATCCATCACTTTAACTTTGAAGTTCCATCCTTTATTTGAGTTATTGAAGAATGATGAGGCCACCAATTTCTTACTTTTATAGCCTCATCCATACTTAGTATATGTCTTTTTCCATGTAAATCCCATAACTATCTATGACTTATGCAAATAAATGAATGAAGTTATGATTTTTTATGTACATTGATATATATATGTTATGTTATGAATTAATGATGATTTTTCCTAGATTGAATTATATATGTATGATTTTATTTAACAAGCATTTGAAGGGTCATGTAAGGCCACATAATCTTGCTAGGTCGTAGCCACTATAGGCTACCTACATCAACTATAAGATTCACCTACATGTTGTCTATAGTCATCGTAGAGTGCCGATAATAACTATAGGCTTCATCTACAGGTTTTTTCTAGCCACTAGAGAGTGCCCACAACAACTATAGGCTTCACCTATAGGTTGCCCATAGCCACTACAAAGAGACCATAAAAACTATAAGCTTCACCTACGGGTTGTCTATAACCACTATAGAGTGTTTGTAGTAACTATAGGCTTCACCTATAAGTTACCTACAGCCACTTTAGAGTGCTCACACCAACTGTAGGCTTCACTTACATGTTACCTATAACCACTAAAAAGTACCCATAACAACTGTAGGTTTCACCTATAGGTTGCCCATAGCCACAATAGAGTGCCCACAGAAATTGTAGGCTTCACCTATAGGTTGCCTATAACCACTATGCAAAATAGTTCTATTGTTAATCAGATCTTAAAGACACATCCAGCTGTCTTGGAAACTAAATGGATGATTAGAAAGAATCATAGTTGTATATATTCCCTACATGCAAAGAAATATTGGATGTGCTACCAAAGATGTGAAAGATAAGGATAATGAGAAGAGACAAAAAGAAATAAAATAACAAAATAATATACCTTATCTTTAACCCAATCAATCTTAAAACAAGTAACTTAAGTTAATAACCACTTGAAGGTTGATTGGGGTAGTTTCTAAAGTATTTGTATTTTTCTTAGTTTGGTGTCTTTGGTTAAGAGTTAATAAACTACCTTCTATATTTAATGGTAGAACTTAGATCAGATTAGGAGTTAGTTAATTTGAATAGATAATAGCAAAAATATTGGAATTACAGCATTACACTTTGAATATTGTAACTTCTTGTAGTAATCTTTAGTTCTAGAGAATTGAGTAATGAGAAGGTTGATTTTGTAAGAAGTTTTTGAATTATCTCAGAGAAGGATTGGAACTCCATTCTAAATGAGAAAGGGCCCCCTCAAAAGGAGTTGTAGTGAAGATCCTGACCCTCTTTAGTTTTAAGTGTGTTAATTTTATTATTAGTTTGATTATATAAGTGTGATGCATGTGTGATTTATAAGTGTGAAGTAGTTTTATAATTATGTCATAATAGTTTCATAATATAACTCTCTTGTGAATTAAACATAAGTTCATTGTATTTCAACTAGAAAATCAAGTTGATTTTTGAATCAATAATGCATATATAATGTTGACACCCTTGAAAACTATACGAACCCTAGATTGATAATTAATGTTAATCAGACTCAAGAATCTGGCAATCACTGGGTAATTAGTCTGCACAACATTTTGGCACCATTACCAGAGAGGGTACCAATTATTGTTTCTAAAATCTATCATTGGTTTTTTAAAGATTGGTTAATGCACTATTCTACCCAACTAGGCAGGTTGAGTGAGGACACTATAGTGTCTTATGCCAGATGTCTAAGTTCCTGGACATATAGTTATAGCTAGGAAAGTTACGTGAGGGCACTATGATGTTTTATGCTAGATGTCTAGGTATTCTAGAAATAAATAGTGCATAACCTTGAATTAATCTTTGTAATCTTATAAATTACTTAGTTCATGTTTTTAGAATTTATTTCCTGCAAGAGTGATTTATTTTTTGTAAAATGTGCTTTTAATTTTCCAATTTTAATTTATTTTTTTCTAGAATAATTTTCCCACTTTCACTCTTGTTTTCTAAGATAATTTTCTCACTTTCAGTAGATAATTTTTACTACTTTATAGAATTAGAATTTCAATTCCTATTTTTTTAATTTTCACACTCCTTTATTTCTACATTTTTTTAACTAGTCTGAAACAACCCCCTGAAACACATGAAAAAAACTAACCCTATGCAAGAAGGGACAAGATAGCTGAAGGAGCGGCATAATTTTTATGTAGAGATACATATTTTTTAGGGATATTCCTACCAAACAAGCCATAATTTGATACTGAAAAAGAACCATAAATACTTACAACAACTAAGAATTCTATTAAAGAATATACCATAAGCTAGAAGGCTCTTGAAGAAAAGAACACTACAAACTGAAAGAAATAGCTTATAGAAGAAATACTATTGGCTATGAGAAAGAAAATAGAAGTAGAGGAAGCATTAGATGAGCTAGTAAGAAGAAATGAAGGATAGGAACTGCATGAACTAGACACTCCAGAGAGTAACATATTTACAACATTTCAATAAGGCTTTCTTGATCAAATCAAAGGAAGCTCAAAGAATCTTTAGACCTTTCATCTAGTAAAAAGATTGAGGATCAATAGATAAATGTTTCCTTATCATGCCAAGGGATTGATATATAATTTGAGGATAAGAACCTGAGTACCTTTGGTATCCATATCGTAAGAAAATCCATCATGAGCAGAGAAAGAGACTTTGTGGATGACAATGGGACTCCAGACATAGTTAATTTTGAATTTCCTATTCTAGATGTAATAGGTGTAACACAAATGATAAACATCCTACCCTCATCTTTGCCCAATTTTAGAGGTATATTATCAAAATACCCAGACACATTCTTTTTTAAATTTGATATCTTCTTTAGAAGCTATGACTATAGGTAAGATGCATAGAAATTGAAACTTTTTCTAGCTACTCTCAAAGACTTAGCACTTTGTTGGTTCATGGGACTGGGTAGTAATTCAGTCTACACTTGGGAGGACACAAAAAATAAATTTCTAGCCAAGTATAAAGAATATGAAAGAGGGAAAATTTATAGAAGAAATGACATCTTCAGGATGACTTAAGAAGGGAATGAATCTTTAGAAGACTATGTTGAACAGTTCATGTTCAGTGTACAAATCTTCAAGTAAAATATACTTAGAGAAGAACCTTTACAATTCATCTTCTTGAAAGGAGTTAGATAAGATTGTCTAGAAGCCTTAGACCTAATGATTAGATGGGATATTTCCCACCTACCATTCATATATATCAAAGATCTTAGCAAAATTTATTTTAGATCTGCCATAAATAAATTCAAGGGCAACAAACTCCCATTGGCAATTACAAATGGCCTATCAAAAACTAAAGTTAGTAACCTATTAAAAGACATGAAATAGGATATCATTAGTCATTTGGCCACCCAACTAGATAGCCTGCACTCAAGATTAAATCAAACAACTTTGGATCAAGCTTTAACCATTTACTATCCACACTGTAAGAAGAAAGAGACAAATTGTAGATGTTACGAGGTTTGGATTAATGTAGCTCACATCACAATTGAAGAACCAAAAATAATAGAGCTACATGCTATAGGAGGAGATGGTAACTAGGTTTTATATGTTGCACAAATAAGGCTATGGGTTTAATGACCATCTTATTAAGGTATGGGACAAAATCCACCTTTTGCAAACTCTACCTTTTTAATTTATAATTTGTAAATACCACTCCTAATTGGATTAGTCCTTGGATGAATGTTCCATATCCTAATTATAGATAACAACCACTTTAATCAAGGTACCTCACCACCTCTTGGAAGCCTCCATAAAATATATCCCCACCTTGGATACAAGCTTGGCAACCAGCCCAACACCCACCCTTCACAAACTAGTGGCAATAGCCCTAAAGACCTAATCAACTATTAGGAAAATCTCTAGGAGGATTCCCTCAACAACAACCTCTTGATCTTATGTCTAATACACAAGCTGCACCCAAGCCTAACTAGCGACCTACCTAACCCATATAGAATCTTACAAATAAGTTGGTGTAACCCAAATTTAGTACTGAACCTATTAAGTACCCAACATACATGGTGAACATCAATGAAGTTCACCTATGTTCATAGAAAGTTCTACCACCCACAACACCACCCATAATAATGGAGTCAGATCATGAAACCCAAAAATATCATGCTAATCCATCTCCATAGCCATAATAAATCTTTGAACCAACCAATAAACTTGTTGATAAAATAACCCCACCATTCCTAGAATGTCTCAGCCTTCAATGCCATGCAATTGAACTTGATTTTGATTTCATAGGACAACTCAAGAATCTTTGCATAAAAAATCATCTTTTTTAGGCCATCAAGGATGTACCCATATATTCTAAAGCTAGTACATTACATGTGATTGGCTAGCTAGTAGACCTTATGCTAGGAAACACCCTACCAAATAAATATTTAGATCTAGGATGCCCAATAGTAATAGTCCAAATTCATTATCAGTAGTTGTCCAATACATTGATAGACCTAAGGGCTGAAATAAATGTAATGAAAAATAAAACTATGCACAAATTAAAACTAAATAATATTCATCCCACATCTACAATGATATAAATGGCTGACAAGTCTACAATTAGACTAGAAGGAATCATTGAAGACCTTGTCATTATTGTAGATTCTTTGGAGTATCCTATAGATTTCATTATGTTTCAGCCTAAGTCTAATTTGGGTGGATATCCTCTTATCTTAGGACTTCTTTTGGCATGCCAAAATTGATGTCTTCATTAGTTATAGATCAGGTGACATGTTGATCTCAAATGGTAACCACACTAAGAAGTTGGTCCTTTACCCCCTAGCACAACCAGCCTTGGCACTTGAACATATGTTATGGGATAAAGAAGATGAGGTAGAATAGACTCTTTGGATTCTTATATTCACCATAGACCATGCATGCACCTTGGTTGATCAGGAATAAGATGCAATTCTCTTCAACATTCTACAAAATAATTACCAAACTCATTCTACAAATCTTACCCATATGTAATGTGTTGAGTGCCCATTTTCTAGCCTCTGAAAAGTAGATAAATCTAATGCATCTATACAATAAATATTCCACCACCTGATGCCTCATAGCTACATACAAATCAGATCCATTAGCAATATATAAATGATGAAATTACTCTCATAGCAAATTAAAATCTTTTTAGAAAAAATATTGCTTATTAATAGCAAGTTGGAGTTAAATAAGGAAAAGTGCCTCGTCAGCATGTTGCATGCAAATCAATGTGCTTTTGCATGGGATTATGAAGATATGCAAGAAATCAGCCTAAAAACATGCACATGTCATATCTACATCAAATAAGAGTTCCAACTAATCAGACAACCACAACGTAGGATGAATCCAACTCTCAGAGAAATAGTTAAAGTGGAATTACAAAAACTCTTGACTGTAGGATTTATATATCCCATCTCAAATAGCAATTGGGTTTCACCATTAGTAATTATAAAAAATAAAAATTGTGAATGGAATGTATGCATATAGTATAATGAACTTAACACAATAACTAAAAAGGATCACTTTCCTCTACCCTTCATTGATTAAGTGTTGGACACACTAGCAGGAAAGAAATATTTTGCCTTTCTTGATGGTTTTAGTGGTTACAAACATATTAGAATTGCTCTTGAGGACTAGGAAAATACCACCTTTACTTATCTTTGGGATATTTATGTTGTATTACCCTTTAGGCCATGTAATGTTCTTACAACATTCTAGAGGGTTGTCTTGAGTATTTTTGTAGATATGGCCGATGAATGTGTAGAAATCTATATGGATGACTTCATTATCTATGGAAAAACATTTTATGAGTGCCTTGAGAACTTGGGAAAATTGTTGTAATACTATCAGGAGCACCATCTATCTCTCAATCACAATAAATGATACATGCTTATGACAGAAGGCATTATTTTAGGCTACCCTGTATCTACTAAAATAATTAATGTTGACCCTACAAAAATTATCATTATAAAAAGCCTACCTATTCCTCAGAACTAGAAAGATGTTAGAAGTTTTTTAGGACATATGAGTTACTACAAGAGATTTATCAATAATTTTAGCAAGGTAACAACACCATTATTCACTCTTCTGACCAACGATGCTGAATTTCTATAGACTCCTACCTGTGATATAGCCTTCAAATAATTCAAGGAATTATTGACCACCACCCCTTTTCTGCATGGTCTTGATTGGAATCTTCCCTTCCATATTCATATAAATGATTCAAATACTACCCTCGGAGCTATGCTTATCCAAAACTAGGAAGCACTCAATTATGCCATATATTTTGTAAGTAAAAACTTGTAGGCAACAACATTAAATTACACAGTTACTGAAAAAGAGTTCTTGGTAGTAGTCTATGTTATCAACAAGTTATATTACTACATCACAAGGTATCAAGTCTTTGTTCATATAGACCATTCAACTATTTGATACTTTATGAACAAACTAGATGGTTTCTCTTATTACAAGAATTTGATATCACTATTGTAGACAAGCCTAGTCAGGACAATGTGGTGGATGAATTCTTATCATGCCTATAATCCCCTAAAGAAGATACCATAGTGGATGACTCATTTCTATATGAGCACCTATTCTTTCTCACCCTTACCACATCTTTGTATGTTGATATTGCTAACTACCTTATAACATGGCTACTTCCACAACACTTCCTTCCTAAACAAAGGAGATATTTGATTAAAAAAAGTGCCAAATATTCATTGTTGTCTAGATTTATTTTCTATATTGGGCCTAACTCCATCATTAGAAAATGAAGTTCTAGATATTCTCAAAGCCTACTATGATGAACCCTATGAAGGACACTTTGTAGCCAAGCGTACAATAGTTAAAATTTTAAATAAATTATACTATTGGCCCTCACTCCATAAATATGAAATAAGATATACTTCTCATTATGATAGATGTCAACATATGGGGAGACCCACACATTCATATGAAATATCTTTGCAGCTTGAAATGGTGCTTAAACCATTCAAAAAATGGGGCCTAGACTTTGTAGGACCATTTGATCCAAAATCCAATAACAAAGAGTACATCCTTGTATGTACTGACTATGTCACTAAATAGGTGAAAGTAAAGGCTCTTACACATGCAAGGGATGAGAAGATGGTAGCTTTCCTCTATGAATAAATATTCACAAGATATGGTGTGCCATGAGAAATAGTCATTGATCAAGGACCCCAATTCACTACTAACTTAATTATTGCCTTAGTCCAACAGTATGATATTAGGCATAAGAAATCAACTCCATATTATCCACAGTCCAATGGGTAGGTGGAAGTCACCAAAAGGGAGTTAGAAAACATTTTGACAAATACTGTTAGTATGTCTCATAAGGATTAAGAGGTTAGGCTTCTTGAAGTTATGTGGGCTTACAAAATTGCATGGAATACCACTACAAGCTTCACTCCATATGAGTTGGTATATGAAAATAAACTTGTCTTGCCGATTGAATTTGAGCATAAGACCTTACAAAAAATACTAGAACTTGGGATGGATATATCTAAATGATAGAAGGAAAGGATTCTATAGTTAAATGACTTAGATGAATATAGACAATAGGAATTATAAAACATAAAGCTTATACAACAACAACAGATTGAATGGCATGATAGGTACATTAAGACTAGGTAATTCAATATAGGATATTAGACCTTTTTTTAACTCAAAATACAAGGATCACAAGGGCAAAATCTAGACCAAATGGCTTGGTCATTTTGATATTGAGCATGTTTATGACAATGGAGTAGTCTAAATCCAAACCATTGATCTAGTAAGATTTTTTCTGATGGTCAATGGCCATAGACTCAAGTTGTATAAAAAGCCACTCACTTCGAAGGAGTTTATAAAACACATACATAAGTAATTACAAGATGGATACAATGATGTACTAGATAGGCATGCTATCTCAATAGATAAAGGGAGCACCAGTCCACAATCAAATGAAGAAGGAGAGGAAGACATCCTATCCCTCCTCTGATATGATGAATGAGACCTTCACCTGGTCTTTGACCAGTCACCCTTCTATGTGACTTGGCAAGGACCTTGAATAAACATTCTACTAGAAATAGTAGCTAGAGTCAAAAAAATAGAGAGAACCCAATAATGAAAACCTATTTTATGGGCATTGTTGGTAGCTTCTAGGTAGAAAACCAACCTATTGACTACTTAGAACTATAAATGGGCCTAAATAGAAAACCATCTTGCTGGCTATTTAGGGGTAGATAGAGAGAGAGAGAGAGAGAGAGAGAGAGAGAGAGAGAGAGAGAGAGAGAGAGAGAGAGAGAGAGAGAGAGAGAGAGAGAGAGAGAGAGAGAGAGAGAGAGAAATGACAATCATTTAAAGAACAATTGTTCACGTTACTAAGGTTTTTTTTTAGTTTCTATAGGCACCTTTTCCACTAAAGGTTTTACTCTAGTTGCTATGGGTAATTTTGTAGCTACTATAGGTACCTTCTACATAGTTCAACATCACTTTGTAGCTTGCTATGGGATTCACCTATACTACTTCAGGTACCTCCTCATGCCCATTCTCACCTTTCTAAAGTGCATGCAGGTTAGATCCTCCTATAACTCTCACCTATGGCTTAGTTATTGGCTTTTGGGAACTACATCAAAGTCATTAGACAACCTTATGGAAGAATGGAGGATTGGAGCAGCAAACATTTCATGTATTGCTCAAAAATACCCTTGAATACCAAGCTATAGATCCATAGTAAAGCATACACTTTTTCTCTCTATTTAGAAGTGTTACAGACCAAAATTTATGCCTATAGAGACACCCATGATTCATTTTTAGTTTTTGGTCATTTCATGGAGATGATTTCACTATGTTAAATAGTGAGATCTCATATTTTTTTGGCACACAAGTCCCATCTTTGAAGACCCTATTGATTACTAAAGCCAAGTCCACTAGGCATAGAACCTATAGAGAATAAGATAGCTGAAAGACAATTATCAATCAGTTCATGTAGAAGAAGGTCACCAAGTAACAACACCCTCAACTACCTGCTTTTAGGTTCATCTAACCCATCACTTGGATCACCCAAATCTTAAATAATCAACTTGTGGTAGGAGAGCAATCATATCTCATCCAAGTCTTAGACCCCTATTTTAGTTCTATGTAAGTTGTCATGCATCACATGAAAGTGAGCTATGGGCATCATCAAAGCCTTACCATCGGTGATCTCCTAATCACTCCACAAGGGGCCCACTTCAGTCTAATTACAATTGCTAGCCTAATCATTACATCTCATCAATCATTCATATCCAAACACTCACATTCCAACACACATGTGAGTCCTTAGTGTCACCCCAAGTACACCATTAATAAAAAGGTATGCCATATATTTTAATCATTGAAAAAGTATTCATTATTTTAATATATCATGTATTATATTAATAAGCATATAAAATCATGAACTATGTCATTCATTTAATATACATCACATTACCTCTAAACCTGCATGGTGTCATCCCAACCCACACTTATACTCCTAAATATGACCTCATTTTATCCCTTCCTATTCACTCCACATCACCTAAGGACATGTGACAGCTCAAGTGGGGGGAGGATGTTTTGGGTTAGAATCCCATGCACTATAGGAACCCTACATGTGGGGATTAGATGCCATAATTTATAACCCTACAACCTATAACCTCATATTCACCATTGTTGAACAAAACCCTACTTTATTAAAGGTAGATTTATATAGGCTAAATAAAGTGTGTTTTTATTTATTGGTTGAAAATATTGGCAGAGAAGTTGAAATTATCAAGATGGGAGGGTCAGTTTTAAGGAGAGAACCCATAGATCATACGCAACTTCATGGAGACTGAGCCAGTTGGGATGTATTCAATAGAGCTAGTTGGACCATTTATTTTAAGAAGTTACAACATTTATCAAATCCTTGTGCTAGGGAACTTTCAAGTTCCTTTGATGGAAACCAAGCCATTATACATGGCATCACATTCCTAGTCACTAAAGACTTGGTGAGCCAAACAACTAGGATGCCAAGTATGGGAGAAAACTGGCAAGACAAACCTAGTGGCCAAGAAGCCAAATAATAGCTTTGCTAGGAAAATGAAAGATTGGTATTAAAGAAATGAGGTGTGGAGAGACTTAGCTTACCTTTAGCATGGAGGGAGATAGCATCATACATCATTAGGTACATGACCTATAAAAAAAGTTATTTCCTAATTTACACTCTTTAGTTTAAGTTTTTAAATCACTTAAGGCGTAATAGATCCATTAATGTTCCAAATTTCTTATGGAATATTTTAAAAAGGATGTCTAAAGATTATCAGAAGGGTATTGAAACAGCCCTATCCCATCACTACCTAATATGGATAATAACTAAACAAGGAGTGAACTTTGTTAGACCTAATCTAAGTTGGGAACAATTTCTAACTCTAAAAAATAAGGAACTTTAGCAAGAATATGGCATTAATAAGAAGGAATCCCCTGAGGAGTAGGCCCAACAAATTTTACAAGGATATGTTGTGGACACTACTGCTATTATCCATCCTGTAGCTATTGAGGGTCCATTTAAGACTGCTATAGGTAATAAAAAGAGAAGGAAATGGTCCTACCTCCTTATAACATAGAGGAGCAAAGCCCACAACAACATATTTCTTCTCCCACTATTTTCTCACCATAGATTGATTCCTCCACATTGTTTCTTTCTAGACAATAAAAAGTTCTCCTATTAATTATTGTACAAGAAAAAAAATTCAACAGTCACCCCTCCTAAAAGGAAAATGATAACCAAAAGGAAGAAACCCATGGTATCAAAAACAAGGAGACCTCCTCCTAGGATATCTCAAAGAATCAAGAAATAAAAGACCACTATAGCTTCCCTAACTATAGATATCGTTGATGATGAAAAACCAAAGAAAGAGTCTAGGGTTAGGAAGACCCTTGATGGATTTGAAATTAAAGAATGGTCTACTGATGAAGAATCTACCAAGGTAGAAGAAGAAGAAAAACCACCTCAACCATCTAGATTCATTGAGGAGTACATAGATCTCCTAAAAGACATTGGATATAGAGAAGAGGTTATTGTTGTGGATTTCTTAGGCACTAGGCCAGTGGAGATCGATGATCTTTTGATTTTTCTGAAGTAAAAATTTAGTGATAATGAATCTTATCATGGATAATTAGTATAGATATTTAGGGGATATATTGAATCAAAATAACAACATGATGAATTACAAGAAAAATTAGAATTTATTGAATCTATGATCAGTCATTTGAAGGAAAAAATTGGTAAAATGCATGAAACCACTAAACTATTGATGGAGTGTAGGCCACCTTCTAGGGTGTATGTTGTGTACTTAAAAGAGAGATGGCTTCAGTTCAAATATGACATGATCTATAATGATTAGTATTATATGGTTTGTGACTCTACATCTTTATTTGTAGCATATAAACATGTTGATCCTGACCTCCAAGCTTAGTTTAGGGAGTTTTACATCCACCAATATGTTGTATCTAGTGATACAAAATGGAATCTAAATATGTACTTGGGAGATGTCTTGTTAAATGAATTTTCTTCATATGTTATGAATGAAATGGGAAGAATAAAAAAATTGGAAGAATATCAAGAAAAAGAGAAAGAAGCCACCCTGATGATCAGGGGTGAATCTAGTAACCAAGAAAGTGTAATATATGAGTGGATTTCCTTTATGAACACAGACGCTCCATAGGAATGGGTTATCAAAAAATAGGTAAAAGTTCAAAATCATTATTTGGGTCTTATGGAAGGAGATGGCAAGCAAGTTTTTTTTGCTTTCTCTCATAAATGGGCAAAACTCTCAGATGCCTTGAAAAGAAAGGAACCATACTCCCCTCAAAACCTTAGGGAGGCCACCCACAGAGTATAATTGTATATTAAACTTGTTATGAAGTGGAGAATAAAATGGTTTGGATTGATGTTTCAACCCCCTATATTTTGTTTCCCAATTCCTAACTGGTAAGGAAAGATCTAGCCAACAAAGAGGCAAAGAAAAAAAGATGGGAACACATTGAGAATGCTAAAGGTTTCTACATCCTTGAAGGGTCAAGCTACCCTAAACCCCTAGACTTTAGGAAATTTTATGGTTTTAGAATGAAACCAAGGCTTGATCTAGGTCAAGCAAGAGGTTAAGTAGGGGGTGTGATGAGCCCACCAATTGCTTAATTTTATAGCCTCATCCATACTTAGTATATGTATTTTTACATGTAAATCCCATAACTATCCATGACTTATGCAAATGAATAAATAAAGTTATGATTTTGTATGTACATTGATATGTTATGTAATGAATTATTGATGATTTATCCTTGATTGAATTATATTTGTGTAACTTTATTTAACAAGCATTTGAAGGGTCATGTAAGGCTACAAAATCTTTCTAGACCATAGCCACTACAAGTTGCCTACAATAACTGTAGGCTTCACCTATAAGTTTCTTATAGCCACTACAGAGTGCCTACAACAACTATAAGTTTCACCTTCAGGTTGCTTGCAACCACTATCTATAGGTTGCCTGCAACCACTATTTACAGGTTGCCTGCAACCACTGTAGAGTGTCTATAGTAATTGTAGGTTTCACCTACAAGTTGCCCATAGCCACTACAGAGTGCTTGTAGAAACTGTAGGCTTCATATAAAGGTTTCCCATAGCCACTATAGAGTGCCCATAACAACTATAGCCTTCACCTATAGGTTGTCTGTAGCCACTATGCAAAATAGAGCTATTGTTGATCAGATCTTAAAGACACATCTAGATGTCTTGGGAGCCAAATGGATGATTGTAAAGAATCATAGTTATACAGATTCCCAAATGTGAAGAAATATTGGATATGCTTCCAAAGATGATAAATACAAGGATAATGAGAAGAGACAAAAATAAATAAAATAGCAAAATAGTATACCTTGTCTTTAACCTAGTCAAGCCTAAAATAAGTAACTTTAATTACTAACCACTTGAAGGTTGACTTGGCTAGTTCCTAAAATATTTGTATTTTTCCTAGTTTGATGTCTTTGGTTAAGAGTTAATAAACTTTCTTCTATATTTAATGGTATAACCTAGATTAGATTTGGAGTTAGTTAATTTGAATAGATAATAGTATAAGTATTGGAATTACAACATTGCACTCCAAATATTGTAACTTCCTGTAGCAATATTTAGTTGCTACAAAATTGAGTAATGAGAAGATTGATTTTGTAATAAGTTTATGAATTCTCTCAGAGAAGGATTAAAACTTAGTTTTGAACAAGGAAGGTCCCCCTCCAAAGGAATTTCAATGAATATCCTAACTGTCTTTAGTTTTAAGTGTGTTGTGTAAGTTGATTTTATTATTAGTTTGATTATATAAGTGTGATGCATGTGTGATTCATAAGTGTGAAGTAGTTCTGTAATTTTATAATAATAGTTTCATAATATAACTATCTAGTGAATTCAACATAAGTTTATTATACTACAACTAGAAAATCAAGTTGATTTTTGAATCAATAATGCATATATATTGTTGACATCCTTGAAAAGCGTACACACCCTAGGTTGATAATTAATGTTAGTCAGACTTAAGAATCTAGAAATATCTAGGTAATTAGTTTTTACAACAAGGAACACATTCACCATCAATATGAATTACTAAATTTGTGAGAAAATTTGGCCATGACACAAAATCAAATAAAGGAATAAGTGGATCAATACTGCAATGACATAAATTTTGACTTAGGTGATTTAGTCTTTGTATAATTACAACCATATAAGCCAATGTATTTAAAACAATATAAAAAGGATAACAAGTTGTATCCTAAATATTATGGAACTTATCATATATTTTATAAAATTGGTAGTGTGGCCTACAAGCTATAATTGCTCCAGTCTTCTTGCATACATTTGGTATTCCATGTATATTGATTAAAGAAGGTAATTAGATTAAGATTTTCTACTCAAATTGAGATACCTAAATTGGATGAGGAAGGTAGGGTTATTTTTTTCCCTAAAGATATCCTTCAAACATGAAATAAGAAAATATAAACTAGAGTAATTAAAGAGAATTTGATCAAATGAAAGAATTTGCATTATGAAGATGCAACATGGGAAGATGAAGTGTTCTTACAACAACATTATAAGTTGATTCAACATTGAGGATAAAATTTTTTGAAGGGGAGGGGCTTGCTATGCCCTTAACCTATGGTGTGTCTATGGATATGCATGGCCAACTTATGGCTTACATATCTCTTATATTATCGTATCATGTTTCTCTATGGTTTTAGTAAGGTTAACCTATGGAAAAACCATGGTGAAGTAGAGTATATGTGAGGTAGTGGTTAGTATTTGATCATTGTATTGTGAATTCTAATCTCTTTTTTTTGTTGTGGAAGTTTCCCCTCGAAGTAGCTCAGTTATATTAATAAATAATTATGCTCTTCTACCAATTATTATTGTGGATGTATTATCTTTTCTCTTATTTATGAGATATATTATTCTACTATGCAAGCATGTAAGTAATTTCATTACATAACCCCTTTTAATAGGTCAAACAAGTGTAAAAAAAAGGTAGGGTTTCAAGGTGAAGGAAAATAAATTTGAATCTTCACACAAGACCGAGCATCTAAAATTACAAAGAAAACATATTGATAGGTAAGCACAATAATCTATGGTAAAACAAACCAATAAAAACACAGAAGATAGTTTTACTAGAGTACAAACATATCTGGTCACCATAAGGCTCTAAGCATTATTAATAACATCTTGGTAGATTTTAGCAATTATTCCCTTGAGTCGAGCAACTATAGATATATTTAGTGTATATTGAGTGATTATGCATAGACAATTATCATAGAATAATAATAAATCAATTAAGTGTTGTATCCTTAAGTCATTTATATATTTATTAAGTTCAATATCAATCTACTTTTTACATTCAAATCTATATAGTGAATGATATATCTTGCACAATCTGAATATTCAATAGTTTGGCCTATTTAGATCACTAAATATAAAATAAGTTAAAGCATTCTGGTGAACCTGACCATTATTTCAAGTACAACAAACCTTAGGGTTCCATTAGGATTTCATCCAACCTTATTAGGGTTTCAAATTTCTACTTTACAATTTCATATTTGATTTTTGATTTCACCTTATTCACATAAATAAATCATGGCTATAATAGATCAATTGTTTATAATTTCTCATTCAAGCTATAATGCCATCATTATATATTACTTTCTTTTAAAATGTAATATATTTCAAAATCATGTAGTGAAATGGATTAAAATTAGATACACTAAAACTAAGGATGATAGTAATAATGGATAATTCTTAGTTATTCTTAGTAACATATTTATCTAAATATACAATCAATTACGTTTCTAGTTACTACTAGACATCATAGGGCATGTATGAGTCCTTTCATTCCTCACTTTAGAACTCACCATAGTGATGGATACCATCCCTCCCCCATTACTCACTCTATGTTTATATTAGATGTTGAGGTCCATGTTTTTATAATATGAAGAGGTAAGGCTTTCATTATTCATGTCCAAATGAAGGTAGTCAAAATTTACCCTCCCATCCCACTCCACCTCCTAAGATGATAACCAATCTAAGTAAATACTATTATAATGTTTGATCTACTTAGGAATATTCTATCCAAAATCTCTATGTTATAATTATTTCATAAGTTAGCTATTTATAAGGATATACTTCATTCAACATTGCTTGACACAACTTTAACTAGTGATGCAAAATCAATGTATGTCACTTTTGTTATCAATATATTACAATTTACTAAGTATTTTATCTCTTTTAAGAAATAATACTTACCTCCTATGCACGTTATTGATTAACATCTCCCATTTTACATTCAATACATGAATCCTAAACAAGGGAGTTAAGTGGGTTTTAGTGCACAAAGGATCTAGATCTAATATTTTCAATATATTATTGGTTAATATACTTGGTATAAGAGCCAAATATATTGATTAATCTGATATGAATATTATGGTTTAAATATCTTACCCCAGAGAGTCCTAGGATAAGTTTTATTGAATATTATTGTGGGTCTTAGAACACTAACTACAGTATGTCAAATTATGCCTAATGATCTCAATTATAATATTTTATTGGGTAGACTATGGATTTGTGATATGAATGTGAGCCCCTTACACTTTACATGCATGTCTCAAATTTATTCATGAGGTATATGTATATACCTTTTTATGTCTCATGAACCTTTCAAGAATTGTGTAATGACACAACCTATGGGAAATTATATACCATGTATACAACCTTCTCCTCAAGATTTTGAACATATAATTTTGAATAATGATGAAATAACACCAAAATATACTCATTTTACTCTTCTTCCTCAAGCAAAAAACTTGGTGAGATATGGTTTTAGATTAAATTATCTACAAAATTTGGGATACAATGGGCAAGGATTAAGAAAGCAAGCACAAGGTATTATTATTCATGTATTCTTATATAATTATAAACGTAAACAAAGGCTTGGTTATACAAATGATGCAAAAAATTAATAATAAAATTAAGGAAAAGAGAGGAATTATTTGTATTCACTTCCTTGAATCGAATTATAATCCTACATAATAAGTGCATCATGTATAAACACTAAAACTAGTGTATCTTAACTTCATTAATAATACAATTTCTCAATAAATTTAGACATTAGATGATTTTTATAATGATGAATATCTCTTGGAATGTTTGGGTTCATATGAGTATTTACCTTCCTTATATCATAATAAAAGGTTTCCTTATACAAAAAATGCCCGCACATATTTTGGAGAGATTAAACAATCACACAATGATGTCTCAAGTAAATGGCCCAGATACAATTCCTACTACATCATATGTGGAAGATTGTTCAACATTGTTTAATGAAGAAATAGTGAATTTAATTATCTAATATATAGAGACTCGAAGACCACTCCTTCTTTCATCCATGCTCAAATATGATGAAACATAATATTGTATTCATGTACTACATAATTTTACCTAAGTTAATCACTTGGGATTATTCAAACATGCCAACAATTTGATCCTATAGTTGTGATGTATAATATAGTTATCTACCCCAATGTAAATCCAGTTAAATATAAAATCCAAAGGATGTATCTAAAAGTAGCCTTGCTAGTTAAAGATGAAATTAAAAGTCTACTTGATGTTGGGTTTATTAAATCAATCAAATATATTGATTGGGTTACTAATATTGTACCAACTAATAAGCCTAATGGAAAAATTAGATGCTGAATATAATTTTGTGATCTAATCAAGCTTTGCCCCAAGGATGATTTTACATTACCCAAAAATTATATGCTTTTGGAATTTATATCTAGTTATGAGATGTTATCATTTATGTATAGTTTTTCTAGATACAATCAAATAAATATTAATCCCTTTTGTAAAAAAGTAGGGGTCTTAGTCATGGGCCTTATCAAGAACTTATCTATCTATCCAAGTTAGACCTAGACTTGTTACAACATGATGTAATCCTTGACTAATCCTATAGCACTCAATGTTTGTCACTCGACCATGTTGGCATCACTTCACATAAGGTGTAAGCCTTATGCACTCACTCAAAACACAATGTAGAAAGGATTGAGGCCCATGTTGGGCTAGTTGTGCCATGGTACAACTCTATCCTCTAGGGACTTTGGTTAGTGTAATGGCATGGTGCATTCATGAGAGCAAGCCATTCTATGGAGGATCCAACTATCTATTAGGCATAACCTATGTGATGCAATTTTAAAGCTTCATGGGTGAAAGCCTCTAGGTTCCTTAGCTTAGCACCATTCAAGTGCTTAGAGGATTCACTGGGACTTAAATGAAGGACTTAGTCTTGGCCTCATGCTTTGTCGTACAGGTATCCTTGCGAGGTGAGGGGTCTTTCCTAAACTTATAAAACACATTTTCCAAATAAATTCTAAGCTATAATGGAAAACACATCATGAGCTAGAACCAATCCTATAGGGATTTGATACTCCAATCTCCTCCTATAGGATCCTGCTAACTAGATTTCACTCAATTTATAGTATTTTTGGGTATCTTAGTGCCATGGTGAATGGAGCACATCGGGTGTTGATCTGGAACTAGGTGTAAATTTTCATCAACCCACTATCCTAATTCTAGTAAGCTGTGGATGCCCCATGTGCCTATTTACTGATGATTATTGAGCCATAAGGTATTAGTTAGCATACCTACTAGCTAGCACCATCAATATGACAAAACATCAATCATACAAGTGATTGCCTCATGCCCAAGTGTATGTTATGTTAGCATGGATCCTATACATAGATAGATTTTGGGCCCAGATTACTCCATAAAAATTAAAATTATGGTCACAACTATCCTTCTAGTGTGTGTGGCATGCAAAACTTGGTACATGCTCATTTATCTCTAGTCTGAAGTCCTCAAAGCCTTGGATTATGAGCTTGATTTATTCTACAACACCTTCTATTTCTATGGAGGTATCATCGAGGGTGATCATGTCTATTTTCTCCAACTCTTTCCTAAAGGCCTCGAGCCTTTCCTTTTCCTTTCTTAACCTACATCCAAGATCACTATTTATTTTTAGGCCTTTGTCTCTAAGGCACAAAAGAGTTCTTATAGGATCATGCTCCTTGGTCTTGATTTGGGCACTCAAAGTATTGACCTATGCCATAATCTACATATGTTTGGCCTTGATCACCATGTATGCATATGCCAGTCAGTGCATCCTTCTCCTCTTTTTAATTTTTGAGGCATGAATTATTGACTAATGTTTGGGTGGATAAGTTACAAAATTTTACATCGACCACTTTTTTTCCCTCTTCAAGCTTCATGAAGAGGTTTTCCACCTCTTCAAGCTTTGTGGTAAGATCTTATTTTATGGTAGCATAAGGGTCCTCCTCTTCTTCTAGTGTTGACTCCACCTTCAACCTTAGAATAATCTACTCCACTAATGCACACACCTTATTGACCTTCAAAAACATTAGTGTTAATGCCATCCAGGATGGATGGCTCAACTTTCTCTATGCACTCGATCAACTACTGTAACTTGAATTTCATGGCTTTGACCTCCTCCTCTACCTCTAACATGATCTTCTTCTAACTTGAAGGTATAACATCATTAATGATGTTCTTTCAAGATACCTCAAAGGCCATTCAGATGAGGGTTTTATCTAACCTTACTAAATTCATTACACAGGGATTGATAAGAAGGGAGTCATGCCTTTCCTCTGGTTGATTTGCACTTAGAATTGCCTTCTATGGTACCTCAAAATGAAGCTTGTCCATATAACCATCAAAGGCAAAGGATAGTTTTTGGAATTTTAGATTCATGGTGGTTCTAGAGGGAATTTATTCCATCATATAATCATCCTCATCAATAAACCCCTCCTTTGCCTTCTTTTGTAGGCTTAGCTTGATGCCCTTTTCTTTAGTGATGGTGAACTCTATATGTTCTTCTTCTTCAGTGCTAGTTCTTTCTCCAGTGCCCTCTTCTAAGGTCTCTCTTCCTTGTTCTAATAGGGGTTATTTGGACTTGTCATATTCATCTAAGTTTTATTCTTCATTAGTTCTAGCTTCACCCTCTCATATTTGTTGGGTCATGACTATTCCCTATGTTTGTTCTCTTAAGGTGCCAGTATCACCTTCCTTGTCTATAGGTACCCCTTCAATAGTTGGGCACGTATGTGGTAAAACTTATTCAACTATGTTGGTGGGGATCTTAGGCACCTCTACCACTTTTTCCCTAAGGGGTTCCACATTTGTGGCAACCCTCTTTTATTCCTCTTCTTTCCTGGCCTTTTTGTTTTGAGCCTTCTTTATCTCTACCTTCCTCTTCTTCACAATCATTGTTGTCTTTTCCTCCTTGACCCTTATCTCCTTAGCCTCTACTTGTACAATTTCATTCAGTGTCATACCCTTGACCTTCATGGCCTCTCTTTTTTTAATTTAGATCTAGTGCCACCACTATATGGTCCTTACTAAGGCCCATTTCCATCCATTGATGCCTCTTTTCCTACTCAATTTGTGGAGGCTACATTGTGGGTTTTATGGGTGGATGTACTTGATGCTTTTTCTACTTCCCCAAACATGGTAGTAGTGCCACCTTGGATATCCTCATGAATTTCTACAACACTGAGCTATTCCCTTATTTCTTCTTCTTGGATGATGTATACCTTTGTGCCTCCATCTTCTTCCTCTTCCATCTTTTCATGCACCCCTTACACTTTTGCTTCCTCACCCACCTCTTATGCCTCTAATATATCAAGGTTATTATGGGTATCACCACTAGCCCATTGTACTTATTTTTCTTCTCCCTTGGCTTTTGAAAAGTGATCCTTGGCATGAAGATCATGTGCTTCTTCTTAGGTGCATAGGGAGTGGCTTCATTACCAAAGGTGATCTTCAATTGGATGCAGTCTTGTATTGCCTCTAGGGTTTCTCCCTACTTCTTTTGGAGGTATTTTCCTTAGTAATACTAGTGCTAAATCTCCTTATTCACTAAACCAAAGGGGAGTTCATCATCTTTATCCATGTACATTCCCTTCTTCCTTGGTTTCATCTCATAGAAGAGCCATGTGGATGTGTCTAATGATGACTTCTCTTTTGAGGGGATATATGTCTGTGGCATCCAAGTTATCCTCCTCATATTTGGATTATTTTCCTCTTTAGCACATGTATTTGTGCCTCAAACTACATATTATCACATCTATAGCCTTCACCAGGATGTCCACTTGTTCATTATGGATTCTTCTCAGTGCCTCTTCGAAGTACTTGGCTGAAAATGTATAAGGAAGTTGTAACCAACCAGATTGGTTACTATTTATGAGTTTAAATTGTATTATTCATAAGTGTTTCATAATGGTGAAAGTCATCATTCTAAATAGGCCTTATGGGAGCTTCTCATGAATGCACCATTCTTCTTTGAATGCTTAGATATACTGCATGCACCATCCTATTACTTGAGCTTTGTAATTCAGGGTGAAGGAAGGGGGACAAGTATAATTT
The DNA here is from genome assembly GCA_037957365.1 of Torreya grandis. NCBI lineage: Eukaryota > Viridiplantae > Streptophyta > Pinopsida > Cupressales > Taxaceae > Torreya > Torreya grandis. Next base: position 2,438,256 of record JARHVA010000241.1, on the reverse strand, counting down.
TGGTATTTTAGCATTAGGGAGTCATTGTGCACTAGGAATACCTACATATTATCCTCATCACCATCAGGCATGTTGATCTCCTCCATGATGACTAATATCAACATGGACCCCCACTAGAAGGTCTTTCATACCATATAGCATTCAAGCATGTTATTATTATATCTTCTATAATAAACTTGGCAATATTAAATTTCACCCCCTATGCCATGTAGTAGGTGATGCATAGGTAGGTCTTTGTGATATTTTCCCACTAACCATTGAGATATAGTTTTTAACTCACCAGGCATGTAGCTTCCCTCATCTTAGGATCATTAATGTCATTAATTTAGAACACAAAACCTCCTTTGTAGTATCCAAAGAGATTCCTGACCCTTTCAACCTTAGAATCATCCATCATCATCCAATAGATGTTTATGATGGATTTTAGGAGTCTAGATATTTGGTTGATAAGGCTTATAAATAGCTTCATGCACCTCCATACAAAGTATAATTAGTCCCTATGGATGTGCAAGAGGAGGAACTCCATGAGTTCTTCTGACTTCCCAAAACTCAATAACTCATAGAGTTGAGTCACGTTGGTGGTCATTAGTTTATCTCAAATTGAGACATTGAATAGTGATACACCTTTTGTAGTCTTTTCCCCTATGTCTACTACCCAGTCTTCCATTAGGTATTGTGCATTGCTTAAAGTACAATGGTTATACTCTTTTACGTAGTAGTTGTGCACAAATATTGCATAATTTCTCCCATCAAGACCTCTTCACGAAACTACATGTCCTATTATGACATATTCTTGAGTGACTCTAGATTAACTTTAGGGATGCTTAATCCCTTTGCTAGTAGTGCTATTATTTTTTTGGTGGTGACTTTTTCTATAACTCATACTTTCTTGGCTTCTTTCTACACCTATTGCATGCCTGAACTCATCTAATTTTTCCCCATCCTTAATCAGTTGGTGTTGAATCATGGTCTATTTATCTTGATGAAGCCTTTAATCTTTATCAGTCCTTCTCACAGTCATGAGGTTTGTGACTGTGTATTCATCTCTCAAGCTTTGTGTGTTATAAATGGTGGCCTTGATGTCACTCTAACTTTTTTGCTACCTAGTTAATGCACAATTTGTGCCCCTTTTTCTCTACTTTATTCTTAAAGAGACAATAATTTGATTCTTTAATTAACCATTCATTTTTGGCATTTATAGGTGCTCAAAGCCTCACTATGTAGGGTCTCTTTACTTTGGCTCTTTGGTTTTTTGGTTTCGCTTTGCTTTTCTATTCTAAGTTTAAATTATCACAAGGTTTATAACCATAAACAATTGATTTTACACTATTTTATAACTCTACTCTTATCTACCACCTTAATTATGGTTTATTAATGACATGATGGCACCTATATTCCTTGGGATTTACTATAACCCATAAAATCCAAAAAAATCTACATTCAATATAGATCTTTGTGCCTCCACCATCACATCATTAAATTATTCTAATAGGTTTTTAGTGAAGTGATGTGTAGTTCAAATAGTCACTTCTCGCCTTACTTTAGGTGGATGACAACTTGTCTTGATGATCTTATCTTATGCTTTGTTCACTTGGCATGATCTTCACCTCTAATATGTTAACCTGGGCACAACGTCTCACATGCATTCAATTCAACCTCCTCAATCCCATTTCCTCTTCCTGATATGCTTCTATTTTAAGAGTGCTTATCTCTCTTGGTAAATTTCATTATGCTTTTTGCTTCTTTCCTTGACCTATCTTACCCAATAATAATCCCTTGTGTTGGCCCGCCAACTTGGTACTCTCATCTGATCTCTTGCACATGATCATGTTATGCATGTTCACTCTATCTTTTGCACCCTATCTTAGTTCACATAATCTCTAAGTTTGATGAGTTCCATAAACTTATAAACTTAGGAATTTGGTTATAGGTTCTTATAAATAAACCTCACTTGACTCACCTAACTGGTATTATGCTTGGAAGTAATAAACTAGCCCTTTTTGGGCCTAACAATGCTTTGCTTCTTGAATCTTGTGCACAAATATTTGGTATGCCTTGTGTCTGAATCTAGAAAACTTCACACACCCATAACTTAGGTGTCTAGCCTTAGGTACTTGGAGAGCATTCGTACTTGACTCACCCAACTAGAATTATGTGTGGAAGTGCCAAAAAAAATTTACTAGTGGCCTCAATGCACTGTTTATTCACTTACCACATTGAAAAAATAAAACAACACAAATAAAAGGAACTTGTTTAGCTTGTGCCAAACTTTATTTGAGTTGAAAAACACAACTGACTCATGACTAAGAAGTTAGTGTCTAATGGTGAAAGTTCCACCCTATTACTGATACATCTTAAATTGATTGCCATTGAAATTCCCAAGGAGCATTTCACCCAAAAATGTATGTAGCTTACATGTGTTAGTCTCTAATATGTTGTGGATGACATATGAAAACCATCTACCTTATCTGTAGCTTGCCCAATTACTTGAGGTACTTATATTCATAGAGAAAAACTAATGCTCCCTTAGTTAGTACTTTGTGCTTGATATGCTTGTTGTGCCAGAGCTTATGGCATGCCTTTTATATCTATTGGCTACACCTTACCTGGGCATGCACCTTGTCTAAGTGATCCAAATCCTCTAGTATCATATTAAATGATTCTTAGTCATCTAATTAACCAATTTTCATGATGTGCAATGATGTCACCAAGAAATCCATTGGTATAATCACCTTAGTTTTAAACACCATTTGAAATGGTGTAACCTTGTTTAGGCACTTGTAGGTTGTGCAATATGTCCATAACACTATCGACACTCAATCATCCCAATCTTTGTGACCAACATGGCATATATCTTTGTGAGGCACATCCTTAGGATATTTTTAAATGACAATTGTGCCATTCACTTGGGGATGATAAGGAATTGTCTTATGGTGCACCACCATGTATTCTATTAGTAGGATCTACATAATTTAATTAATGAAGTGTGTGCCCCTATCGCTAGTCAAGTTGAGGGGGTACCCATAGTAACTTATGTTTTTTTCCCACATGAACCTTGTGGCTATGGTGGCTATGCACTTTTTGGTTAGTATAGCCTTGACCCACTTAGTGAAATAATTAGTGGCTACTAGAATGTATCATGAAGCCTATGTACCATGTTGTGGGAGTAATTGGTCTAACAAAATCAATGGCCCATTTATTGAATGGTGCCTAGGTAAGAAAGGGGACAAGGGGAATCTCATCTCAATGGTTGGCCTTCCCTATATGTTAGCATATGTCACATGATTTGGCATAATATTTTTCATCCTAAAATAGACTTGGCCACCACAACCCTGATTGCAATACCTTATGCATTGTTGTATCGCCTACATAGTGGCCTCCTTCTACTCACTCATGCACCACATAAAATATGGATTCCATTTTGTGTTATAAGACACATTAGCATAGAACTTCATCTCAACCTAGTTTGTATGGTTCCCTAATAATGAGCTAAAAAGGGGTGGTGTGAATAGTGAGTTGTTTATTTTCTTTGGTGGTCATTATTTGGGGTGTAGATCCATATGTTAGGAAAGTAGATATCTCCACCAAGTCCTTAAGGGACATGATATATTCTGATAAATTTGTGCATCTATCATATCATCCTCAATAGGCACTAATACATCACTAGAGTCTATACGAGACAAATGGAATTGAGGCCCAAGTGAGAATTTTCTAGGATTCTTAAAATAGAATGATCCATCTTCAAATGCACCCATGAAGAATGGGCTTATCCATGAGGTACTTAAGTGCCTCATGGTCTGTGAAGAAGATGAATGGGGTTGCCAAAAAGTATTATCTAAATTTTTTATAGGGCATAAACCATGGTGAATGCCTCATTCTTGATTATGGTATAGTTCTACTCTGCCTTCATCAATTTTTTGCTAGCAATGGAGATGGGGTGATCCATTTTGCCTTCACTAGGCTATGTTAGTATTATACTAATCACAAATCCATATGTGTCAACATGGACATGGAATGGGGTCAGCCAATTGGGAAATTGTAAAATAGACATGCTAGCTAATCTGAGCTTCAAAGTCTCAAAGGCATCATCTTGTACTTCAGCCCAATAGAATGGGCCATCTTTGTGCAAGAGATCTTCTAAAAACACTATAATATTTACATGGCTCCTTATAAAAATTTTATAATACCCATAGTGGCCAAGAAATACATGAACATATTTCTATGTGGAAGGAGTTTGGAGCTGAATGATGATTGCAATCTTCATGGGATCGACAAGTAAACCATCTTTATAAATGATGTGCCCAAACAAGGTTTCAAATACTATCATGAAGACACACTTATTTAGGCTTAAGGATATCTAAAGATACCTACACCTCTCAAACATTAGGTGTAGGCTATCATAATGGTCCTTCATGAGACTATACAATCTCCAGTCATCTAGGTAAACCTAGAAGAATTTGTGGATGAATTCTTTAAACACAGTGATCGCCACTCTATAGAACACAATTAACACATTTTTGAGTCCAAAGAGCATCACGTTATAAGAAAAATAGCCCCATTCAATTGAAAATCTTATTTTTGGATTGTTGTCCTCCTCAATCTAGACTTGATGGTAATCAAAGAACCCATCAATGAAGGTGTATATTTCACAACCTGCAACATCATCCAGGACTCATTGGTAAATAGAGTTGGAAAGGGGTTAGTGATGCAAGCAACATTTAACATTCTATAATCAATACAAATATGAATGTGCTCATCCTATTGATGCTTATCACCATTGATCTTACCCAATTAGACTCTTGTATAGGGTAAATGACCCCTATAGCTAGTATTGCATCAATCTTCATCTTAATCTTGGAATGAAGGTTGGGATTCATCTTTTAGGGGCACTTCTTAACTGGTATTGCACCATCAATTAGAATTATTCTCATATTTCCAAGGGATGTGTGGGTACACTTCATATCTTGATAATTCTTGGGGAATAAGTCTTGGAATTCCTTCAAGAGATCCATAATGTGCACCAAGTCTACTTTAGACAAATAGCCACCCAGAGTACCCATCTTTGGTTTTCCTCCCATGATAATGTTCACCTTGATGGTTTTTAGTGGGGTGAGGTAGGGCTCATTATTTTCTTAGTACGCGTCCTCAAATTTTTCAGTTACCTTATTTGTCTCTATTCAGAGATGAGTTGGGTTTTTTTCATTGGGAGTGCTATCATCTATTTGGTGTATGATCTTTCTTTTATCAGTCAATTTTCTAGTAGCATTCCTTCCAAGTTTCATCATCTTCTTTTCTCGAGTCACTATTGATCATTTATTCCTAAAATAAAGTTAAGAGTGTCATCCCTTCCTCCCTAAACATATATTTCAGGCACTCCTTGAGGATTATAGTGTCCTTAAACACTACCCTCTAAATTACTTATAGTGGCTCTATAAGCCCAAAGTTCTATGAGGAAAATGAGAACATGTGCACAAACATCTCCATAAGGGTATCCAAGTTGGTTGTTTCATGACACATTTCATTGACCACATACCATGCTCACACCCATGTCTTCATATTTCTATAGAAGGCATGTACCCATAAGTTCTTTGGGGTAGTCACATTGTAGTCAGTCTATGTCTCTTCGCATAGGAACATATGCACTATGGGATTAAATTCCCCAAAATATGATGATATATCTAAGTCCTTGTTACTTCTCCCAAATATAGTGTAAATGGATACCCTAAAATCTTTCTAGGTTAGAAAGTTAAACTTTTGCACTACCCATCAATGAGTGATAGTGATTCTCAATGTATACACTAGTGCACCGATTTTATCTATTTCTTTAGGGATGCATGAATCAAGATCATGGACATGCTTTTCCACTGGGTCACTTCCTTCAAATGTTTAGAGTGTCATAATCTTACCCTTATATTAATTAAATTAACTTCTTTCCTTTCTTCTCAATGCAATGGACCCATCATTTTAGAGTGTGATCAATTTGGACCCATCTAGTCCTCAGAGGCTTGGGTGCCTTTTGGTGTAGCAAGTGGCATCCCCAACTAGTGGCCTCATAATCCTCTTTGACCCATCGATCATAAGCAACATTATTGGTGTCTGAGGATTACTACCCATCTTCTTAAGAGAGTATCCCTTTATCAATGGGGTTGAGATTCTTGATGCTATACACTATGATGGTATACATATATAGTTTATTTCATCCTCAAGATCAACACTCTCCACATAAGGGGTCCTTGGTCACTTGAGAGGGGGATCACTACCCTTTCCTTTCCATTCTTGAAGGTCATATATTACTTCTTAAAGTACATATCAACATTTTTTATGTAGCACCATGGCCTTCTTAGAAGGTTTGGACAGTTATTTTATTCAACCAACTCTGATTACCTCAAAGTTAGTGTGGAATTTAGTCACCCATAATATATAAAATGGACACCCTTCAAAATTCTTATTGGTTGCACTCAAATCTTGTTGGCCATAAAGAATACATAGGGGGAAGGCCTCAGGGCTAGCCTACCCATCTTCTCCTGTATTCCTTGTTAGGATATTAACCTCAATTCTTGTGTTAATGAGGACCTCACAAATGGACCATCCATTGATGGTGGAATTCACCAAGAGTTCTGGGTTTTACTTCACATTTTGGGTATGCTTGACCTCTCATGCCATTTCCATGCACAACATGACAACTTTAACTAACTACTACCTTGCATGTTCTAAAATTAAATTCTTTAATAGGGGTAACATCCCTTCTATTTATAGGAGGTGCAAGATATCTATTGGTTCTTACACTTTAACCTCATGACCATCCTGTTGCTAGTGAGAGGGGGAAACCTATGCCTCTAGGTCTCATGCCAATTGGAGCTCTCCTTGCAAGTTCTAGATCATGCTCATAGCCTACTATAACACATCTTTTTGGCATGTAGGGCCTAGATAAGGTGAAACTTTGGGTTTAGGATGCATTATATGCTTAATATATCTTAGCTCCTCATATTCCAAGTATAACTCTAGTACTGGCACAACTAGAGGTTGAGTGGTGAGTCTAATATGATTAATTTCTTTCACTTTCATTAGATCTATGTAGATTGGTTACACATTTGGAGTCCATTTCTCTACCTTAAGCTCACACCTAATCATCCTTGTGCATTTATCTATGGTGGGCCTACCTTAGGTCAATTTTTTGTACAAGTCAGGGCATTACTCAACCTTGTGTTTTCCTTGACAATACCCACATGTTGGATATGTAGGGCAGTCATGCTATTAGTGCTTAGTTGAACCACACTTGTAACATGATCATAGTGGGAAAATTTCTCCACTGTATCCACTTCCTCACTTGTGGGCACCTTTTCTCATCCCATAGCCTACATTCTACTAGCCATAGCCCTCATTTCATTGGGCTCTCTACCCTCCTATTAATGTTATTGCCTAATATGCAACGCTCCCTATGTTATTGTGCATCTTATCAATTATGTAGCAGTTAGCCATGGTATGAGTATAAGCATCACATAACTAGTAATAAGTGGTTATGCTGACCTAACTGGTGTATTGAAATAAAGGAAAGTTGTGAACATTATGCACCTCATAAAAAAACATAGAAACTGAGAAGCAATATACACACATCCCTTTCATGGTAGTTATTCCTATAATGGCCTTCCATCTCACAGTCAGTGTACCATAACTTGATTTGAGCATCTTGAAATGAGTTAATGGTCAAATTTTGTAGTTGGGAGGCCATAGGTGAAATCTACACCTCCATTAAAGGATTAATTCCTATGTTGTCACTCCTGACTGCCTCATCTCTAAGCATAGATTCAAGCAATTCTCAAGGGCCTATGAATGTTTTCATTGGAAACACCCTTATAAGTGGTACTAGTAATCCTCCAATGAACCATTGTGCATGTTGGGAGGGGTGAATATCATAATCAAGATTGGAAAGAAGAGTATTGAATCTAGCATCATATAAGTAAAGTCTCTTTTATATTCCATGGTTAATCTCCTTGAGAGTGGTCATGCTCTACAACTTAAATTTAAGTATATCAAATTCTTTCAATAAGGCTTCCTTTAAGGTGTCATAATCAACCATAGCCTAATTGGATCAAACTTTCTATACCAAGTATAGGCATGATCAAGCAAAGTTGTCACAAACTAGGTTGCCTTGCACTTGGATTGGGTTTTACCCTAAGTGTGCCATTGTAGTTCATAGTTGAGCACATAATCTACAACATTATCTACACTTTGATACTCAATCAGATGCATGGCCATTTCATAATAAATATGGGGTAGATGAATAAATAATATCTAAGTTTATTATCCCCTTGGTACTTATATTAGCAATGGTCCTCCAATGCCTCCAGCCACTAGGCTAGGCATTGGTCCCATCATTACCACTAGAGCCATAGAAGATTATGGCACTGTAATATCAACTAGTAGTGTGAGGCCACTTCCTTTAGGATGTTACCCAGCTTACATAGCTAACATTAGTTATACTATAATTCTTATGCTCATGTTTTATCTAGTCAAGCTAGATCCCTAAGGTCTAAATGTATCCTCACTTAGCTCCTTATAAGGGACTTGTTAAATCAAAATATTATGGTCTAAGTCTAAAACATGGTCAAAATCTAGGTTTAAAATGGGGTCTATTATCAATATTTTGTCCTCTTATGAGGGATCTAGTGCATGAGCTCACACCATAGGTCCAAAGTGTGTAGGTACATATAGCGTATCTCCAATGGTAAAATTATATAGGGACCCTAAGTATTCTTCACTTGTCAACTATGGATCTTATTCTATGGCTTCAAGGTCTCCCTCTTTTGGGCACTATTTCCATTCAAGAGATCCTTCCCCATGCCCTTCCCACTCACTATAGGTCTTCCTAGTACTTCTAGGTTCTAAATATACTTGTCCCCTTCTATTTCACCTCACCTGCACATCCCCTTATTATCATACATGAGAGGAATTTAGCCTTCCATTTTCACAATTTTAAATCCATAATCCACCATTAGATTCTTAATTTTGATACCAAAGTCTCTCACAAACATGCCTCTAGTTTTGAATAATAAGTGATATTATACTTCTTTAGGGCAAGAGTATGTCAATACTACAAATTCAAGCAAATAGTCATTCAACACCTTGTGCCACCATTTGTCTATAGCTCTAGTTTAAGTGGCATCTAAGTTATCAAGCCTTTATAGGTGATATTTTATCCACTCAAGGTACTATCCATAGATTCAAATTTTATGCATCACAAAATCAACCTACCATAAGTACATTGGCTCTGGTAGTTCACAAAATAAAACCTTGTATAGGGCATCATACAAGTGGGTCTAGACCCACTTCTTTGGTTTCTATCCTCTATAAGTTTGATGCCTCAGTACAAAGATATATTTTACTTGTTCCATCTAGTGCTCAAAGCTCTCAAGGGAGATTCAAATAATCATTTTTGTGTACCATTAAAGCAATAAAATTCAACACATCTCAATAGTAAAACCATTTTTTTTAAAGAAAGTAGGGGTCTTAGTCATGGGCCTTGCCAGAAACTTATCTAACTATCCAAGTCAGACCTAGACTTGTTAAAATGTGGTGTAAACCTTTAATAATATTTTAGTTATCAAAATTTATCACTTAGCCATGATGGCATCACTTCACATAAGGTGTAATCCTTATGCGCTCACCTAAAGCATGGTGGAGAAAGGACCAAGGCCCATGTTGGGCTAGTTGTGCCATCACATAACTCTTTCCTCTAAGGACTTTGTTTAGTGAAATCACGGTGGTACATTTATGGGCACAAGACATTATGGAGAAGATCCAACTATCTAATAGGTGTAGCATGTGATGTAGTTTTAAGGCTTCATGGGCACATGCCTCTAGGTTCTTTAACTTAGCATCATTCATGAATTTGGAGGATTCACTGGGGTACTTAGATGAAGGACTTAGGCTTGGGCTCAAGCTTTAACATAGGTATCCTTTTGAGGCATGGGGTTTTTCCTATACTTAGAACATTTTCTATATAGGGTATTGATGTCATCATGAGCTATAGAAATGCCATGAATGGGCTAGGTCGAAGGCTTATAAGATCTCAACATACATAATATAAATCTAAGCATTACATCTATTGAAATATTATGCAAACCATTCTCATTATAAACCTATGGTTACAACCACATAAACTAGATTAACATTCATTAGGCGTAACACTATCCATCATTAATAGGGTTCAAACACATAGTTTATATATCAATATAAATTGAGGAAGTGATCCTCTTACAACTGATAAATGCCCAGAGGCTCACAAGAAAGCTTAGGCATTACAATGGGGAGCCTCAAAGGCATACCAAATAAAAATATAAGCTTTAATGGTGAACACATCATCTATAACCAATCTTATAGGGCTTCACTACTCTAAACTCCCCCTCCTCCTACTAACTAGATTCTACTCAGCTTTATAGTATTGTAGGACATCTTAGTACCATGGTGAACATATCATACCAATTGTTGAGCTGGTATTAGGTGTAATCATTCCAATGGATCCACTATCCTATTTCTAATGAGTCATGGCTATCCCATGTGCTTGCTTCCTGATGATGATTGAGCCAAAATGGATTTACTTAAATACCTCTAGCTAGTGCCACAAGATGACAAAATAATAATCATAATAAGTGATTGCCTCATGATTAAGTGTTTGTTATGTTGGTGTATATCCTATACTTAGATGTATTTGGGGCCCAACATTACCTAGATGGGTTTGGGGCCCAACAATCCTAAAGACCAACCCAAAATTGCATCTACCAAAACATGGGGAGCATTTTGTTATGTGGTCAAGCCCATCGAATTGAAGAACATGAGAGCCACTTATCAAATGGATGTGACACATATATTTCATGATTATATACATAAAACTATAGAATATTATGTCCATGACCTACTTGTAAAATCTAAACACTGACAAGATCATGTCACATATTTATGACAAAAAATTGAATGCTTACACAAATATAATGTACACATAAATCCCAAGAAATGTGTATTTGGCATATCTTCTATAAAATTATTAGGATATATAATATATAAGATAGGTATAGAAGCTGATCCAAATAAACTAAAGTCTATCATGGACATGCCTCTACCTCTACCTAAGGGGTTAAATCAATTAAGGTGTTTATAAGGAAGAATTCATATAATCAATCATTTTATGGTTCAATTAATTAGACACTTTATTACATGGATACTAAATAAAGGTATGAAATTTTAATGGGATAGCCATTGTCAAAAGAGTTTTAATGCAACTAAAGAATACCTACTTAATCCTCCAGTGTTGATACCTCTAATTCTAGATAGGCATTAGGATCTTTGTTAGAACAATACAATGATGATCATAAGGAATGATAAATATATTACATTAATTGTGCACTTGTGGATTATGATTTTTTTAATTATGCAATGTAAAATTTATCTTTAGCTATTATTTTTTCAATATAAAATATTCAACACTAAATGCTTTATAATTAAACATGTCATCACATAAGGGGGTATTCTACAACATATCATGACAAAACCACTTTTTTCAAGACACACAACTAAATGTGTGATCTTACTTATGTAATTTGATCTAAATTTTATATCTCAAAAAATTTTAAAGGGGCATATAATTATAGACTAATTAGTTGTAGCACCGGTATTTGATACAACACCAATCAATGATAATTTTTGAGATGACCTTTATATCATATTGATGATGATACTTGGATTATGCACTTATATGAATCGAAATGTGCCTCAAGTGCCAAAACATGAATATTTTTAATCACTTCTTAGTGATAACGCATGCCATCAATATACCACTTAGGGTTCTAATGCATAATTAACATCACAAATTATGAGGCATTGATTCTAGGATTATGTGTTGTATGTGTATTATAGATAAAATCTATTTGAATATATTGTGTTTATCAACATATAATAAATCAGGTTTTATAGGTTTATCAAAATAAAAAGAAAATTTTGATTCCATATAAAGAGATGATATTGTGTTTAATGACATAATTTGATAACATTACAATAGAAAGCATACCTTTTAAAAATAATTGTCATGCAAATGTTATAAAAAATGTATATTATCTCATTCTTATCAACATAATTGATGATCATGTTACTTTGACTATATGATTTCTATTAAAACCATTGATTATGACAACAAACTTTAACACTTTAGTGGTATTTTCTATCACACACAATGCAAATAATACAAAATGGTATAATGATATCTATAATTTTTTGTATAGGGTTATTATCTTGGGCAATTTATCATAGAATGATAAATGCAAATTTCAAAAATATGCAACTCATTATGATATAATCAGAGGGGTTCCATTCAATCGACAATTTTATGTAAATTTACTCCAATGTATTATCCATGAACATGTTAAGCTAGATATATAAGAGCTACATAATAGTGAATGTGGTGTACATTTTAGTAAAAGATAAATGTCTTATAAATTATTAAGGATGGGTTATATTGGCCTATTATGGAACAAGAATGTCAAGAACAAACAAAACTATGTGTATAATTCTAGTGACATAGTAATTTAAGTCAGAAGCCTTCACAATAGTTATGACATGTTGTATCATTGTAGATAATTTATCTTTGGGGATTTGATTTGATAAGAAATCTATATACAAAGTCATTAATGGGTCATAAGTTCATTATTACAACTATAGAATATTTTACAAAATGAGTTGAGGCAGTACCACTATAATTGACTATAGGGGAGGACATATGCAAGTTTTTAATGACAAATATCATTTCATGATTTAGTCTCTCATCAACGATTATAAAAAACAATAGATTATAATTCAAGAATAAAGTTTTTAATAAAATTTATTTTGAATTTAAGAGTCACCATACATTTTCACTATTTATTATCCACAAGGAAATTAACAAGTAGAAACAATGAATAAGACAATTGATCAAATATTAAGTAAAACAATTGAAAAACATGGTGAGGATTGCTATAATCATGTTATTTATGCCTTACAAGGATATCACATGAGTTTATACATTTCCATATGGTCTTCTCCTTATTCTTTTGTCTATGGAATAAACTATGTATTACCTTTAGATCTAGAGATACCATCCTTGTGCATTTCTCTAAAAGATATCATCAAGGACAATTAGTGTCGAGAAAATCAACTACATGAGTTAGAATTTTTGGATGACAGACTCATACAATATATTAAGCATCTTGGATTATATCAAAATTGCATTCAGAAAACATACAAAAAGAAGATTTGAAATAGAGAGTTCAAAATTGGTGAATTGGTCCTAAATGAGAATCAAAAGAATACTGATGAAGATAAATAAAGTAGAGACAAGTTCAAACCAAATTGGCTAGGATTATTTTTTATTACAGAGAAATTGGGCACATGGATTTATCATTTGGCTTCAGTTAAAAAAACCATGTGAATAAAACTATGAACATCATGCACTTATGTCAATTTTACACATAAGCAACTCAGAGTAAATAATAATAATAATATATTAAAAATACAAAAAAATAAAAAAATAAAAAAAATGAATAATGAATAATGAAAAATTAGGACATGAAAAAATAAAAGCAAATAATAATAATAATAATAATAACATATTTATATTATTTGTCATATCTACATGCTAGATTATGTATCTATTTTCTACAAGTGATTTTCACAATATACATAAGTGGGATGTAGAACATAGATGTTGTATATGACATGAACATTTAGATGTCAAACATTCCTACATCTAAAGGCTACCTTCCTATAGTTAGGGCATTTCCACATTGAGATAATCTTGGTACAATTCATAGATTACATTTTTTAATAACCATTTCATTCATCATATAAAGCTATTTATACTAATTACAAATGAATTGCTCTTGCGTATATAATTTAAAGTGATATATGTTGGTGCACATTGCTATTTCAAATGTTGACATATTTATTGTCTAGACTAGATTTTCTTGTTATATGCATGTTTGATGCTAATGATTGTTACATGTTATGATCCTTGATTGTGTATTCCATCATGTGATGATTTTTATGCATAACATTGTGTGACTATTTATGTTAAATTATGTGTTTCATGAGTTAATATTGATGGTTGTAACACTATGTCACCATTTTGTATTACATTGTATCCCCCATGGGTAACTATTGATGATTATTTTATTATGTGACTATTATGTGTTACATTATATGCTCCATGAGTGGAAATTGATGACTATTACATTACATGACCATTATGTGTTATGTTTTGTTCTTAATGAGTGACTATTGATGGATTTTACATTATGTGGCCACTAGTGTGTGTGATACATTGAGTGTTATCTTGATTATTTATATGAGTGCATTGATCATGTGTTGTCACATCATGTATCAATTGTATAGAGGATCCTCTAGTCCATGTCATGGCCATGTGTATATGTTAGATCAGATTCATATCCTGTATTAAGTATTTGTGTTCATAATGATCATGTTTTTTTTTAAATATTTGTGTGTGTATATACATAAAGTCTAAAGACTATGGTGTTTTATTTCATATCACACACTCTTATAGTTGTATTTAATTCCATGATTATTATCATTCATTATCTACATGAATTATTAATGAGCACTTCTATCTATGATGATCATTACTATAATGAATATTATCTCATGCTTAATTTATATATACACTTGACTTGATACTTGTACATGCCTTAGGATAAATGTTTCATATGTGTATGAATGCTCAAAATATTATATGACGACATAATCTAATCATGTTAACACATGTTTTACATGCTTACATATTTTCTACAAAACATGATGTGTATAACTCTTTTCTTTTGAGATGAGTGTTTATCAGGTTATATATTTCACCTTAAGAAGGGGGTTTACTAGTAGGCTTGCCAAAGAGATTCAAGAATTGATAGACATATAATTTAGATTTTGAGTCAAATTACATTATTTATATGATTTAAATTAGGACACATTATGATTTACATGGATATATTATGATTGAAATTGAGATATATTGAGAATATTCACACATATATAGGGCATATGTGGCACATTTTATAAAACTATGATGAATAGGTGACATATTATATGATAAAAAGTGATGTATTATGTAGGTTAGATTGATCATAATTATCAAACTACATGAGTTATATTATCATATTATATATAATGACATAAATTATGGAATTTAATATCACAATGAGGTACATATGGATCACATTTGGGGTATGGATCTTGTTTATGCATGCACTTTTTCCATTTTATATGACGATAATGAATGGAATTATGTAATCCCTTTAAATCTAATATCCATATGTTGTGGTTGATTCAAAGTTTTTATATTTATATACTAACTTGATGCACATTTCCACATTTTACATATGAGTTTGGTATGGTGCTATATTTTTAGCATGTGAATCTGGTACAAGTTCCACCAAAATAATTATATGATATTTTGAGTATTGAAATTTGGGTTCTATGACATCCAATTGCTATCACTTCTCAGTATAAAATGAGGGATGAGTAATCTATATTTTCAACCAATGGTTTTAATAGGTGACATTTCCATGGGACATAATCACCCCATTCTCTAATGACTTTAGAGGGAAAATTGGTTTGCATACCCATTAGTGTATTCATTCCTTGATTTTTCAATTTCAAATATTTCAATGATCTAGATTTATCCAAATTTTCTATCATGAGAGGAAATTTATTTATAAATGTTTCACTATAGGTTTTACATGGAGAAATCTAGATATTCATGGCATAACTAGAGACTCTAAATGTGGTTAAACTTAAGTACCCAATTTCTTAATATTTCTTTTTATTCTAGAATTTTTAGTTTTAGAGTAGAGGGGAATTTTTAGACACATAAATTTGGTATTAAACACTTTAAATTTTCAATTTTGACCTATCCTTAGCATACATGAATTTTGAGTACACATATGAATCTTGATCACACTCTCTCTTAGTTATTTACAAATCTATGGACTTGGTCTTCTTAGTTTGTTAATATTACATATAGGATATCCCTAGTTTGTATAAATGATCTATCATCCTAAGAAAATTGTCTCTATATACACATAATATTTTTAAATTTTATTGATTACTAAAACTTTGTATCTTGTAGTAACCTGTCGAGTCTCAATCTCTCTAAGTGCATGCCATAAGGGGTATACTGAGAAAGGGGTGGGAAGATCATTGGTGCTTTGTAAGATTTTTGTCCCTTTTTCCACTTACCATATACACACTTGTCTCCTAAAACCATTTACCCTAAGTTTATTCTTCTCATTTATACCCATTCTAGTCATTTATCATGATTTATCCTCTATGTTCTTGTCTTGACCCCCTTTCACCAATTGATTATACTAGGTCAACTAGGTCAACCCTGTATAGTTTTTAGCCTATGATTACTCTATAGGGTTGATAGGGTTGACCCTATACTATTTATGAATATTTTTCACTTGAAGTTTCATTAGCCCCTCAACCAACCTAGATCAAGACCTAATGATTTACCTCTCAAAAACATATAGGGTCGATTGGGTCAACCCTGCACAACCAACATATTCAAAAGGACTTAGGACAATATCCATCTATATATACAATTTCATTTCCAACAATTTAATAATAGAGAATTGAAGAATAATAAGTGTAGACAAACATCTACTTTTTGACCATTGTACTTGAGGAATAAATCTTAGGGTTACATACTTTCTTTGGAGATACGGATCTTGTCTTGTGGAGAAGTCTTTTGGATCCATAGATAGGTTATGTATCCTAGACTTGATTTGTCTTTGTTATCCTTACATACCAAAATAATCTCTTACGAAGCACATTGGCCAAGGGAGAGATTGAGGCTCGATGGGTTCATCTTCAAGGTAAGTATTCCTAACTTTATTTCTCCTTTGTAAGAGTAGATAGATAATGCAGTTGTGCTTATTTTCCATGCATTAGGATTCCATAAACATTGATGTGAGTATATGTATTTTATGTATGTTTATTTTAGTTTTTTTTAATTTTGAACCCCAAATTTGTGCCAAAATATTTATTGTTCACTAGATTATATTTACTTTTCTTGTTATTAGACATAGAGTGAACATTAAACCTGGGACTCTTTTAGGGTTGTTACATGATTGTTTAGACTGTAGGATTTAAAACCCTTCCTAGCATTGTGTATTGTGATGATTGATCCCCTAATCAAGTCTAGTGTATCCCCATATTGGTCATGCTCTCACTTAATAAATGTATTCCCAATCAAAAGTGTAGGTATGCTTTATATTTTTTGAGCTAGGATTGATTTATAGACATGATGCTTTTCTGATTGCATACATTCTAGTGAATCTGATGTTAACTATCCTTTCAAGATTTGTTCCCTTATTTCTTTATTTTATTCTTTCATCATTATTTTTATCATATGTTTGACATACTATATCGACTCTATCAACCTAGTTATAATTTTTATGCATAGGATATTAGGTATAGGCTATTGGATCAACCCTGTCAACCCAATATAGTTTTTCAAACTTTTAGACATCCAGTCTAGACTACTAGGTCAACCTAGCTGACCCTATACATTTTTAGGCACTCAGTAGTAGGCTTTTGTAAATCTTATTCAAACTAGTTAGTAGAATTTACAAGCATATATCAAGGTTCTTGAATGAAAATCTTCATTATCTATATCTCTAATCCACCAAGGTCCATTTCTATCTCTCTATCTTTTTATTTACAATCTTTTCCTTTTATAGTTTTTAGTTCTCAAAACTAACCCTGCACAATAAATTGGATCAACCCTACTGACCTAGTTATATGTTCTATGTGTTGTCTAGATAATTGGGTTGACTCTGCTAACCTTGTTCATTTTCAAACCTTGATTTTGTAGTATAAGTTCAACCCTATCAACCATATTTTATATTCTATGCATACACTATTGATTATATCAATAGTATACCTTGTTTCAAAATTATAATTAACCTAATATTCTACTAATTAGATCACACTTTCTTTTCTTATTTATTACATGCTTAGAATAGGTCACATAGCTTAATTAGGTGGTTTTTAAATAAATCATTTAGTTTCACTATTTTATATTTTCTGTACACATGACCAAATCATAAAATCTAAATAATCATTTTAAAAAATTTCTACCCAAGGCCAACCTAATTGGATTTCATCACCAAGGTGGAAGTTGACTTGATGTTCTAGTCAAGTATAAATCATGGTTAACGGTATATTATAGCTAAGTACCTAACACCCTTATCACTATAGTGTGTGAAGTGAGGGATTAGACCTCAATACCAAGCTTGTATCATTACCACTATAGATACCTTTTAGCCCAAACTACTTAAAACCATCCTTAGATTGCCTTCTAGTTCCTTGATTATAGCTAACTTCTCATCACATTTAAAAATAGATCTTAATAATCTAATAAACATTTAGGTTGACTAGTTAGTTAGCTATTTATTTTCCAAGTTGATTGATTGCTCTTTGCTCAATTATATTTTGTATTGTAAAAACTTGCATTATCTAGCATTGGTGCAAGGTTTTATGTTGTGTGATTCAATTGGATTGGCCAACGCTAATTCAATTGATTTTTTCTTTCCATTCTATTATTTATTTTCAAATTACTTGTAAAAATTATCCTATTTCAATTCACAATCTATTTTAGACTTGTTGATTTTCCCTATCTATTGTATTAGGTCAACCTAGTCGACCCTATACACTTTTGTAGCCTTTGTTTACTATACTGGATCACCCTAGTCAACCCTACACTATTTATAGGCCCTATTTCTTATATTGGGTTGACCTAATCAACCTCGTATTATTTTTTATCTTCCCTATTTACCAATTTTGTCGTTATTTTTCCTTCTAGCCTCCCAATATCCACTCTTATTGGTATCATGAAACCTCTTATCAAATTCTTTCTTGATAGTCTCAACCCATTCTAAATGTACATGGGTTGTTATCTCCTACCTCACTTGTCTACCATAGAAGTTAACTCTTTATGGTAAAACTCTTCATCAAAATCTTCTTAATATCAATCTATCCCATACCATATTGTATATTTAGAGAATCCTATTAAAAAATCTCAAACCATGACAATCATATACCTTATACCAATTTTACACCTTCTAAAATTAGAATTCATTAACTCATCAAATCATCTACATCAAATGTTGGAACCTCACATTATGTTCCACATCTTACAACCAATGTTCACAATCCTCTTGTTACACCGTTAACAAGATCACCTAGCATTATCAATTCCCAAAGTAACATGGTTGAAACCAATCAAATTCATAATCTAGATGATTCCCAATTATTTAAAAAACCTTGATGATAATACTATTTACACTCCTCACAATAATTGTGTCTTTACCAAGCTTCCTTCTTATTTTACCACACTTAAGACAACTAACACTAATGTTGAGAATCATCCACCTGTAAAGAATCCTCCTCCCACTAACACCAATAATCCTCTTCCTAACAACACTAATACCCCACCTTCAAACCCACCTATTGATACAACTTAACTTCTTTTACAAGTCATACATCAAATGAACATCATGTGAACAACTAATAACTCTCAAATGATGAACATGCAACAATATTTATTAAACTTGACTAGTCAACCACCTCAAGTCATCATGTCTTAACCAAATACAAATTTTTTCCCTCCTCCTCTTAGAGATGCCAATGGGAATATCATCCCTCAACCTCAAATGAATAAAAAAATGTTTCAACATCTTCAAAATGAACCTTCATCCCTATTTACTTCATCCATAGATTTTGGAAACATTTCTCCAACTATCACATATAATGGGACCAAGGACCCTACTATCTTTCTTAAGTCTTTTGGTAATCTCTATAAGGAATGGATCCAAACTAACACCTTTGCTACCACCAAGATCTTAACCAAAACCTTTTTTGGTGATGCAATTAAATGGTACAACCAACTTCCTAGAGATTCCATCTCACAACTAGAGGATTTAGTCAATGCTCTAGTGAAGGATTTCCAACATGATGACCTTCATAAAAATTACCTTAGTCATTTTATCAAAGCCAAAAAACTTCCTAATGAATATTCTTGTACTTTCATCAAAATATGGAAGTCTCTCACTCATAATTCAGACCATAACATGAATTATGTTACTCTTTTAAAACTATTTATTACTGCTCTTAAACCTCCCCTTCAATACAAAGTTTAAATCTTTTCCCCAAAAACTTTAGATGAAGCCTTAGACCAAGCAAAAAGGCAAGACTTTCTTATGACTTAATTTTAATGATCTTAAACAACTACTAAAGAACCTTTTCAATCATTTTCTCATAACATTGATTCATCCAAGCCTCTCCAACCTCAAAATGGATAATCCAATTCAACTAATTTTAACTCTACCCACCCTCCCTTAAGTCTAGAACAACTTAAGTAGAAATTACCACCCTCTAAACCCATGAGCTTTGATCCTTCCAAACCTCCTCCAAAATTGTACAATCCTAATAAGTTGCATTGGTGGCATGTTAATATAGGTCATTCTCATGAGTATTTTCATGATCTTCATCAATTTATTCTTTCTTCCTTGCTTAGTCCACATTTTAATCTTGATATTCTAACAAAATAATGTTATGAAGACTATCTTCAAGTTTATCAAATTCAATCTCAAGAACCAAAATCATATCAAAATCAACTACCTAATGATCAAAAACAATCATCCTATAAGTATAAATCATCCACTAATTTTTTTCAAACCACAGTTGATCCTTCTTCCTACACCAATAAGGAAAGGATAGCTAACATGAACAATTTTAAACACATCATTGCATCCATTTAACCTCAACCTCTTAGGTCACATGAACCAAAAGAGTACTTAGTTCAAATGCCTACTCCAATGCATATCATACATGGTCCTCCTTTACCTCCTTTACCTTTTCATACCTCTCCTACCCATCATATGTCACATTCAACCTCCTTAAAATCTAATAAACCAACACATTTACCCATCTCCGAACACACCTACCAACCCAATAAAAACCATTTAAATAGTTCAATGTTACCTCACTCAAACTCACATTTTGGGACATCTTGAAATTCCCATCCACATGTCCTTTCATAATTTGGGGTATCTTGTGATACCCATCCCTACATCCAATTACCCATTGGGGAATCTTGTGATGCCCACTCTTATTCTACAATGCATAATACCAACCAAATTCAGCTTCAAGAAACCTTCTGAGACATATAGAGTTGTATTTTACATGCTAATCTTTGATACAAATGTTAGCATAGATATTACTTGTTCTTTTTGTCTCATGTTTTTATGCACTTTATTTCTTTTGATTTTGCTTTATAAGCATCATTATATTTAATTACGTTCTTTGGTTTTATTTCACATTACATTTGTCATTTGCTTTCATTTTTGTCCTCATATATTTATTTTATCTTTTTTATGTTATTATTTTCCTTAGTAGCTTTATGATTATTTTTTACCTTATTTATCATCCACCCATATCGGTTTATGTTTTGTGAGTTTGCAGATTAAGACCATGGATAAGACCTAGCCATCCTCACAAAATACCACCTTTGCTTCTTTTCTCATTTTATTGTTTCACATTTTGCTTTTTAGCACCTTCGTGGGTTTCTCTTTTATGATTTGTAGTATAAGACCATGGATAAGACCCGGCCCTCCTCATAAAATTACTATTTTTTCATTCCTTTTATAAATAAAATACTATTGATCCTTGTTCTCAACTTTAACATTTGCTTCTTTTAATAGATGGAATTTGTACAACAATCTATGTTAGCATGTTTTACTCCATTTCCCTCATTCTTATGATAAATAATCATGATTTACTATCATTGTCTCCCTTTATTCCCTTTGTCACATTTTTTGTGATTTGAAGTAATTCAAATTTTTACATGTGTCATTCCTCTTGATTTCCACTTCTTTTCATTCCACATTGGATAAAATAAGGTCTAAGTCAAGATAGCACTTTTATTTCACCTATATTTATGAGACTCCTAGACCTCATTCTCTTTGAATTTCTCTCTCTTAGAAACCAAGTCCCAAGCATTCAAATGAATTTCATCTTTATCATCCATGTATGGTTTTCCAAATCCATATGGAGGAGGAATAGAAAATTCCATAAAGAAGTTTAAAATACAAATAATTTGAAACAAAAGGCAATGATATATAAAAGGAAACATACAAATCTCAAAATCGCACCAAAAGATATGATTACAAACACATCTCCTGTCTCTAGTCAAAGCTCAAACTCTAAAGCTAGCCTCACATAGAGTTGAGGTCCTTTGGGGTGTGGTAGGCTAGTAGATTGAAATATGGGAATTCAAAAAACTCTATGGTGCTACCTACTTTCTCATGAAAGTACCCAATCTTCATAGTAGACCGATGGCTCTGTAAGGGGTCTTGAGGAATGGGGAACATGTTGTGGGAAGGTAGGTCCATTTTAATTTTCATGCATATAGCCTTCATGAGATGATCTATATATTTAATTTATTGATCTAAGACTTGTGTAGCTAAGAGAAGTTCTTCAAAGACCTTAAGGTTGAAAGTCCTCTTTTTTTGACAAACCTAATTTGAGTGGCTTGACTTTGTTAAAGAGTTCCTCTACCTTGGTTTTTCCTTCATTCTCCCCTCCACCCATTTCATTTTCCCCCCTTAATAGGCAAATTGTGATTCTAAATCTATTTTCCTTTCTTTTTTAATTCCTTATTCTTCATCTCTTAAAAACATGCTAGCACTACTTTGTTTCAATTTTATCTATCCTTAGAGTGAAACAACATGTTTGAGCAACTATCGATTACTTCTTTCTTTTTCACCATAATTTCACATTTGTAGACTTGTCTTACTTTCCTTTTACCATTTAATCATTTTTTTACTATCCTACTATTATGAACACCTGAGTTTGTACCCTTTTTCCATTGTTACATGAGGTTGGCTTGTTACTTCTCACTCATCATTGTTTTTTTCCTTTTTATGCACTTTTTTCCCATTATTGAGTGAGATAAGGATCATTATTTCTCACTCATAAATGTTATTTTACCATGTTGTTTCTTATTTTACCATTGATGTTTGATTACCATCTTTTTTGACATATACCCTTAGTTTGTCTTGGTGAGTTTGCCTTTCTTATTTGAGCATAACTTGTTTTAGTTTTTCAGTTTTTAGTGGCCTTGTCTTTTTGGTTACCCAATTTACTCTTATTCTTTTGACTTGTTCATTTGGTATAACATAGAACTTGTCACCCTAGCTTTCCAAATTTACCAAGTATGTCCCATCCTTATAGCACCATCTATCTTGGGTTTTCTTGCATTTATTTGTTTTTTCCCTTTAGTTTTATATTCTTGGATTTGTCAAAAGTAGTCTTTGTGGCCTACACAATCAAAACTAAAAACATAGAAGACAACCATTCAATGATAAAGGTAATTCAAGGTATATATTGAATTTAATTTTTAGTTACTTAATTTTCAATCATTTACTTTCATTTATTTAATGCTTTAAAATACTACAACCTTTTTTAGCCTCAATAATATGTGTCAATTTGTTCCTTCTCAAAGCACCATCCCCTATTGCACCTTAGTGACACATGATGAGATTTGAGTGGGGCATATGTATACACATAATATTTTTAAATTTTATTGATTACTAATGATTTGTATTTTGTAGGAACTTATCAAGTCTCAATCTCTCTGAGTTTAGGACTTAAAGGGTGTACTATGAAAGGGGTGGGTAGACCATTGATGCTTCATAAGATTATTGTCCCTTTTGTAACTTATCATATACACACTTATCTCTTGAAACCATTTACCCTAAGATTTTTCTTCTTAGTTATACCCATTCTAGTCATTTATCATGCTTTATCCTCCATGTTTTTTCCTTGACCCCCTTTCACCAGTTGACTATACTAGGTCGACTGGGTTAACCCTATACAATTTTTAACCTCTGATTACAATAGAGGGTTGACAGGGTCAACCCTATACTATTTAAGGATATTTTTCACTTGGAATTTTGTTATCCCTTCAGCCAACCTAGTTTGGGACCTAGTGATTTACTTCCTAAGAATATATAGGGTCGATTGGGTCAACCCTATATAGCCAACTTATTTAGAAGGATTTAAGGCAAGATCTACCTATATATACAAGTTCATTTCCGACCATTTAAGAATTGAGAATTGAATAAGAACAAGTGAAAATAAACATCTACTTATTAGCCATTCTACTTGAGTAATAAAGCTTAGGATTTCATACATTCTTTAGAGATATGGATATTGTCTTGCAAAAAATTCTTTTGGATACATAGATAGGCTATGTAGCCTAGAGTTGATTTTTCTTTGTTATCCTTACATACCATAACAATCTCTTACAAATCACCTTGTCCAAGGGAGATATTGAGGCTCAGTGGGTTCATCTTCAAGGTAAGTATTCCTAAATTTATTGTTGGGGGATCAATCCAACAATAGATTACAATTGTGACAGCAATAAACGCAGAATTAAACCAGATTAACAAGTAATTAGAATGATAATAACAAGAACAAGAGATACAAGAAAACACCTTGAAAACTTGTATTAACAAACTCTTTACAAAAGGAATACAAATGAAGAAAGCTTCTTTCTCCCACACCTCTCCTAGGTGTATAGATCTCTCACTAGATCTCTATTCCTCAAGAGCTCTCTCTCTCAAGAACGATCAACTCCAACAAGCCTAGATTGATTAAATTCTGTATTGTTCTTCTCACACAATGAATTACAATGATTCACTACAAAACTACTACAAAGCTAAGAAGATCTAATTCTACATATAGAATTAGGAGACTTGAGCATGTACAACCAACAAGCAGTTAAGCCACTTGAACAAGGGCTCTAAAAATAGTAATGCCAATAATAGAGACGTGAGCTTGAGACTTCAACTCAAACTTATCATGCAAACACTCGCTTCTGTCCATGGAAATAGCTTTCTGGACACGCAGGTAACCGACGTCGATTCTTGCCGCTTGTCTGTGACCGCCGTCGGTCGACCTTCTGCTGACGTCAGCGTCTCTGCAACTGCCTGTGATTGACGTCAGTCACTCCTGACTGATGCCGGTGTCTGTGTAGACCCAAACCTGATAAACTATGCTCCTTGGTGAAGTTTTTAGCTCCACACCCTAACAATCTCCCACTTGGAGATAAACAGCTGCACCAGTACCTGTACAGCAACATCTTCTAGCTCCTCCTATCTTCAACTCAATCATGAAGACCAACAGAAGTTGAATGAAGATTCAACTTCTCCTTTGTAACCGGCTTTGTTAGCATATCAGCAGGATTCCTATCCGTATGGATTTTCTCCAGCTTCAACTCACCATCTTCCAATACCTGTCATATGAAGTGATACCTTAGCTGTATGTGCTTTGTTCTTGAATGAAAGGCCAAATTCTTGGCCAAATGGATTGCACTCTGACTGTCACTGTACAATCTGCAACTCTCATGCTCCCTACCAAGCTCATCCATGAACCATGTCATCCATATCATCTCCTTGCTAGCTTCTGTGGCTGTAATATACTCTGCTTCTATAGTTGACAAGGCAACAACCTTCTGCAACTTAGATATCCAGCTAACCGCCATTCCACCTATAGTAAAAACATAACCTGTAGTGCTCCTCTTGCCATCCAAATCACCTGTCATATCTGAATCTACATAGCCATGTAGAGAAGTATCTGAACCTCCATAGCACAAGTGCCTACTACTGGTTCCTCTCAGATATCTAAGGATCCACTGAACTGCTTTCCAATGTTCCTTACCTAGATTGGCCATATACTTACCACTCCCATTGCTTGGGCAATATTCGGTCTAGTACACACCATTGCATACATCAAACTCCCTACTGTGAAAGAATATGGAACCTTACTCATGTACTCTACCTCTTCATATGAATTAGGACATTGTTCTTTACTCAACTTAAAATGTCCAGCCAAAGGTGTGCTTACCGGTTTAGCATCCTGCATATTGAACCGTTTCAACACCTTGTTCACATAATCTTCTTGAGACAATATCAACCTGTGATTTTTCCTGTCTCTCTTAATGCTCATGCCAAGAATTTTCTTTGCTGCTCCCAAATCCTTCATAGCAAATGTTTGACCTAATTTTACCTTAAGCTCTGAGATATCCTGCATGTGAGACCCTGCAACCAGCATGTCATCTACATACAATAATAGAATAATATATCTACCATTATCAAATCTCTTGAAATACACACAATGGTCTGATTAACACCTACTGTAGCCATGCTCAGTCATAAACCTGTCAAATTTTAAGTACCATTGCCTAGGAGCTTGCTTGAGGCCATACAAGCTTTTCTTCAACCTGCACAGAAACTTCTCCTTACCCTTGACCTCAAATCCTTCTAGCTGTTCCATATAAATTTCTTCATCCAAATCTCCATGAAGAAACACTGTCTTAACATCTAGTTGCTCAAGATGCAAATCCTCAAAAGCAACCAAAGACAATACAACCCTTATTGAAGTCATTTTAACAACTGGAGAAAAAATCTCACCAAAGTCAATACCTGGCTTTTGTGCAAATCCTTTTACCACTAATCTGGCCTTATATCTCATATGTCCATTCTTGCCTTCCTTCAACCTGTAAGTCCATCTGTTCTTCAGTGTTCTCTTACTAGCTGGCAATTCAACCAAATCCCATGTTTGGTTCTCTCTTAAGGACTCCAACTCCTCAACCATGCCATGCTCCCACTCACTCTTGGACTCCACCTGTATTGCTTCTTCAAAACTCTCTGGTTCTCCACCATCAGTTAGCAATAAGTAAAATAAAGAAGGAAAATATCTAATTGGAGGCTTACTCACCCTTTCTGACCTCCTGATGGGTGTCTGAGACTCATCTACAACTCGCTGTCCACCCAAATTCTCTGACAGTGACCGACCTCGGTCACCTGTAGACCTATTACTGGCTGACGTCGGTTCTACCTGACCAACCTTGGTACCTGTACGGCCGACGTCGGTCTCTGTATGGCCGACGCTGGTTTCTGTCCTACCGATGCTGGTTCCTAACCTGCCGACGTCGGTCTCTATGTTTTCCTATAAGTGATTATTTCTTTTTCCCGCGAGCTCATATTGGACTTTCACCTCATCCAATTCACCATTGCTCTGCTCAGATTGATTCAACTTCCTTAGCTGATCACAATACATCACTCTTTCGTTAAAAACAACATCACGGCTCCTGATTACCTTGTTAGTTTCTAGATTCCACAATCTGTAACCAAAATCATCTGAGCCATAGCCAATAAACGTGCATCTCATAGACTTAGCATCAAGCTTCTTTCTATTTTCCTTATCTATATGCACAAAGGCTTCACAACCAAAAACTTTGAGATATGAGAGATCAACCTTTTTACCTGTCCATGCCTCTTCTGGAATACCACCATCCAGAGCTGTAGAGGGTCCTTTGATAATCAGGTACACTGCAGTGTCAACAGCTTGTGCCCAAAACTGTAAGGGCAAACTAGCATGCAATCTCATACATCTTGCATGCTCCATTATTGTCCTGTTCATCCTTTCAGCAATACCATTCTGCTGAGGTGTCCTTGGAACCGTCCTTTGCCTACGGATTCCATGCATGTAACAATAATCTCTGAACTTGTGACTGCAAAACTCACCACCATTTTCTGATCTCAGGCACTTTAATCTTTTACCTGTTTCATTCTCAACCATAGCTTTCCAAACTTTAAAAGTATCAAATACATCATATTTTCTTCTAATACAGTAGATCCATACCTTCCTTGTGGCATCATCTATGAAAGATACATAGTACTGTGATCCTCTAATGGAAGCAACCTGAGATGGTCCCCACACATCTGTGTGAACAAGCTCCAACTTGTGCCTCTTCTTAGTAGACCCAGTTTTGAGAAAACTAACCCTTTTCTATTTTCCAAATACACAGTGCTCACAAAACTCTAGATCTATGCCTTTTAAATTTGAAAGCATACCTTTGAACTTAAGAATTGACATCCCCTTCTCACTCATGTGGCCAAGCCTTGAGTGCCACAATTTAGCGTCCACATCTGAAGTAGATAATACAGAAGGAGATTTGTTAGTAACACAATTACATAAATAGAGAGTACCTTCTCTCTTACCTCTGGCCATAACAAGTGCACCCTTGGTCACCTTCCAAGATTCTGCTGTGAGAGTTACTGTACAACCCTCATCCCCTAACTTTCCTACAGAAATCAAATTTCTCTTCAAGCTAGGAACATGCATCACATCTCTCAACACCCATGTGTTGCTATTCTGCATCTTCAGCTGCACTTTACCTTTGCCAATTATTTTACAGGGCTCATCATCCCCTAAATACACTATTCCAAAATCTCCATGGATATAGTCACTGAAATATTCCCTGTTGGGAGTAGCATGAAAAGATGCACTAGAATCTAATACCCAAGATTCTATATTATTATGCAGAGAGAAAATTAAAGCATCCTGTGCAATACCTGCAATCTTGGCTTCTTCCTTTCCTTCGTGCTGGTTGTCCTCCTTAGGTTTTGACCAACAATATCTGCTTATGTGCCCCATCTTTCCACAATTCCAGCATTGTGGCTTCCTGCCATTTCTGGATTTAGATCTGCCTTTCCCCTTTGACTTGGATCTTGCTCTGCCTTTCTTGCTCTTCTCTTTTTGCCTTCCCCTGCTCTCAAAACTTAAAGCGTTCCCAGATGCCTCTTCTGTGCTTTTCCTTCATATTTCCTCATTTAAGATAACACTAACAACATCCTCTACTTTCAAAATATTTGATGCAGATGCAGTATTACTTACTGCCATTACTAAGCCATGCCAGTTTTCAGGCAAAGAACATAATATTAAAAGAGCTTTTATCTCATCATCAAACACTATATTTACTAAACTTAATTGATTCACAATACCATTGAAATCATTTAGATGAGTAGAAACAGATCCACCTTCATTCATATGCAAATTAAATAACTGCTTCATAAGATATACCTTATTGGAAGTTGAGGGTTTTTCATACAAATTTGCTAACGTAGTCATCAACTCTACCGTAGACTTTGCCTGTGATAAATTGGATATCACAGTGGATGCTAGACTCAGTCTTATAGACCCCAGAGCCTTTTTGTCAAGAACTTCCCATTCTTCATCCTCCATGTCTTTGGGCTTCTTTGCAACCCCACCTAACGGTAAGTAGAGATCTTTCTGATACAAATAATCCTCTATCTGCATTCTCCAGTGTTGGTAATTTTTGCCATTGAACTTTTCCATTCTTAATTTACTTTCATCTGCCATTGCTTCTCCCACTCAAACAGAAATCCCTGTAAGAACCTGTAATCAATACACACTACACAGATCTGAACCACCTGTTAGTGAACCTGAACTTTGATACCAATTATCAAGCTTTGAACCTGTAACCAAGGCTCTGATACCACTTGTTGGGGGATCAATCCAACAATAGATTACAATTGTGACAGCAATAAATGCAAAATTAAACCAGATTAACAAGTAATTAGAATGATAATAACAAGAATAAGAGATACAAGAAAACACCTTGAAAACTTGTATTAACAAACTCTTTACAAAAGGAATACAAATGAAGAAAGCTTCTTTCTCCCACACCTCTCCTAGGTGTATAGATCTCTCACTAGATCTCTATTCCTCAAGAGCTCTCTCTCTCAAGAACAATCAACTCCAACAAGCCTGGATTGATTCAATTTTGTATTGTTCTTCTCACACAATGAATTACAATGATTCACTACAAAACTACTACAAAGCTAAGAAGATCTAATTCTACATATAGAATTAGGAGACTTGAGCATGTACAACCAACAAGCAGTTAAGCCACTTGAACAAGGGCTCTAAAAATAGTAATGCCAATAATAGAGACGCGAGCTTGAGACTTCAACTCAAACTTATCATGCAAACACTCACTTCTGTCCATGGAAATAGCTTTCTGGACACGCAGGTAACCGACGTCGGTTCCTGCCGCTTGTCTGTGACCACTGTCGGCCGACCTTCTACCGACGTCGGCATCTCTGCAACTGCCTGTGACTGACGTCGGTCGCTCTTGACTGACGCCGGTGTCTGTGTAGACCCGAACCTGATAAACTATGCTCCTTGGTGAAGTTTTTAGCTCCACACCCTAACATTTATTTCTTCTTTGTAAAAGTAGATAGATAATGCAGTTGTGCCTCTCTTCCATGCATTAGGATTCCATATACATTGATGTGAGTATATGTATTTTATGCATTTGGTTTTTTTTTTATTTCTAGCCCCCACTTTGTGTCACAATCTTTGATGTGCACTAGATTATATTTACTTTTCTTATTTATTAGATATAGAGTGAACATTAAATCTAGGACCCTTTTAGGGTTATTCCATGATTGTGTTATATTATAGGCTTTGAAACCCTTCCTAGCATAGTGTATTGTGATAGGTGATCCCCTAGTTAGATCTAGTAGATCGCCATATTGGTCATGCTCCTACTTAACAAATGTATTCCTAATCAAAAGTGTAGGTATGCTCTATCTTCTTCGAGCTAAGATTTATTTATAGACATGATGCATTTTTGATTTCATACATTTTCCATGTCCAAAATTCTTATTTCCTACTTCTTAAATAATTACTTTAACAATCAGATAGTATTGGTTACTAGTATAGTCCACCTTTACCAATAGTTTTTCAAATTATCTAAATGGATATTTTTCAAATTATAATTCTTTCCTTGGGTCAGCCCACCTTTTTCTCATGTCACTTATAGGTAAAAATTATCCAAAGATTATTCTATATATACCCATCAAGTCTAAGTCTATTTCTATCTAGAATCCATTTAGAATTACATTTTCACATTGAGAATACATTTCCACATCCTTGAGGTACTGTCCTAAAGCATCTAAATCTAAAAACCCCTATAAGGAATAGTCACTAGGTCAAATTTGGCCACCTAATTTAATGTCAAAATTACATTGTTTCAAGTGTCGAAAGACAACTAGGTTGCATTACTTTATAATGTATCTTTTTTTAAACACATACACATAAGTGAGAGAATTACATATGGTTTGAGTTCTATTTTAAGTATTAGAACACATGTTCTACTCAGTCACTCATTTGGGTGTGGTTGGTGTTATTTGACCCATATTTATAACTCCCTTTTACAAGCCAATCAAGTGTTGAAATTGGTACTAAGCCTACAAGGTGAAGAAAGACAAACATGAATCTACAAGTAAGATCAGAGATATGAAATTACACATAAAATATACTAATAGGTAGGTGTAGATATCTATGGTAAAATAGATTGTAAAAATCATATAAGATAATTTTAGTATATAATAGACATATATTACTATTATAAGTATATGAGCATTATTGGTAGCATCCTAACAAATTCTGACAATCCATATCCTATGCTAAGCAACCACATATCAATTTCAAGTTGTACTGAGTGATTGTGCAAATATAGGGATCATAACAAAATAGTAAATTAGCTAAGTGCTTATCCTTTAGTCATTTATGTATTTAGTTAACTTAATATCAACATAATTTTTACATTCATATATGTGTATTGAGTGATATATCTTGTAGAATATGAACATTCAATAGTTTGTCTTATTAGATAATTGAATGCAAAATAATTTAAAACCAACACACTACTTATGAGAAGTTATTCAAAAAAGGGTAATATTGTTCCAATATTTAATAAATAAATTTAGTACTATTATTCGTATCCTTTTCAAAAATGTGTTATGAAAAAATGGGAGCAATATAAAAATTTAAGGATAAAAATTAACATATAAGCTCGTAATCAACCACCAATTTATGGTTTTATTTTTATTGTTACAACCCATTGATTATGTTTTGAGACCATGATAACATTTTGTGAGCAATTATAGCTAAAATAAATTTCATGGTCCAAAACACCCTTGTAATCTAATAAAAAATATGAAAATAATATTGATTTTAAACTAAAATTAATGGACATTTTATTTATAGGCAATATAAAATTCATAGTTTATTAAACAAAATTATAATCAACTGATTATATTTTGTGTTATTGTTAGTAATGGTTAAAGGAAGACAAAAATAAAATATGTGATATACACAAAAGATCAATCACTTGTATAAAGTTTTAATTTTCATATTATGTGCATCCAACATGAAGAAAGAAGAAAATTTATCAATCTATACCTTTCACAGGATTTGAACGTTACATTTTAATTTTAAGAGTTTTTTGTTTCCTTGATAGAAATATATGCTAAATGTAGAGACAAATTGGGAACCCAATTTTAAACCCTAAAAAAAACATGTTTATCAAATCTTTCTACATAAAATAATAAATCATTTTTATATCCAATAACATAAGGAAAATAAAGGATCCAAAATAATTCTCATAAAAAATTAAAATTCTTTGCAATAATTAAAAAAATAAAGGGTGGAGTTGTTTATTTGTTGTTAGTATTTATATTTTCAATATTGTCTTTAGGCACATGATCATCCATGCTTAGGGTTTGAATCATTTGGTCTCATGATTTAACATGACCAATATGAAAAAATGAAACATGATTCAATGTGAATTTTGAACCAAATCTATGAAATTATTTCCTAAAATAATTTTTTCATCTCAAACTACTTCATTAACAGTGTTTTAATATCATGAATTTGCTTGGTGGAACTCCCTATATTGATTAAGTCATTGAAATAGAGGACAAAAATAAGGGTTTTTCATCTACTTTCTTGGTGTAGACTATGGGATGGAGGGATTTAATTTAAAACCAGATTTGGTTAAAAAGATGACAATATTCTCATAGTAAGCTCAAGGATCCTATCAGATCACTCCAAGATCTTTGAATGTCACAGATTACATGAAACCCTAGGATGAGGTAATAAAAATATGCAAATAAAAAATGAGATTCAATAATAAATTCATTATCTAATTATCTAAAAGTACAACGGAGGTACATTATATAGTGAGATATTAGGTCACCATAAAGGTAACAATGCAACTCAAAGTTTGAGAACACATTAAGTGTACTTCACCTAAAAAACTTAACAACCCTAATAAAGCTAACTAATAACCATGTAGGTAAAATAAAAAGTGAGAAAAATATTACACTAACACCCCCTTGAAGTGTAGCTTAGGGGGTAAGAAGAATCAGGTCCTGATAATGAGGCATGATGAGGTACCCAAGCACAATGCAACTCCCATAAATTGGAGAAAAGGAGAAATCTCATACAATAAATATCTTATCCAAAAGAGAGTAAAGTGAGAAGTAATGCATGCCCTAAGGACATCAAGTAAATCTAATAATTTATCCACAAGTGAGAAAAATAGATCACATAGATAAGATAACTAATAAGTCCCCATAGAAAATGTTGAAGCTTCCTATAGTATAGCTCACCTAATGATAAATGTCACTAATGAGATCCTCTACATGAATATTGAAGAATATCCATACACATTGAAAAATATTTCTTCCCTTTTTCAAAGGAATAACATTAATGGTTTACTATAATTCTATCCATTCCATAGTGGAAGATGAAGGTAAAAACACAAAAAAAATTGAGTAAAGTCTAAAATAGAAGTGTGACATGGGTCTAGAAAGATCATGCAAACAAACTAAATGTAATGCCACTAATGTGAACGTATCATAAGAAGGTGAAATGAAGATTGGATCACCTCAAAATAATGAATGGTCCCAATAAGTGCCTAATGGAACTCCAACCAAAGAAATGTACTCCTCGTGTATAGTAAGAGCACCAATTACTTTATGCAATGGAAGTAGAGGATAAAATAGATTATAGAATGCATTGTACATATGGAATAGACTACTTGATGTTTGATGAATCCTAGATCAATATACTTGCACCTTGTAATTTTGTAAGTGGACCCAAGGTAGGTGGATCAAGAACTAACTCTTCAACATCTGCAATGTGATAATGAGATGGTGGAGGTGAATCCACATCACTACAATAGTTAGTTATGATAGAAGAAGAGTCATCAATATTAGATATGTAATCAGGATCAAAATTGTCATCAAGTATAGATGAGTCCATTGAATAATAATGGAATGGAAAATTCATTGAAGGAATGTCCATGTGAAGTGGATAACGCATATCATCAACCTTTAAAGCTAAAGAAGAGACTATAGATGACTCATACAAATCCATAGATTGAATATTCATAGGAAGAAAAGAGTCATTTATGCTCTCACAAGGTGTAATCTCACTAAAAATAGTAGAGTCCTTTGAAGTACTAATTTATGGTGGATCTAAAAAAACAAAATCATGCATGGGAACAAAAATAAAATCTATAATATGACAACTAAGGTCTGGTAGAATCTCATCTTGTAGTGGTGGACTGGGAAAAGGAAAAACATAATCCATCATGAATGTGTTATCACAAGAAATAGGAGTAGGAGAAGAGAGTACAAAAATCTATGAAGAGATGATATAGTGGAGGAGTATGGGTGATATAAATCTTAGCAGGATCTCCAAAAAGAGAATAAAGAATGCTCCAAATAGTGCATGGGCACATTGTATGCTCCACATGACAATGAATATCCACACAAACATGTAACAACAAGGTACCAAAAACTGTATCACAAGTGTTATCCCATTTATTGATCTAAACTAAGATATAAGGGGTAGGATTTTATTTGTAAAGGAATGAAAAACAATTCTATCATAAGTAAGTGTTTCATATACACATGTTAAGAAGAATAGTTGGTCTTTCCAAGAATAATCACTAGTGTAACATCACCTTCCCACATGAGTGTCTCTCAAGTGAAGTTGACATGACTAAGAGAAGACACAAAATAAGTGCACAACTACATCAAAAAACTATAATAACCTCCTAGTTACAAGAATGCACACTCATGAAGAGGATGTCAGGCACAACTAAGAATGCATCTAAATGAGTAGTAAATGCAGGAATCAACACAATGTTAAAAAAGAGAATATATAAAAGAAACATCAAATAATACACAACACCACATAACAGACCCTCATAATAGTAATTAATGATCCCCTTAAAGTTAAAAATACAAGCACTCTCGTATATACATTAGGCACAGTCAAGAATGCATCTTAAGCAATATGTGCATAAGTATGAAAGAATTAGACGGATGTTGGGCTTAGTTAATAATTCATCTAAGAGTGTATAATAGTTGGTTTGAAAGTAGCTGTAGTGGGACAAAATTTACCACCAATACATAGAGCATAAAAATAAAGCATTTTTAAAGAAGATGACACTCAAATCTGAGCTATCGATCAAAATTTATGCACGTTTGAAAATCTGCTTGCATGAAAATTTTGATGGTAAATAGTGTTGGAGTTATTTTTGATCAACTTCCCAAAAAAATTGAGGGTTCTTGGAGCAAAAGATTAAAATTTTTTAAATTAATTTCCTTCAAAAAGCTTGTGCATCCATGGAGCAAAAGTCAAGCACTTTTGGGTTGGAAGTGAGTATGGGCTTATTTCCCATATGACTAGGGTTTAAGACCTATTTTTGGTATGAATAGTGCCACATTCCTAAATTTAATGGGATCTTGCATGTCAAATAATCCTAAGAGATTAAATTTTATGACCTCATAGCTATCATAGGTTTCAAAAGGAGTGGTGGAAATTAGAACATGCATTCTATTGTATTTACATGTATAAAGGTTGGAGTCTAAAGGTTGTGCATGCACATGTGTTGGGTTCTAGGTCATGCTTATCCACTTAGTGAGATCTAGTGGTTGTGTGTGTAAATATGTGAGGGTTTGATCAGTGCTTGTACACTCAAAGGGATCTACTAGTTATGCATATAGTTGCATTAGGTTCTAAGAATTACTTTTACACTTATTGGGATCCACCATTGGTCCAAAAAAAGTGAAAGGTCTAAATGTGTCTTTATTTTTACAAGGTAAATGTCTGATGCACCCTATTTTCTTGATGCCAAAAGTTCAACTGTTAAAAATCTACCTAGGTGTTTAGAGGGGTGGAAAACTCCACTGATGGCTATAATTGCATTGAAGGATGTCCATTAGACCTTTATTTTTTACCAACTATTGAATCTGCTTTGGGGGGTCACAAACTCCACCAAAAATGAAAAAATCAAACAATATGCATATTTGGTATGACACCTCTAAAAACTAGTAAATACCCATTTGATAACTTAAAAACCCTACAAAACCCAGCAATTGTTTCTTAATTTGAGAATCCCATTGTATAGATATGTCTGAAACCACTAAAAATGCCTTAAAACCCTCTAAAAATGGTCAAAATTGATTGTCATGAAACTAGGTCATGTTTACAATGAATCTTTAGTTTTTTGGCACCTTCTAGATTTGATGGCATAGTTTTATTTGTGATAGAAGACTCTGAATGTATAGTTTACTTGGATTTTCATGAAATCCCACTAAACCTATGAAAACTAAAAAATCAAGAAAGCTACCAGAAATGTTGGTATGAAATATCTCACCAAGGATTTTAGAAATGGCAAAGAGGCCATCAAATCAAAGCTCTAATACCATGTTGGATCACTTCAATATCTATGAATGTCATAAATTGTATGAAACCTTGGGATTAGATGAGATCAAGATGCAAAGTAAAAATGAGACTCATTAACAGATTCATTAGCTAATTAGCCAAAAAGTTAAAAGGAGGTACATTATATAGTGATATATTAGGTCACCATAAAGTTAAAAACTCAATTCAAATTTTGAAAACACATTAAGTGTGTTTCCCCTAATGACCTTAACAACCCCAAGCAAGTTGACTAACAACTGTGTAGGTAAAACAAAAAGTGACTAAAATCCTACACTAATAGATCCTAATTAAAATCACATAAGGACTTTTTTAATTTGAACATATAGCTAAAGTTCTCACTACTAACAGATTTAGGAATCTATGACATGTGTATTTATTCTCATAATTCACCATACTAGAAATCACTTTTGACATCAATATAATGGACTTCTCATCCCTTTGTTGTAGATAAGGAAAATACTAACTTGATAAATTTCATCTTGGGAATTGGAATAAAAAATTTCATGGTAATCAACTCCTTCAACTTGTTATAAATCATTTGTTACAAGCATATATTTTTACCTATCAATAAACCCATTTACAACATACTTAGTGTAGTACATCCACTTTCACCTCACTATTTTTCTTCCTTTTAAAAATGGAACTAAATAAAAAGTGTTATTATTTTTAAGAGAATGGATTTATTCTACCATTTGTTCATTCCTTTCAAGATAACTACTTGCCTCATGGTAAGTATTTGGATCTTAACTCACTACCAACTATTCCATGTGTGCAATACTAAAATAATATTCCAATCTAGTCTTGTGTGGATCACTATGATCTCCTATCCATGCACCAACCTCTTTTTCAATTATGTTGACCCATAATGTTGAGGTTGTGTCGGTTGTGCAAGTGAATTTAGAATGAATTGTGGCATTGGTGGTGGAAGAAGGTGTTCTGCAAGCAATGGAGGAGCTATTTTCCCCTTGCAACTCATCATCTAAAATTTAATGAAAATCAAAATCAAATCATCCAAACTAGCTTTTTCTTAAAAAAAAAGAACATAAGTTGGTCTAGATCAATAGAAGTTAATGGTGAAAGAGGAGAAGATACATTGACTCATAAGCTTTTGATTGTTTATCAATAAACACATGCCATTGATGATGTTTTTTGTGGTGCCTAGAACAAGAAGATGTTATACATTCACATCTTGATGCATGAGCATCTTGCAAGTAAATGTCATTTTTCAGTTGGCAAGGACTCATGTTCTAGTTAGGAGTCATAGTTGGTCTATTTTAGAGAATAAGTGTGTGTGAAGGATTTTTTAACGTCCATTTAATTCTTTAGAGTCATTTTGAGTCATCAAGAGTGCATTTGGAGTGTATTGGAGTTTTCCCTCCAAAAATGTAAATTTGAAAATTCATATTTTAAAACTAAACCTAGGAGGAACATAAGCATGGTATGAATTAGTTAGGTGAGATAAGGTTTGTAAAAACGTATAATAATTCATTTCAAGAGTGTTTGAATTTATTTTATGTCTAAATCCTTAAAGTCTTAAAAATTAGAATTATGTTGAAAAGAATAACTACTATTCTCACATTGAGATGGCATGTAAAAGAGTCTTAGTAGTAACTACCAAAAAACTAATGTATAAGTTGGGTGAGAATTATTTTAAGAGTGAGAATAAGAATGTGTGTGAGAGAGGATAGAGATCTGATAAGGAGAGAGAGGAAACAAAGATCATAAGTTTTGTACACTCTCTAAGAATGATGAGAGTCCAAGAAAGGATAGAATATGTAATGGTGGTTGGTTATTGCTAAAAAATAAGTGTTATTTGTTTTTTTACTCTCAAATGATAAGTATATGTATTTATATTGATTATATATTGCCTATAAAATCCCTTGAGGCTATGATCATGCCAACGTGTGTGTAGTTGCAGGTTTGAAGTAATGGACTATAGGTTATAGTTATGAAAGGAAAGAATGTATTAGAGTTGATGAAGCTTGTAAAGGAAGTAAATTCTATGGTATATTTATCCCAGAGACATTTGAGACTTTAAAACCCCTTTTTTTTATTAAATATGGTATGTAAGAGTGTTAGATACTTAGAAAAAGGACATCTATGTCGAAGTACCCTATTTATGCTTATGATGGTCAATTAAGGAGGTGATTAATGTTTATTAAAGTGTAGGTGATTATGCTTTATATACAATAATATTATTTATGGGGAGGCATATTAGTTGTCTTTAATTCAAGGTTAATGTTAAAAACTCAATACATAGTTCATAAGAGTGAAAGAACCCTGCTAATACAATCAACACCCTATTTTACACAGTCATATACCAAGAGAGAAGTGTATATGCTTGAGAAGATGAATGAGTATAATAATTATTTGTTCTTATTTTGAGTTAATAGGATTATAATACCTTACGAATATCCTTTGTGAAGTTTGGAACCTCTTTGAGTGCAAATAGATCACTGAGTTGTCACACAGTGTTACAAAGACTCACAAAATTTTGCATTTGGTGTTGTTTTAAGCATATTAAGGTTGAATAAGGAATTTAAACCATTTGGGAAGGTTAAAATTATCAATAAATACCTGGTAAATGTCTTATGTCCTCTTTAAATGCCCTAGAACTAAATTTAATGGATTTTGAACCCTCTCGGCCTCCACAGTCAACTAGCTAGGGTTTCTTTCTTAAAAACCCTATAATTTATATTATAACTATGTTAATTTGTAAAAACTTGGTAATCATGTATTTTTTTATGTGTAGATAAGGATTTAATAGTTTTTGAGAGGTTCCCAAGTCTGTATAGTACAAAACTAGCACTGTGGGTGTGTTGTAGGGCTAGAAAGGCCTAATTGTGAAGGAGCTTACAAAGGAAAAGGTGTCTACACTAAGAGTTAAGGGATGAAACTTTATGAATAGATATAAAAAGATAGAGGATAATAAAATATGGGATAATAATTTCATATTTTCAAACTGAGGTAATAGTGAAAAAAAGGCTATAAGGAGATAGGTTCATCATTGAGGTTGAGGTGTGTTAGTGGATGGTGGAGTGTGAGTAATGGTTTCAAAGAATTGAAAAAAGTTTAGTATGATCTGTCAGGGGATCTACAGCTCTACCAATTAGAGCACAATTGATTACTTTCTTATATGCAATTAAACACGGAATTATACCATAATGATAAAGTAGCTAGAAACTTGAGACAACAAAGAATTTGAGAGACAATACACACTCTTGTATTAAATACTACTAGAAGAAAATACAATAAGGAAGATGCCACTTCTTCCTCCACCTCAAAGGCTTGCCAGACCTCAAGAACTTCTTTCCTCTCTCTCTTGCCCAACACAACAACTCTAAAGCCTGAGTTGCTATCCCTCCTTGAATGCTTCAGCTGATCTCCTTGACCTTACACCTGTAGATCTCCTTGACCTTGCTAGCTTCTATGCTTTTACTTGCCTTTTGAATAATTACAATACATGCCTTATGGGTCTATAAATAAGATCCCATGCTTACAAAAAATAGAACTCTAACTACTAAAATTAGACACACAGCCCACGACTTAAATTAGCCCCTTAGCATGTAAACACTCGGTTCAACTAACTAACTGTTCGTCAACAGCAGTTCTAAAAATACACAGGCGATCGACACCGATCCCTGCTAGTCTGGTGCTATCGACGTCGGCCGACTACCTACCGTCACCGGTCTCCTTCTCCACTGTCTGTGACTGACGTCGTCATGCTGCCGACGCTGGTTCCTCTAGTTCTTCAGCATCCTTCCTCTTGTGTTTGCAAACAGTTGAAGCTTTTAGCTCCACACCACAACAATCTCCCACTTGGAGATAAATAGATACAACTTGTACCTATACCTGTACACCATCTATTTTGTTCCTTAGGATCTGTATCCCTCTTCAATGTCACTCTTGAAGACCAACCACCACGCAAACCTATGATGCAATACCTGTCTCTTATGCCACAAGAATTTTGCTGCTCCCAAATTCTCCATGACATACTTCTGAACCAACTCTACCCTTAGCTCAGAAAACTCCCTGTATATGAAACCCTGCAATAAGTAACACAATGTAGTAATAGGATAATGTAGCTAATATTATCCAACATGGTAAAGATGAAATACAATGGTCAAACCTCCATTGTTCTACAGCATAATCAAGACCATATACCATAGCCTTCTGTCTCATGTATCCATCCACTCTCTTCTCTAGAATAGGAATCCATCCCTCTATCCAGTGCTTCCTTCCAGCTGACAACACTACCAACAAATACCTATTTGGTTCTCTAAGGACTCACACTCCTCATCCATGCCAAGCTCCCACTGTTTCTGGATTCTACCTGCATTGCTTCTTCCATCTTCCTAGTTCATGACTATCAGTAAGCAATATAAAGAAGGTGAACAATGAATATGAGGTTCACATACCTTCCCTGACCTCCACATGGGTGTTTGAGACTTAGTAATTCACCCAACATCCGTTCCAGTGACCGATCTAGGCCATCTCCCAGTCTACTTCTGACCAATGTCGATTCCCTGCACTGATCCTGACTGCCGATGTCATTTCCCTAGCCGATGCCGGTGTCCCTCCTACCAATGTCAGTCCTTGTGACCGACATCAGACTTTTCCTGTCCAACCTACCAACCCTGTTGGTCTGCACATGACCGATGTCGGTATCTGGATGACTGACGTCGGTGCCAAGCTACCGACATCGGTGTCTGTGTGTTCCTGTAAGTGATGAAATTTTCATCCGCGAGCTCTTCTTAGATCAAACCTCTATCCATGCTGCCCTACTTAGATTTATTCAGCCCCTGTGACTGATCTCTATCCTTCATCTCCTCCATAAACACCAAGGCTTCTTTGTTCCTATCAAAAGCATCAAATTTCCTCTTTCTGTAATGAACTGTATCTGTGCTTTCTGAATTTGAACACATACCTTTTGAATCAAGAACTTCCATTCTCTTCCTGTTCTTGTGACCAAGCCTATTAGGCCACATCTTCCAATCTACACCAGAAGTAGAATCAGTAATACAAGTAGACAGATAAAGAGTATCTACTTTCTTACCTCTTGCTAGAACAAGTGCTCCCTTGGTAACCTTCCAAGAATCCGCTGTGAGGGTTATTGTGCATCCCTCATCTCCCAACCTTCTTACAAAAATTAGACTCTACTTCAGAATTGGAACATGCATGACCTCTTTCAACACCCGCGTGTTGTCAATCTGCAATCTCAGCTACACTTTCCCTTTGCCAACTATCTGACAAGGTGTACCATCCCCTAAATAAAGAACTCCAAAGTCTCCCTGTTCATACTCATAGAATAAATCTCTATTTGGGGATGTATGAAAAGATGAACCAGAATCTAAAATCCATGATCCTATCTGACTATCTGAAGAAAGTATGAGAGCATCCTGTACCACAATATTTGCATCATTTGCTTCTTCCATACCTGCATGTTGATTCTCTTTATCTCTCAACCAACACTCCTTCTTTGTATGTCCTTTCTTTCCACAAAACTAGAAGGTAATACCTTTGGACTCGGATCTCCTTCCCAACCTTGATTTCCCTTGCTCAACCTTCTCCCTTTGCCTTCCCTTGCTTTCTGCACTTAGAGCATTCCCTAATGATTCACCTGTGCTTCTCCTGCGTATTTATTCATTCAAGATCACACTCACAACATCATCAACTTTTAAGATTTTAGAAGCAGATGTAGAATTACTTACTGCCATAACCATACCGTCCCAACTTTCAGGCAAAGAACATAAAATCAAGAGAGCCTTTACCTCATCATCAAAAACAATATTGACTGAAGCTAATTGGTTTACCAAACCATGGAAATCACTGAGATGAGTATGTACCGATCCACCTTCCTGCATTTGCAAAGTAAATAGCTACTTCATAAGATATACCTTATTAGAAGCCGAGGGCTTTTCGTATAAGTTTGCCAAGGACTTTATCAACTCTTCCGTTGTCTTGCACTATGATAAACTGGAAATCACAGACGATGCAAGGCTCAACCTTATGGAATCGAGAGCCTTCCGATCAAGAACGTTCCATTCTTCATCCTTCATATCTATGGGCTTGCATGCAACCCCACCCAATGGTAAGTACAAATCCTTCTGATACAAATAGTCCTCAATCTACATCCTCTAGTGTTGATAATTCTTGCTATTAAACTTCTCCATTCGTAGCCTGCTTTCTTCTGCCATTGCTGAACTCCCACTCAATCAGAAAACCCTGTGAATGACCTGTAATCAAAAAACAATACCCTGCTTCCTGCAAACCGTAGCTCTGATACCACTTGTCAGGGGATCTACAGCTCTACCAATTAGAGCACAATTGATTACTTTCTTATATGCAATTAAACACGAAATTATACCAGAATGATAAAGTAGCTAGAAACTTGAGACAACAAAGAATTTGAGAGACAATACACACTCTTGTATTAAATACTACTAGAAGAAAATACAATAAGGAAGATGCCACTTCTTCCTCCACCTCAAAGGCTTGCCAGACCTCAAGAACTTCTTCCCTCTCTCTCTTGCCCAACACAACTCTAAAGCCTGAGTTGCTATCCCTCCTTGAATGCTTCAGCTGATCTCCTTGACCTTACACCTGTAGATCTCCTTGACCTTGCTAGCTTCAATGCTTTTACTTGCCTTTTGAATAATTACAATACATGCCTTATGGGTCTATAAATAAGATCCCATGCTTACAAAAAATAGAACTCTAACTACTAAAATTAGACACACAGCCCGCGACTTAAATTAGCCCCTTAGCATGCAAACACTCGGTTCAACTAACTATTCATCAACAGCAGTTCTGAAAATACACAGGCGATCGATGCCGGTCCCTGCTAGTCTAGTGCT
This sequence comes from Torreya grandis, assembly GCA_037957365.1. Taxonomy (NCBI): domain Eukaryota; kingdom Viridiplantae; phylum Streptophyta; class Pinopsida; order Cupressales; family Taxaceae; genus Torreya; species Torreya grandis. The sequence goes on along the minus strand of JARHVA010000241.1, from coordinate 2,394,841 downwards.
GCCGACGTCGGCCGACTACCTGCCGTCGCTGGTCTCCTTCTCCACTGTCTGTGACCGACGTCAGTCATGCTGCCGATGCCGGTTCCTCTGGTTCTTCAGCATCCTTCCTCTTGTGTTTGCAAACAGTTGAAGCTTTTAGCTCCACACCACAACATGATCAAGGAAAGTAATCCAATAAATATGGTTCTATTCATGAACCCTATAAGAAGATTGATGTTTTTAAGCCTTGAAGAGCTTGTCTAGAGTGAAGCTAGTGAGTAAGTTGAGTGTAAGGTGATGAAATGGTGAATGGATATGAGTTGAGAGATTTCATGGAGATTTAGAAGGGTCTAATGATAAAGGTAGAAGTAATCAAAGGTTCCTATAAATAGGATCATTCATTAAAGAGGTATTATCAAACCTTGTGAGAAGAAATAAGACTACAGAGTGAAGATTTAACCTTATGAACAAAGCCAAGCAATCCAAGTTGAGATCAAGGAATCAAGTTTAGAGCTAGAAATTAAATGAGATAGAATCTTTTCCCATGTACCTTTTCATCACATCTTCACAATAGATGAAAAAAATAAAGAACATACTTTAATTCCTATTACTTTGTGCTTGTCATCTCATATTTTTGCTCATGTAACATGTTCCCCCTTATTCCATGCATACCTTATTTTAAAGAACTTAAATTACAAGACCACTTCTCAATGTATATCAAACATAGTCACAAACCTAAATTTTTGCACCCTAAATCAATCATCCTTCATGCTTCTATCTCGATGAAGCCTAATGGAGTCATCACTTCCCATAGGGCACTAAAATAACTCAAGTTTAGGAGATTCCCATATCTCCATGCTCTCACAAGATTTAATGTCCTTTAGTATCCTTTTAGGCTTGATTGGCACTATACGCTTGATATCTTTGTCAACCATTTGATCATCAATGTGAGATAATAAAAGGCATTACTGACTTGATTTCACATCTAAAGTATGCTTTATAATAATAAATAGTCTATTTGAGCTTGTAGATTGATCATTAATCATCTTAACTATCTTTGGTTTCTATACATTCATTTGCCTTCTTTATTTCACCCTAGGGACGTCAAACCTCATGTTTTGACTTGATGACCTTCTAACTTTGTTAAGATATAATATATCAATGTGTCCTAAATCATGACAACTATATTAAACCATTTTAGACATAGTTATTGACTGATGTGAGTTGTGACTTATTCCATAGTCTCATGAATACTCATTCTTAGAGGGTCTTATATGCTCTCTTGCTCTATGACAAAAATGATTTCACACAAAACATTAACCATTGCATGAATTGACATACCTTATAGCATTAGGATATTTGATAGGTCTTTTCATGTAAACCTTCTTATCTTTAAAAATCTTCTCCTTGACTTGAGGTACCTCCTTTTGGTCTTCTTTGAAATCAAGACCTATTTTTTCACTTGAAAATTTTGGACTACTCAATATATCATCTAATACCTTAGTGTTATTTTCAAACTTCACAAAAGTCCTCACCTTGTTTGATGCTTGATTTAACTCAAATTTCAAGGATTCTATTTCAATTTCATACCTGATGCATTCTTCCTCTTTAGTATTTAGGATTGCATTAACTACCTCCATCTATGCCTTAACTTGATTGATGATCTCATCATATTCCTTGGGAGTGTTACTCAGCATTTCCTCAAACAAGCCAATTTTCTCAACATAGTCCTTAACTAAAGATCTTAGTTTATGATTATTTTTCCTTTGGAACTTCAATTCCTCTAGGGTACTTACCAATTCTACCTCAAGATCTACTTTAGCTTCTTTTTCATCTTATTCCACATCAACCATAATTCCTTTCCAACTTGAACAGCCCTCATGGTCTGATTTTATGGCCATAAACAAAGTTTTATGTTTTAATTCATGACTGCAATCATCACTATTAGATGCACTTGAGTCACTTACATCAGAAGAGTTATCTTATTTATTATATAAGCTTATTTTTTTAATGAAATTTCCTTTTCTTCCTTTATACTTCATGAACTCCCTCTTGTTGTCATCAGGTTTATAGGTCTTCTTGTCATATCCATGATGTTTATCATGTTCTTCATTATTCTCAAATTTATCTTTGTAAAGTGACCAATCTTTCCATAGTTGAAACATTCAAGGGTAACTTACCTTTGTACTTACCAAATCCAAACCTCAACTTCCTTGAAAACATGGCTATTAGTTAATCATCATCAACATCTAAGCATTCCTCATCCTTGAAGTTCTTAGATTTTGACTTCTTCTCAAATTTTAATGTTGTTTCCTTCTTGGGAGGTCTTCCTTCATTAATTCTCATCTCATAGGAAATCAAAATTTCATGAAGCCCATCCATCTCTGGCTTGTCCAAATCTTTCATATCTTCTACTATAGACACCTTAGAGTCAAACTTAGAAGTTAGTGGTCTCAATAATTTTTGAACAACTTTAGATTCTTTCACTTCTTATCCCAATCCTGTAATGACATTAACAACTTCATCAATAGGTAAGATGTAATGGTTTCATCTTCATTCATATTTAGGCTTTCAAATTGTCTTTGGTGGGTCTACAACTTGGCTATATTCACCTTGGTGTCTCCTTCATAAATAGTCTTTAGTTTTTCCCATATTTATTTATTTGAGTCATAATGTATTACCTTTAAAATATCTACCTCACATAGGCCACAAAAAATGGCATTCATTGTCTTGGAGTTGTTTTCACTAGCCTTATTACCTTTTGAATCTATTGGTGGAATAGGAGGAGCAATATAACCATCCAAAACTGACTACAAAATATAATTTCCTTGTGACATCAAATATATATTCATATTGAAATTATAAAATGAATAGTTTTATCCATTGAACAATATAGCCTTATTGGTATAATTACCACCTTGAACTTGCTGACTAACCATCCTTGCTTATAGGATCTCCTTTAGGCTTTTAGACCTAGTTCAAAGGACCAATATATGATATCAAATTTTGAAATAAAAATTACTAAGAGGGGGAGGGAATGATTCAGTCTTCAAAAAAAAATTCTTATACAATATTACTTAAGCAATCATAGATCATTTAGACAAGCATGTATATCTTAGCAAGCATAATCATGAATTCATAAGAACATGAAATGCATGAATGTAATATGTATGTAGGAAACCTTTAAGGGTAATAAAACCCATTGATGATGAAAATTTAATATATCACTTTAAGACAAAAATCAAATTTAGTGAAGCACCAACTTCACATAGAGCACCAACCCCAAATAGCTAAGCACCAACTCATTAGGCTTTAGCAAGCACCCACTTGCAAGGAGGCACCAACCCCCTAGATTACTCAGCACCAAATAAACCACATAAAATAATTTATCACATTCAAAACATTGTGTTTTTCATACAATATATGATGATCTCCTTCTTCATCTCTTCACACACTTTTATCCTTTTCAAACTGGCCTATAGTCTTCTTCGCTCAACTATCCCTCTTCTTTACTTGATTAGGTTATATGACCTTGATACTTACACATAAAATCTATGTAAAATGTTCATAATTTATCCTATATCCATTTATTATGGTCTACAATACCTCGTTATACTCTATAATATATTTTTTGTTCACTTTCCCTTTTTTACACAAATAGGCCTGAAATTGCCTAGTATTTATACAAGTCTTATGCTCATATACTTCTTATTCATCTAAACACATTTATCCCATTATTTCAGCCATTAAATTAATCTTATATCATATCATAGACATGTATCAAATTTTATTTGAGTCCCTTTAGGTATGATCTTTCCCAAATAGGCCTTATCTCTCCTTTAGGTCTCATGGAGATCTAATCCCATTAGACCTACTTAGCATATGTTACCCTTTGATCTTATTGGAAAACATAAAAAAATTACATGTAAAAAACATTATATACCATCCTAATATACCCCTAATAATCTCATATAGTCTCCACAACACCTTTTAGCTCAAACCACTACTTGGAACACGTCATTAGTATTGTTCATATTAGGCCTATGTATACCTAAAAAGTATGTCTTAAATAATTTAAGCATAAACACAAATTTTACAAAAAAATAATGGAAAAAATACATATACATAATTTAAATGACCTTATATTCATCATCATATGCATTATACCTAATAACATATGGTAAAAAGATTCAAACCCTTCTCTGTAAGTAACCGACTCAGAACTGCCAACTAGCTTGAAAACACACTCATGAAAGCTTGAAATTTTGACACCTAAAGGGATACATCCAAGGAATTACAATGTATGAAAATTATATTATAATATCCTTATAATAACCTCCAATATAAATATTTAAATATCTAATAGAAATTATTGGTCTTGCAGACCAATCTGTTGACCTTCTCTCTCACAGTCCTTAGCCAAACAGGGCATTAAACTGACTCTTAGACCTTATAAAAAGTATGGATATGTCATTAAAGTTAAAAAAACAAAACCATTTCCATTACATTCATAAACTTATGTAAAATATCCTCCAACTCATCACTATAACTTACTTAACCAGGTCTGCCAATTTACCTTCAAACATAGTCATGGTGATAATGACTTTAAACACACGTGTAGAAACATTCAAGGACTAATTATTCATGTGGATGATATTATTAGATCACTAGGTAACTCTAAAATATAAATATACCATTATCAAGTGATAATGTTGGTCTTCTAGACCAATCTCACCACTTTAAACCTTTACTATCTCATATGCACTAGATATGTCAAATTATAAGCAATAATTTCATCATATCTACTGACCACCAAACCATATATCCAATAAAATCATGTACTATATGTATTTAAAAACTTATCCATGTGCTTGGATTCATCCCTATTATATGATAACACTTCCCTAATCAAATTCTCACTTCTACTCAGTTTTCTCACTAGCTGCACCATTAGGCTTTTTAGCAATAGGTTAACTTGCATGATAATTTTAGCACTCTTGAGGTATGTAAATTGATTAAAAACTACGATGGACATAAGATAAAATTCTCAATGTTTATCTTTCATCAAATAATTAACTTTGACTCGATCAGCTCTGCCTACTTCAACAAATTTCTAAGAAATAAAGCCTTTCCTATGAGATCCACTCACTCTCTTGTCAAACAAATCACACTTGGATATGCCTGAGAGAGTTTAATACAACCTAAAATCACTCAAATATCCATTTAAACCATTATGATCTATTTTTATCAATATTTTTCTCATTTTTTTAAAGTTAGAGTTTTAGCAAGGTTTAAACCACCTTATAGTCTTACTGATCATTCATAAATATTAGCCCCTTATTCCATAAAATAGTGATTGAAAATTTGATATATGACACTAATATATAATTAATGTCTTAGGTTCTCATTCAAATTTTATAAATTCAAATGAACACATGAAAGTCCTTCAATTGAGAACCCTTCATTTTGTGCACTTAAGAGATCTTGAAACACTTTTTCTTGCCTTTTCTTGCAAAAATTGACCTTAAAATTGGTCAAAATAATTGGGTTAACCTATCACACCACTGGAATTCTCATATTTTCATTCTCACCTTGGAAACTAATCTTAATACCCCATTAGGCCACCATCTCTCTTTACTCTCTAGGATTTTGACCTTTAATTCATATTAGGTCTTGAAACTAACCTTCAAGCCTCTTTCCATGCACTCACCACCTCACTCACATGCTCAATAATCCTCTCACATGATAAAACACTAATTTTAATCCTTCATAGGCCTTTATAATGCTTCATATAACCTCATTGGTTTAGGCAAGGTCTAGAACTAATGTATTTGCATGTTAGGTCTATAGGTCCTACCCTTATAGGCCCACCTTGAAGCTCTGTTGAGTGATCCAATGATTCATATACAAGCTCAATATTCCTTAAACATCCTCTTATTCCTATATTCATTCATCTTACTATGCCACTAATATCATACCTTATCATAAGGTCTTTTCATGTAATGACCAGTGTCATGACTAGGCTTCTTAATCACTTAAAGTTTGACAACTAACCTTAAAACATTCCTTGATGATTATACACATTGATCACATGCCTTTCATGATCCTTAAATATTATCATACATCCATACACACCTATTCATTCTCATCATGCACATGCTTGTTATGACTTGGCTTTTGAAGGCATCTAGTACTTAAAACATTCTTACCTTGACTTGATCATCAAACCTCTTTGTGATAACACTAAGAATCATAAAGATGACATAAATCATGACATTGACCTTATAATAATAATTATATTTCCTTTAAATTCTCTCTAAATGGAGAGACATGGTTTCCTTGTCACATACCACTTCACCATGCATCTTTACTAAATGTACCTTGACATCAATGACATCAACCTTGACCTTAACATCAATGACATCAACCTTGGCCTTGACATAAATGAAAACACTTATAAAAAACTCCCCCTTTATCATTTATGGCAAATCATTCTTCAAACTAATCACACTCATCTCCCATAGTTTGATTAAACTCCCTTCTTGGACATTTTTCCCCTTTAACATTAATGACAAAGGGTCCTGCATAGACTCACATATGGAACCATACCTTATTTCTACATAGAATATTAAGTGTTAAAGTAACACGTTACCTCTTACTTCATGCATACCTTATTCAAAATAACTTAGATTATAATACCACTACTCAACACAAATCAAACTCAGTCACAAAATTGAATTTATCCCCCTTAAATCAAGCATCTTTCATGCTTCTGATACCTAAATAGTGTCTCCATGAATCCTAATGGATTCACCACTTCCCATAGGGCACTAAAAAAACTCAATTTTAGGATATTCCTAGATATCCATGATCTCACAAGACTGAATGCCCTTCAATATCCTTTTAGGCTTGATTGACACTATAGGCTTGATCTCTTCGTCAACCATTTGATCATCAATGTGAGTTGACAAAAGGCATTCCTTACTTAATTTAACATATGAATCATTATCTATCACATAAAATAGTCCACTTGATCTTGTAGATTGATAATTACTCATATTCACTATCTTTTGTTTCCATACATTCATTTGCCTTCTTTCTTGCACCTTAAGAACTTCAAACCTCTTGTTTCAACTTGATAGCCTTATGAATTTATTCAAATATAATATTTTAATGTATCATACATCATGAAAACTATATAAAACCATCTTATACATACATCTTAATGGATGTGAGTTTTGACTTCTTCCATAGTCCTATGAATACTCATTCTTGGAGGGTCTTATACACTCTCTTGCTCTATGACCAAACTAATTGCACAGAAAATGATATACATTAAATGAATTGACATACCTTATAGCATTTTTATATTTGATAGGTATTTTCATGTTACCTTCTTGTCTTCAGTAGTCTTTTCCTTGACTTGAGGTACCTCCTTTTAGTCTTCTTTGAAACTAAGACCTATTTTGTCACTTGCAAAGTTTTTACTACTCAAGATATCATCTAATGCCTCAGTTCTCTTTTCAAACTTCCCAAAGGTCCTCACCTTTCCAAATTATTGATTCAACTCAACTTTCAAGGATTCTATTTTAGTTGCATACCTAATGCATTATTCTTCTTTAGTCTTTAGGCTTCCATTGACTACCTCCATTTGTTCCTTAACTTGATTTATGATCTCATCATATTCCTTGGAAGTGTTTCTTAGCCTTTCCTAAAACAAGACAATATACTCCTCATATCCTTAACCAAATATTTTAGTTTGTGATTCTTTTTCCTTTGGAACTTCAATTCTTCTAGGGAACTTACCAATTCTACCTCAAAATTTACTTCATATGATTCCACATCAACCATAATGTCTTTCCCACTTAAACAACCCTTATGGTCTAATTCTATGGCCATAAACAAGGTTTCACTATTGTCATGTTTAGATTCATGACTTCCATCATCACTATCAGATGCACTTGAGTCATATCATAAGAGTTATCTTCTTTAGTATAGAAGCTTATTTTATTCTTGAAAGTTCTTTTTCTACTTTTATACTTTTTGAACTCCCTCTTGTTGTTATCAAATTTATAGGTCTTCTTGTCATATCCATGACATTCATCATGTTCTTCATTATGATCATATTTATCCTTTTTAGGACACTTGGATGCAAAGTGACCAATCTTTCCATAGTTGAAACATTTAAAGGGTAACTTACCTTTGTACTTACCAGATCTAAACCTCAACTTCCTTACAAACATGGCTATCATTTGATCATCATCAACATCTAAGCATTCCTTATCCTTAACCTTCTTGGATTTTAACTTATTCTCAACTTTGAAGCTTACTTTCTTCTTGGGAGGTCTTTCTTCTTTAGTTATCATCTCATAGGTAGTCAAAATGCCATGAATCCCATCCATCTCTAGCTTGTCCAAATCTTGCATCTTTTCTACTATAAACACGTTAGAGTCAAACTTAGGAGTTAGTGATCTCAATAATTTTTGAAAAAATTTATATTCTTTCACTTCTCCCAATCCTATAATTACATTGACAGCTTCATCAACCCTCAACAAGTAATATGAAATGGTTTCATCTTCATTCATCTTTAGGATTTTAAACTATCTTTGGTGGGCCTAAAACTTGTACATCTTCACCTTGGTGTCTCCTTCATAGATAGTCTTTATCTTATCCCATATTTATTTATCTTAGTCACAATACATTAAATTTATAATTTATACCTTGGATAGGCCACAAATAATGGGATTCATTACCTTGGAGTTGTTTTCACTAGACTTATTGCCTATTACATCTATTGGTGGAATAAAAGGAGTAATATAACCATCCACAATTAACTTCCAAATATCATGTCCTTGTGACATAAAACATATCTTCATCCTAACATTACAAAAGGCATAGTTTGATCCATTTAATAATGGAGCCTTACTAGTAGAGAAACCACCTTGAGCTTGTTGACTAACCATCCTTGCTTCTATGATCTCCTTTAGGGCTTTAGACCTAATTTAAATGGCCAGGATCTAATACCCAATGTTGGAAGAAAAATGACTAAGAGTGAGGTTGAATCAATCCTCAAAAAAATTTATTATACAATCTTACTTGAGAAATCATAGATAATTTAGACAAGCATGTATATCTTAGCAAGCATAAGCATCAATTCACAAGAGCATGAAACACATGAACACAATATGTATGTGGGAAACCCTCAAGGGAAATAAAACACATTGATGATGAAAATAGACTATAGTCCTATAATATAAACATCAAATTTAGTGAAACACCAACTTTACAAGGAGCACCAACCCCAATTAGCTACGTACCAACTCAGTTAGGATTTAACAAGCACCCACTTGCAAGGAGCCACCAACCCCCTAGATGACTCAACACCAAATCAGCCACCTAAAATAATATATCACCTTCATAACATATTTTTTCTCATACAACATATGATAATCTCTTTTTTTATCTTTTCACACACTTCTATCCTTATCAAATTGGTCTCTAGTCTTCTTCACTCAACTAGCCCTCTTCTTCACTTGATTAGGTCATATGAACTTGATCCTTACACACATAACCTCTATAAAATGTTCATCACTAATACTATATCCCTTTTTTTATGGTATAAAATACCTCCTTATAATTTTTAATATATTTTCTTGTTCACTTTCCCTTTTTACATAAATAGGCCTAACATTGCCTAGTATTTATACAAGTCTTATGCTCATATCCTTGTTAGTCAGAAAAACACCCTTAAAACCTTAGTTCAGGAATGAAATTAATATTATTTCATCTCATATACATGGAAAAAAATTTCTTTGATTCCATTCAGGTCTTGACTTTCTCAAATAGGCCTTATCTCTCATCGAGGTCTCATGGAGACCTAATCCGATTAGACCTAGTTAGCATACATTACCCTTTGATCTTCTTGGAGAATATAAAAACACTTTAAATGGAATAAACACATCATATTCAATACCATTATATCATTTATAATATCATCTAGGCTCCATATCACCTTTTATCTCTAACCACTACTTGGAGCACGTCATTAGTACTGTTTATATTAGGCTTGTACATGCTTACAAAGTCTATCTTGAATAATTGAAGAATAAACACAAATTATCCAAAAAATGGAAAAAAATACATATAAATAATATAAATTACTTTATATTCATCATCATTTTCATTATAATTCATATCTTAGGGTAAAATTATTCAAACCCTTCTCTACAAGTAACCCACTTAGAACTGCCAACTAGCCTAAAAACATAGTCATAAAAGATTGAACTTATGATACTTTAATGGAAACATATAAGGAACTAAAATGTATTAAAATTATTTTATAATATCCTTATAACAACCTCAAATAAACATATCATAATCTCTAATGTAAAATATTGGTCTTACAGACCAAAATGTTGACCTTCTCTCTCACCGTCCTTACTCAGCCAAATAAGCCATTTTAGATTTGATGTTTAAACCTATTAAAATTACTCTAAAACCTTATAAAAAACATGGATAGGTTATTAAATTTCTAAAAAACAACACCAAGTACATTACATTCATCAACTTCGGGAAAAGAGCCTCCAACTTATCACTACAACTTGTTTACCTAGGTCTATCAGTTTACCTTCAAACATAGTCATGGTGATAATCACTTTAAACAACTTTGTATACACTTTCAAGGATTTTTTATGCATTTTTATTATCTTATGATATCACTAGGTAACTCTTATAAATAGATATACCATGGTTAAGTGACAATATTGGTCTTCCAGACCAATCTCATAGCCTTACACCTTTATTATCTCATCTACACTAGATATGTCAACTTATAAACAATTTTTTCATCATATATACTAACCACAAAAACATATATCCAACATGAACATGTATCATAGGTATTGAAAAACTTTTCCATGCACTTGTATTCATCCCTAGTCCATTATAACACTTCCCTAATCAACTTCTCACTTCTATCTAGCTTTCTCACTATCTACACCATTAGGAGCTTTAGCGATAGGTCAACTTGCATGCTTGGTTTAGAACTCTTGAGTTTTTTAACCTTATAATAAACCAACATGTACATAATATATAAGTCTTAACTTCAAACTTCATCTAATTAACAACTTTGACTTGATCAACTCGGCTTGTTACAATAAATTTATAAGAAATAAGGCCTTTCCTATAGGGTCCACTCACTCTCCTTTAAAAAAATCATACTTGGAGTTGCTTGAGAGAGTTTAATACAACATAAAATCACTTAAATATCCATTCCAAACCATTATAGGTGTTTTTGATCAAGATATTTCTCATCAGGTCAAAGTTAGGGTTTTAGAGAGGTTTAAACCACCTTACAGTCTTAATGATCATTCATAAAACTTAGCCCCTTATTCCAGAAACCAATGATTGGAATTTTCATCTTGGAAACTTACCCATCTACCATTAATATTTTATGTTCTCATGTAGTTGGTACACATGCCAATTAACACATGAAAGTCCTTTTCAAGTTGAGAACCCTTCATTTTGTGCACTCAAGAGACTTTGAAACACTTTTTCTTGCCTTTTCTTACAAACTTTGAACTCAAAATTGGTAAAAAAACCTAGGTAAAACTATAACACCTCTTAAATTTCTTATATGTTCATTATTACCCTGGAAAATAATCTTGATACCCTATTAGGCCACCATCTCTCTCTTTACTCTCTTGGCTTTTGACCTACAAGTCATATGAGGTCTTGAAACTAACCTTCAATCCTATTTCCATGCACTCACCACCTAAATAACATCATAAATAATCCTATCACATGATAAAAAACTATTTTTAATCCTTCATATTCCATGGCAATGCTTCATGATACCTCATTGGGTCAGGCAAGGTCTAAAACTAGTCTAGTTGCATGCTAGGTCTATAGGTCCTACCCCCGTAGGCCCACCTTAAAGCTCTCATGAGTGTTCCAATGATTCATATATATGCTAAATATTCATAAAAAATCATCTTATTCCTATTTTATTTCATATTAATATGACACTAATCTCATACCTTCTCATAAGGTCTATTCATGTAATGACTAGTGTCATGACTAGGCTTCTCAATGAATTAAAGTTTGACAATTGACCTTGATGCTTCTACACATTTCTCACATGAATTTAATTATGATTAGACATTATCATACATATGTACACACCTTGTCATGCTCATCATGTACATTCTTGTTATGACTAGGCTTCTCAAGACATTTAGTAATCAAAACATGCTTACCTTGACCTAATCATCAAACCTGTATGTGACAACATTGACAGTCATCAAGATGACCTAAATCATGAAATTAGTCTCATAATAATAATTATTTTTACTTAAAATTCTCTCTCAATATATATACAATAATTTGCCTTCAAATTATCTCTTACCACATGGCTTCCTTATCATATACCACTTCACCATGCATCTTTACAAGATGTACCTTGACATCAATGACATAAACCTTGACCTTGATATCAATGACATCAACCTTGGACTTGAAATAAATAAAAACACTTCTCAATATTCATCTAAACAATTTTAATAATACTTTAGGGCACAATATGGTGAACTTGAGTGCATGTTTGTTCACAAAAGCTAATCATTTAATTATTGAAAAACTCTCCTCCATTATCTGTTATGGGATTCTATATTTTTCTCTATGATTTTTTTCAACAATATCTTCAAATTTTTTGAGGTGGTCAAATATTTCACTTTTCCTTGTCAGATATAATACCAAAGTTATACAATTGAAATCATCAATTAATGTAAGCAAATATTTATGTTTCTAAAAATAAATAAGAGGGAATGTCATGAGATCACTATGAACCAACTATAATATGTCACTTTTCCTCCAAGATTTTCCTTTCATAAAATGAACCTTATGTTTTTTTCTAAGTGCATAACCTAGAAAAAATCCATTTTTGAAGGAAAATTTCAAAAAATTAAGAACTATGTTATGTTTATTGAGGTCTTACAATGAGTGATAGTTCAAATCATGAAAACACTTATGTAAAAGTTTACTCAAGGCATTTTTATGAGAAATCATGACTAATGAAGGTTTAACATACATAAATTTTTCAAACATGTACAATTTGGATTAATAATCAACCTTGTCAATGCCTATAATAATATATTGGTATTTTACATTTTAGATACCAACATTGGTAGGTGTAAACTCAACCATTCTTCCTTCCCCTAAATGTGTGATCTGATAGATGGATAGTAAGTTTGTAGACAATTCTAAAATGTGAAGAAATTTATTAAACACTCCAATCTCCAACTCAATTGAACCTTTTCCAATAGTAATTAGAGTATTAAAATTTCTCACAAAAAATTTAATAGTGCATCTTTCATCAAAAGTGTGAAAATGTGAGCCATCAAGCACCATATGGTGAGTGGCTCCTAAATCCAAAACCATTCAGACACTAGTGATACATTTATTATTTCATAAAGTGTTTCTCATGTATTAAAAGTGAGGAACTACATAATTTTCATTTTCTAATTCCAATTATGCCATTTTCTTGAAACATTGATGTTAACCATGGTTCTTTTTACCAAAACAATTCAAGAATCCTTGTCAACATTTAAATTAAATTACACTTTGACTTTATCTAGGCAGGGATAAGGGTTCTATTGAGTCAATTATTACCCTTTGGTTGAGGCTTTACTTTCCATTTCCCTTTGGTAGGGACCTTTCCTTTTTCAAATTCAAGTTGTGATGTCACATTAGTACCATTAATAACTCATCACTATTGCTTATCAACTCTAGGTCATATGCCACCAATGAAAATAAAAATTTCCTATTCTCTCTGATGTTTCTCAAATTAATTTTTAAAACTCAGTAATATAGACACTTTATTCTCACCACTCTCATGTCAAAAATAGAATTCGAACAATTTCTATCAGTAACACATGAATTATTGAAGCACCTAAATTCTTTCATGCAATTCACTTACCTCTTTTAAAATTTATTGGGGCATCCCTGATTGGGGAAATACACCATACGTAATCATTAGATTCACTTAATTCACCCCAAGTCAAACTATTACTATACAAATAATAGTTTGGGATTAATTAGGTTGAATAATTATTTGACTTTCAAAATCCACTCCACTTTTAATTAAGTTAATTAAACTCAATTAGTTAGCTTATTCTTTTTCTAATATAAAATTCCATAGATTTTAGAATTTTCTATTTTACTTAATTAATTAATTGAATTATTCCTCCAATTATGGCAAGTGGCCAAATGATGGCATCATAGACAAATATCAAGAATAATGGCCTCATCATGACATTATTTTAAAAGTTGGCAAACACTAGGCATTAATGGAAATAAATATCAGGATTAAGGAAAGCCATGCCTCATTAAAACAACCTCTTTCCAAAATATTGAATGCTTTTACCTCAAAAATTGAAGCCACTCATATTTATCTTGATCCAAAGGTGACATTTAATCTATAATACCTATAAATATAGGGTTCATTTATCATTATTCTCAAGACTTGAAACACAATGAAGTGTTACCCTTTTGGAGAGCCACTATCATTCATCAATATTTGCCTTTCTTCTTAATTATTCAATAATCACATGTATTCAATGGGAGATTCCACTCACATGATGTATCAACATTGATAAATACCTCATGTTGTACAATTTGGCATAAACATTTATGCATGCTGGATTTGAATCAAACATCCAAACAAAAGGTAAAAGTGTTTTGTTTAGCTTTCTAATTCATTGTTTATTACTTCAAGTCATGCCCAATCTGAGAACCACACTTAAAATTTTATATTTGCTATTTTTTAATGCTTATTTTGTATATTATTGAGAATGAACATCTTTCAAATTTATGTGTTTACATTTGGCATGTTGGTGGGACTGCGCACCCCACAAATTTCTTTCTAGAGCTTTTTAGTCCTCTAATTATATAATAAGACCATTCTTGAACTCTGATTTTTCTTTTTTTTTCTATATCTTTTATGTTCTATCTTTTGATTAGTGGTGGTATTCTCCTACTAATTAGTGAGATCAATTCAAAAATAGTGATTTCAACTTATAGATCAACATGATTGCATTTTATTACTCTCTATGTTCTCTATGTGTTTAAATAGGTCAAAGAGATTGACTTATGTATCAATGGGATTGACATACATATTAGCAATGTTGAATACTAATTATCAATTTCACGTTACCAACATCATTATCAGTAATATTGACCTACATATTAGTAGGACTACCCTACTAAATGGAGGATTTGTTTTCCCATATTTGCTATGTTTTTATACAATCGGTGGGATTGACCTATAAAATAGTAGCATTGACTTAAAAATGGTGAACTTGACTTGTTAATAAGCGAGGCTACTCAAAAGGTAATTTTGTTTTTTGTGGTTTTATTTATTGAAATGGCAAACTCATCTTGTTAAATAGTGAGGTCATCATTATAATGAATGGTATCATGAAAACTATATTTTTGATTCACTATAGATTGGTGATATTAATCTAGAATTAGTGGTATCATCTTGTAGACTGATGAGATCATTCTATAAAATGATATGATCACCCTGTGTGAACTTTACCAGGGCCTAAAACTACAAAAATCTGACATCCTTTGATAGTTAAAATCATTATTAAAATGTTTAATTCTTTTTCTTGTATATTTTGATATCTTAAAAGGTTATTTTACACAATTAACAAGGAAAATTTTATTAATCTTTATATTTGGTGCTTAACAAATAACATACACTTTGATTTTGTGTTCTTAAGAGCACTTGCACTTCATCATTTTCTTTGAGTACTTTTGGTTTTTTATTTATTTGCATAAATTAGTGTGTCTATGCTCTTCCCTTGCCCCCTTTAGGGATCCTAGGTGAACAAAATCATATATTTCACTTGATTTCTTATCCCTCTAAAGGACTATTTTAAAGTATGATCTTCTCTTGCCCATATGTGGGATCTTGAGAATTATAAACAAACACATATTTATTATTCTCATATTTTTTGACTACATGAGGTGGACTTCATCACCTTCCTATGTGTTCTTAGGGAATGGTAATTAGGACATCATTATCTAGCATTTGTACCACCCTCATTATCCAACAGGCTAAATTGAGTCTACATAAATGGTATCTTAACTAGAATGTCCATCATAGCTTGGCTCAACTAGTATCACATGACCCCAAATTTGGAATAAAAGTGAGTTACCACCTAGAAGTTGATATTAACTCAACTATGAAACCCAATGATACTTATAACTTGGTGAGGTTAGATAATCAAGTCCAATCTAAAAACTTGGAAAAATTGAATGATTTGATCACCTAAACCATACCAAAAATTAAACCAACTGCTATAGTGTATTAGCTCCATAAAGTTAGTAAATTTTCACCAGGTATCAATATAAATTTTTTTGTGATGTGGTAATAGTCCATAAAAAGGGTTTTGGAACCTGAAACTGATTTAAATTTTATAATATTAGGCACATGTTGTGTAGAATATGCACCTTAGATATGTTTCATGCTGAAACTATGTATACTAATAGTACCAATGTATAAAATTTTCCACAACTATGAATTTGAATCATATAATTATCTGGTTTAACTAATTCAGATAACTGTGTAAATGTGAAAAACATGCTTCCAAAGCATTCCCCCATTATATATGGATAAATCAAAAAATTATTATAATTACCAATGTGGAGGACATGTTTCCAAAGCATGCCCCCACTATAAATTAGAGATGTTGAATACTAAATAGGTGTGAAGAGCATGCTTCTAAAACATGCCCCAACTAAATCTGATAACTATGAATGTGTATAATCAATGCCCATATGACATGCTCCCACTAAATTTGAAAACTGATATAAGTACCATATACTAAATGAGTATGAAGAACATGATTCCAATTCATGCCCCCCACTGAATCTAGAAACTGAAGCCAAGTGTGGAGAACATGCCTCTATTATATGTCCCCACTACTATGGCCCCCCCTTTGAGTTGAAGGAAAGATAGAAAATAGAAGTTACCTCACCTCCAAAGGATAAGAAAACTATATAATCTATGAATATAACCATTTGACATATATAAGGGAACATATCTAGGTAAATATATTGCTGGAATGCATAGAACCAATGTGATCACATGTAGTCCTAAGATGCATGATAACTATCATGGCAATGTCTAGATAGTAACAATACAATCTTAACTATAAAATTAAGCACACACACAAGAGCATTCAAAATCAAGTCAAAAGGCAATGGTTCAAGGAAATTGTAAAAATGGGGCATGTTCAAATGTCTCATAATCAAATGGACATGACTTATTTAAATATCCATAAAATTAGGAATGACATATTCAAATATCCATACAATAAATAATGACATGCAAATGTCAATGAAAGAATACATAGTAATGGGGGACACAAGAAAGGGAGCATATTCAATTACTCAAACAAGTAATATAATATCAAGGCAAGATACTCAAGGAAGTGAATAATTTAAAGCATAATTAACCAACATAAACATGTCATAGTATCCCATGGATTCAATGTGTTAAGAAAAAAATGTCAAGTGTATAGTATATCAATTACCTTGTGTAAGATAGAATCATGAATAATAGGCATGTGTAAGTACATATGTAATCTAAAACATGATAATGTAGAGTGATCATCAAACCATATAAATTTGTGTATCAAAATCAAAGAAATGAATGCCCCCAATGCCTATATGACATTAGTAGAAGGAAAGCCCAACATATGAAATAGGAATGTATCATGTTTTTGTGTTGCCTATATCACATTAAAGTATAAGTGTTACACATATGTGTATATAGGAGTAATTGAGTATGTTGTCCATCTACATGGAACTAACATATAGATGCCAAGGAGCTAATAGAACATGTAGGTGCCTAAAGTTTTTTTGGATTTTTGAATGTTTTTATTTTTTTGGTATTTTTGGAATTTTTGAAAATTTGACATACATTTAATCAAGTAGGTCCTCATAATTGAGATGTGTAGGGCCACCTATAAAGGATTTTAAGCTTTTTTATATCAATTTAGTGCCAACACTTCAATGTTTATGTGTAATATTTTACCTAAAACTAATGGTGTAGAAAAATAATAATGTATATCATGTTGTATGCAAATATATGTATCCATATGATGAAAGTTTACAAACATGTTTGTAATATCTATCTTAATGTTCTACTCAACTATCCAAGTTTATCCAAACTTTAGTTTAAATGTGGTTGTGTGCTAATATCCATATAGTTGAAGCTTTAACGTGTGGTCCATAGGCAATGGGTAACTGAATGTCTCTTTGATATTTGGGACCAAGGGAGAATATATTAGTTCATTTATAGTATGTCCCAATTGTGCAAGAAAATTAGTCTCACAAGTTGTATCCTAATTTTTTTGAGCAAACCCAATATTGTGGCAATATGCCCCATCAATATTAATAATAATAGTTAAATTATCATGTTTTTATCGCTTTGAGCTATACTTATCTTCCTAAAGATATGCATTTTTCTTTTTTCCTATTATAGACACATTATATATGCATCCTTTGTTTTTATATTGTTGGATTAGATTTTTCAATATCTTACATTGATTAGTAGTACAACCAATGATCCAATGGTAATTAAAATATGGTATTCCCTTTTTAGGGAGTAGTATACTATCTAATCTATGTCTATTATAAGGTACAAAAATCATTAGCTATTCAAGTAACAAAGATGAGATGATATCAGTGGTATCTTGTTCTATTGTGATCTATAATATTTAGGGTAAAGCCTTTTGAGAAGACTCTACATCATTCACATGATGTAATTTCATTTGGGCCTTCTAAGGTTGCCTTAGTGTTTTTAACTAAGATGTATGTATGGAATAACAAGCATTTACATGATCATCTGTTAGTTTTGATTCGCTCTTATCTAGATTTAATGATGTATTTTCTAAAAGTGGGTTTAGCTAATATGTGTCAGGACCCACAGGTTCAAATAGGTTATGTGGCAAGTGATTAAGTGGATCAAATTTTAAGTTTCACATTTTCTCATATGTCATATCATATGTTATATCATCATCATTTCATAGTAATCTGAAACATGGTCATATTTTTTCTCATTATTGACTAACAATGTAAGCTTAAATATTGGGGGTTCTTATATTTTTTTGGCTCTTTTTTAATGGTTTTTTCTCTTTATGCATGTATATGTGTACCTTCGAGTTTAATGCCTTATTTGAATCTAGAGATAAAGGATTCATTATAATTAACTCACCTATTTTATACATACATATATGTTCAAGAGGAATTTATTGTTTAGATGATACCACTATAGGGATGCCTTCAATTTCAAAATGTATAATTTTGAAATTTTTGAAAGGTTCATCATCAACAGTCATGGATAATAAGGTACCCTCATGTATAAATTTTACACATCAAGGAAGTGTAGATGGGATAACTTCCATTAAATATATGTAAGGTATACCCAAAAGTAAATTATAATGTAAGGGTTGAGACATGTCTTGAAAAGTAGTTGAAATTATTTTTGGTCCTAAGGTCACATCCAATGTAATTTGTCCAATTGGAGTGTTATGTGAATTGTCAAACCCTTTTATGTGCATGATAATGTTTTAAATAAGGCTTGTGTTGATACCCATGGTGGTTAGGAAGTGCATGTTACAAATGTTTAGGCCTGATCCATTATCAATGAGCACTCTTTTGATACCTTTACTTTGTATTATCACTTGTATGAACAAAAGGAAATTTTGGTCAATAACATCTTTGGATGGTAAATATGTTGGATCAAAGTGATGAGCTTGTTATTATTCTTAAGAAATTTCATAATATATAGAAAATTAATAGGCTCAATATCACTTGGAACTTATATCTCATGTAATACCTCATATAATATATATTTATAGACATTAGATTAATTTAGGATCTCAAAGATTGGAATTTTTGCATGTGTATTGCTCAATTGGTCAATAATGTCACATCCCTCATATTTGATTACTAGCTTAGGTTTAGGATTCACTTTTCTTAGGTGGTAGGATGGATTAGTAACCTTAGCTCTTTGAGTAATAACAACATGGGCCATAAACTCTAATATAAGCAATGCGTGAATAATAGGTGTGAGATGGTAGATATCATTTGAATAAGATCTAAGAAGGACAAATGGTCGAGAGCATGCACGTTGGCATCTAGATATTGGCTCTATAACACTATAAAATTAATTTTGAAAAGAGATTAAGTGTTGGTTTCATTCTAAAACCCTCTCCTTATTGACACAAATTTGTTTATAAAATTTGACAAGGCAAGTAATGTAATAAACCATAACAACTATGACATATAGGAATCCAAAAGGGGTAATAAATGTATCCATGTTACACATGTTTTATGACAATTAGGGATCAACAAATAGAAAAAATATAAAACCCTAAGTTACCAAGGGTTTGATGTTAAAAAATTGGGTTCACCAAATGTTTAACCCTAAAATTTTAATCTAAGGTGATCTTCTCATTAACCCTAAATTTGAATTAAAGGGGTATATAGAAATTAAACGGCACAAGGGTGATAATCATATATATAACATATAGATTAGATATTAAACATAGATATAAGTATACACTAAATTATTTTATTGAGATAGTCTAAATATGTAAAGTATAACTATTCTAGATAAATAAATGATAAAGAAGTGATTTACTTAGCTTGTTTTGATGTTAATGTAGTTCTAGATATGGAAAAGGTAGAAACTAATCTAGAAAGAGATTCTTTAACAGCTATCAGATTCTAGATCAGATCCTTCTAGTACTATAGACACTAATTTTAGCCTAAGAAGGTTACATTGACACTATTATCTAGGTTTGACATAAGTTTCCTATATGAAATACCTACTGGAATAAGATGCGACCAACTAGATGATTCTAGGTTTTTCTTCACCTTCAGTCTGGTGTATTTAGAAATAGGTTATGGACTTTCACTTCTTATGAAATGGTAAAACCCTAGTTCTCCATCTTCATAGTGACCTTGGGTAAAAATTCATTAGTGGTATCATAGTGTCAAGCTAAACCTAAATACCCCACTATCAGAGGGTGTTGCCTACATAGTCAATGCTCTATAAGAGGGCCTTAGACTCATTTAGTTCTCCCCTATGTGTTGGATTGTGTGTGAATCACTTAATAGGTGTAAATCAAGTACTAAAGTGACCTAGCTTATAACTTATCAAATCAGGCCCTTGGGTTTCTCCTTTAGTACTTTAGACCTATAGATGTCCAGTCCCAATGGCTAGTATGGAAATAGGACAAAATAGTGATTTTTTTGCTTAATTGAATGTTATTTGAATACTCTATATTTTTATTGCTATGTGAGGAATGAATGAAGGTTGATCTTGTATTTATACCAATCCCTTTAGAGTAATAACTCACATTAAAACACTTAGGCCCACCATTAGGATATGTTTCATTTACAAATTGGATGAATTTAGGGCACTATACACTTGTGTCAGGACAGGATAATAGCATTCACACTACTATCTATATTGAATGTTAGTGTCCAGGGAGAAATAGAGAAGGTGCACATTTAAGACTAGTAAAGATAGAATACAAATACATGTTAAGCATTATAGGAAAGATATAAGGCCTAGGTCATCAATATAAGACTGGTCAGACTAGGATATATAGGCTAAGGGGCACTAGGTAGCATAGATGTGAGTCTTGTGGAAGTGAAAAAGTTAAATAACTAATAGGAACAACCAAGGTTTTATTTTTCCAAGTTTACAAGATTGAGGTGTTATATAATCATAAAATATCATCTACAAAATCATAGCTCCACTTTTGACACTTGTTTGACCTATAAAAATGGGGTTCAATAGTGCAAACCACACTTTATTAAGTGGTTAAGAGTTGCCTTCAATTTAGTAATTTAATTTATGTCAATCAAAACATGTGTTCATTATATTTTCCATCATTCATGTTTCATTCACTTGCTCAAATTTTCCCTAATTTTCTCATTATTATTGCCATATGCTTATAAGTGAAACTATCAATGATAACACAAATGAGAAGAGATAAATTACTTTAAGCTTATGCTAATTTATATTTAATTTTAATGTATTTTTATGTTTCATTATTTTTTATTGAAACCCTCCAATAGTTTATCTTTATAATATCACATAACCCTCCACCTTAGATAATGGAAGAATAAAATGTGGCCATTGAAGAAGCATAATAAAACTTTCTAATCCCTCAAAACCCTCCAAACTCTAAATACCATCAAAACCCTCCTAAAATTCCACAAAACCTTGTTAGTAGTCAAGAGGAATTTGAAGTGTAAATAGTGGAAAAAAACACATTGAGGATTTTATTATGACCTTGAGGGAGACTCTCTTTCTATGAACCCCACCATGCTTATTTTTTAACACATTAGAAATGTTGATAGGTAAAGTTGAGTTAGTAAGGGTTAAATTTATAAGTGGAATCCTATAGGCAGTCACGTAGGCCCTATTATGAAACCAAATTATCCTTTTCTAAATTTAAACACAAGGAAATAAATAAATATATAAAATGTGCAATGTTTATTGATAAAAAAAAACTAATGCACCACTTCTATTGAGTTAAAAAAATCCCAATTCACTGGTGCAACCATAATGAAATTAAAAACAATTTCTTAGACTAATGGTGGATGGTGTTCTATCAAGTACCTTTTAGCAACCATGATATACCATTATATTTTTTTAAGAAATAAGAGTTTATCCTCAATGAGATACCAAATTATTTTGATCACATAGAGTTTTGAGGTAAGGGAAAAGGTTGTTCATAGAATAAATATGGTGTTCATCATGCACCTAATATTCTTACTAGGGTCCGCATGCAAAATATCATTTAAATTTCAACATTCCCATCAGATATTAAGGAGATTGACAATTTACATGTGCCTTAACACTCTTATTGACACCCTAGTTTAGAATATCACATAACTCACCCATAGTAATGTTGATGAGGGTGTGCATGGTGATGTGATAGCTATACCTTGCATCATGATACATCTATGAAATTATTTTTGAGCTATTTTTAGTGGACACATAGATGAGGATGATGAATTCATGCAACATTATGGTGTTACATTCACAAGGCTTAATTATTTGGTTATGACAAATGACTTATTGAGATAGACTTTGGTTTTGACATCTCCACCACATCTTCTTAGGTATTTTTCATATTTGACATTGCCAAAAAAATTTAATTGACTATTCAAATCCAAATTTATATATTTAAGTTCATTACTAAGTTATACAAATAAATTATATATATATATATATATATATATACATATACATATATATATACATATATATATAGATATATATATATATATATACATATATATATATATATACATATATATATATATATATACATATATACATATATATATACATATATACATATATATATACATATATACATATATATATATATACAGATATATATATATATATATATATATATATATATATATATATATATATATATATATATATATATATATATTTGTTTTATGTTCTAGCATCAGATGATCCCATTTTTTTCATATGTAGATCATAGACCATCTAGTCCCACATGTATTAGTGTTACTCGCCCTATGTTTAGTTATAGTAAGGTATTTTTCAATGTTTTAAGTTGTAAAATTTTTTATTGGTGTTATAGAAAATGTATGTACATGTATATACTCAAATAACCATTATCTTATTTGTTTGGTTGATGACTATAGTCCACACTCCTCCCACTTTATGGCTGAGAAAAGATGTAGGGATTGTTGTTGTGACTTCATCCACTAAAATACTCATAAAGGTACATAATTTTTATGTTTGTATACACACACACACACACACACATTGAATGCAAAAAGTGACATGAAATTCTCATCTAATGCAATCTTTTCAAATTACATCTAATAGTCTAGTTGAAATCAACAACAAGGATGACATGGTAAAAAATTAATAAAATTTAGCTAGTATATTTTCATTATTTAGATAGCTAATTTAGGTTTACATGCACTTAAAAAAATTATTTTCAATAACTTGCATTAATTTTGAATATTTATTTTGCATATATACCTGGAGGATCCAAACCCACACATAATCCTGAGTAGGCAACCAAGTCCTATTGGTTCTCCCTTGCACACTCCATGTGAGCCAAAACATTTTAAGGACAAGGCTGAGTGTTAAAAGAATTTTTTTATGGATCAAAATCATGTGGTAAGTACACACACACACACATACACACACACACACACACACACACACACACACACACACACACACACACACACACACACACACACACACACACACACACACACACACACACACACACACACACACACACACACACACACACACACACACACACACACACACACACACACACACACACACACACACACACACACACACACACATTATGTCATTTTAAAAGTAAATTTTGAACTTATTTGCTTCAATGATAATATTTTTATGAACAAAATTAGGTACATGAAATCCTTGAGCCTAAGAGGACCACACACTAATAGATCATGGATAAATTGGGGAGGGATATCCATATGTAGTAAGGTGGAGAGAGCTAGGATTTTCCATGATTATGATTGCTCTTGGGAATTTTTTTATATGACTACATGTTAATGTATGCCTCTATGTATTTATATGCCTCTATATTATTGATTTGACATTTGATTATGATAAAATTTTGAGTTCCTTTATGGATTTAATGAAATATATATTGAAGTGTGTATGAATTTTATTAATTATTATATATAAATCATCATTATTTGAATTTTATTGATTTTAAAACTCTATTAGCTTTGGTATATCTAGTTCCACTAGAAGCTTTAGTTGGGATGACATTTGTCTGCTATAGAATGTCAACATTTTTTTATGACTTGGTGTATAAGATAATCACCTACAATGTTGTTCTTCCTCATTTTGTATATAATTATGAAGGTTGTTAACTTGTAATGAAAATAGATGCTCCAATTTTGATGTAGAAGGTAATAACACATATTAGTATTCAAATGTTCCTTAGGATCTTGAGTGATAAATCATTTTTGTGTTGTTAATCATTGCTTTGAATTTATAAATTTATTGACTAAATTTATTAAATATTCTAGCTTTGAGTTCTATTTAAAATTATAAATAATAAATCCCTAAATTATCTTATATATTTACTACAAAATATTCATATTTGTATAAAACCATTGCAATATGATAATTTTTTTAACATTGTAATCATAGATGGATGTTACTATTTGAAAATTTATCCTTATTTTATTTTATGGTCATATGTGTTAAGAATTTTATACTTTCATTGACAAGTTTCTCTTATAAGATGCAACAAATGGACTGCAAGTTTAGAGTTAGGGGGGAAATGGACACTAGTATAAGGTATATCTTGTATTTATACACCATATCAAATGCAACCATGAAATTATTTTTTGGATTAGGTGCTCAATTCAAAATTTGATTGGTCTACTGAGCAAATTTTGGATGCAAGAGAAAACTTGCTGCCAATTAGTACTCAATTTTTATGGGTTCATGAAATCTAGGGAGTGGTTATCATACTAATTTATAAAATAATATGAGATTACAATTTGTATATGCATTTCAATTTATGTGCAACATATTTTTAAAAAAATTCACACTTTTTTCCTTTCGACGGATTTTTTTTTTAAAGAGATGCCCCTAATGGTGTGAAAGTTTAGATTCTAAGAGATAACAAAGATTGTGAGAAGGTATAGACTATTTATATATTCCTTTATTATATGTGACCATAAATTTGGTTCATGGATTGGGTGCTTGGTTTAAAAGTTACTTAGTCTACTAAGCAACTTATGATGCATTTGGCAAGTTTTGGTTACAAAAGAAAACTTACCACCAATTAGTCCTCAATTTGAATAGGGTCACGAAATCTAAAGGTTGTTTATAGGAATACCATGTGAAATTTTATGGTATTATAATCCATATCTATGTATCCAAGTTTGCGTCTAATAAATTTTTTAAGTTTTCACTCTTTTTTTCCTTAAGGACAACTTTCTCTTGTGTTTGATGGCATGTAAATTTAGAGTTTAGGGGATGATAGAGGCTACGAGAAGGTCTATATTGTATATATATGCCATCCCAAATGCAATCTTGAATTTTATTTTTGGATTGGGTGCTCGGTTCAAAAGTTTATTAGTCTACTGAATAACTTTTATGTATTTTACAAGTTTTGGCTGCAAGAGAACTTTTTAGCAATTAATCCTTGATTTTAATGGGTTTATGAAATTTGAGGGATTTTTAGAGGATTATTGTATGTATGTATATATATATATATATATATATATATATATATATATATATATATATATATCCCATTTTTGTGTAATTAAATTACAAATGTTGTTCTCTTTTTTGCCTTAAGAAGGATAAATTTCTCTTAAGAGATGTGTTTGATGACATGCAAGTTTGGAGTTTAGAGCCCACATAGACTAGGGGAATGTATATATTCTATTTATAATCCATCCTAAATAAACCATAAATTAATTTCATGGATTGGGTGTAAGGGTCAAAATTTATTTGATCTACCGAGTAACTTTTGACTTTTAATGTATTTTCTAAGTTTTGGCTACAAGACAAAACTTATCACCAATTATTCCTTTATTTGAGAGGGTTAAAAAATATAAAGGATGGTTATAAAATTCCAACATGAAATTTTTGTAGCTTATGGTATATATCTACATGTCCTAATTTGTGTGAAATGGATTTACAAAGTTTTCACTCTTTTTTACCTTAATAAGGACAACTTTCTCTTAAGAGGCGTGTCTGGTGATGTGCAATTTTTTATTTTGGGTATTAGAGATCAAAATAATGTATATATTGAATTTATAGACCATATTGGATGTGATCACAACTTTGGTTCATGGATCAGGTGTTTGGTTTAAAATTTTCTTATTTTAATGAGAAACTTTTGACCCATTTTGTAAGTTTTATCTACATGAAAAAAATAATTTCCAATTAGTCATCGATTTAAATGGGTTTAGAAATTCCAAGGGATGTTTAGAGGACTTACACATGTAACCATGGGATATTATGGTATGTCTCTATGCATATATGTTTGCATTCAATGTTTTTTCAAATTTCACACTCATTTTTGCCTTAAAAAGTGTAACATTTCTCAAGAGACACATCCTTATTTAAGTTGAGCAAGTGAATAAAATGTGACATTTTGTCTAATGTTGATAAAAATTGAACTAGAAGATATCAGCCAAATCATTGAAATGATTATTAAACCCCACATATATGTCATAAAACAAATGTAAAGGATAGTCCTTAATAATTCTATGAAAGAGCTTAGTCATTAATTAACCATAGTGTATAAAAATAAAACATGAATAAAATAAAGATCGAATGTGATGCCAAAGATCACCCTCATAATGGTACTTAAATTTTAGGAAATATAAAATAGGTAGATTAAGAGTGCATTATGGCATCATAAGCCAATGTTTTATGTAATACATCTTGAGGGGTGACCACATGGCTAGGTCTTTGAGACCCTTGAGTAATTTGTTTGATTTGTGCTTGCATATCTTAAAGATCTTGTTGAAAAAATGCATACTTAGATGTATAATAATGTGTATGAGTCAAAACATGATTACTATTGGTAGGAATATATGTTTTAATATTTTTTTAAAACCAATACCCATAGATAAAACATTAAATGCAGGTCAATATGATCCAATAACAGTGAAAGATACCAAAGAAGTAATAGGTTGTGTAGGAACTGTCTTGGTAACATGAATAGGAAATACAGATAGAAGCACAAAATTATTAGTAGGATGACTAGCCTCACTGCCTAATATATAATTAGAGCATCTAATATGTGGACTATAAAATTTAAAGGATCATTCATAATATTATCAGGTGTGGATTCTTTAGAAAAGTTCATATTGTTTTGTACATCAGTTAAAACATAAATCATAACATAAATTTCCTTAGGAATAATTAATATATACTTCAAGATATCATATTTATTCATAGTAAAAAGTGTGGAACAAAATTATCATTGGAAACATTAGCATTACAATCATTGGCATTATCATCGCAATCATTTTTTCATTCAAATGATGTATTTCATCATAATGAACATAATAAGGATTGTAATATGAAATGAGAGAAGGATAAAAAGTATCACAAACATTTTCCATTTTTTAATTCAAATAAGCATGAGTGCTAATCAAAGTAATTTGAATCAAATGAATTATAGTACCTCTAAATCTAGCTCTTCACCTAACATGGATTGTATTTCTAGCCTTTTTAATTGGAATAAGATGTAAACATGAGAAACTTGAAATAAGTAAGGGATAATGATTAAACATCAAGAAACACACAAAAATAATAAAATTATATTTTACAGGTGAAAACCAGACCCTAAAAGGTGAAGGAAGCAATAATCTAATTCTTAAGGTTGTGTAAGAGTATCATATTCACCAATTTATTTTAATAATTTTTGGGTTTAGAATAATTATAATTATACACTTAATATTAAAATAAAGGAAGAAGGGAAACCCATATAAATATAGTAAACTATAGGTCTAGATTTCCCTAATGTTTTGAGATTGAGATTGGAATAATTGAAGTGGTTGATAATGAAAATTCAAAACTAAAATATATGGACAAAGAGAGATGTGTACCTAAATTTGACTTACTTGGATTATGGAGCTAGTTGAGATGATAAAACATATTTTAAAATAGGAAAAACATATCATCTAGGAATTGAACTATGTTTCTATAAGAGGGATAAAATTGATAGACTATTGATTTGTAATGTCCCCTTTTTAATTAATTCATTACAGTGGACCCAAAAGCCCATTCTCATATTTCTCATGGAAGTTACAAGGGAAATAATTGTTAATTATGTGGGAGTGAAATTAAAGATAATGTATGACAATGAATTTATGGGTGGAGTTACAATGGGATGTTTTTAAAAATAGCATATCCATTATGTCCACTCTATGAAAAGAATTATGGCAGTTATAAGAGAGTGGAAGTAGCACATATTTATGGGTTAAATTTGGCAAGATGTAATAATTAATCCATGATAAATAATTAGTTGGCCTATTTTTGTTTGATAATATGGCATGAAATACATTATTATTATTTAGCATTATGGTACATTGGGATTTGTGCCCCAACCTTTATTTAAGTCATGTAGCTTCACTAGTTTGGGATTTTTTTGACAAATTTATCCATTTTATTTCATAGCTTAGGAAATCATATTAAAGTTAAAGATTGAAGGATGAAACCCCTTTGTTTTCTTGAAGGAAATCTCATATATATTTTGCATTTGCATGACAAGCTTGGTTCAGGTTTTTAGTGTGTGTTTTGAGATTTCAGGCATAGTTTTTAGAGTGTGGCACCATAATTGCCAGAGTGTGTGTTTTAGATTTATTAGTTGTGTGTGTGGTTATAGTTTATATTTTACTAAATAATATTTATATACTTTTCATATATTTAAATTAGGTGTTGTTTCCTTTCATGCATGTTCAGTTTGAGAGTTTTCAAGACCTAGTTGTGAAAAATCTGCATTATGTACTTTGCTAGTTTGATATTAAAAAAGTGTGTGAATGTTATATAGGTGTTAAAACATGCCATACATGTGTGTTATTTGGTAAAATATTTCATATATTTTTATATAAATTTTTTTTTGAGGTATTTATAATGGTATGAGAGCCCTAATTCTACCAATTGTAGGGTGAATATTTTTATTGATGATTCCTAACGAAAGAGAAATCAAGTCCCAGAGGAGAAAGCAAGAGAAATTGTACAAAGAAAAATATAGATATAATAAGGAGGATGTGTAATAATACCTAGGAAATATTAAATGGACATATGGATAGGAAGATGAATTATTCTTTGGGACTCTGGCTAAACTTAATCAAGGATGGGATAACTAGGTAAATCTCTTGGCATAATTATAGCAATCTCAAAATTCAAAAAATATAGAGCCCACAAAGTATATCAAGGAGAAGGAAGTAAATATACAAAAAACCAATTTTTGATCAACTCCATACCCAATCCATATATGCCTATGTTTTTATCAAGAGAGGAAAAGGATCCTGAGACCCCTCCCATTGAGGATATTGACAATTTTTTTAAAGAATACCAAGGTAAATCTGAAACATTCAAAAGTACAGTTACCTTTATGAATTACATATAAATCCTTGGAATAATAACTCCTAGAGTAATAAAATATAATGAAAGTAAAAATTATGATAAAAAGGGGTTACAAAAAAAGGTAAATAAATTAAATGTGCCTACCTTTGATGATAACAATAAAATATATGCTTGGGCTTGGCTACAAAAATTTTAGACTTACTTTACTCTCAG
This sequence comes from Torreya grandis, assembly GCA_037957365.1. Taxonomy (NCBI): domain Eukaryota; kingdom Viridiplantae; phylum Streptophyta; class Pinopsida; order Cupressales; family Taxaceae; genus Torreya; species Torreya grandis. The sequence continues at coordinate 2,364,432 of JARHVA010000241.1, read as the reverse complement.
CCCTATGGAGGAGGAAGATGCCATAAATTTTTCCACATTTAATTTAGAAGGCATTACATATGATTGGTGGCACCATGGACTGGTCACACAAGGGCATAACCTTGTGAAAACTTTTGATGATTTTTTCTAAAGGATTCTAGACCACTTTGAGAAAAAAGACAAGGATGAAGACTTTAGGAAACTTAGAAGGATGCAACAATAAAATTCAATGGAATCATATGTTGTAGATTTCCAACATTTTTCAGTGATGGTACCATATGTATTTGAAAGGAGAATTACTTTTCTTTTTGTTGAGGGTTTTTTGGAACCCCTCAAAGGTATTGTCAAGGATTTTACACCATATTCACTCTAAGAAGCTATTAAAAGAGATTTAACATTGGATCCATCTATATTAAAAATAAAATATTTGTCTCAACCCAAGGCACCCAAATTTGGTCAACATAAGGGGAATTAAAATAAGGGAAATCTGATCTATACTCTCAAAAATTCACACCACAACCACCTACGAGAAAGAAGGTAGATGATCAGTCCAAGAATGAACTCAGAAGGAAGAAGTTGTGTTTTTCTTGTAAGGATACATAGGAACTATGACATAGATGCCTTGGTAGGGGCCAAGTTCACTATATTGAGGTAGTATCTCAAGATGACATAGATTTTGAATCACTTGACTCACCACCACTTATGAAGGAGCATGAACCTAAGAATTTGAAGGATGAATATTTAAACACATCAATATCTCTTTATAAATCACCTAGATATCATATATTCTAAGTTTAACGAGTATTAGTTCAATAATTAATCACTATACTTATTGATAGTGGGTTTACCCAACATTTTATTGAAGCGATCTTGATAATGAAGAGGGGATTAAACTTGAATGTTTTAAATAATTCAATTTAATTATTGTTGATGGATTCTCCATTTCATGTACTAAAATAATCTAATGACTCAATATAATTATGGGTGATCATAAGGTATGTAATGATTTCTATGTTGTTGGATTAGGAGAAACTGACATGGTTTTGTGTGTACAATGGTTTCACTCTCTTAGTGAGTTCTCACATAATTATCAATCTATGGAGTTCAAGTTTAAATCTGAATGAAAAGATGTGGTGCTCAAAAGGATTTCTAATGGATCACCACAAGTGGTTACAACTAAAAAAATGGAGAGGATCTTCCATAAAAGACAAATTATTTGGGTATCAATTTGTTTGGTGATGCCTACCAATTCATCCATGGGTAAGTAATGTAATTTTCTAAAATTTAGAATATTTTGGAGAAGCATAGTGTGGTATTTAGTGACTTACCTCTTGAATTACCACTTGATAGAGGATTCCAACATGATGCAGGAGCATCATTACCCCCTTGTAAATATTAGTCTACTTTCATGTTTTGAGTCATTAGGGATTTTTTATGGTCCTAGAAAGTATATAGGAGTCCATTCTTGTTTATAGGTCTTGGTCAAATTTGAATTTGGACCACTTAGGTATTTTCCCACCTAAATGGTAATTCAAATATTTGAAATATCTTGTATGGGTTTACAAGTTTATTAATATTGTAAAAGGTCAAGATGTTATGACCTTATGTCTTAGGAGTATTTATAAATGTGTAACATTGTTTTTGTGCATATGAGAATATTAAATTAGTTAAGATAATCCCACTGTACAAGTGGGAGTTATAAGGGAGTCAAGAAGTGGTTAGGACAGTTAGAAGAGTTATTGATATAGGTAAGTGTTTATTTTTAGAGAGTCAAGTCATTCAAGGTAGAAAGAAATTTGAAAATACATATGATATAGTATATTTTAAAAATAAAGGGAGAAACCTCTATCCATCATATTTTTTTATGTACATAATTTGCTTCTAGAAGAATACAAGAGTTTTGCAAACATGGATTGTTCAATGTTCAAACTTGGAAATTGTCTTGTAAGTTTTTTCAAACTATTTTTATTAATTAATATGTTGTTATTATACTATAACTTTTAAAGGAACTCATTTTATTGACCTTATCTTAAGAAGGAATTCTATTATTTGAAATTTTGTGTACTGAGTTTTAAACCTCAAGAGGACTGTAGAAACGTTGTTTGTGAAAGGAAGGAACTGGTGGAATATTAATTGGGTACAATGATGATTTGTGAGTCTATTTTTATAATTTTTTTAAGTTAAAAATGTTTATCAATAAATTTTGAAATATATATCTTAAACAAGACACTCAAATGCTATATTGTTAGCAACAGTGTATGGATGTGCGAAAGGACTGAATTTGTAATGTATAATAAGTGAAAACCCAACATTGAGTTGCTCCTAATATTTATATTTTATTGGTGAGTTTTATTTTTTATTAATTAATTGTATAAATTTGAGTCATGTGTGAGTTTACAATCCATTTTCAAACCATACTATATACCCATGGCTAGGTTAAACATGCACAGACAGTGAGCACACAAAAAGGGGTAAAATGTGTAGCAGAGGTCTCCTAAAGAGTGGTTTTTGTTCTCATAAGGTGAATGGAGTAATATTAGACCCTTATTAACCATTTTTATATATTTTTAAGATAATATTGAATATTTAAACCCTTAAATAGTAACCACAGACCCTCACAGACTCAATCCACGTATACATTAAGGCTAAGTATGTCACATAAGTGTTGAACATAGGTTGTAAAGTGAGAAATCAGTGCTTGGTAAGGTTTCAGTAGGTTATGTATACCTTAAAATACTACCATATAAGTTTTAAAACATTTTTCATGTGTGGAAAATATTTTTGTTCCCTCTCGGGTGGTTTCCATACAAGGTAAACCTTGTCTAGGGTTTCTAAAGTAAAATGGATGTATAGAGAGATGTAACCATAAATAATTCTTATAAATTAGTGGATAGGTGGTAAATAGTATTATTAAATATATTTTAAAGTTTTATAAATGTTTTATTATTATTATTTTACTATTATAGAACCATGTGTGTAGATTTGTGCAAGACAAGCCTATTAGGCCTAAACAGGGGCCTAAAAACACCTAGAAAAGTGATCTAAAGGTATACTTAAGGATTTAAACATAGTGTAAGGATATTAATAAATAGAGGGTATCTAAATTCATGATTTTTTCCCTATATCCTTCCTTACATTTCCATACAAAGAGAAATACTCCAAAAAAGGGCTACAAGATAGTGTTTTTGTGCAGGCATAGTTGTGTAAGCATAGAGAGGAGTGGTGAAAAGAGTTGTAAATGTATAAATAGGTTCAATGAGACCTAAAATATAATTATAAATATATTATTACCCATAAAAATATCATTTTAACCTTATATCATTACATGAAAATTGAACTAGTAGGCCATTGCAAAGAAAGAGCATCTTGATAGAAAGTTAAGTGAGATAAGTTTTGTGTACCCTTTACATCATTTTGGTATCAGAGCCTAAAAATAATTGGGAATTAGATAAAAAAATGTGGTAATTAGAAGAGGTACATATTTATTGTTGATTTTTATTTTATTTATTTGATCAAGTTCATTAAAAATATGATGCAAATTATTTGAAGAGACTGCTAAAGAAGATTGTAGGGGATTGAAAGGAAATTGGTCAGGCAATTTGAAAGCCAAGAGAGGCTTGAAAAATAGATAAGGAGATAAATAATCTCAAAAATATAAATAAAATTGATTGATCAAGAATTTTATCTAAGGATAAAGCTTGGATAAGGGATGAAGTAAGGTAAAATAGACTTACTTAAGGTGGAGCAAGGTGCAATAGACTTACTTAAGAGAATATAGATGGTAGAGAGAAAGATTATAGAACTACCTAAAATAAAGGACCAAAAAATATAATAAGAGAGAGATGAGATACTCTCATATGAGCATGTACCAATACTATTTGCAAGTTTATCATATCACTTGTTATTCATTCAAGGCAAGGATAATTTAGACCACTTTATTGAGAAGGTGGGTATCTTAAGAGCATTGGCTATGTAGAGAGAAGTTAATGATTAGTTAGAGAGTACACAACATCAATATAAGGTTCATGAGGTTGAATAGGTTAAATTAATTTTATTAGAGGAGGTATAATCATCAGTAGCAACACAACAAACAAAAAATCCAAGCATTGACAAACCAAACATGCAAGTACAAGAGAGAGATTGCCGAGAGGACAAGCAAGAAAATGTTTTCATTAACTTGTGTGTTCCATGTGTAGGTTGGTTATAGGATCATAAGGAGGTGATAAATATGATGAAGTGGTAGATCAAAGTGATAGAATATGACCTCAAAGGAGGAAGCAATAGAGAGAAGAATCAAGGATGAGCCAACATAAAGTTAATCAAGCATCATAAAGGTATATGTGTCTCAAATAGACCTTGGAATTTAGGATGAGATTCCATTGGACAAGAGGAGATGACAAATAATCTCAAAGACAAAATAGTTATAACTTTAATGAAAAGTTTCATTTTTCTCCTCGATAGTATGATGCAGGTGCATCACTACCTCCTTGTAAATATTAGTCATTTTTTATGTTTTGAGCCATTAGGGAGTTTTTGTGGTCATAATAAGCCTATAGGAGTCCATGATAGTTATTAGGTCTTGGTATAATTTGAATTTGGACCACTTAGGCATTTTCTCACCTAAATGGCTAATTCAAATATTTTAAATTTATTGTATGTATTTTGAAGTTTATTAATATTGTAAGAGGTCAAGATGTTATGACCTTATGTCTTAGGATTATTTAATAATGTGTAGGGTCATTTTTTAGATTATGATAAGATTATTAAAAGTAGTTAAGAGACTCCCAACGTACAAGTGGGAGATAAGAAGTGGTTAAGATAGTTAGAGGAGTTATTGATATAGGTAAGTGTTTGTTTGTAATGAGTCAAGTCACTCAAGGTAGAAGGAAATGCGAAAAAAAATATGAAAAAGGAGATTTAAAAGAGAAAGGGATAAAACTTTGTCCATCATATCTTGTTATGTACATAATTTTATTATAGAAGAATACAAGAGTTTTGCAAACATGGATTGTTCAATGCTCAAACTTGAAAATTGATATAGTAAGTTTGTTAAAATTATTTGTATGAATGAATATGTTTTTATTGTACTGTATCTTGGAAATAAATTGATTTTCTTGACCCTATCTTAAGAAGGAATTATATGATTTGAAATTCTATGTACTGAGTTTTAAGCCTCAAGAGGACTATGGAAACGTTATTTATGCAATGAAGGAATTGGTCAAAGATTGATTAGGTAAAATGATGTTTGGTGAGTCTATTTTTATACCTTTTTGAATTTTAAAATGTGCATCAATACATTTTGAAGTATGTATCCTAAACAAGACACTCAAATCCTGTATTGTTAGCAACACTGTGTATGGACGTGGGAAAGGACTAAATTTGTAATGTGTAATAAGTGAAAACCCAACATTTATTTGATCCTAATATATATCTTGTATTGGTGAGTTTGATTTTTTATTCATTGAGTGTATAAATTTGAGTCATGTGTGAGTTTACCAGACTGTATACCCATGGCAAATTTAAGCATGCACAGACAGTGAGAATACAAAAAGGGGTAAAAGGTGTAGTAGAGGTCTCCTAGAGAGTGGCTTATGTTTTCATAAGGTGAATAGAGTAACATTATACCCTTATTAACCATTTTTAGATCTTGGGAAGATAATAGTGAAGATATAAACCCTTAAATAGTACCCATAGACCCTCCTAAACTGAGTCTGTGTATATAATAAGGCTAAGTATGTCATGGAAGTGTTGAATAGAAGTGGTAAAGTGAGAAACCAATGCTTGGTAAGGTTTCATATAGGTTAGTAAAATCTTAAAATACTACCATAGAATTTTGAAAACCTTTTTCATGTGTGGAAAATATTTTTATACTCTCTCAGGTGGTCTGCAGACAGGGTAAACCTTGTCTACGGTTTCAAAAGTAAAATGGGTGTATAGAGAGATGTAATGATAAAAAATTCTTATAATTTGGTGGATAGGTGGTAAATAGTATTATTAAATATATTTTAAGGTTTTACAAAGTTTTTTTTAGGTGTTCATACTATTAGAGGACCTTGTGTGTATATTGGTGCAAGACAAGCCTAATAGGCCTAAACAATGGCCTAAAAGCACCTAGAAAAGTTATCTAAAGGTAGACTTAAGAATTGAAACTTGGTATAAGGATATTAATAAATATAAGGTTATTAATAAATATAAGGCATCTAAATTCATAATTTTTTTCCTCTACCTTTCTATACATTTTTTAACAAAGACAAATACTCCAAAAAAAGGCTATAAGTAGTGTTTTTGTGCAGGCAAAATTGTGTAAGCATAGAGAGGAATGGTGAAAAGAGTTTTAAATAGATAAAAATATTTAATGATACCCTAAAATATAATTATCAAGACATTAGTACCCATAAAAATATCAAGTGAACCTTAGATCATTACATGAAGATTGAACTAGTAGGTCATTGCAAAGAAAGAGCATCTTGATACAAAGTTAAGTGAGATAAGTTTTGTGTACCCTCTGCATCACAACACATCATAGAGTTGGGGTCAGACATTAATCATGTCATGACCAATCCTTACCATCACCAAATAATGTATATATAAGAGATATAAAAGGACATAAAGGATCACTTAGATATGGGTCACATTAAGCCTAGATCCAACATGTATGCATTTAGAAATGCATCATGTTTATAAATCAATCCTAACATGGAGAAGATAGATCATACCATACACTACCGATTGGGGACACATTTGTTAAGTGGGAACATGACCAATATGGGGATCCACTAGACCTGATTAGGGTATCTCTTACCATAATACACTATGCCAAGGAGGGTTCCAAATACTCTAGTCAAGCACAATCATGCAATAACCCTAAGGGAGTCCTATGTTTTATATCTACTAAACTAATAACAAGTAAATTAAAATCTAATCTAGTGTTCACCAAAGCTTGTGGCACAATATGAGGGGCTAGAAAACAATCAAAACATGTATATGATAATTTCAATTAATATATGTATGAGAAAGACCCTAGCACATGGAATAAGAAGAGTCATATTAAACGAGGCCAATACTTATGCTACTTATATCTACTAAAGAGAGGAGCAAAGCTAGAGAATGCTTACCTAGAATGATGAACACATCAAGACTCAATCTCTCCCTTATCCAAATGGGATTTACAAGAGGTTGTTTTGTTTTGTAAGGGTCACTAAGAAAGGCCAAAACATCCAAGACTTTTCCACAAGACTAGATTCTCCAAGTATAAACCCTAAGCTAAGACTCCTTAAGTAGAATGGTGGATGAGTAGATTGTAAATAAGTGCAAGTAAATAATAACTCTTGATTAAATATATGAAATAATAATTAAATGATATTATATTTATATGTAGATTTGACCCGTGACCCTTCTAAAAATATTGACTGACAGGGTCAACCTAGTCGACCTAGCACAATTTCAGACAATTATTCACTAGGTTATGAGCTAGGTTGGCCAAAGGCCAAACTAGTTCCTAAGTAAAAATATCATGAAACTATATAGGGTCAACCCAATAAACCTAATATATATGACTAACAAAAGGGACTTAAGGTGAGGAAAAGAGGGATGGAAATTGGGAAAAGATTGGAGGAGTGTGCAATAAGGTGAGGAAAAGAGGGATGGAAATTGGGAAAAGATTGGAGGAGTGTGCAAAGGAGGAGTAATAGCTTAGGGAATGTTTTTAGGAGATATTTGGATTGGTAATATGTGTCAATAAGAGATAACAATCTTGTGAAGCACCAATGGTCTACCCACCCCTTTCCCAATGCACCCCTTAGGGTGTGCACTTAGAGAGATTGAGTCTCGACTAGTTCCTACAAGATGTAAAGCATCAATATTTGATAAAAATTGAAAATATTATGTATATACATATACCCCACTCAAATCTCATCATGTGTCATTAAGGTGCAACAGGGGATGGTGCTTCAAGAAAGAACGTAAGACACATAATGTTGATGCTAGAAAAAAAGTTACAGTAATTTAAAGCATAAAATAACTAAAAGTAAATGATTGAAAGGGAAATAACTAAAAAAATAAATGCAATACATACCTTGACTTACCTCTATTGTTGGATGGTTTTATATTGTGTTGTTAGTTTTGATTATGTAGGGTGTAGAGATTGATTTTGACAAACCCAAGAATACAAAACTAAAGAGTAAAAACAAACAAACATAGGAAAGTTAAGATAACTTATGTTATGAGAATGGGATGTAATTGTAAATTTGGCAAGTTGGGGTGAAAAGTGCTATGTTAGACCAAATAACCAATTCAAAAACAAGAGTAAATTAGGTAACCAAAAATCCACGGCTACTAAAGACCAAAACACTCAAATAAGTAAGCCTTAAATAAAAAATGCAAACTCACCAAGTCAAACCAAGGATACATGTCAAAAATAATGGTAATCAAACATCGATGTAAAAGCAATAATAAAATGGTAAAACAACATTGATGAGTGAGAAATAACAAGCCTTATCTCACACATCAATGGAAAAAATAAATGCATAAAAAGGGAAAACAACATAGTTAAGTGAGAAGTAAAAAACCAACCTCATTCAACAATGGAAAAATGTACAAAATTAGGTGTCCATGACATAAGGGTAGTACAAAAAATGACAAATGGTAAAAAGAGAGCAAAATAAATCTATGAATATAAATGTATGGTGTAAATAAAGTAATCCATAATTACTCACACATGTTGTTTTGTTCTAAGGATAGATAAAACTAAAACAAATTAGTGTTATCATGTTTTTAAGAGGTAAAGAAGAAGGGAAAATAGATCTGGAAACATAATTTTCCTATCAAGGGGGGAAATGAAATGGGTGGAGGGGATAATGAAGGAAAAACTAAGGTAGAGGAACTCTTTATCAAATTTAAGACACTCAAATTAGGTTTGTCAAAATAACAGGACTTTTAACCTTAAGGACTCTGAAGAAATGCTCTTAGCCACAAAAGTCTTAGGTCAACAAATGAAGTATGTAGATCATCGCATGAAGGCTATATGCATGAAAATTAAAATATACCTGCCTTTTCAAAATATGTTCCCCATTCCTCAAGACCCCTTATAGATTCATCAGTCTACTATAAAGATTGTGTACTTATGTGAGAAAGTAGGTAGTGTAGAATTATTTTCTATAAGGTTTGTTTTTTTTCTTAGGGCTCTTGTTTTCTTTTTATGACCACAAGCAGCATTCTATGTATCAGGACCAAAATAACTTACGTATATAACCTTTCATGGAGTGTATCCACATGTTACTTCGACACTTTTTCTAGCTCAAAAGAGTAGAGAAGAACCTTCATATTGTGCTTGATGGACACGTAGTGCAATGGTGGTTCCTTTTTCTAAAATTAAAGGTCCTGATAGCGAGTCAAGTGGTAAGCATTAAGCTTCGTGGAGTCCCCTTTTTGGTAAATATTGGTAAAAGTTTTTGAGATTCAAATGAACATGGTTAATTCCACTTGTCACCTCAATGCACCCTCAAAAGAAAAGAGTCTTTTTAGAACCTCCATTGAGCATGAGACTGATACATGGTTAAATGATGTTTTATGTTGAGTCAAGAAGTAGCACGAGAGTATGAAAATTGAAGGGTATCCACATGTCATCACTACACTTATTTCATTCAAGTTAAAAATTTGAAGACCTCCCATTTGTGAAGGCTTCCACTTGTAGCTTGTGGATAGCAAATAAAGGATCAAGATTTTGGTTAGGATCTTTGGATCTAATGGTGCAGAGCCTCTAAGAGCTATTAAAATTAAAAGCTAAGCAAAGAGTGGGAAAGAGTCTTAGTGACTCCAAAAGGGTGTGGAAGCTTCCACATGTCCATGTTTGGGAAGACTACATGATAAAGACAAATGATGATCAATAGTTGAAATGGAGTGAGAGGGATAGTTATCAAAATTGATAGAAAAGGGGCCCAAGTGGTTTAGCTTCAATGGCATGTATTTTCTTAGATCCAAAAATTGTAGACAAGTAATTAAACCTAGACAAGTGGTAGAGACTCACATTAGTATTTTGTGGGTTATAAGTAGCTATAAATAAGTTACCTAAAAGGAGTATTTTTTTCATCTAGATTATATACAGAGTTTTGGAAGCTATTTTGGTGGAAGCATTGGACTACCTTAGCAGTTACCTTTCTTAGGAGTGTGAAGATTTTTTTTTATGCATTTTGCCTTACATACTGTGTTCATATATAAATAGAGAGTGGTGTTCTATGAAATAATAGTCTACTTTCAGTATTTCTTCTCATTTTTTCCTATAAGCCTTTTGTCAATTTCACAAAATTATTGAGATTATTAACCATGTTTCATACTTTATAATATTTTCAAGAAAAACTATTGAAACTAATACTGTGCTGTTAGAAATAGATGATGATGATTCAAGTTAGTTTTATAAAATGAGCCATTGGTTAGTCTATAATCTTTGCTGAAATTATTGATCATGCTTTAAGCTCTTTAATTTTTTAGTAAACTCTATTAGTAATCTTCACAGTGTTGTCTAGTAAAGGAACCCAAATCTTAATGTATCACCTTAGTGGTTTAAATAATCTTTATGTGTTGTTTTCTCTCCCTTTACACCAAATCCCAAGAGAAGAGCCAGATTCTTTAAAATTTGGAGGTTGTTTTGAGGGTCAAATCCCACATATTTGAAACTTCCCACAACTCTAGTGATTAGTTGCAAAATTAAGCATCAACAATTTTTATAGCATGCTCGATGGGACCAAGCTAATATTGTCTAGAAGTGAATGAGAAGACATCCTTCAAAGAGGGAGAATCATGGTTTAATTACAAGATCTCAATTTTCAATAAACCCATGACTCTTAGTAATACCTTTGGTGACTAATTTAAGAAGAAGGCTGACTCAGTAAGTTGATTTTGGAGGTCAAATGGCTATTTAGGTGCCACTTAGAAAAATTTTCAATTAGAATGGTGGAATTCCACTTATCCTATCAATGCCTCTTGATACATGGGATCCCATTCGAGCTGATGCTCTAAAATCATTATACAAATTCACTAGAGAGGACTTTAAGACTCTAGTAGAGCATCTTCAAGATGTGGATGATGTATGTACTATCCGCTTTATTACACAACAAAATGTAGCCTTGAGACTACTCGCTACCTCTTTGAAGGGAAGATCTGTTGACTAGTATATATCTTTAGCACCTAACTTTATTACAAATTGGGACCAATTGGGAACTGCACTATATGGTAGATTCAATGAAAAGGGAGATATATCATCCCTCTTATAGTATTTAATTACTATTAAGAGATCCCCCTAGGAAATAATGACCAATTTCAACACTAGATTCCAGAAGACATGGCAGAGAATCCCAATCTTGGATCGACCACCTACAGGTATGGTGACTGTTTTTTATCTCAAAGATTTTAATTATTATATCTTAGTCATGATTCAGTCACTAGGAGGGAAAACTCTTCTCGATGCTTACAAACTTACTATAAGAACAGAGAATAATTTGATAGACATCAAGAAATTACCCCTAAGGCCTCTTATGCCTATGTTTCCCAAATTATCCCTCCTAAATTAAGGACTTCCTAGTAATTCCCAAGCCAATCCTTATTTATATGCCTTCCCTTCATCTCAAGAAACACCAGTCATAGCTACGTCTTCTACCTCATCAGAGATGAATGATGTCAATAAAATCCTTAAAACCTTCTCTAACAAAATTATCAATCTTAAAAGGAACCAAGCTTCACACCAATGACCTCCTTATCATGGTTTCTAGGGGAATAGACCCCATATCAATCAAATCAATACCAAGTGACTCAAAGATAAAATTCTTCATAACCACCTAACCAGATCGTCCCTTTACCCCCACCATTTTAGATGATTTCACCAAGCTCAGGCAAAGATCTAGTCCCTAGCCAAAACAACTTCATAGAAGAAACAAATGCGTGGTACTTTCTTTTTAATTAATCTCACATGCCAAGATATTTCCCTATGGGAAACCTACAACAAAGAGTAGCTGAACAAAGAATAATGGGAACCCAAGAAATGACCTCATTCAGACCATACCAGTCACCTAGAATTTAAAATATAGACATGACTGCTCATATGCAAGGCACATCAATAGAACAAGAAGGAGAGATTACCCCTGAACATGCTTTATTTTCATGGATTGAATATGAGTAATATGTGTTCATTAATGAAACATCTACCTCTAAAAATGTGGTTCAGTCTGATTATCTCACATGGTCAAAGAGGAAAATGGTTGAATCTACTAAATTTCTCCCTACTATCAACATTGAATCTAGAAAGGTGTTATTAGCCCCATCTTTTCAAATCCCCAAGATAAGGTAAGAAGTTATGATAACCACTCAAAATGAAGGGGTCTCTAACATAATGGTTGAAAAGACAAGGTACACACAGTATGTGAAGGCCTAGCCCCTCATACCAATCAATGTGGTGAAATAGATAAAGAAAGTCCCTACTAAAATTAATTTATGGGATATGTTGGCCATCCATGAGCAAAAGGAGCAATTGCAAGAAGCACTAAAGGACCATAGTGAGCCAAAATGTAATGCCATAAAAGAAGTTACATCAAATAAAGGCAAAGAGCAATTGGTAGTACCTCAACCACAATAACCAACAATCCTAATGAATGCCAAAAAAAAGGTAAGGAAACCTAAACATAACCCCTTATATATGACTCTTATAGTTGGTAATAAATTGACTCACAACTCTATGATAGACTCAGGTGCAAGCAGTATAGACATGCATAAGTTAATAGTCGATGCCTTGAAGATCAAATATGAGCCATTAACTAAAGGAGTCATGCAGTCTTGATGGAAATTTGGTACAAACCATTAGGACCATTAGAAGGGCTTCCATTATAACTATATTCTTGACCAAACATAAATGTTTCACAAGATATAGTAGTTATAGACATTCCTCTTATCTTTAGAATTATGCATATCTAGAGACTTTATAGAAAAAATTGGAGGGTATATGTCCCTTGATTGGTCACATCTTAATTCTAAGAACCAAGTATGGGTCTAAAATTGAAGTGTTATCAGATCTCTTATGCAAGGAACACATTATGAACCAAATAGAATCAAGGTTTGAATCCTCCCATGTAATGATCATAAGAGAATAAGAAAGTTGTATAAAGGAATCAATACAAGAAGTTAATGAACATGAAGGTAAGAACTATTTTTCATCTTTGACATTAGAGGATCCTTTTAGAAACTTTGATTCCACTGGCTTAGGAACTTACATCATCTATGATGAGAATCTCAAAATCCCTGACAGAATGAAGAATGAGCTCACTGAAAAGGAAAGCCTCACTAAAAATTCTTTAATATGGACTCTAAATTTTGATGGAGTGAGAAGCAAGAAGAACTTAGGAGTAGGTATATGCCTCACTTCCCCTAAGGACAAAGTATCCTTAAAGCCTTACATTTTCAATTTGGTTAACTAACAATGAAGCAAAGTATGAATCTCTAGTCCATGGCCTGATTCTTTCCCATAAGGAAGGGATTAAGAATCTAAGAGTCCTAAGGGACTCAGAGTTGGTGGTCAAATAAATTAGAGAAATTTATGTAGCAAAAAAATCAAAGATGAGGTCTTATTGCCATAGATTTTGGGACTTGATCAAAAGTTTTGATGGTTTTCAACATTGAAGTCATCCCAAGAACTCAAAACATTGAAGCAGATAGAATGGCTCAAATTGGATCCTAATTTGATCTAATTAAAGACCTGCTAACCAATAAAGAATCCATGAAATTAGTCATCTAACCTATTATCCCAGATAATGTAGATAATTTTCAAGTCTTTGAGAGTGATCAACAAATCATATTCTTTCTATAATAGTTAGGAGAGTTTGTGGACCAATTACAACCTAAAATTGAAGAGGCATATGGTGACTAGATCATATAATTGAGATCTAATAAGCTTCCAAAGGGGTTAATAGCCCTTGAAAACTTGTTTGATCCTAATGATGTAAACATAGAAAAAATAAAGTTCATGGCAAGTAAATAGGACTATTCTAAACTTGAAGTCTCCAATGGGAGAAAGTTGAAAGTAGGGAAGGTGACCACTCAAAAGAAAAGAAAAAAGATTGGTGGATTTATGTCAAAAATATGATAAGGTAATGGCATGGATGTATAAGGATCTTCATGGTTACAAGAAAGATATTATCCAACATACTATTGACTTAATTAAAGGATCAAAGCCTATTCGTCAAAGATCAAAGAGCAGTCAATCCAAGGATAGAGTCTCTCGTGGAAAAAGAACCCAAGAAATTACTGGAGTCTAGGATTATCTTCCCCATCAAGCACTCCACATGGGTTTCTAACTTGGTCCTAATAAGAAAAAATAATGGAGAAACTAGACTCTATATAGACTTTAGGGATGTCAATAAGGCTTATGTTAAAGACCACTACCCCTTACCCTTCAATAGAGCAGATTCTATATACCATGGTGGAAGCAAAGAAGTTTTCCTTATTAGATGGCTTCTCAAGTTATAATCAGATATGGTTAGCTATAAGAAGATCAAGACAAGACCACTTTCACCACAAAGTGGGGAGCTTTCATTTATGCCAAAATGTCATTTGGACTCTCAAATACAGGGGCTATATTCTAAAGAGCTATGAACATTACCTTTGGGGAATTAATAAATCAATCAATTTTGATTTATCTTGATGATCTCATTATCTTCTCTAGGTTGGGTGAAGGATTATTTTGATCAATTAGAGGTTATTTTTCAAAAGCGTCAAGAATATGGGATATCTTTGAACCCAAGGAAATGTGTGTTTGGAGTACCTCAAGGGAAATTACTCAAACCCATTATCTCAAAAGAAGGGATCTCGATTGATCTAGAAAGGGTCAAGGCAATACTATATTTATCCCTATCAACAAATAAAAAAGTGGTATAATCTTTCCTTTGGTAAGATTAAATTTGTAAGTAGATTCATCTCAGACTTTGCCAGAGTGGTTAGACCCATCACCCTGATGCTAAAGAAGGATCTTAGATTTAAATTGATGGTTGAGGGGTGATACAGATTTTAAGAGTGTCAAAAGGGCAACTGCATCTACCCCAGCCCTATGCAACACTGATTTCTTAAAATATTTCATCATGTATGTATATGGAGGAGAACATAACATAGCCTCAATATCAACCCAAAAGGACACAGAACAAGGGGAATATCTGATTGCCTTTTTATCAATGACTCTCTAGGACTATGAATTAAGGTATAATTTTTTTGAGAGGCAAGCCTATGATATTTTTAAGGGGCTCAAAAAATTTAGGCACTTAGTTACTAGTAACAAGATCATAATATTCATAACACATTCAAGTGTTAGGGAATACATAATGGAGGGTGAAATCATCAAAAATAAAG
This sequence comes from Torreya grandis, assembly GCA_037957365.1. Taxonomy (NCBI): domain Eukaryota; kingdom Viridiplantae; phylum Streptophyta; class Pinopsida; order Cupressales; family Taxaceae; genus Torreya; species Torreya grandis. The sequence continues at coordinate 2,349,075 of JARHVA010000241.1, read as the reverse complement.
ATCCAATTGGATAACTAAGATATTGGAATATGATGTTCAAAGTTAATCCCACTAAATTAGTAATAGGTTGGGGTTTGTGTCAATACCTTGCTCAAGATTCTAAGACTCTAACAAAAGAACTTAAAGTTAAGGATACTATACTCAAAATATAAGAGGATGAGTTAGAGTTTTAGGTGACTGATAGGGTTAATTTCATAAACACTAGCCAATATCCATGTCATCTACCCTACAAAAAATAAGGTATTATTGATAGCAAGGGTCTAGATTTGTTCTAGTAGACCTTTTCCTTTTTAAAAGAAATTTTGATGGGATCATTACTCAGATGCATAGAGGGAGAAGAAACTAGAAAGGTCTTACATGAACTACATTATATAACATGTCTAGAGGCCATTTTTCTACAAGGACCACTAGCTATCAAGATACTCCAAGCAAAGTTATTTATAGCCCACTATGTTTTTGGACTGTCATACTATGGTTAGTAAGTATCAATCTTGTCAGTTTTACATAGGTAAGAGGAGAAATGTTGTGTTTCCACTCAACCCTATAATTTTTGAAGAGCCTTTCGACTCAATGGGGCTTGGATTTTATTGAGATGATTAACCCAATTTTAAGCATGGGGCACAAGTGGATCCTTACTACAATAGATTATTTCACAAGGTGGACTCGAAGCAATTCCCATTAAAGAAGTAATAGAGAACGTGATATTGGATCTCCTATAGGAAATCATAACTAGGTTTGGACCTCCTCACACTATTACATTTGACAAGGCCAAGGCATTCTTAGGGTCCAAAGTGTCTGATTTTGCATTAAAAAATGGTACATACCTAAATACTTCATTGAATTATTACCCTCAAGGGAATGGTTTGGCATAATTGACTAACAAGAACTTGATTAGACTCATAAAAAGAATGGGAAATGAACACAAAATAAGATGGCATGAATACATAAAGATGGCTTTATGGGTAGATCGAATAACACCTAAACAAGTAATAAAGACCACTCCGTATGAGTTGGTATATATAAAAGAGGTAGTAATGCCTATTTCTATCAAAATTCTAGCCTTGCAACTAATAAATCAAATAGAGGTTAAAGAAAATGGTCCAATATAGGTTAGACTAGCAGAATTGTTGGAGATTTAAGAGAAAAGAGAATCAACACATGAGTCAATGATGAGTCAATAAGCAACTATCAAAAGTTGGTTTGATAAAAAAAAACTTTAGAGCTTAATTTTAAAAATAGTTCTTGGGTCTTGAAATGGGATGCAAGAGTAGCTAAGCCCAAAAACCATGATAATTTTGATTATCTGTGGATAGGTCCTTTAAAAATCACTTCTTGTAAACAACGTAATGCTTATGAATTGGAGACAAAGGGAGGAGAGCCTTTAGATATTCTTATTAATGAGATTTTCCTTTAACTCTTCATATAGGAGTCTCATGTGACTATGTATCATATCTAGGATAGTTTCCTTTTATTTTCTTGTTTTGAGGTTGTTTACCCACGTCTTTTCTTTTAAGTTTTATTTGTGCATGTTAATATTAAAGATCCCTAAAATCCCTTAAGATTTTATCTCCTATGCATATCTAATGGTTTCCCAAGGATCTTAAATGTTAAAGTTTTAAATTTTGAATTGAGATATTCAAGATTTGTTTTTGGTGGCTTGATTGTAAGTTTTAATGAGACATGACTAACCATCAAGGAAATTTATTAATCTCTCTTGCAGAGGCCATGGAGTTTAAAGAGAATTTTACTCAAAGTCAAGTGAGGAACTAGCATCTAGGTCAATTCAAGCCCAAGAAGTGATTCAAGGAGCAGCAAAGAGTGTTTTTAGAGACAAAGGGTTTAGGAAAATGGCCACCATAATTCCACCATTGAATTCATATGCTTTATCTCTTATGTATCCCAAAACTACATAACTAAGAACTAGAATAGTGCTTAAAGGTGTCTCTAGGGACTCTTCCCTCATCCTTGATTATGCAAATGATATTTTTGACCCTATTTTTTCAAAAAAGACTAAGACCCTCAGAGAGGTGGTACATGTCAAAATACTAAATCAAAGGATGACTAAGACCTTTATCATGAGGATTTGGACCTCAGGGTTGGCTCAGTATTTGGTACCCATAGTGTACCCAGTGCACAAAATTATAATCCCACAACTATGATAATTCAAAAGGGATTAATCAAGGTAGTAATCACTCCCTAGGCTATCCATGACATGTTATTTCTACATCATGACCCTTTTGTTATATTTTATGACATGGTTCAGTTGAGGCATGTTTGGTCCCAAGTACACTAGCAACAGGCATTTTTAAATAAAGAACTATGTCTTATTGAGAATAGTACTCAAACTCTACCCCTACCCTTTGCAAAAGATAGGTTATCTCTAGACTCCTAGAATGTATGTTTAATGATCACCTTCATTTTTGGGGAGAATAGTGATGGAATGGTGCACGACTGGCAACCATTTTTCATATGAATACTATCTCCAGGTCAACAGCATACAAGTTTGATTTTTCCAAGCATATTTCCTATTCCATGAGCCAATAATTGGCTAATTTCAATGTTCACCCTACCTTCAGGTATTCCTCATATTTGTTACACCTTATTTTGTATCAAACTACCCAATTTTTCTAGCACCATATGAATTGACTCTATGGGACTTAGAAGCGATAGACCCCCATAAGGTTATCCCTGTGTCTGCATGGACTCATATGTTGTTAGAGTCATCAGATCCCTATGAGTTTGCTAAGAATTCTGTGGCACCACTAATGGGAGAAATGGATTTAGAGGGAATAAGCAATATAATGAATGACTCAATTAGGGTCATCTTGTCTGATGCCTATCACACCTATGATTTATTTTTTGGGACCCATCATTATTTCATTAGGGTTCATTGTTTTGGGGAGGAGTCATTTATGCTTCCCAAGGTTCTATCCAGTAGAATAGTGGGATTGGAAGTGGAACGACAATTGGTATTCATTGACTCTAAGTTTGGAATGGGAAGGAAAAAGAGGGCTTTCCATGACATCCTATTGACTAGGTGTGGGATTACTATTGTAAAGAGATAGGTAGACTTTATCTTAAATAGGAAGATGGCCACTTATGGGCTAGTTTTAATTGAAGATCTATAGAGGTATGACCCAGATGGATTCATGACCTCTTATCTTGCCAAGAGTAAATTCCATGTTCTTTTCAGGCATGAGAGTAGAAGGTTTTTTGAAAATAGGAGGTCTTCAAGGAGAGATACCCCTAATTTATATGTAGAGTGATCGGATTTCCCAACTGCCATATGGGAGTCTTTTTATCAACCCACTCACACTTTTGACCCAGCAAAGCTCATGTCTAAGGCAATGAGACAAGCTTTACTCAAGATGGATTAGAGTCAAGAAAAAATAACCACCTACTAGAGGTATAGGCAATAGATTGGTGAGTTATCCCTAAGTTTTGGGATGAGTCTCATACATCTTTGGTTTTTAGTCTAGATGTTAGTGAAATCCCAAAACCTCAAGAGGTAGAGACATAAACGGTGGTACACACTACTTCAATCTAGACACTTCCACTTAGTGTAGTAGAAAAGCAAAAGGATATCCAAATCCTTACAGTGGTGGCCCCTTTAGATACCCTTCAGGTAGCTTCTTTTGTAGAAGAAGTATTGGACTCATCTCAGTTGGCAATGGTCCAAATAGTAGGAGAGGATGCCTCAAAGATTCTAGAGAAAAAGAAGTGAAAGCTAATGATTTTGAAAGGAGACAAAGAGAAAGAGACACAAATTACCTCATACATGTCTCCACCTCAATCTCTAATTTAGGATTTGTTAATGCCACCCTCTTCTCATGGCTTAGCACACTCAGCCTTCTCAACTGTACCTACTCAATCATTAATGCCATCTGGTTCTCCTTTCACTCTCACTTCTCAATAATTGAGTTTTCCAACCTTTTCTCCTAGGGTCTTGAAAAAATCATGCCTTTCACAAGATCAACCTGAACAGTCCATTAGTGTACCTTATGGTTTACCCCATGGGTCTCTTTTTATAGGTGGTATTATGGCATCTCCCTCAAAATTCCATGCCCAATTTGACTTGGAAAAGAGGGCTAGAGAGGCTAGAAAAGAGAAGCAACGGAATAAAGAAATGAAGTCTATGGCCACATAATAGATGTAGTCTTTTTATGAACATAAATAATGTTCCCTCAATGTTGCCCACATGGTCCCTAATGTGAGCAAGCCAGTTGAGCAAATGTAGATCGATGATTACACAGTAAGTGCAGTGGAAATGGACCTAACCCAGTTTAGGCCATAAGATAAAGTGGAGTTAATGAATGAGACTACTACTATGGTAGCCAAATATTATTTAAAGATCTCAAACTAGATCTAAAAATAAAAATTAGGCTTAACTCAAGCCCAAAACATAGTAAGTTGCTTAAGCCTAGAGCTTAAGGCTAAGGACAAAGTAATTGCCCAACTTAATAGTGACCTAAAAGGGGAAATATCCAAAGAAGTTTTGAAGACTTCAAAAGAAAAAGTATCCACACTCTAAAAGGAGCTTAATTCAATCAAAGCAACTACCTCCCTTTTGGAGCAAGAGAAGATACTCTTAGAGACATAAATCAATGATAAGGCAATAGAGGCATCACAACTTCAGTAGAAGCTAAATGCCATGGTAGAAAAAAGGACTAGCTTGTAGGTTAGGTGTAAAGTAGTAGAGGAAAAGGCCACCCAATTGGCCCAATAGTTAGCATAGAAACCTAAGGCATAGGTATTTTCAAAATGGTAAGGGGGATTTATGTTTCTTACTACCAAAGGATCTCCACCGATGTTACCCAGCTTAGGCCTACACTTCGATTCATATCTAATGCACAAAAATTATGATTAAGGGTGGAGTCCTATATCAATAAGATCTTATTATTAGTTTCATCCAAGGTTATTAAATCATAGCTATTAATTTAGAAATTATATGATGCAATGGAAGAGACCCTTTAGCCAGCTAGAGTCACCAATAAGAGGATAGTCATAGGGAAGGTCAGTGATATTCTGAGCTATAATAAAGCCACTTTTAAATACAAGAATCTACTAAATATCTTAAAGGAAGGGGTTAAAGGAATGAAGGGACACATTAAAGGTTTGGTTCATTTGGGACTCCCTTCCCATTTCTTCAATGACACCACTATCCTAATGGAAGACCAAATATAGAATCTACTAGTCAAGAAGAAAAATGATCAAACTATTTTTTAGCCTTTAAATGACTCTTCTAGTGTCATTGAGGTGGAGTTAGTTTTGGCTCTAATGACCAAACTGGATTACCAATTACATTCTATGGTTTAGGGTTTCCAATCCTTTTTGCATAAGAAAATCATTGAGTTGGATAGAGATTTTCAAGATCTACAAAAGTGGGAGTACCCGATATAGGTAGAGTGAATTGGGTACCAGACGTCACTACAAAATCTCTAAGGGAAATAGTGACAGGAACCACAATTTTGTTTTTTTGGTTAGACAAGGCTAAAGTTTCTTCCATGTAGGCACAGATCCCCTGGTGAGTCATTATAAACTATAGAATTATTTTCTACAGTGTTTTTTTTCTTAAGGCTCTTATTTTATTTTTATGACCACAAGCAACATTCTAAGTATCAGGGCCAAAATAACTTAAGTATAGAGCCTTGCATTGAGAGTATCCACATATTGTTTTGACACTATTTCTAGATTGAAAGAGTAGAGAAGAACCTTGATCTTACACTCAATGAATAGGTGGTGCAATGCTGGTCCCTTTTTATAAAAGTAAAGGTCCTAGTAATGAGTCAAGTGGTAAGCATTAAGCTTCATGGAGTCCCTTTTTTGGTAAATCTTAGTAAAAGGTTTTGAGATTCAAAAAAACATGGTTAATGCCACTTGTCACCTTGACACTCCCTCAAAGGAAAAGAGTCTTTTTAGAACCCCATTAAGTGTGAGACTGACACATGGTTAAATGGTGTTTTATGTTGAGTCAAGAAGTAGCAAGAGAGTATGAAAATCAGAGGGCATCCACGTGTCACCACTACACTTATTTCAATCAAGGCAAAAAGTTGAAGGCTTCCCAACTTGTGAAGGCTTCCACATGTATCTTGTAGATAAAAAAGAAAGGATTGATGGTTCAATTATGATCTTTAGATCTGACGTTGTGGAACCTCCAAGAGCTATTAAAATTAGAAGCTAAGCAAAGAGCGGGAAAGAGTTTGAGTGACTCTAAAAGGGTACAGAAGCTTCCATGTGTCCATGTTTGGGAAGACTACATGATAAAGATAAATGAACATCAGTAGTTGAAATAAAGTGAGAGGGATAGTTAAAAAAATTGATAGAAAAGGGGCCCAAGTGGTTTGGCTCCAACAACATGCAGTTTCTCAGATCCAAAAATTATAGACAAGTAGTTAAACCTGAACAAGTGGTAGAGACTCACAATAGTATTTTGTGGGTTATAAGTAGTTGTAAATAAGTTACCTATAAGGAGTATTTTTTCATCTAGATTATATACAAAGTTTTGGAAGCTAGTTTGATGGAAGCATTGGATTGCCTTAGCAGTTACCTTTCTTAGGAGTACAAAGATTGTATTCTGTGCATTTTGCCTTACATACTTTGTTCATATATAAAGAGAGAGTCATGATATGTGCAATAATATTCTACTTTTAGTATTTTTTCTCATTTTATGCTATAAGACTTTTGTTAGTTTCACAAAATTACTAAGATTATTAACCATGTTTCATACTCTTTAATCTTTTCAATAAAAACTGTTGAAACTAATATTGTGTTGTTAGAAATAGATGATGGTGATTCAGGTTAATTTTATATTATGAGCCATTGGTTAGTATATAGTCTTTGATGAAATTATTGATCATTATTTAAACTCTTTAATTTTTTGGTAAACTCTATTAGTACTCTTCACAGTGTTGTCCAATAAAGGAATCCAAATCTTGGTGTATCACCTTAGTAGTTTAAATAATCTTTATGAATTATTTTCTCTCCCTTTACACCAAATCCCAAGAGAAGAGCTAGCTTCTTTAAAATCTAGAGGTTGTTTCGAGTGTCAAGTCCCACATCTTCAAAAATTCTCATGACTCTAGTGATTATTTGAAAAATTAAGCATCAACAAGTAACACCATAGAATTTATTGAATTCTCCTATTCTAATCTATTGGCCTACCTCACCCTAATGGACCTCAACTCTATGTGAGGCCAACTATGGAATTTTAACTTTGATTAGAGATAGGAGATGTGCTTGTTATCATGTCTTTTAGTGTGATTTTGACTTTTAATATTTGTATGTTGCCTTTTGTATGAGCCATTGGTTAGTATATAGTCTTTGATGAAATTATTGATCATTATTTAAGCTCTTTAATTTTTTGGTAAACTCTATTAGTACTCTTCACAGTGTTGTCCAGTAAAGGAATCCAAATCTTGGTTTATCACCTTAGTAGTTTAAATAATCTTTATGAATTATTTTCTCTCCCTTTATGCCAAATCCAAGGAGAAGAGCCAACTTCTTTAAAATCTAGAGGTTGTTTCGAGGGTCAAGTCCCACATCTTTGAAAATTCTCATGACTCTAGTGATTAGTTGCAAAATTAAGCATCAACAGGTAGCACCATAAAATTTATTGAATTCTCCTATTCCAATCTACTGGCCTACCTCACCCAAATGGACCTCAGCTCTATGTGAGGCCAACTATGGAATTTTAACTTTGATTAGAGATAGGAGATGTGCTTGTAATCATATCTTCTAGTGTGATTTTGACTTTTAATATTTGTAAGTTGCCTTTTGTATGAGCCATTGGTTAGTATATAGTCTTTGATGAAATTATTGATCATTATTTAAGCTCTTTAATTTTTTGGTAAACTCTATTAGTACTCTTCACAGTGTTGTCCAATAAAGGAATCCAAATCTTGGTGTATCACCTTAGTAGTTTAAATAATCTTTATGAATTATTTTCTCTCCATATATGCCAAATCCCAAGAGAAGAGCTAGATTATTTAAAATCTAGAGGTTGTTTCGAGGGTCAAGTCCCACATCTTTGAAAATTCTCATGACTCTAGTGATTAGTTGCAAAATTAAGCATTAACAGGTAGCGCCATAGAATTTATTGAATTCTCTTATTCCAATCTACTGGCCTACCTCACCCCAATAGACCTCAGCTCTATGTGAGGCCAACTATGGAATTTTAACTTTGATTAGAGATAGGAGATGTGCTTGTAATCATGTCTTTTAGTGTGATTTTGACTTTTAATATTTATATGTTGCCTTTTGTATGAGCCATTGGTTAGTATATAGTCTTTGATGAAATTATTGATCATTATTTAAGCTCTTTAATTTTTTGGTAAACTCTATTAGTACTCTTCACAGTGTTTTCCAATAAAGGAATCCAAATCTTGGTGTATCACCTTAGTAATTTAAATAATCTTTATGAATTATTTTCTCTCCTTTTACGCCAAATCCCAAGAGAAGAGCCAGCTTATTTAAAATCTAGAGGTTGTTTCGAGGGTCAAGTCCCACATCTTTGAAAATTCTCATGACTCTAGTGACTAGTTTCAAAATTAAGCATTAACAAGTAGCACCATAGAATTTATTGAATTCTCCTATTCCAATCTACTGGCCTACCTCACCCTAATGGACCTCAGCTCTATGTGAGGCTAACTATGGAATTTTAACTTTGATTAGAGATAGGAGATGTGCTTTTAATCGTGTCTTTTAGTGTGATTTTGACTTTTAATATTTGTGTGTTGCCTTTTGTATAGCATTTCCTTTTATTTCAAATAATTTGTCTTTTAACTTTCTTGATGGATTTTTCTATTCCTTCTCAATACGAATTTGAAAAACCAAACATGGGTGTTAAAGATGACTTTCATTTGAATACTTGGGACTTGGTTTCTAAGAGAGAGAAATTCAAAGAGCATGGGGTTTAAGAGTCTTGTAAATCTAGATAAAAAAATGCTATCTTGACTTAAACCTTGTTTTATCCAATGTGGAGTGAAAGGAAAGGAAATCAAGAGGAATGACACATAGAACAATTTGAATTAATTCAAATTGTAAAAAATGTGACAAAGGTAAATTTAAAAAAATGATACCATGATAATGAAGTGTGATTCTTTATCATAAGAATAAGGGAAATGGAGGAAAACATGCTAACATAGATTGTTGTGAAAATTTCAGGTATCAAAAGAAGAAAAAGCTAAAGTTGAGAACAAGGATCAAAAACATATTCTAAAAAGGAATGATAGGAAGGTAATTTTATGAGGAAGGCCAGGTCCTATCCATGGTCTTACACAATAACTCATAAAAGAGAAACCCATGAGGGTGCCAAAAAGCTTTTGAAAAATAAATGGGATGAGAAATATGGTATTTTGTGAGGAATGCTAGTTCCTATCCATGGTCTTACAATGAAACTCACAAAAAGAGAAATCCAAGGGATGCCAAAAAGTGTGTAAAAAGAGTATAAAAATAGAAAAGAATATGGTACATCATGAGGAATATTGAATCATATCCATGGTTTTACAATGCAACTCATGAAAGAAAGGGGAAAACCATAAGACCAAAAAGGAAGGACTAAAGGTTTGTAATAAGAGGGAACTACTGAAAAGGGAGAGATCTATGCGAGTGACCTAGAAAAAGTGTTAGATAGATGTAGATAGAAATCATAAAAACAAGGAAATATTTAAGCATAGTATTTTTTAAGGAATTGTACATTAGTGGGCTCTTTGAAAACATAGAATTCATTGGTTTGAAGGTGGTAGGTGTTTGAACCAAGAATATCCTTGACTAAATAGGGTCCCCACCATTTTTGGGTGTATTTACCTTCTTTATCATGAGTGTAGTCTAATTTAAGTACATTATCACCAACATTAAATGTGCAAATTTTTACACATTTGTTATGTTATTTTGCAATACGAGCTTTGTATTGGCAATTACTTTTGTAAAGTAGAAAGATGATGTTCATCAAGGAGATCAAGAGAATGAAAGTGAGCATTACATAATTATTCATAGAGATTAATACCATGAAGAAATATATGAAGAGAAAGAAGCTCAAAGTCTAATGGGAAAACTGATTCAAAACCATAGACTAGAGAGAATGGTATTTCCCTAGTGACATTATGTATGTTAGTCTGATAGGCCCAAAGAGTATGGTAGAGGTAAATGTGTCAATCTATGTGGGTTTCATGAATTGTCTTTTAGATAATTTTATTGAGAATTTTTTTATCAGCCTCAACTTGGCCATTGCATTATGGATGATAATGTGTTGAAAATTTGTGATTGATCTTGAATTTAACACAAAGTTTTTTGATGTCTTTGTTTTTGAAGTTACCACCATTATCAAAAATGATAGTATGGGAAACACCAAAGTGGAAAATTATTTGATTAAGGATAAATTTGGCAATGGTGTTACCAATAACATTAACAAGGGGCATAGATTCAACCCATTTGGTAAAATATTCAATGGCAGTGATGATAAAAACATGCCATCTTGGGATCAAGGTAATTTACCAATGAGATCTAAACCCCACATGGATAATGGCCAAGGAGATTTGATAGATTGAAGCTCACCTAGAGGTGAATGAATTACATCATTATGAAGTTGGCAAGGAGTACATTTTTTAGCTAATTTAATTGCATCATTTTTAAGAGTAGCCTAAAAGCAACCCATACATAATAATTTACAAGTTGTAGCATGTCTGCTATAGTGGCCACCATAAATGCCCCCATGTGCCTATTCAAGAAGAGGATGGACCTCATCTTGCATAACACAATAGAGAAAGGTACCTTCATCATTATAATAATAAAGGATGGTATGTTGAAATACATACATGAAAGCTTGTTTATGAAGGTGTGTCTTTTAATGAGAGTATAAGTTAGGAGGATAAGTTTGATTTTCCAAGAATTAAATAATATTTTTATACCATGAGCTTTTTCTAATGGTAAGATCCTTGATGTGGTAGATAAGCAAGTCTAGTGGTTGAGTTGAGGATGAAGATTTTCTTATTTGTATAATAAAAGTAGGATAAAAAAAATTGGTGTGGATGAAAGAGAGAAGCTAAAGAGGCAAGGGAATCAATAATGGAATTTTGATCTCGGGGGATAGGTTCAATCATTAAAGAGATGAAATCATTAATGAGAGTGGTTTTAATTTGATGATAGGTAATGAGATTTATGCTTTTACATTGGTAATCACCATTGACTTGGTGGAAAATAAGCTGAGAATCACCTAAAGCATGTAGGTATTGAATGTCTAAATCAAGAGCACCTCTCATGCCTAAGATTAGAGATTTTTATTTGGCCATATTATTGGTGACATCAAAGGTGAAGCAAAAATATAAGGGTATGATTTTGCCAAAAGGACTTGTAATAATGCAACCTACCCCAGCTCCTTGAAGGCATTTAACACTATCAAAGTAAAGGGTCCAAGTATCCTCAAGTAAGTTGACATTAATTTTAGGAATCTCTTCATTAACTACTTTAAGTTTCTTAGTATCAAAGGGAATAGAGGATTCATCAAAATTATTTTCTTCAATATCAAGGTAAATTTATGAAAATAATCTTTAAGAAAATAGCTTGATTAAGACCTTCAATATAAAGGATATTATCATCTGGAAAACTATCTTTAAGGGGATAAGTAGCTAGAATAGGAGTTGCAGCAAGTTGATCAGCTATGATTTCACCTTTGATAACATTTTGAGTGATGATACAAATGTCAAATTCCATAAGGAGGACCATCCATTTGCCAATCTTATTTTTGGGAAGAAAGGCTTTGGAGAAGAAGTGATGAAGGGGGTTAGAATGAATGATGACATTAGTAGTCTAGCATACCATATAATGTTGAATATTTTGAATAGAGAAATAGATGGTGAGGCAATCATGTTAGACTTTGGTATAACATGTTTCATAATCGATGAGGCCTCAGCTAATGTAATAAATGGAATACTCTCTTTTAATAACATCTTGTTGGGTAAGCATTACCCTAAATGATATAGGTGTGGAAGAAGTTGTCATGTCCCCTTTTTAGGTGACATCTTCAAACTTGATGATTAGCCTATTATGTGACCTTCGTAGGCTGATAGGATGAATAGAGGGTCTTGATGGAGCTTGGCTTGGCTTCGATTAGCGAAATTCCTATAGTTGGCTTTCATTCAGGCTCTTTCAAACACATTTGCCTGAGCTCCTATTATTTAGGGATATTTGACATGTAGCAGAGCACCCTTGTTTTGATATGGTCATGTGCAGAATCACTCCCTAATTCACCAGCTTCATTCGGTTCAAAGATCGAACATATATTGAGGGAGATATTAATATTTGATTGATTTAATCAAATATTAATTATTTGGCCTATTTTTAATTAAGAAAACCCTAATTCAAATTTAAGAAACCCTAATTAGGGAAAGCATATCTTTTTGAGGGTATAAGGGTTTCTCATGGGAGAGGGATGAAGGATTATTCATTGATTCATTGATTATTGATATTGATTGTTGCTAAGAATTCTTCTGTGAAGACTGAGCCAAGGGTTCCAAGATTCCATTTGCATTGAAGAACGTCCACTCTTCATTGTGTGTGATTTAGAGGCTATGAAATATCAGCTGATCTATTGTTGATTTGAGAGATAGCTTCATACAAAAGTTATCACAGAGGTTTACAAGTTTGGGAGATAACTTCACACAGAAGTTATCACAAGAATTTCAAGTATTTATTTTATTTAGTTTTGATTTAATAAATTATACGGATAGAGATCTTCTGTATTAGAGTCATATATCTTGAGATCAGGGGTCCAACAAATAGGGTGTGTTATATTGGTGGCTGTACGAAGTCTGTACAGATCCGCACAGAGATCGACATAGGCAGGCAGAGGCTGACAGAGACCAACATCGGCCAACGATAAATCGATGTCGGCAAAATAGCTGACCGACATCGATCGGTGTTGGCAGCATATCAATCGATGATGGCATAATAACCAACATCGGCGACTATGTTATTGACATAGTAGGCTGAGACGTACCAGATTTAGGTTTTATTCCCAATTTGTAGAATACTCAGGTTTTTAAGACTGTATTTGAATATTATTTTATATGCATGATAGAGGATATCTATTGTAATCATATAGATGAATAATAATAAGATTAGTGATTTTCCAGTTAAGAGATTTACTGTGGTTTATTTGTTTATTTGAATTTATTCTACAAAATTGTATCTTTGTTTAGAGCTTTTTGTCTTTTTATATTCCCTATTGGTTGGGGATATTACAGTGGTATCAGAGCTTTGTTCTAGTATCAAAAGGGGACATTACAGTGGTATCAGAGCTTTTTTTTCTATATTCCCTATTGGTAGGGGATATATCAGTGATATCAGAGCAAATTCCTGCCATCCTATTGGGCAAATCAGAGCCAAATTCTTGCCATCTTGTTGGGTAGACCAGAGCTAAATTCTGCCATCTTGTTGGGTAGTTTGGGTAGCTTGGTCATTGAATCAGCTAAGTAACCATGATTACGTCAAGTAATCAGGACACCAAAGAATTCTTTTGAGTTATGGCTACAGGCCAGCAACAGATGATTCAGGCACTACAGGCACTCACTACTATGGTAGAGAGGATGAACAAGAGTGCTGCTATTATTCAGAGACTATGGCGGACCCATTCCAGGACAATTGATAGGCCTACACGGCCTACGTTTGTTAAGAATGATTCAAAGGCCAACCCAGTAGCACCACCTTTAGATCGAGGGGATCTTAACGATCTATGCAAGAAAAAGCTTTGCTTATACTACAAAGGTCCATATGATGCCAATCACGATTGTCCTTTGAGGCCTAAGGGCAAGGCAAATCATGTAATATGGGCATATTGTGAGGATTCAAAATCAAAAGATTTTGAACAACAGGATAGTTCTGAGGAGTCAGAGGTAGAGGCTTCAGAGCCTAAGGCAGAGGCAATGAAGGTGACTCACCAGGATTTTGAGAGACATGTGGTCAAGATTAGTCATGAGGATTTTGACTCTCAGTTAGTTGCAGAGGATGAGGGAGCTAGAGATTGTGATGATGAGGTAGTTTCAGCAGCAACTTCTTCAGAGTTAGATGAGGATGAGTCCGATGCTGGCATTCAGAGTGTGGAGGTGTACGTAGAGGTTAGTACACTGAGTGTCGATGGTGAGTACATTCTTACAGTTGTTGCTGAGGAACATATTGTTGGGGTTGACACACATGTGCAGGATTTGGGAGTGCCTAGTCTTGATGAGTTTGGGATACCAGTTGAGTCAAGTCTCCAGATTGATTCTTCTCACACAGATGATAGTGTGGTACAGTTGGTTGTGCCACCTTTTCACAGGGATTAGTTATGGGATGGATTGGTGCCATCTTTTGTAGATGGAATTGGTAGTTGTAAGTTACATAGTCTGTAGTATCGACACATCCGGGGCAGTTGTGATTTTAGAGATTGGTTGAGTTGCATTCACCAGTTTGATTGTGGATTCCTCTTGGTTATATTTTAGAGGATATTACAGTGGTATCAGAGCTTTGTTTTGGTATCAAAAGGGGACATTACAGTGGTATCAGAGCTTTTGTTTTTTTATATTCCCTATTGGTAGGGGATATTGTAGGAGCTTGCATTGATTGTCATCAGTAGAGATCATGACTACATTTGGGATCCAGGTCGATTGATTGGTTTGTTGTTTCAAGATTGCTTGGGGACAAGCAATTTCAAGAGGGGCAAATTGTCATGTCCCCTTTTTAGGTGACATCTTTAGACTTGATGATTAGCCTATTATGCGACCTTCGTAGGCTGATAGGATGAATAGAGGGTCTTGATGGAGCTTGGCTTGGCTTCCATTAGCAGAATTCCTATAGTTTGCTTTCATTCAGGTTCTTTCAAACATGTTTGCCTAAGCTCCTATTATTTAGGGATATTTGACATGCAGTGGAGCACCCTTGTTTTGATATGTTCATGTGCAGAATCATTCCCTAATTCACTAGCTTCAGTCGGTTCGAGGATCAAACATATATTGAGGGAGATATTAATATTTGATTAATTTAAGCAACTATTAATTATTTGACCTATTTTTAATTAAGAAAACCCTAATTCAAATTTAAAAAACCCTAATTAGGGCAAGCATATCTTTTTGAGGGTATAAGGGTTTCTCATGGGAGAGGGATGAAGGATTATTCATTAATTCATTGATTATTGATATTGATTGTTGCTAAGAATTCTTCTGTGAAGACTGAGCCAAGGGTTCCAGGATTCCATTTCCATTGAAGAACGTCCACTCTTCATTGTGTGTGATTTAGAGGCTATGAAATATCAGCTGATCTATTGCCAATTTAAGAGATAGCTTCATACAGAAGTTATCATAGAGGTTTACAAGTTTGGGAGATAACTTCACATAGAAGTTATCACAAGAATTTTAGGTATTTATTTTATTTAGTTTTGATGCAATAAATTATATGGATAGAGATCTTCTATATTAGAGTCATATATCTTGAGATCAGGGGTCCCACAAATAGGGTGTGTTATATTCGTGGTCGTACAAAGTCTGTACAAATCCGTACATATCCACACAGAGATCGATATAGGTAGGTAGAGGCCGATAGAGACCGACATCGGCCGATGATAGACCAACATCAGTATAATAGCTGATCGACATTGACTGGCATCGGCAGCATATCGACTGATGATGACATAATAACCGACGTCGGTGACTGTGTTTTTGACACAGCAGGCCGAGACATACCAGATTTAGGTTTTATTCCTAGTTTGCAAAATACTCAAGTTTTTAAGACCATATTTGAATATTATTTTATATGCATGACAGAGGATATCTATTATAATCATCTGGATGAATAATAAGATTAGTGATTTGGCAGTTAAGAGATTTACTGTGGTTTATTTGCTTATTTGAATTTATTTTACAAAATTGTATCTTTGTTCAGAGCTTTTTGTCTTGTTATATTCCCTATTAGTTGGGGATATTACAAAAGTATATAGGATCAATGGTCAATCATAGGTAGGAGGAAAAATGTAGGTAGGTGAAGTAATGAATCTTTCATGTTATCAAAGGATTTTTGACATGGTTCCATCCAATCTAAGGCATTACCTTTCTTGAGAAGAGAATTGACAGAGTGGATCTGGTAAGCCATTTTAGGGATAAATCATCTAATTACCCCAAGTTTTACTAAGTATGTACAAATTTCAAGAATGGATTGAGGAATGGGCATATTGACAATAACACTAATCTTAGCAGGGTCAACATCGATGTCATAGAGAGAGACTAGGAATCCTAACAAAAATCTAGGTTTGACACCAAAGACACTTTTGTAAGGATTAAGTCTAACCTGATATTAAACAAGATGATCAAAGATGATAGCAAGATCTGATAGATTAATCTTATGAATTTTGGATTTATAAATGAGGTCATCCACATAGGTTTCAAAAAATTTATGGATAAGATCATGGAAGATGTGAGTCATCTTTCATTAATAAGTGGTTTCGACATTTTTGAGACTGAAAGGCATTTTGACATAACAATAGGTGGTCTATTTTATGGTGAAAGTGGTCTTATGTTGGTCCTCAGGGGCAATGTGAATTTGATTATAACCCAAAAATCCATCCATAAGAGATAACATTACATAACCATATGTGAAATCAATGATGGCATCTATTGAAGGTAAAGGGAAGTTGTCCTTAAGACAAGTGAGGTTAAGATTGTAGAAATCAATACAAATGTGAAAGACCATATTGATGTTTTTCTAAATGAGAAAAAAATAGAAACCCATTCAGAATAGTCCACTGGTTTGATAAATTTATCATTGAGTAATTTGATTATTTCCTTGTGACATAAGGTGGAAACCTCGGGTGGAAATTTGCTTTGCTTTTGATGCACAAGTTTGACATTAGGATAAGTAATGATGTTATGCACCACAATAATAGGGTCAATACCAAGCTTTTCCTCATAGAACTAGGTGAAAACCTCATGATACTTATCAAATAATAAGCTAAAATTATCGTGTTTGGTAGGTGAGAGTTCATGAGATATTATAATTGATCAAGGACAGGATGGAGTACCATATTCAATGCAAGTGGTTTCTTTGATAAACATGGCATTGTCATCTTAAAAGTGGTATGGTACATTAGGTAAGGTAGAAATAAGATTAGTTTTAGGATCAATACTAGCAATGAAGTTTTTAAAACAAGGGGTTTTAGTTTTATAATTCCCAAGTTTATGATGTTATTGAGTAATTTGAGATTCTCAAGTATGAAGTTTTTCAACAATAGCTTCACCACTAGGCAAGGTGGGAAGAGTACCATAATACTCAACATTACCTCAAGATTTAGAATTTGATTACCATGGTGATCATACTCAGTATGTAACTGATGAAAATTGGTTACCTTGGCATCAAGTGTAATATTTGGAGAAGGAGAAGTAAATGGATCAAAATATATTGGAGTGTTGTCAGGTTTGATGACAGAAGAAGTATTAGAGGTAATGATAGGATCCAAAAGTGGTAAAGGAGATGCAAGAATTTTTGGAGATTCAAAAGGTATAATTTTCTCTACCACCTAAGGAGAATCAAGAATTGGAGAGTTGGTATGAGTTACATAACTTTTGGGATCTAAGTCATGATTTGTAGAAATGGTATGGACATCCCAAATAAAATCATGAATTTAAGCTAACGTTTTTTTATAATCCTTGACATCCAAGTCTTAAGATTTAACTTGGGCC
The DNA here is from genome assembly GCA_037957365.1 of Torreya grandis. Lineage (NCBI taxonomy): Eukaryota > Viridiplantae > Streptophyta > Pinopsida > Cupressales > Taxaceae > Torreya > Torreya grandis. The sequence continues at coordinate 2,331,379 of JARHVA010000241.1, read as the reverse complement.
ATTATGTAATTATCATCATATGTTGGATAAATTGTGCATGCTTGAGAGTCAAGGGGAGTTTTAGAAGGTGAAATCCCAATATTATTAAATGTATGAGGAGACATGATGAGAGGATCTTGAAATAATTTGGCCACTCCAAAATCATTACAAGTGAAGACATATTCAAGTAAATAAGGCTCCTAAGCATTGCATGGAGGGGAAAAAATAGTAATCTCATCAATAAGAGGAATAATATGGTCCATAGATAATAAAAGAGGAAACCATTATGAAATTTATGGAGGTAGCTTGGTGGTTTTGTAAGTATGTTACAAATCATTAGGTGCATCATCATCAAAATCCATAAGAGTAACTTATAAATCAGGATTCATGTTGATGAATTTGGGTAAAGGAGCACTATTGATCTTAGGAATGGTAGGAATATGATACTGAGATTTAGTATTAGGAAGTTAAATACTCCATGGGTTGGGATCAGCTTCATGCATGTATCATTTCCCATTGTGAAAGAATTTAATGCATTAGCTACCAGAAGAAGTAATGACCCTCATTCTATGAGTCTAAGGGTGACCAAGGAGTATATTATAAGATAAAGGTAATTAAAAGACCATAATCTTAGTTCAAATGGTCTTAGGTTTGATGGTTAATGGAAGCCAAATATAACCAAGTGGATTTTGATTTGTTTTATCAAAACCATGATAAGTAAGACGATTTTGCTTGAGATGATCCTTATTATAATCAAGTTGTTGGATTAGCCACAAAGATGTCACATTAATACCAGAGCCTTCATCAACTAGAAATTTATGAATGAGGGTAATATTAATGGCTATTTTAATAAAGAGTGGTAGATCATCATCACAAAAAATAATTTCATCATTGATCGTATCCTCTTCAATAAATTTAATAGAAGGCTTGGAAGGACACATAGTTTCAATGGTATTGACATTGGTAGGGTGAGATTCAATAGAAGGTGGTTATTCATCTATAAAAGATGGATCTTCAATTTCTTAAAGTTATTGCATAAGAAACTTACAATGATAGGGTGAAGTATGAACCAATTCCATAAGTATAATCTTACAAGTCATAAAGTTAAGTTCTTTGAGAAAGTTCCAACGAGATTTAGAAGAAACAACACGAGGTTTAGGAGGTAAAGTAAATTTTGAAGGAATAGATGTGGTTGGACGTTTTTAAGGAAGAAGTGGTTCCTCATGGGATTTCTAAGATAGATTAATAGTTATAGTATCCTTGAGGATTTATTCTTCTAAATATGGATTCTTAGGTTTGGTAACAGGATCTTTATGAGCTAGATTTGCATGATAATTGACCTTAATAGTGTTAACATATTGAGAATTGTTATAATATTGGTCATAATTGGCATCAATGGCACAAACATCCTTGGTGTTTGGTTGATTGTTTGAAAAATATTTTTGGTTATTTGAGGTAGAAACTTTATAAGCCTATCATTTTTTAGAAGAAATGGTGTACTCTTAATGATGAAGGTTGATTATGGCTTCATGATTAAATAGGTCACCAAGCATAAAGGAGACAAAAAAATCAGTGAAACTTCTACAAGATTCATGTGAATGATCAATGTTGTCATATAACCAATAAAATATATTAGGGTCATACCATTTAGGAGGATTGTTAGGATAGGTGAAAGGCCTACATGGTGGTAAGAGTTTTTTCATTTATTACACAGAAAGTGGTGTGTGAGAAGATTGAGGGATGTCATTGTTGGCAACTCCTAGTTTGGTTTGTGGAGTATTACTAGTGGTAACATTGGTATATGTTTTAAAATATCCTTTTAAAAGTTTAATATTAGGTTTGAATTGATTCATGAGAAAGTCTTAATGTTTAGCTTGGTCAAGAGCTCCATTAAGTGTTTGGGGAGCAAAAGTTCTAAATATTGAAGAGAAGGAGTTAAAGTAGTTTTAAAGAGTTTGAATAAGTTATCATTAGTCATGTTATGGCTGGCTTTATGGGATAATGATTTCCATCTTTTGATAAATTCATGAGCTAATTTAGTGGGAGATTGCTTAGCATTGATGAAATGGCTAAGACAATTTTTAGGAAGATCATTGTGTTGAAATTATTTAGCTAAGGGATTAACCAAATCTTAAAGTTACCAAATAGAATGTTAGGTTAATTGATTGTACCATTATAATACATCACTAGTAAAGGTTTTGACTAAGATTTTAGTTGTGGTGAAGGTATTAGTTTGGATCCACTCTTTATAAAGGTTGCCAAATGCTTTTAGAAATGAGTCAAGGTCTTTAGTCCCATCATACTTGAGATTTGGAGTTATGTTAGAAATATAAATGGACACAATTAAGGGAGTAAAAGGCTCATTTTGAATATTTTGAAGCACCTTTTTATTCATTATGGGTTGAGGAATAACATTGCCTGAGGCATCTCTAAAAGTTGGAGGAATATAATTGAGATTGGCTTGAGGATGAATAGTCAGAGGTTGATTAGCCATATTAATCAAATATTGTTGAATTTACATCATTTGATTAGTGTTAGATTTTTTCATTATGTTCATTTGATGAATAAATTGGGCATGAAGTTGAGTTGTATTAGGAGGTGGGTTGGTGTTGGTAGGATCACTCCCCAAATTGGTATTAGGGAGAGGATTGTTAAAAGATGGATTATTAGTGGGATTATTGATTAAATTTGTGTCAATTGCTCTCACATTAGTTTGAAGTTTTTGAAGATGAGAAGTATCTTTGTAGGTATATAAAGGATCAGACCCATCAACTTCATCTTGAGGTGTGATTTGCACTATGTTATAGGTCATGGATGAAGGAGGGGAAGAGGTGCCCCAAGAGTGATGGTGATCTTGGGAGAAAAAGAGAGGGAGAAATGAACATCCCATATATTATCTAAATGGATTCAAACTATCCAAGAAGATTCTGATATGAGACTTCATTATGACTATAGATAAATGAACATAATGCTAACAAGAAAAAAATAGTGAACTAGATCGAAAAATAGGGAACACAAAAAATAGTCCAGAATCAACTAGGTTGACCTAGTATAGAGAGAAGGGTCTAAAATTTTTATAGAGTTGATTGGATTGGTTTAGCATAGCAAACAGTGTTGAAAAGGTGTATAGGGTTGATTGGGTTAACCTACATAGTAGATAGAGAAAGAAAAATAGCTTGTATGAGACTGTGTCAATAAGAATGACTGTGTACTAAAACAAGAATAATTTGTGCAATTCCTTTAGGAAAGAAATAAATGAAAGGAAACACATAATAAATTGGGTTAATGATCTTTATCCAATTGAGGTACATAACACAAAACCTTGCACCAATGTTGGTTAATGCAAGTTTTTACAATATAGCATACAATTGAGCAAAGAGTATTTAGTCAATTTGAAAAGGAAAAGATAACTAAGTGGTCAACCTAAATGTTGTTAAATTATTATAATATAATTTTAGATGTGATAAGAAGTTGGTTGTAATCAAGGAACTAGAAATCAATCTAAGGATAGTTTCAGGGTGTTTGGGATGAAAGGGATCTGTATTGGCAATGGTTCAGGCTTGATATCAGGGTCTACCCCTTCACTTCACACACCATAGTGATAATGGGGTTAGGTTCTTAGATAAAATATATCATTAACACGTGTTTATACTTGGATATAAAACCAAGTCAACTTCCACTTTGGTGATGAAATCCAAGTAGGTTGGCCTATGGTAGACAATTGTTAAAATGTTTGTTAAGATTTTGTGATTTGGTCATGTGTACATAAAAGAGAAAATAATGAAACTAAATAGTATATTGAAAACCACATAATTATACTATGTGATCTATTCTAAGCATGCAAACAACAAGAAATGAAAGTGTGAGCTAGTTACTAGCATATAAAGGTTAATTCCAACTTTAAAACATAGTACAGTATCGATTTAGTTGATAGTGTATGCAGAGAATATAGAATAGGGTCAATAGGGTTACCCCTATACTTTGAAAGTAAAAATATTAAAATGAACTATGTCAACAGGGTCGACCTAGCTTTCCAGATAGAATATAGAATACAAAACTACATCAATAGGGTCAACCTAGTTGACTATAAAGGGGCAATTTTAAAGACTACAAACTATAAAAAATAGGATTGTAAGGAAAGAGAGAGAAAGATAAAAAGGAACATTGGTGGGTTAGAGGATTTAGATAAGTGATATTGATGTTAAATATCTTTGATAAATGCTTGAAAATCTTACTAATTGTGTCGACTAGGTTGACCTAGATTTACAGAAGCTTTTTGTTGAGGGTCTAAAATGTATAAGGTCGACCGGGTCAACCTAATAGTCTGAATTTAATGCCTAGAGGTATACAAGGTTGATTGGGTCAACTTAGTAGTCTAGACTAGATGTCTAAAAATATAAAAACCTTAACTGTGTTGATTAAGTTGACCTAGTAACTTGAACCTATTCAAATATAACATAGTTATATGGATGCGATTGTGTGTTAAACCTACTTATAGAAGTTATAACTATGTCAATACAATCAATCTAATATTTTGAATATATGATAATAAAAATGATAAAATAATGAAATAAGTGAAATAAATCTTGCAAGGGTTAGATTCACATTGGGTTCACTAGAATGTATGCAATCAAAAATGCATCATGTTTATAAATCAATCCTAACTCTGAGAATATAAATTATACCATACAGTTTCGATTGGGGATGCATTTTTTAAGTGGGAACATGACCAATATGAATATCCACTAGACCCAATTATGGGATATCTTACCATAATACACTATGCCAGGGAGGGTTTCAAAGCCTCCAGTCAAGCATAATTATGAAATAACCCTAAGGGAGTCCTATGTTTTATATTCATTAAACTAATAACAAGTAAAGTAAAATATAATCTAGTGCTCACCAAAGCTTATGGCACAATACGAGGGGTTAGTAAACAATCAAAACATGTATACGAGAATCTCAATTAAGCTATGTATGAGCAAGACCCTAATACATGGAATAAGAATATGATTATTATTGGAAGCCAATACTTATGCTACTTCTATCTACTAAAGAGAGGAGTAAAGTTAGAGAATACTTACTTGAATGATGAACCCATTGAGACTCAATCTCTACCTTATCCAAAGGGGCTTTGCAAGAGTCTATTATGGTTTGTAAGGATCACTAAGAAAGGCCAAAGCATCCATGACGTTTCCACAAGACTAGATTATCCAAGTAGAAACCCTAAGCTAAGACTCCTCAAGTAGAATGGTAGAAGAGCATATTGTAAATAAGCCCAAGTGAATAATAACTCTTGATCACATATATGAAATAATGATGAAATGATCTTGTATTTATAAGCATAATTGACCCTGACCCTTCCAAAAATCTTGACTGATAGGATTGACCTAGCATAATTTTGGAAAATTATTCACTAAGTCATGAGATAGGTTGGCCAAAGGCCAAACTAGATCCTAAGTAAAAATATCCTAAAATTGTATAGGGTTGACCCAATCGACTTAGTATAGCTAACTGATAAAATGGACTTAAGTTGAGGAAAAGAGGGGTGGAAATAAAGAAAATATGGGAGGAGTGTGCAAGGGAGGAGTAATAGCTTAGAGAATGGTTTTAGGAGCTAGTTAGATTAGTAATATGTGGTAATAAGGGACAACAATCCTATGAAGCACCAATGGTCTACCCATTCCTTTCCTGGTGCACCCCATAGGGCATGCACTTAGAGAGATTGAGTCTCAATGGGTTCGTACGAGATGTAAATCATGAGTATCTGATAAGATTTGAAAATATTATGTTTATACATAACCTATTTGCTTCATCAATGGTTATTGTGAATAAAAAGGATGTCATCATGTGGATTTGCATTGACTATAGGGCTTTGAACAAAAAGACCATAAATAATAGATACCCCATTCCCAAGATCGATGAGCTCATTAATGAGTTTAAAGGGGAAGTACACTTTTCAAATATTGGTTTGAGGTTAGGTTACCATCAAATCCATGTAAGGAATGAGAATATACATAAGACAACATTCAAATGTCATTGTGGATATTTTGAGTTCTTGGTCATGCCTTTTGGTTTGAAAAATACACCTGCTACTTTCCAATCATGTATGAATTAAGTATTTATAAATCAATTGATAATATTTGATTTGTTTTTTTATGACATTTTGATCTATAGTAAGACTTAGGAGCATCATTTGAAGTATTTGTATGGGGTCCTTGAAATTCTAGAGTAACAGGTTATCTTTGCAAAAGAATCCAAATGTGAGTTTGGGGTGATAGAAATATTATACTTGGGCCATGTAATTAGTGCTCAAGGTGTTCAGGTAGATCAATAGAATATCCAAGCTATCTTGGATTGGCCTCCTCCCACCACACTAACATAGTTGAGAGGATTTTTTGGCCTTTGCAATTGTTATAGAAGATTTATTAATTTATTTTCATGTCTATAATCACCCTAGATGGATATTAAAAATAAAGGAGGTTTTCATGGATACAAATAGCAAAAGAAGCTTTTGAAAAGATTAAAGAGGTAATCAATTCTTGCCCTGTATTTGTTATTCTATATTTTTCACTTCCATTTATTAAAGAGTGTGATGTTTCAGGTTAAGGAATTAGAGTGGTATTATTTTAGAAGGGGCATCCCATAGCATTTTAAATTAGGAAGTTGAAAGAAATAGAGAAAGGATTTTCTATATGACAAATAAATGCTTTCCATCATACATGCTTTGGCCATGTTCCAATAGTATTTGGTTTATAGATTATTTATGGTGAAGATTGATCATAATAGCTTGAAGTTTTACCTTGGAAAATGTGACTTGAATTATAGGCAACAAAAATGAGTGAGTAAACTCCAAGCCTATGATTTTGATATAGAGGACATAAAAGGGAAAAATAATATAGTAGTTTGTGTTCTTTCTAGAATGCATACTCTACATTCTACTTCTATTATTTTAGAATATTAGAAGGTTTCAATCATGGTGGAATATGTTAAAACACATTTATTAATAACTTCCTTGATTGGAATGTGAGAGATGATAGATTTGTAATGATGGATGGCCTCATACTTTATAAAAACAAAATCTTCCTAGACCTTGAATCCAAAATGAAGGGGGATATTTTGAGAGATTTTCTTGATGCATCACTAATGAAAATACAAGAATCTAAAAGACTTATAGACACATTGGAGAAACATTATCATGGAATGGAATCAAGAAGGATGTACTCAAACACATTAGGGAATGCATAACCTATCAACAAAGCATGTCTTTCTAATAGGATTGCTACAACCATTTCATATTCCAAATCAGAAGTGGGAAAGTATATCCATGGATTTCATTATAGGTCTTCCCAAGGTCATTGGGAAATATTATATTTATGTTGTTTTGGATAGGCTAAATGAGTATGAACATTTATTTTTTATCACTTTTGAATTTAAAGCACATCAAGTAGCAAATTTATTCTTTAGAGAAGTGTTGAGGCTACATGGGTTGCCTAAAAATATTCTCAGTGATAGAGAAAATATTTTTTAGCTCTTTTTGGTAGGAATTATTTCATTTAAATAGAATAAATCTCACCCCTAGCACAATATATCACCCAAAAAGAGATGGGAAAATAGAAATTTTGAATAATTGAGTTGAACAATATTTGAGGAATTATATTTCTGATCAACAATCAATGTGGATTAAGTGGTTGCACTTGGGAGAATATTGCTACAACACCACCCACCATGTGTACATTGGCATGTCTCCATTTATGGCTTTGTATGGATATGATGCATTAATATTTTTTGATTTGGTATTTATAGATAATAGAGTACCAACAACTAGTGATTTAGTACAATAGAGTCAAGACATACTCAGATCCCTCAAAGATCATATCTAGTAAGCCCAAAACCAACATAAGTTTTATGCAGATTAGAAACACATTGAGAGGTCATTTCAAGTTAGGGATATGGTATTCTTGATATTTCATCCTTATAGGCAAACATCCATCAAAATAAGTGGTGTTGATAAGCTTAAATCATAATTTTATGAGCCTAACAAAATCATTAGGAGGGTTGGTGAAGTGGCTTATGAGCTGAAATTGCCAAAGAATAGCAGGATCCATTATGTTTTCCATGTGTATCACTTAAAAATGGCACTTATATAAATTTTCAAAACCTTAGTGTATTTTCCACCCTTTGATGATGAGGGAAATTTGATATTGGAACTAGATGCCACTATTGACACTAGGGAAAAGAAATTGAGAAACATGATCATTATAGAATATTTGATTCATTAAAAGAATCTACCTATGGAAGATGTTACTTGGGAAGGACCAGATATTTTGGAACACCCAAACTTACATTGCTTGAGGGAAATTAATTTTAGGGAGGGTTGACTTGTAATGTCCCTTTTTAATTAATTCATTACGGTGGACCCAAAAGCCCATTCTCATATTTCTCATGGAAGTTAAAAGGAAAATAATTGTTAATAATGTGGGAGAACCATTAAGGAGAATCTATGACAACACATTAATGGGGGGAGTTGCAATTGGTTATTTTTATAAATATCATATCCATTATGGCCACTCTATGAAAATATTTATGGCAATCATAAAAGAGTGGAAGTGGCACATCTTTATGGGTTAAATTTAGCAAGGTGTAATAGTGAGTCCCTAAAAAATAATTGGTGGGTCTATTTTGGTGGGATAATATGGTATTCATGCCATTATTATTATTTGGCATTATGGTATGTTGGGTTTTTTCCCCAACCCTTATTTAAGTCATGTAGATTCACTAGTTTGGGATCTTTTGACAAATTCATCCATTTTCTTTCATAGCTTGGGCACTTGTGTTCAACTTCAAGATTTGAGGATGAAACACTTTGGGTTATTGAAGATCATAGGATGAGACCCATTTGGTTTCTTGAGGGAAATCTCATATAAAGGTTGTATTTTCATGGCATTCTTGTTTTAGGTTTTCAATGTGTGTTTTGAGCTTTTAGGCATAATTTTTAGAGTGTGGCATCATATTTTCCAGAGTGTGTGTTTTAGATTTATTAGTTGTGTGTTTTGTTGTAGTTTATACTATGATATAGAATATTTATTTACTTTTCATAAAGTAAAACCATATCTTTCGATCGGGTTTTTTTTCCTTTCATGCATGTTCAGTATGAGAGGTTTCATGACCTAGTTGTAAAAACTTTGCATTATGTACTTTACTAGTTTGATATAAAAAATTATGTGAATGTTATATAAGGTGTTAAAATGTGTCATGCATGTGTGTTATTTGGTAAAATATTTTATATTTCACATATTTTTATTTAAAATTTTGATTGAGGTCTTTATACAATTATGACCTTAGATAGCATTAGCCATCGATTATGACTTAGGACATAATCAACCACTGATTGTGACCATGTGCTACCAATTGTGACCTTGAGATATGATTGTTACCTCTATTAATTTTTAGTATATTAAACTTTATATGTCACTTCATTTGAAAATGATGATCAAAAATTTATTTTTTCTTGATCCACTTAGTGTGCAAAACTCTAAAAATTGATCTAATTTGTTGTTACCATAAGTCACAAAATGTCAAAAGAATATCGAAATATGTAATATTAGTGGATTTTTAATCCCTATTTGGGGTTTTAGACACATATATCACAAAATTAAAATCAAGAATCAATGTAGTTCTAGTGTTTTTGAGTGTTCCCAATTGAAAATAAGACAAAGGACCTCATCTCCTCTTCCTAAATATTAAAATACAACTATATGCTTCTGCATGATCTTATTTTGGTATAATTGTGATTGAATAAGATATATGAAGGTATAATTGGATAAATTTGTTGATTCTTTTGAAAAAATTGTAGGCCTTTTGATAATTCTTGATCAATGTACATGATAAACTTGAATTATAAAAGATTTAGATCAAAGGAATCGATCTAAACTGACCTAGGGTGTATTTGTATAAATAGGGTTATTTAAGTTCAAATTTAAACACATACATGTGAATTTAGGCCATATAAAATAGTGATAACTAAAAATCAAGGTACATGAAATCAACCTAAGGTGGAAATAACCCCCAAAAGGAAGAGGGTTAAAATTAGTGGACCATCGATTGGGACCCAGAAAAAAGTGGTGTAACTATAATTATGACTCAAAATGATTTGGTAAATCATCAATTATGATATAACAAGGAAAATAGATGAAAATAGAGATCAAGTTGAAAAGAGGATTACTCAATAGAATCTTTGTGTTAAAAAATAATAGATTTGATGTGTTTATGAGGAGTTATAGATGATACAAGGTTATGAAGGGTGTAATGTGGATGGAAAGTGTCTCAAAAGAGATAAATGTAGATAAATATGTCACAAGATAAAGTGTGAAAAAGTCACAATTGAAATGGTATTGTACCAAAATTAGGTTTATACATATTGAAACACTTTAAGAGCATGACCCAATGTGAATAAGACATATAAAATTATATATGGTAAGTGTTTGCCCCTATATAAGAAATGTATAATATATAGACACATGGGTGTATCGCACCCAAAATTTAATTATATAATCAATGAAGCATAATAATAAAATGTCCCCTTAGATACATGGTTGAACCCATGTAAATGTAACAATAAGCATATAATCTTGCAAGTGATAATGTGCATGATATAAATCATGGCCCCAAATATATAGTATCACACATTATATTCAAACAATCAAAATATGAACAATCATGTAACCACTATAGAAAGTGAAGAAAATAAGTGAATGCAACCATACAAAACATAAAATAAATCAATCACACTAAGTAGAAAAAAATATACAACTATAAGATCCTATATAGAGAATAAAAAGAAGACACACCAAGCAACAAACATACGCATGCACTAGCAGTCAAAGTAACCATAGAGAAAACAATAAAAGCATGAAATATAAAAAAACATGTGAAGCAATCTAAAATTAACACAAAGTGCTCATATAATGAATCATATAAAATGTATGTTAGACTATTATATGTATAATTAAATGGAAATCTCAATATTTTTATTTGGTCAGTTAAAACTGGGTTGAATGGCCTGTACCCTTTATAATAAACAACTGAAAGATAAACAAGACATAAAAATAGGAAAAAAAGACACAAAAAGACAGACCCAATGCCTAAAACTCCCTGCCACCAAACTTCCACCATCAACCAAAAAAAACTAAAATTAGCCAAAAGGAAATAGAACCAGATAAGTTATTCTAATTCAAAGTAGAATACTAGCTACTTGGTCTCATTACTAGCACTTTTTTTATTTATGCCCTTAGTTCAAATCCCAACAAACTAATCCTTACCATCATCTTGTCTCTTCTGCTTGAGGTCAGAGGAATGAAACTCCCCTTTATCTTCCTTGGGATCCTCAATGGATTCCTCCTCTTTTCCATGTTAGGTGGGTTTACATTTTGGGGTGTGAACTGGGATATCTTTTCCCACATTAGTAGTTGTCAACTCTAGATAAAGGAATCCTTTGAGCCTCTTAAAATCATCAGCAATTTTATTGTAAAGGAGTTTCTAGATTGCAAACTTTGTATTCAAATTTTGGAGGGAGTCATCAATTTCCACTTTGACATTGAACCTAGAGACCCCTTTACCTTTATTAGAGAGTGTTTGGATAAATGTAGGACTCTTTGAGACTAGTTCGGGATCCTCCTACACATGTTTAGCTGACTCCCCCAAATCCTACTCCTATTCATCTCTAGAGTCTGACTGAGTGTAGTACCTATTCACCAAGTTTGACTTTCTACTCAAACTAGGGCACCTATAGGCAAAAACTTGATTTTTTGGGTCTATAGTGGGTTTAAATAGATGTTATAAGGTGTCTAAAGGGTTAATTTATGCCATTTCATGTTATAATACCTTTGGTTACTAGTCCCCTAAGTCTATTTATCATTTTTGGGTCATTTAGAGGTCATTTTAGGTGTATTTAATGCTTTATACGGGTTTATTTGGATTTTTGCAAGTTAAAAATGCTGATGTCATCCCCAATGTGTCCTTATAAGTCTTTAGGAAGCTGACATAACTAAATAAAAGCTAGGTTGTTCAGAAAAGGGTAGTTTTCTTGACCAAAGAATTAAAAAGGACACTTGTACAATTCATTGGGAAGTGTGCTGTTTGTAAAATGTGGTGGTGTGACTCTTCACCTTCTCATAGGTCATCTCCATTTTTTGATTGAATAAATTGCATAAAAATTGGCTTTTACAACTCATTTTCTCATTCTTTCCCCTTGGCATGCAAAGAAGGCTCAAATTCAAATGCTCACCATGGACCGTATAGGTGGAATTAGGAGGAATGGTCTTGAGGTCGATATCACTCTGAGTCTAATTAACTTTAATGGAAATAATTCTTAGAGTGATGCATTGTTCTTTATGAACAATCATTAACACTACAAGTAGCCTGTTATAGGATTACATGAGAAGGAGTATATTTATCAATCAATTTTTGAGTTTCAGAGGTCCTTGGAGCTATGTGATCTTTGTGAGGTATTTTTAGGATTAAATAAATATCTCTCCATGATTTTATCATATCCAACACTCCACCTTTTCATTTCTTGTGAAGGAGTTTTCAAATAGTGCTTGTTTCATGAGAATTTGCAAACTTGAGTGTAGGGCCTAAGTTTTCAACATCCAAGAAGCTTAATGGTGGTCATATTTTGTCCAAGGTTCATGCATATAATTATCCTTCATTAAATGATCTTGTGTAAGGTCCAATTTCCATATTTCTAAATCCAAATTGGTCACTTTTTGCTCACTTTTGCATGTTTCACTATCTTGTCAAGCTTAGTCAGGTTGTACTTGTCCATGAGAGCTATACAGAAGTGAAAAAGGAGGGAAGAGTATGGTGGAATGCATATCAGTTTCCATTAACTCCAAAATTCATATTTTTCATATCCAAAGTTTCCAATATGTCACACAAACCATTATCACTTCAAAAGAACCTTTTCAATTTTTGGGTTCTCAGTCCCTAAAAGCAAAAAACAAAGGTCATGGGCCTTTTTTGACTTAATGTTTGAAGTGTTAGATGGTAATTTCTCCTTGGCCAATGCTTTTACCTTGTACTCCTATACACCTAGTATGACCATACCAATTTTGAGAGAGAAAGGAAAAGTGGGAGATAGTTTTTGAAAGCCTCAAAGATGGCAAAAACTCACTAAAACTAAGCAGTGATGTCTACAGGACTATGAGAGGGAAATTGTGTTTGAACCATAAAAGGAAGGTCTAGGTCTATTCTTGATTGATGGAATGAGTCCAAAAACATTCAAAATCATTCCTAATCACCTATATTATGAAATAAGGAATTTATTTCATAAAATGTCTTTTTTGACTTGTCTCAGTCCGTACACAAGGCAGAATAGGTAGTGAAAGTAGTATTTGAGGGTTTACCAACAAAAATGATGTTTAAAAATCCATGAATGAGCCAAGTCTTGGTGTGAATTATATTAGATAATTTTAAAGTTAAAAAATCTCTAATAAAGTTCAAACATGCCTCAAAGACTCTAAAATGACCTACTACCATGATAAAATGGCCACTTACAGCCAAGATAACCTATAGGCCAAAATTAAGAATAGGAGTTTGGGGTCACTTACACAATTTCCTAAGTTTTCAAATTAATCTCAAAGAAAATTAGGATTATATAGGCTTACCTATATGGAAGGATCTTGTTTCACATTCATATTTACTACTCAAACACACTCCCAGTCATTTACAAGCCTAGGAAAGAACTCAATCAAAACAAGGTATTGACAGTGAGGAAGAAGTTGAAAGTTTCAACTTGATTTGTGGTTATAAAGACCTAAAAAGTTCCATAAGATTTTAATGAGTAAAAAAAACATGCTCCAAGATCCCCAAACAAGGATAGTTTCATGAAAATAGAAGTTATTGGTCAATATGGGCAAAAACATGCAAAAAATAAGGTTTTTGTGACTTTTTTTGGGAAGATTGAGTTGGTTTGGGTAACTAGACTTGGAATATAGTCAAACCCTTTGGTAAAAATAATAATAGTTACCTCCTATATATCCTCAAATATTCAATTTTAATGGATTATTATGCCTAATACCCATTGTTTTGTCTCAGACCTACCTCAATCCATGCATGCAAGGAAAAGACTAATTTTGAGAAATATTGCAAATGGTGGAGCTTGTACTAAGTTTTAGCACAAGAGGTGATGTATACGTCTAGGAGACACCTAGGGTGACATAAAAAAAACTATAAGGTCTTTAAATTAATTTTTTGGTTCACACAGTAAGCTTTGCATAAAGGTCTAGTGGGAAAACATGTTTTCCCAACCCCAAGCAAGGTGTCAACCCAAATTCCAAACTTCCCAGGGACTTATAATGATTTTATTTATTTTTATAGGGCCAAATAATATTTTAAAATTCTCAAATAGTACATTTAAATATAAATACATCACCCATTAGTTCACAAAGGGCAAGCAGTTCTATTGGCAAGGTCTAGGCCTAAGGCCAAACAAGGGTAAGTTTTCATTTTATGATCTTAAGGAGCTAATAAAATTATGGAAACATATTTTTTCAGATCATATACATGTTTATAATCCAATTTTTTCAAATATATTCATCATAAGGTCAATTCTTGGCTTAGAAGCTCCCAAACCCTCATGAAAGGCCTAAAATGGCTCAAATGGCCAACTTCATATGCTTGAAACTTCCATCATCTCTTGCATGTTACCTATATATTCTAAAGGAATTTTTAGGGGGTCATAAATAATCCATAGGTATAATTATTAAATAATTCTAGTGTGCCACCTTTATGAACAAATTTTAAGAGGGTTGGTCACTCTAAAACCCTCCTAAAACCCTATTTGAGACCTAGAGGTGGAAATCAGCTTAAAAGTGCCTCCATATGGATTAATTTTACCATGAGTTTAAAATTTAATTTGTTTAAAACTCCATTATTATCACATCCATGTGATTTTATTGTATGTAATTATATAGGTAAGTGGAAAAATAGGATTTTTTTGACTATTTTGAATGGTGTGCAAGCTACAAGAGGATTTAGAAGATGAAAAAAACTTTGGAAGAAATATTTAAACTTGAGATAATGTAAAAAATTCACCTCATATCATGAAATATCATCTTAGTGTCCAAAAATAGACCTTCACTTTCAGCCAATCTAGTGAACCAGCTAGTGGGGACTTAAGAAAAATGGCAAATCTTCATTTTTGGGAGCCTTTTAAGGCCAATTTATTGTAAATAATGATTTTAAAAATAATTAATCATGTAATTTAACCTCTTTTATTGGTAATATTTTAGGTTCGAAGAGCTTTAAGGTGACAAGTGCGAAGGGGTGAAGGAAAAGAGTTATTTTGAGACTGCCAAGTGTGATCATGCATGACCAAGATGATAAGAAGTGTCAGAAGCCTCCATAATGAATTTTAGGGATTATTAATAACCCATATTACTCATATTTATCATAAAAACTGATCATGTGTACATTTTTGGTAGTTTTGTAAGACCACTTATGAGGGGCAGTTTTCTATGCATAGAAAAGGAGTTTTCTAACCATTTGTAGGTCTTAGACGACGAAGATGATATTTTTAACTCTTAAAAATATATATATTACCCCATCCTTATCTCTCATTCATGTGTAACTTATTTTCACTTGGCGACACATGTCCTTGTGCCTTTTCAACTTCTCTTTTCTCTCTATCCTTCTAAATTCTATGAATTGGGCCTTCTTGGCCATTGTTTGATCTCTTTGCCTGGGTATGGTGAATCCCTACCAAAATTTCATATTTAAAAAATAAATAAAATTGTTTTACCCCATTCAAATATTTCACTAAGTGTATATTCTTGGTTTTAGTCTTGTGCAAATGTGATTTCCTTTACATTCACATGTTGATTCCATTGGTACCTAATGTATTATGTTTTCCTTCTTGCAGGTCAACAAGAAGTGTCTAAATATAATGCATGTGTAAGTGAGTATGATGTTTAATATAGTGTCTTAGAATTCCTATTCTTTAGTTCCTCCTACCCTATGTCATCTACAAGACCCCATGTTGAAACACTGATGTGAGAGGGGAGATTGATGTTGAATAAAGTGTATGAACCATTTATCATTAGTTTCAAGTGTTTGTCAAAGGTAAGAGTAGAGAAAAATATTTTGGTGCATCACCTCTATATTTTATTTTTAATTCATTTCATTCTCACCCATTTTCCACCCCAAGAGTTATTAGAAGTAGGAACATGAGCTCAAATGGTACATTAAGGGGAGTTAGCCCCTAATCTAGAGATTCACTCCATGATAGGGATACCCACAACCCTAGAGTGTTTCCATGGTGCCACTTTAAATGAGGATAATTTATTCTCATATCCTCATAGGTTTCATTTTCAAGTGACAATAGTTTTTGGCACGCTCGGTGGGACTCTTGAGTCCATTCCTTAAAGAGTTTTGGTGTTCTCTTCAAGACATTAGCCTTTTGAGGCAATTTCAACAAACATCAATGGCAATTCCATATACACATCTATTGGTTTATTAGTAAAATTATATTAATTGAAGTTTTTTTGTTGTTAAATACTCTTTTGTGAAGTTACTCATGGATATTGGTGAGTTTGAGCTTGTTTTAACCCAAGTTGAAGAGCTATGTTTAACCTTGCCTTTTCCTCTTGGCTATGAAAAACTTCTTGTCCAACCTTATCATGATCCTCATCAAGCATATGCTACCAATAGTTAGACCCATCAAGTTTTTAGTTCTACTCCAAACCCTTCCATTTCCAATTTCAAGATAACTCTCTGTAGTTACCAAGAGTATATGCTAGATCTTGAAACTAGATATGCTTGTGGTGAAATTATACCTAGTGTTTGTATTGAAAGTGTGAGGAATGCCTTAGAACAAATCAATAAGGAGTGGACACCTATAGAGGGGATAATTGGGCCAACCTTGCCTATGAAATTCTTGATGTTTTTGGTTTGATATTCAATCTAGAGGAAATATTGAGATTTTATGAACAAATTCCACCTTGTCAACCTCAAAGTTCCCCACATCCACCTTCAAGTGTGCCATCCTTTCCTATTCAAAATTATATTCTAACCATGTTCCCTAATACTCCAAACCCCTCATATACTTCCCCAAGTTTCCCTTCTTGGAAACCCATCCAATAAAATATCCCAAGAAAGGAAAACATCATGGTTGATCAAGCTCACTTTTTGGAGGAAGCTTGTTAAAGGAAGAGATTGAATTTTGAAGCTCATCTTGAAAGGGAGTGGGAATTGGGAAATCAAATTTTGAGGTAGTCCATCATGGAAATGGAAGATAAACCCTCTAATCCTACTCCTTCATTTCCCAATCAAAATATCAAACCTCAAGATAATACAAACTTTCTAAACATATCTCTCACTCCTTCATCAGCCTTCCAATCTCATAAAGCTACCCTTGAACCCACCTTCCCTAAATAGAGAGATGTAATGGCAGCTCATGAAGGAAAGAACAAGTCACATGGAGATGTTGTAAGGGAAGAGACATTTGAATCCATTCCTCACCCTCCCACCCCTCCTAAAGAGTCCATTTAATCCATTCTTTCAACCCATCCAACTGATCAATTTTGCCTTCCTAATGTGGAGAGTTGTCTTGCCACTTGGGAACCCTCATTGGCCAAACTCCCCATTTTTGAAGTATTTGAGGTTAATGTTATCAAGAATGAGGATGGAATCCAAATTTCAGATTGGATAGAGGATGAAGATGTGTTGACTGATAATATGGAGATATATTCTTCCAATGACAAAGGAAAATTTAAGGGAGAGTTGGTAGAAGAGCTCCTTTTTCATCCCATGGCAGAAGAAGAAGAAGTCTCTCTTGCCTTTCCATTCCATGAATTAGACCAGTTAGTTAAGGAGGACTTATGGCATGATTTTGAAGACATATTCAAGGAAGCTGAAGGTTTTATAAAATCTACAAGCCCTATGAAACTCATCTCAAGCCATGACAAGCAAGAGGATGTGAATCAAAAAGAGAACATCTGGCAAATCTACTTGCAAATGTTTCAAGAATATGAGGATGGTAAGAGGACTAACCTCCAAGTTGAAAAAAATCAATATGAAGGAGAGCAAACACATGTTGAATAACATCACTTCCAAGAAGTTCCAACCCATGATGGGACCATATATGATGATTTTGAACCCTTTGAAGGGGATCTTGAGGTTGTTTCTATATCCATTCATGAAGCTACCTTCACTAACTCCCAAGAAGAGAATGAACAAAAAACACTTCCACATTGTCATTATATGACCCTATTTGAAAATCTTGAAGACATTATGACCATTGATAAGGATGATGGAATCCTTCAAAGATAAATTGATTCACAACAAGTTGTCCCATGCCTAAGTATGCCAAATTATCATGAAGAACTAGGAGGATAGAAGTATGAGACTTGTTTCAAGGTTCAAGAGGATGTTATTTATTCTATAAATCTATTGTATATGACTCCATTAGATGATGTGCAAATACAAGGAACAAAAGGAAGGCAAGAGTCATCCATTATCCTATCCAAAAAGAAGCAATCTTGGCATCCTCTCTCATCTAGTGAGGAAGGAGGCCTAAGCTACTTACCTTCTGATCCAAGAAGGGATATATGAGAAATGTGAATGGACATATTTGTTTCCTTTTTGCTATGTTTGTTTCCCTAAGTTCTTAGTAGCACAGGTGTGTCTTTGTCTTGTTGGTTGTTGTGTCTTGTGTGTGTCTTTTCCTTTTGTGTTGAGGTAAATCTTGGTCTAGTTGGTCTCTTCAAGGTCTGATCCTAATTTTTCCCAAGGATATTCTAAATCCATAATCCTAATGGACTAATAAGGCTACTGGTCTAGTTATTATAGCAGGCATACTACCCCTATGAGTCACCAAATTGTTGACCAAGTTTAACTTTTTAGTCAACCTGGTGCACCTATAGGAAAAAAACTGATTTTTTGGGTCTATATGGGGTTTAAATAAATTTTATAAGGTTTATAAAGGGTCAATTAATGCCATTTCATGTTATACTACCTTTGGTTATTAGTCCCCTAAGTCTATTTATCATTTTTGGGTCATTTAGAGGTCATTTTAGGTGTATTTAATGCTTTATACGGATTTATTGGGATTTTTTCAAGTTAAAAATACTAATTTCATCCCTCATTTGTCCTTAGATGTCTTTAGTAAGCTGAAATAACTGAATAAATTGTAGGTTGTTCATAAAAGGGCAATTTTCTTGACCAAAGAATGAAAAAAGACACTTATATGATTCCTTGGGAAGTGTGCCACTTCTAAAACATGGTGGTATGACTCTTCACCTTCTCATAGGTCATATCCATGTTTTTATTGAATAAATTTCATAAAAATTGGCCTCTGCAACTCATTTTCTCATTTTCTCCCCTTGTCATGCAAAGAAGGCTCAAATTCAAATGCTCACCATGGATCGTACAGGTGGAATCAGGAGGAATGGTCTTGGGGGTGGATATAAATCTGAGTATTATTAAATTTAATGTAAATAATTCTTATATTGAATCATTTCTCTTTATGAACAATCATTAACACTAAAAGTAGCCTGTTATAGGATTACATTGAGAAGGGGTATACTTATCAATTTATTTTTGAGTTTCTGAGGTCCTTGGATCTATGTGATATTTTTGAGGTGTTTTTAGGATGAAATAAATATATCTCCATGATATTTTAATATCCAACACTCTACCTTTTTAATGTTTTTGAGGGAGTTTTTAAATAGTGTTTGTTACATGAGAATTTGCAAAGTTGAGTGCAAGGCCTAAGTTTTCAACATCCAAGAAGATTAATGGTGGTCATATTTTTTACAAAATTAATGCATATAATGATCCTTCATGAAATAATCTTGAGGAAGGTCCAATTGGCATCTTTCCAAAGCCAAATTGCTCATTGTTTGCTCACTTTTGCATGTTTCACTGTCTTGTCAAGTTCAGTCAAGCTGTACTTGTCCATGAGAGGTGTACAGAAGTGAAAAAGGAGGGATGAGTATGGTGGAATCCATATCAATTTCCATTAATTCCAAAATTCATGTTTTTCATATCCAAGGTTTCCAAGATGCCACACAAACCATTATCACTTCAAAAGAGACCTTTTCAATTTTTGGGTTCTCAGCCCCTAAAAGCAAAAAATAGAGGTCCTAAGCCTTTTTTGACTTAATTTTTGAAGTGGTAGATGGTACTTTATCCTTTTCCAATTCTTTTACCTTGTACCATTATAAACCTACTATGACCATACCAATTTTGAGAGCAAAAGGAAAAGTGGGAGATAATTTTTGAAAGCCTCAAAGATGGCAAAAAGTCACTAAAACTAAACAGTGATGTCTACAGGACTATGAGAGGGAAATTGTGTTTGCACCATAAAATGAAGGACTAGGTATATTATTTCATGAGGGAATGAATCAAAACAACTTTATAATCATTCTTAATCACCTAGATTATGAAAGAAGGAAGTGATTGCATGAACTGTCTTTCTTGACTTGTCTCAGTTTGTACACAGGGTAGAACAGGCAGTGAAAGTAGTATTTGAGGGTTTGCCAAAAAAATGATATTTAACAATCCATGAATGAGCCAAGTCTTAGTGTGAATTCTATTAGATCAATTCCAAGTTTAACAAGATATAAGCAAGTTCAAACATGCCTCAAAGACTCTAAAATGACTTACAGCCATGACAAAATGGCCACCTACAACCAAGATAACCTACATGCCAAAATTAAGAATAGGAGTTTGGGGTCACTTACACAAGTTCCTAAGTTTTCAAAGTAATCTCACAGAAAATTATGATTATCTGGGCTTACCTATAGGGAAGGATATTTTTTCACATTCCTATTTACTACTCAAACACACTCATAATCATCTACATGCCAAGGAAAGAACTCAATCAAAATAAGGTATTGATAGTGAGGAGGAAGTTAAAAGTTTTAAATTGATTCGTAGTTCTAGGGTGGAGATGTGGTTTAATAAAATGAAGAGTGATATTTATAAGATCAAGAGTGACTTGATCACACCATGAACAAGCTAATCTTGGGCTAAAATGCAACCTACAGGCATGGTCTTAGACTATCTCAGTCAAAAGAGACAGTAGACAATTGATAGGCATAGAAGGTTTAAAGAAAATTTGAGGATGGAGAGTTCAAGTTGGAACATAAGATAAAGTTGTAAAAGGATCATATAATTTTCTAGATCTTGGTTAGCATGATATTAGAAAGGTTTTGAAGAGAAGATCCCCTACCCACTGTCACAATCAAATAGGGGCATGAACAAAAGAGGAATCCATGAGGGTTTGGTACCCTAACAAGTAAAGATATAGCCTAAAATATTATAATAATGACAAGTGACATTAGGATAAGGTAATTATACCTCCAAGACACTTTTGAACTATCCAAAATCCTTCCTTCCTAAGCAAAGTTGTCTCAATCTGCACAGTTGGGCTAAAAGGACCCTGTTCCAAGGAGTAAGTGATGATCCTCCATAGTAAATGGACTTTCCAAAGACTTCTAAATTTACATAATCTTTTAATGAGGACAAGAAACACTCTAAAATAACCCCAAACATGGATAGTTTCATGAAAATAGAAGTTATAGGTCAATATAGATAAAAACATGCAAAAAAATATGGTTTTGTGACTTTTTTTGGGAAGATTAAGTTGGTTTGGGTACCTAAAATTGGAATATAGTCAAACACTTTGGTAAAAATAATAATCATGACCTAATATATATCCTAAAATATTCAACTTTCATGGATTAATAGGCCTAATACCCATTGTTTTGTCTCAGACCTAGCTTAGTCCATGCATGCAAGGAAAAGACTAGTTTTTAGAAATCTTGCAAATGGGGGGGCTTGTACTAAGTTTTAGCATAAGAGGTGATTTATAAAGTTGTGATACACATAGGGGGACCTAAAAAAAAAACTATAAGGTCTGTAAATTAATGTTTTGCTTCACACAGTACACTTTGCATGAAGGTCTAGTGGGAAAATATGCTTTCCCAACCCCAAGCAAGGTGTCAACCAAATACCAAACTTCCCAGGCACTTATAATTCTATGATTTATGTTTTAAAGGTCAAATAATATTTTCCCATGCTCCAATCATCCATTTAAATACAAATACATCACCCATTGGTTCACAAAGGGCAAGAAGGCCTATTGGCAAGGTTTAGGCCTAAGGCCAAACAAGGGTAAGTTTTCATTTTATGATCTTAATGAGATAATAAAATCGTGGAAACATGTTTTTTTAGATCATATAAAGGTTTATAATCCATTTTTAAAAAAATTAATTCATCATAAGGTCAATTCTTGGCTTAGAAGCTCTCAAACCCTCACGAAAGGCCTAAAATGGCTCAAATGGCCAACTTCAAATGCTTGAAACTTCCATCATCTATTGAATGGTACCTAGATATTTTCAAGGAATTTTTAGGGGATACTAAATAATCCATATTTTAAATTTTGAAATAATTCTAGTGTGCCACATTTATGAACAAATGTTAAGAGGGTTGGTCACTCTAAAACCCTCCTAAAACCCTGTTTGAGACCTAGAGGTGGAAATGAGCTTAAAAGTGCCTCCATATGGATTAATTTGACCATTATTATAAAATTAAATTTGTTTAAAAATCCATGAGGATCACATCCATGTGATTTTTTTTTTGTATGGATTTATATGGATAAGTGGAAAACCAGGCTTGTTTTGACTATTTTTAATGGTGTGCAAGCTCCAAGAGGATTTAGAAGATGAAAAAAAACTTTGTGTGGAATATTTACACTTTATAAAACTAAAAAAATTAACCTAATCTTATTAAATAGTTTCTAAGTGTCCAAAAATAGACCTTCACTTTTAGCCAGTCTAGTGAGCCAACTAGTGGGGACTTAAGAAAAATGGTAAATCTTCATTTTGGGAACCTTTTAAGGCCAATTTATTGTAACTAATGGTATTAAAACTAATTAAACATGTCATTTCACCTATTTTATGTATCATATTATATGTTTGGAGATATTTAAGGTGACAAGTGTGAAGGGGTGAAGGAAAAGAGTTATTTTGAGACTGCCAAGTGTGATCATGCATGACCAAGATGATAGGAAGCGTCAAAATCCTTCCCAATGAATTTTAGGGATTATTAATAGCCAATATTACTCATATTTATCATAAAAACTGATCAGGTGTATAGTTTGGGTAGTTTTGTAACACCACTTATGAGGGGCAGTTTTCTATGCATAGAAAAGGAGTTTTTTGACCATTTACAGGTCTTAGATGATTGAAGATGATAATTTTAACTCCTAAAAATATATTTCTCACCCCATCCTTATATCTCATTCATGTTTAAATTATTTTCACTTGGTAACACATGTCCTTGTGCCTTTTCAATTTCTCTTCTCTCTCTCTCCTTCTAAATTCTATAAATTTGGCCTTCTTAGCCATTATTTGACCTCTCTGCTTGGGTATTGAAAATACATACCAAAATTTTATCTTTAATAAATAAATACAAGTGTTTTTCCTCATTAAAATGTTTCACTAATTTTATATGCTTGGTTTTAGTCTTGTGCAAGTGTTATTTCCTTTACCATTGCAAATCCATACCAAAATTTTATCTTTAAGAAATAAATACAGGTGTTTTTCTTCATTAAAATGTTTCACTAATTTTATATGCTTGGTTTTATTCTTGTGAAAGTGTTATTTCCTTTACCTTCACATGTTGATTCCATTGGTACCTAGTGTATTATGTTTTCCTTCTTGCATGTCAAAAAGAAGTGTCTAAAGAGAATTCAGGTGTAAGTGAATATGTTGCTTAATAAAGTGTCTTATAATTCCTATTTTTTAGTTCCTCCTACACTATGTAATTTATAATACCCCATGTTGAAACACTGATGTGAGAGGGGAGATTGATGTTGAATGAAGTGTATGAGCCATTTGTCATTAGTTTCAAGTGTATGTCAAAGGTAAGAGTATAGAACAATATTTTGGTGCATCACCTCCATATTTTAGGTTTACTTCATGAGATTCTTACCCCTTTTCCACCCCAAGAGTTTTTATAAGTAGGAACATGAGATCAAATGGTACATCAAAGGGAGCTAGCCCCTAATCTAGAGATTCACTCCATGATAGGGATACCCACAGCCCTGGATTATTTCCATGGTGCCACTTGAAATGAGAAGAAGTTAGTCCCTTCTCCTCATAGGGTGCATTTTCAAGTGACAATAGTACCCTTCTTCCTCCTCTAAATTATCCTTTTCACTATTAATCTCAATAGCTTCGGTAATAAGCTTAAACCATTTTGGCTCCACATGCTTAATCAGTAACAATATTAGACCTTGATTGATTAAATCCACCGATGGATTCTTTTTGAAATTTGACATTGAAACCCTCAAATATTATAATAGGAAGAATGGGATGCTAATAGTATGACCTTCAAAGTGGTTCGAAATAAGGAAATGATGCAAAAAGATAATAGTGTGTTTACCCTTAAGAGTAATATACCTCATAATTTGAAGACATACCTCTAGCCATTTCCTCAATAGCTCAACTCTCATAAACCCTTTGTGTGATGAATGTTTACGTTTCTTATTTTCCTTATTGTAGAAGATGTTTAGGAGTTTCTCTTTCCACCTCTTATCTTTGAATGCTTTGTCACCATTACATTCTATCCCTATTGTTTCATTAATGAGATCCACAATGATCTAGATTTTTAGACCATGCATTCTCACTTCGTAGTCTTTCTAGCCACGGGAATAATCCCTAAAGAGCACATTGTCATGCCCAATAAAATATTCCATAAATAGATCCAACCCACCCTTTACCATTTTATGCCATACATACTCATTTTTTTAACATCAACATAAGATATCATCTCAAATCGATCTTTGTCCCCACCCATTTTGTGAAAATGCAAACTGCTTCTACAGTCTTTACAACATATGCTCTTAGGGAAGGAGATGTGAATTTTTTGTAAAAAAGATCCCTACTCAGTCATATGATGTAAGCTTAGGGCTCCTAAAACATGATAAGCCTTGATAATTATAGCCTTGCATGTATAAAAGTCATTGTAAAGACTTTGTGTTTGTATCATAATTAATACACCCATTATGACTTTGTATGATGTGTCCCTTCCCTGACTTGGCAATCTAGATGACATCATCTAGGAAATAACTCTCTTGCCATGTGATAAAATCACTTATTAAGACTCTAATTTTATCCATGTAATCAACACCTCTATTTCCTTCCCTATATACATGCCCTATGGATACCCCTTTGAAGTAGGTCAACAAGTTTTTAGCATCACTGATGATTCCAAAAATGTTCCATGAGGAATGAGAAAGGCCTCGTAAAAATTTGATAATGCTCATCGAATATCCCTCAATTTGGATGAAATCCATGCTAAGATTGGCCACCAACTTGTTACCCCAAAGCACCGTAGTGACTTCTAAGACATGATTGGTTTGGATCTCTAACGGACCTGCATAGGCTGCTATGATATTTTTGGAAGAATATTTGATCATACCTCCTAATCTTGTAGGGCCTAGGTTCCCTTTTGTTGCCTTATCAAATTTTATCTTAAACCACGACAGAGGAAGAAGTGACCACTTAAATTTAGACCTATCAACCCCCTTTGCTTGAGCTTTTCCTAGGATGACTAGATTGAGCTAGTGCATAATCAGGGAGAAGAAAGGAGAGCTAGGTTGATCAAAAGAAGAAGCAAAGGAAGACCAATTTTCATGAACAACTGCCAAGACCCATTTGGATGAGGAATAATAATTTAGTCTACAGTTCTCAAATATGCAAGAATTCTTGGATTTCCAAATGCCCCAAAAAAATGGGGGAGAAATAGGTTCCACCAAAATTTTAGTAGGGGAGTTTTCTAAAGAGGCTTCTATTGGGTGATCAGGTCCTTAATGGAATGTGGAGTAACCCAAGAGAAGTTAGAAATGCTGAAGAAATGTTGAAAAATAGATGAAGCAAAAGAGTAGGAGAGGAACAAATGTTCAATAGACTCAGCTTCCTGCTTGTAAAAATTACATTTATTAGGGATGGGAAAGCCTTTTTTTTACCAGATTATCCACAGTTAAAATCTTATTAAGGGCTACCAAATAGAAAAAGACACTAATTTTGGGGATGAGGTTTTTAAGCCAAAGATCCTACCAGTTGTCATCCTCATCCTCCTGGTCCTAAAGGGAATAATAAATAGATTTAATAGAGTAAAGTCTATTGGGATCAATTTTTTAGATAAGGAAATCCTCCCTCAAAAAAAGGTTGATGTGAATCTATTGAATAGAATCATTTAAGTCTTGAAGGAGGTGGGCCTGCTACTGGTTCATGTCATTTTTTACTAGAAATTTCCACCTCTTCCTCCCATTCCTCTCCTCCCAATAATCTGACACCTTATGACCATACATTTCTTTAAATAATGAGATCAATTCCAAATCTTGGAATGAGGAGACCAAAGGAGTATTGATCTAGGGGTCAAGCCAAAAGTCAACTATATTTCCTCTACCAACATTCCACTTGAGTCCTCTTCTAAGAAGATCCTTGCTAGCTTTCAATGCTTTCCAAAATGTTGAGCCATTGTCAGGACCAATTTTTGAGAGGAAGTTATGACCTTCCTAAAATTTAAGTATTTGGCCCTGATGATTTTAGTCTACTATTTATCTTCCTTAATCACCCTACAACCTTGATTTGCCAGTAGAGCTTGATTCATGTTTTTAACTCTTCTTAACCCCAGTCCTCCTTTTGAGGTAGGGTAGTAGGCTTTATTCCAAGAGATAAGTGGGAACTTTAATCTATCTTCAACACCTCTCCAAAGGAATATTTTTTGAATGTGTTCAATTTGATATGTGATATTTTTAGGGATGACAAAAAGGGACATGAAATAGATAGGAATGATTTGAAGAGAGCTCTTTAGAAGTTGTAATTTTCATGTTTGGGATAGAAGGTTCCCTTTCCAACGTGTTAGATTTTTCTAAATCTTGTCTATGATGGGGTTATAAAATTTTGATTTCATGGATCCCTCAAAGAGAGGAGTGCCTAGGTAGGAACATGAGAGGTTCATGATGATGCAACTTAGAATATTAGAGATTTTATCTTGAAGGTAAAGTGGGGTATTGATGAAGAAGATGGAACTCTTGTGAAAGTTGACACTCTAGCCAAATGACACTTCATAAATTTCAAGGATATTTCTAAAGCACCTACTTATAGGACCAAGGATTCTCCCATCATTAGCGTGTCATCCAAAAATTAATAGTGGGTGATCGGGCTAATGTTGGGGGAAGTTATGATTTCCCTGATGATGTTGGAAGTTATGGCCTTGACAATAAATCTACTTATCACTTCAGCCAGGATGATGAATAGGTAAGGAGATAGAGGATCCCCTATTTTATCCCTCTTCTTGATGGAAAGAAACCCCTTGGGACTCCATTAATAATAACAAAGAACATAGGGGTAGATATGTAAGAGGTAATCATGATTTTAACCAATTTATTGAAGCTAAATCTAGCTAGAATTTTATCAAGGAATTACCAAGAGACCTGGTCATAGGCCTTATCCATGTCAAGCTTTAGGAACATACCTTGGTATTCAGAGTGAGACACCAAGTAGATGGTTTCATGTGCTATGATAATCCCATCTAAAATTTATCCACCAAATATAAAATCTCCCTATTATTTTGAAATCATTTTATCCAATAGAAGTTGGATTTTGAGTGAAAGTCCTTTAGTGCATATTTTATAAAATGTGGAGCACAAACTAATGGGTCTAAAATATGACATTTGAGTGGCCCCCTAATTCTTAGGAATAAACACCAAGAAAGTGCTATTGAAATATTGGAGCATGGTGCCAGCTTTGAATAATTCCACAACTGCCATGCAGACTTCATGCTGAATACTATCCCAAAAAACCTAAAATAAGAAAGGAGGGAAGCCATCTAGTTATGGAGTTTTCTCCCCTTACAATGAGAACATAATATCCCAAATCTCCTCATCTAAAGTGGGGTGAGAATAAAGATATTATCTTCCTAAGATAAAACCTTATCAAAAAGGTTGGCCACTTGATCTTTTAGACCCTCATCTTGGGGGGGACAAAGGCAAGCAAAGATTTATAGAAGTTAATGAATTGGGTAGCAATATATTCATCCTTCCTAAACCAAGTGCCATCCTCCCCTTATATTTCCATAATGACATTCTACTAGTGATTCCTTGATATTGAGGTGTGAAAATATTTGGTATTCCTATCACCTTCATTTAGCCATAACTTTCTAGATTTTTTCCTCTAATAGGTTTCTTCCTTTGCTTCCAAATTATGGAAACTACTGAGAAGTTATTTTTTTTTTAATTGAAGGTTAGGAAAGGGGCCTAAAACTATGATTTCCAGTTTGATCCAATGAATTTCCTCTTAAATGTAATTTTTTTGGAGGAATATGTTTTCAAACACTTCTTTATTCTAGATTTTAAGCT
Organism: Torreya grandis; assembly: GCA_037957365.1. Taxonomy (NCBI): domain Eukaryota; kingdom Viridiplantae; phylum Streptophyta; class Pinopsida; order Cupressales; family Taxaceae; genus Torreya; species Torreya grandis. Next base: position 2,302,965 of record JARHVA010000241.1, on the reverse strand, counting down.
TATTCTTAACATGTCTAAGTTTCGTGGCCAAGATATACATGGCTGATCCTTGAATCAAAATATTCCACCATTACTTAATGTAGTCTTCCAAGGACTGATTTGAGAGTCACATTTTTTAAAATCTAAAAGGAATTGTCTTAGATTCAGACACCATGTCACTTTGGAATAGTAGTGGATTATGATTAGATCTTATTCTAGTGAGGGACAAGAGAAAACTAGAAGAATTATGGATCTAATTAAGAAAAATTAGAAACCTTTCCAATCTTACTTGATTAAGATTATATCCTAGTTTTTGGTTTGACCAAGTATATTAATTACCTTTTAGATCCACATCAAAAAGACCTACATTAGCAATAAACTCATTAAATTCTAGCATGCTATCATTTAGAGAATAGATTCCCCCTTTCTTCTCCCCTGGGAACAAGGGAGAATTGAAATCTCTTGCTACTTTCCAATTCATGTTTTTGAAATTATTTCTAATGCCCATCAAGTTATTCCATAACTTATTCCTTTTCAGACCTAGAATTCAAGGCATAAACATTAGTGAGGATCTAATTATTCTTGACATAGAAGTCAAAGAAAGAAAGAGAGATATGGGTCTCGGTAATTAAAAGGGGGTTGCCTTCTAAGACTGAGGGATTCCAAAACATTGTTAGACTTCCAGAAGCCCCTCTTGAATTACTAAAACTATAATGTGAAATGTCCCAATATTAAACTTAATCTTTAAAAAAAAATTAGTTGACATCTTAGTCTCTTGAATCAAAAGAATGTCCAAATTATGCTTTAAGACTAAATTTCTCGCTAACCTCTATTTTTTGAGTTTTTTCATGCTCCTTATATTATATGAAAGGACTTTCATTTCTTGTTACTAGGATAGTGTCTAAGGGTCATCTACATGCCCTTTGCAACCTGCCTATATATTTATGTTCTCTTAGAGCTCTGGGATGACAGTCTACTTGTGGATTTCTGATCACAACTAACTTCCACTTTTTTCCCACCCTTTTTATTATGGACTTTTTCTCACTTTTCCTTGACTGAATCATTTAATAAATCAGAACTTCCCCCTTGTTAGTAGAGGAACATTATCCTTTAGATGAGGAGATATATTTGGACTCCCTACAGGATTTAATAGGAGTGAGGAGAGCCTAATGGGGTAAAATTTCCTACAACATTGTGTCAACATCTAACAAGAGAGATTCACAAGAAATGGTACAAAAGTAAATAGGGGAGAGTTGACATGAGGGTTCTTATGAGGGGGAAGGGAACCCACTGGGGACATGAACATAGCTTCTATAAGAATGTCCTTTAGAGGGGAAGAGGAACCAAGTGGAGGGGAAAATGGGGGACCTACCAAGGAAGCCAAAGCCAGGATGAGGTGGGGAGGGCTAAGGATCTTAAGATCCATGGGGGTTCTTGATAGATCAATAGTAGAGAGATTTTTCCCCAAGATGAGAGGGGTTATAGCTAGTATGGGGGAGGGGTTAGGGGTCTTGGTGGAGGGGGAAGGGGGATAAGAAGGAGAGGAAAGGGCGAGAGGGGGAAGAGAGGAGAAAGTGGATATTTAGGGGAAGGGGTAAGGGGGATTTGAGAGGGGAAGAGGGGTAATATGAGGGGGGAAGAGAAGAGGGAGCCTAGGTGAAGTATTTCCTAACCCAACATGTGGAAGGGGGAATGAGTAGCTTCTTGAGTAGGAGGCAATCTTTAGATGAGTGATTCAAGACATCACAAGTTTTGTAAATCTTAGATGATCTTTTGAATTCAATTTTTTGATTCCAGATACCATACTTTGATTTAATCTTGAAAGAGTGGATTAAGGGTTTGTCAATGGGAATGAAGATTCAAACCCTAGCAACTAGAAGTCTCCTTCTAGACTTGGTAATTGGGTTGATAGAAATGGGTTGAGTAAGGGCCCTAACAATCCTAAAAATGACTTTTGACACCTAGAATTCTAAAGGAAGTTCTAGAAAACTAATCCAAATAGGGATATCCTCAAAGACTAAACTATTGAGGTTAAGTCCTACCTTCCATTTATGAAGGTTAACTATCGATTTCCCATAAACTAAGGTCCTCCCATGAGGGTCTTTAGGGTATCCTTAGGATGGGATAAATTGATCAGAAAGAAATTTTTGGGCATGGCAATGATATCAATTTGCCTTTTAGGTTTCCATTTGAGATTAGCCCATTTTTAGAAAGAATTAATATTTGGTTGGAAGTCATTAAACTTATCCAAGATAGAATTCAATAAAGAGGAATCAATTTTATCAATGACCACATTCAAAACTTCAAGATTTACCTCCTTGATTTCACCCAAAGGGACCAAGAAAGAATCTTCTAGGATGGCGTGATGACATTCTCCTATAACTAGATCTACCCATGAGGACTATTGTTTACCTTTGGTGGGGTTGGAGTCGGTGACTTGTGGACACTGATTAGACTCCTCCCCAAGTACCAGTTTATTCTTTATGTGTTCAATGAGATAGGAACCTTCCCCAAATCAACCTTTTATATATCTATCATAGACTGAGTGAGATTGTTAGGTTGTAGTTTACCTTCATTCCACCCATCGTTAGCATTCAAAATTCCTATAGCATCTATTGATAATGGAAAATAATACATATATAAAACCTAAATCACACTAAAAATTTTGCTAGTGTAGGCATGATCCTAATGTAAAGATGCCCCCAATGTAGGCATGATGAATTTTATAATAAATTATAAGCCCATAATCATATCTACCATGTATATCTTACATTTAGCTTAATGATACCATGTGCAGTACATGTGTAAATAATCTATATGTAAACCCTCTAGTAATAGGTAGATAATCTTGATATGTTAAACTATATAACACAACACATAAAGATAAAGGTAGAGGTATTTTTATTTTATTTTATTAGATTTATAAGACTTTGAAACAAGTATCAAAATAAATCATCCAAACAAGTAAAAAATCTAAGAGGTGAAATAAATAATAAGCAAGAAGATGGCAATCAATCTAGCAAGCCAAAAGGCAAAAAATGACAAAAAGAAAGAATAGGAGTCTTAATAACATAAAAAATCCCTTATATCAATGTATATAATAAGGAAAGAGGCCTTGATATGTGTTTTTTTCATCATTGGGAAGTCTGCACAAGATTTTTGGATGGGAGACAAAAATTGAAGGCAAAGGCCAAAGAAACAAGGTAATCGACATAAACAAGAGGCTAGAAAAATGATATAGAAAACTGAATATATAAAAGAATAAGGTAACTTCAAAGTTATAACAAGATAGATTTCATAATCAAAAGAAACTATAAATAATAATAAAAATCAAGAGAGAATATTAATAGGATATAAGGTTAGAATGAAACATGATGAAACCAAAATTCAAATATGAAATAATAGTAAGGAAAACATTGGAGATTCACAAAAAATAAAGGAAAGGAGAAAGAAATAATTTATGTATAATATATTATTCATTTAAGCACATCAAGTTATATGTTTTTCTAACCAAAATTTCCATCTATATAATTATATTTGTGACCATATTGTACATATAAGCATTCCATCTTATCTTCATAGTCAAGATCTGGATGTCTCAGGGACCATGAATCTAAGAATACCAATGTATCATCATCACTAGTATCATCATCAATCTAAGTATGAGTCATAGAGTAGATAAAATCATTAGAATTGCTATTGTAATCATTATCATCATGAGTATCTAAAATATTTTTATTATCCTCTTATAAAGAATCACTTTTATTAGTTTGAAAGAAGTCTTGTATGGTTGGACCCTTGATAGGAAATTTATCTTGAATAGGTAAAAGAGACTAAAAAAATACTACTTTAATGCATGGATGAGTAAGTACTTGAAATCTAAGTTTTTTATTTTGGTAACTTTTTAGGTAATACCTCATATGGAACCTGTATTGGTGGATCATAAGGAGTAGTTAGAATATTCATGACTTTGTTATCATGCAAAACTTTAAGCACTAATGTATTGTATATGAGATCTCTTTCATTTAATTAAACTATTCCATCCACGTAATAACTCATTCAAAATAGTCTTAAGACCTACCATGACAAGTGATATGATACCCCCAAGTGGTGTTTGATTAAGACCATCATATCATTTAATAACAATGGTTATACCATTTAAATCCTTTTGAGTGTATCCAAAACTAGTAAAAAAAATCATTTTACACATATTTATACCTAAACTAGAATCCACCATAATAGATTTTTAAACCTTAAATTTGTGTCAATGAAAGCTTCCATTATTTTATTTTTTGATCATGCCTATGAACCCATCTAGAGGATGAACATTAGATATATGTCAAAACTATTTTGAGTTATTTTGCAAGCATTATCTTGGCTCTTATTATTTTAAGTAACATGATTTCAAAGAGTATTAGTCAATCATTTAAAAAAATATATTTGATTGATCAACCATTTAATTAAAATTAGTATAATGTCCTTCTACCTATATTTGGTTTTTTACATTCAAGTATTGAATCTTATGACTTATTTAGAAATATATGTTGGTAATATGACTAGAAGCTCTATGATAATCATAATATGCATTAACATCATATTTATTAAGTAAATGAATATATGAGTCAACTTATCATAGTGGAGGTAAATATATCATATTGAATTCAAGTAATCATTTAAGCACTTGGTGATGAGTCTCAACTAACTATGTGAATTGTCTTCACTCTTATGGTGGAAGCTCAAACCTGTTAGGGGGTTGAGTTACTACATTGAATACATTATTAGTCTCATTCTTAGGTTATAAGTAACATCATTATCCTTAAATTTTAATGTAATTTTATCACATTATTTAGATCCACTAAAGGTAAGGGCACTAGTACCATATTTAAGTATGTTGGCTTCTATAAGCTTGATCTCTTAGTTCTTAACTGTATGACAAAATTTATTAAAACATCAATATGAGTTGATTCTTTTTAATAGTTTGAAGTAATCTTTGAGATAATACACTTTGAAATTCAATATCAAGTAATTGATGAGTCATTTTCATAAGCATTTTTTTAATTTAAGCACATATCAGCATTAACATTCTCATTAGGTCCTTATTTAAACTATACTAGTTGAGAAAATGTGGCATTTTGGCTAATGTTTATTAAAAAATGAGATAGATAAATTATCAGACAAATAATTTAAATAGCATATGAATCCTAATGGAATGGAAAAAAACCAATACAAATCATAATCCTTAATAGTTATAGGAAACATCATAGAAAGAGTTGAGTTAATAATATATCATTTTGCTCAAAAATCAAGATAAAAAGCACAATTATTTGACCTAATGAGAATGATCATCCTTTACATTAAATAATTCAAACATATAAGCTATAAAAATAGTATGAAATTAATGTATAAAGACCTCATACACCAAAATATTGAGTAACATATCATATGAAATAACCATATGACTTGATTTTTAAGATCCTTAAAAAAGGAGTTGATTTTTTTGTTGCATAGATTGAATAGTTTTTTGAAATCATGTCTCTTAAGGAGTATAAAAATCATATGTGAGAATAGACACCCTATATTTTTAATTAATATTCTAAAAAATATATGTGGATTGATAAACCTTTATAAAAGTTTAATTAACTTGAGCAGGCACTAAATAAACACCAAGACCAACTAAAGAGGGGATAGACATAGTAATATGTGTGGTTGAAATATGCAAAAGTACAATAATAAAATCAATGTAACTAATAGCCTCCTTACCTATTATATAATGGGAACCTTTAAAATATTGAATATAAACATTCAAATGTTCATGATTGGTTGTAACATGTATTTCATTAGACATAGATTCCTTCGTTATAATTTTCTTTCACCCATATATTAACACAACTAATAATGCATTTATTTCATCAAAAATTTGTCTAACATTTAATTAATATGTAGGTAGTCTTTATACCAATTATTTATCTAAATTATAATTATGATTATAAAAAACATTCTCATTCAAATCATCTATATTTTCATTATTTATATTTTCATCATTCATGTTTGTATCGTTTGCATTATCATCCACATTTGTATCAAGAGAAGAAGCATTAAACTCATTAACAATTAAAATTTTGTTTTTCAAATTAACAAGAATACCAAGAAAATAAATTTTAATAAAATAATTATGTCTACCACTCAATCTATCACTTCACCTAGTAGGTGTCATATACCTAACCTTCTTAATTGGTATAATAGAGAAACATAAATTACATGTAATAACATAGGGCTAATGATAACATAACAAGAAAGTAAAACCCTATAGAAGTCACACATTAATAATAGACCCTAGATAGATAAAGATCATGAAACCCTAAGTTTAAGTTTTCTATATAAAACAAGTTCACTAAAATGTTTTATTATTAAAGTGTACAATGTCAAAAAACATGACATTACACTACTAAAATAAATAACAATGCACTAAATATGATATAAATACAATAAAAAGTACATAAAGACATGCAATGTGCCTAAGGGAAATGAATGAAAGTGCCTAGATATGTATAGAATTGGAAAAAGATGAATTTAGAGATGTGTATCTAGGTTTTTACTCACCTGTACTCTATAAAAGCCTAAAAATACTAAGAAGATGGTCTAGAAAAAATACTAAAGATAATTTATAAATATGAATGTGATATGATGACACGACCAAAATTAGGATATTTTTATAAGGGAATATTAGTATCAAACTATTCTAATGGTGACATTGTATCTTGACACTGGCAAGTTTGTTCTGATAATGGTTGCATAGGTATGTATGGTTTGAACGCAATGAACCCCTTCATTTACACCCACTCGACAAAAACCTCTCTTAGATCAACAAATTGATGCATGAAAGTGAAAAAGTTCCTTCTCTTTTTCTCAAGCCCTATTCCACTCCAAGATACCTTCTAAGGACATTTTTTAAAAAAAATTGAAGGGACTCCCTTAGTTAGTCCCCTATTTTATGACAAGTTATAAATTAGCACTCTTGAAAGTTAACAAGTAGATATGTGTTTATGATAGTCCTAAAACATATTCCTATGAATGTTATGAATTAAATTAGTTGATTTTTATATGCTCTTTCACTAGACCTTCATTTGGCATTTGTATGCATCGATAACTCCTAAAGAGACAAAAATATATTAAAAAATAGAATGTAGAAAATACTTAGATGTGATCCTTGTAATTACATGAGCATATAATGTGATCTCTTTTTTGTTAAATGTGTTAAGATGCTCATGTATATATGGAATTCTCATATTCAAATTAAGACCTTATGTAGTCATATAAAATGCAAAAATTGGTAACTTGAGTATGATGAATGACACCCAATCCTTAGGTCCCTCTTACTTGCTCTATAAACCCTCTCAAGCTTGTTTTCACTGATTCCCAGTCATTTGTGTCCTTCCAAACTTGACCCCAACTAAGCCAAGACCCTCTCTTCATGACTATTCCATCCCCAGGTCTCATTTTCTTAGGATAATAGTGCCAAAGTTGGACTATAGCACTAGACCCTAGGGTGTCCCCTTTTTAGTGCTCCTATCCAATCATAATTTGAGCTTAGATTACCATTTTCCCCTAATTCATCTTGTTCATTATGTTAGCCTAGTCCGGTTTCATTTAACCCACGACCAATAAATCCCTATAAATCCCATTCATAAATCATTTGGAAAAAGGTTGGCAAATATCATTCAAGCAAGAAAGAATATAAGTAAGACCACTCAAGCAATCTTTTTTATTCTCAGCATACAACTAGCTTATACACTTTCAAACCAATTAAAGACCTTACATCAGTCCTTAGTCATCTCAAGCTTACCCAATTTTAGAATTTCTTACATTTTAATTCATTATTGCACAAAGTACTCTTAAAGGGAAAAATACATATGGCTTGATCCCTCCTCAGGTATTGGTATGTAGGTAGTGTGCCCACACACGAGATGTGAAGCATGTCTAGTGCATCTTACATACACTAACCCCTTTCCCCATTTTTCCAAAGTTTCTTTCAATTACATAGAAGATACAAGTATGTGAATAATCAGATCTACAAGGAGCTCTATTTATAGTGAGGACCTAAAACTTGGTATACAAGCTCACACCGAGTAGTGAACAAAACCCAAAAAGCTTAAATCCCCAGATAATAGCATCAAAGAATGAATACATCGTTAGATCCCAGGGTGTCTAGTTTCAATGCTCCTATCCAATCAGAAAACAAACTCTAGGATACTATTTGTGATAGTTCCCTAGTCTTGCACATAGATTTTTAGACCTTATCTCAGTTGAAATAGTCCAAAATAGGCTAAGTTTAATTTTCTCTCTCTCTCACTATTATTTTTAGAAAAGGTCAACTTGCAATTCATTTTCACAAATTAGTAGCTTTAATTAGGAATATTATTTACTGATTTCTCCTACTCATACATATTTATTAAATAGGAATAAAACTCCATTATTCCCAAAAATAGTAAATCACCTTATTAGTGGGCAATCTGACCTTATGGAAGATGGAAATATGAAAATAAAGACACAAAAAAACTATGAAAGGGGTCAAAGGACTCATAATGATTGTGACTAGTATTATAATAGTACAAAAGTGGTTAGGCTAGTATCAAAGTGTTTGGATAATGTTCAAAGTGACCAAAACCATGCAAATAGATCCCTAATGAAAGCCATGAATATATAAAAGCAACCCAAGATATTAAAATGATATATCTAATGGTGTTAAGCAATGAAAATGACAAGGGAAGGCTATATGAGAATCAACTTAAAGGAAAATATTCCAATATGAATCCAATTTGAATTGCAAATCCATGTGTATGAAAACAAAATAATAAAATTACAATTACAATGCCTACATAAAAATTAGGTGTCTAAATAATGAAATATTTTCAAGCGTACTCCTTTGAATTAGATTACTTATTTTAATTGTCTATTTTTATACTTTATATGTTTCAATATTTATAGTCACATAGCTTTATTAAAAACCTATTATAATTAAAAAGTTCTAGTTGTGAATTCATCATGTCTATAATTCAAATATCAATTAACATGTAATGTTGAATCTTAAGTCAAATTAAGTGTTAATTTTTTTTAATGAGACTAAAATGTATAAATTAAAACTTAAGTAAAATTATTTTTTTAATTTAATATTTATTAATGTGATATTATAATATAAATCCAAGATAAATTTAGAATATATAAATTATAACAATGGGACACGGATATGAATGTAAAAATTATAATACAATATGAATAATTTGCACTTGATATAAATATATATGACCTAATGGATTAATATACTTAGTGTTTTTACTATTTTTCTTAGGTTTTAGATTGAATGCAAGTAACAAAAGGGTTGAAATTAGACTGTGAATCATTCAAATCAGGAACTGGGTGTGTATAACTACTTGGACAAATGTGTCATATTATATATGTATGTGTTAGATGATAAAATTTGTCTTATGACAAATTCATATGGGTATATTTCCCTCTTATTTTCATCTTAGGAATTCGCCTACTTTTAAACTATCTTTGTGCAATATCAGGGGCTCATTATGTGCACATTACCAAAAAATTATCTCCTTCTCATTGAAACCCTAGGTCCACTTTTGACACTAATTTTAGGCCTACAAAAGAGGAAAAAGGTGGTTTGAGCTTACCTCAAATACTTCCTAATTAATTTATGATTTATTCCAATATATCCAATACTCATAAGAGGGAAGTAAAACCACACATAGTTCTTCCCATTATGTGTATGTGTGCAATGGTGTTCCTTTAATGAATGCAAGCTATAATCTAGATTTTGATACTTGGAAACTAGAAAACTTGGCTTGGATTAAGTGATTTATACTTGGATAAGGATTGATTCTTGTAACTAATGGTTGAATTATAAGGTTTAGGGTAGTCCCTATTAGGTGTGGGACCCGATTGTCTTCTAGGATCAGAGGTTATAATTTTAATGTTATTTTAGTCAGGTATGGATCCCATTCTTTGTATCCCTAATGGTGTGGGGGGTTTCAATGGGGGAACCCCCTTGCAAGGTCTAGGGAGATGACCCCCTAATGGGGGGTCTAGGGATCACACGCCCTAATGGGGGTTCACAAGCAACACCCACAAAGAGAAAAATTTATTTAAATTGCCTCATTAAATTGTAATTTCATAGTAAATTTGGGCCATTTATTATAGGTTTCCAAATCTTATGGTAGAGGTTATGTTTAGGCATTTTTACCCTAAAATGTATTGATACATGGTTGAGATGAATAATGTAATGTATTGTACACAAAGAAGAGGTGGAAAAGGTAGAGAGGTGTAACAGGGTTTGTTACAGGATTTTGATTCTCCCTTGTATTTCTGAAAATAATATACTAGACAAGTTTGGTGGATATAGCCCAACTTGGGTGAACCAGGTTAAATTTGGTGTGTCCTATTTCATGCATGTTTATGTTTATTTTTTTTATGTTTGATTAATTCATTTCATAGTTTCTCTTGTATGCAATTTGTGGATAAATCTAGGTTTTATTTATCCTAACAGTCCCTTTGAATGTGCATAAGTTTATAGATGTATCTTTAATGGGTTCTAGATGATCCAATAGACTTAAACCTACTGTCTATTTAATGGGACTCTTTGGGTGCTTTCTCATTCCATTAACATGTGAAATGTGGCCAACCCATAAATATAATTCCAATTTTTAAAATTACCATTGCTTGGCATGGGGATGATTTTATTTTAGTTGGACACGCATGGAATTTTATAAGCATCTGAGTTTGTTGGACTTATCTGAAAGACAAAAATATTTATTTGATGGCATAAAGACAGTCTAAATATGATAATGAACATGCTAGGTATGGACTAGGGAATTCATGTATGTGACTAAAGATAAATTAAGCAATTCATACCCATGTAAATCATGTGGATGTGAGAGAAAGGTGTCTAAGTACTTGTACACACAAGCAATGTAAGGTGAAGGTAGGTCCGGGCTGACATTTCCAAATGTCTGATACCAGCTTTTAATGTCTAAAAATGTCCCCACCTATATTATAGTATTGAAATGAATTATAATGATATATTAAAATGATAATATGATGTATATGAGTGTGTAAAACACACTTTATATTTGGGATAGGCTTTGAATGTGCATCTTTCTTTTCAAAAACTTACAATGAACATGCAATAATCAATGTCCATAAATGAAAATGTAATCTAAAATGAAATTATAACTTTTGAAACTTAAAGATCAAGGAAGGAATACCCTTATAAGTAGGTGAAACATGTTACCATGTGTAATATTACTAGAGATTATGATTCTTGTTAAAGCATTGGAGACTATGCTTCCTCCAGAAAACACTGGATAACTATGTTTTTTGTTAGGTATGCGAAACACCGGAAGCATACAATTGATTACCAAACTTCAAGCAACTTAATATGCGAAAATAACTAGAATCAACAAGTAACTAGAATTCAGAATAACACAGCATATGAGAGACAATACACAACTTGTATTAACACTTTATACATAAAAGAATACAATAAAGAAGATGCCACTTCTTCTCCACCACCTTACAGAGGTTTCCCACACCTCAAGTGAACAGTAATTCTTCTCCCCAAAGCTCTCCCTCTCACAGGTCCCAACACCCAACTCAAATATAGAGTTGGTGTTCACCTCCCGTGCTCCACGCACACCACAAGTGCTCCACGCACTCCACAAGCACTCCACGTGCTCCACAAGTACTCAAGGTACTTCAAGTAGATCTCCCATGAATCTGCAAACAACCTGCAATTCAATAGACCATACTTATGGAAGGAACTCCCTTGCCTTCCTCTCTGCTCTATCCGAGTACACACCTGTACTCCAAGTAGATCCTGCCTGATACTGCTCCCTGTTGTGTTGCTGTCTATATGACCTTGCACACCTGCAAATCAAACAACGGTTCTGCTCACCTGTGAACCTCGACCTTGCACACACATACACCTGCAGATCAATGATCTTACTTACCATGTAGATCTCCTATATAGGCCATGCAACTGTGACCAAGATCCTACACTCCTGAAGAACCCAGCTGGCTCTCCAATCCAGCACCAACACACCTGGTACTGAGGCACTAGGAGGAATGCACCATTGCTCTACCTCACACACAGAAGGAGCTTATAATTATGCTCTCTTACTCCCTAGCACACTTTTCCAATACAACCATGAGTCTATTATATAGATCTCATCCAAACAATAATTAGACATCTAATTACAATAATTAGATCCACAGCTCTCAGTCTATAATTAGCCTTGATCATGCAAACACTTGGTTCGTTAGCTAACTGCCCGTAATTATCTCACATTTGAACCACACAGGTGACCGACGTCGGTCCCTATCCGCCTGGGGGTGACTGACGCCGGCCGATCTCTGACCGACGTCGGTTGCCTTCCTGCCCTATCCTATCGACGTCGATTGGCCTGACCGACGCCGGTGTCTCTGACACTCAGCAACTCTCCTGCAACCTCCTTTGTGTCTACATCAGTGAAGCTTTTAGCTCCACAATCCTAACAATCTCCCACTTGGAGATAAACAGCTGCACTGTACCTGTACCTGTACTCTGTCTAATCTATTTCCTGGTTTGTATCCCTCCTCAAGCTCCCACCTGAAGATAACCCACCACACATCCCGTGGTGTACCACCTATCATCCGAGTACCCTACCACATCCGAACCTACAACACCTGTAGTGAAGTCCTGACCCTGCATAGCAACACCTGCTGCCGGTCCCTCTCAGAAACCTGAGAACCCACTTCCCCGAATTGGCTCCTAACTCTGACAGCTCCCACTGCATGGGAATACTCAGGTCTATACCAGACCTCATGTGATTTTGGACACTGTACCTGTCCATCCCTTAGTGTGCTCCGGCTCTGCATCCCGAACCTCGCCAACACCTAATTCACATCAGCTCCCACTAGAGACAAAATCAACCTGTGATCTCCATGCCTCCCATGTCAAAGAATTCCGCTGTTCCAAACTCCTCATGACATGACACTGAACTAATCTTACCCTTAGCTCAGCAAAACCCTGTATGTACACCCCTGCTAGCTAGCATATTATCCACATACAGCAACAGAATGATGTCATGACCATCATCCTCCTGGTAAGTCAAACCACAGTAGTTACCGTGACATCGACTGAAGCCATGCTTCATCCTCCACCTGTCAAACCCGGTACCACTATCCTGTAGCTCCTCAAGACCATATACCTGGTCTTCCGTCTCACGTATCCGTTCTCTCTATTCTTCTACTAAGGCATCCATTCGTCTCTGTGCTTTCATCCAACTGGCAAACCTACCAAGACACCCGCCTGGTTCTGCATCATATCCCTGCCAAGCTCACACCTGTTTCCTGGATCCTTCCTGCTCTACAATCAGCAACAAGTATGAAGAAGAGGAACATGAATTTGAGGACCTACTTACGCCTTCAGTCCTCTGTATGGGTGTCTGAGACTCCTTGACAGCTTGCTGTCCACCCAAAATTTGTTATAGTGACCGACCTCGATCACTCCACAGTCTGCATCCGACCGACGTCGATTCCATGCATCTGTACCTGACTACCAACCTACCAGCGCTGGTGTCCCTGCTGCCGACATCGGTCCTTCTGACTGACATCGGTCTTACTTACTGCCGACGTCAGTCTCCTTGACCGACGTCGGTCTTAATCTGCCCGACACTGCCGGCTTTGGTCTGCACATGACCGACATCGGCACCTGTCTGTTCGACGCCGGTTCCTCCTGACCGACATCAGTGTCTGTGTTCACCTGTGAGTGATGACTTTTTACCCGCGAGCTTCTTTGAATCAAGACCCATGTCCAAACTGCTCTGCTCAGAAGTATCCAGCACCATCCACTGAACTCTGTCCGCCATCTCCTCCAAGAACACCAAGGCTTTCCAGTTCTTAAGCCTATCAAATATATCTGTCTTCTGCTTAAGAACATTCATCTCCTTCCTGCTCATGTGACCAAGCCTACGAAGCCACGTCTCCACAATAGAAGAAGAATCAATAATATAAACAAGTAGATAAAGTATACCTATTTTCTTACCACCAGCTAATTCAAGTGCTACCGCTGTGAGAGTTCTTGTGCATCTCTCATCACCCAATCTTTTTAAAGAAATTAGCCATATCTCCAAACCTGGGACCTGCATGACCTTCATCAACACCTGTGTGTTGGCCACCTGCAATTTCAACTTCACTTCCCCTTTGCCAATTCTTTGGCAAGGCTTACCAGCTCCTCTACCTGGGGCTGCATGGAAAGAGGCAACCGAATCTTTTATCCAAGATTCAACTTTATCCAAGAAACCTGCAAACACATCCTGTGTAACAACACCTGCTACATCTGTATCTTCAGTTTCTTCATGCTGATTTGCTACCAACCAACAATGTTCTTTTACCTACTCTTTCTTTCCATCGAACCGTGAGTAATCGTCTATGCTTTTCAACTCCTCCATTCTTAGCTTACTTTGATCTGCTGTTGCTCTACTCCCACTCAATCAGAAACCCCTGAGAGTGCCCTGTAACCAAAACACAACCTGCTTCCTGCAACCTTAGCTCTGATACCACTTGTTGGTATCAAGCTCAAGAACCTACAACCAAGGCTCTGATACCACTTGTCAGGGATGCGAAACACCAGAAGCATACAATTGATTACCAAACTTCAAGCAACTTAATATGCGGAAATAACCAGAATCAACAAGTAACTAGAATTTAGAATAACACAGCATATGAGAGACAATACACAACTTGTATTAACACTTTATACAAAAAAGAATACAATAAAGAAGATGCCACTTCTTCTCCACCACCTTACAGAGGTTTCCCACACCTCAAGTGAACAGTAATTCTTCTCCCCAAAGCTCTCCCTCTCACAGGTCCCAACACCCAACTCAAATACAGAGTTGGTGTTCACCTCCCGTGCTCCATGCACACCACAAGTGCTCCACGCACTCCACGTGCTCCACAAGTACTCAAGGTACTTCAAGTAGATCTCCCATGAATCTGCAAACAACCTGCAATTCAATAGACCATACTTATGGAAGGAACTCCCTTACCTTCCTCTCTGCTCTATCCGAGTACACACCTGTACTCCAAGTAGATCCTGCCTGATACTGCTCCTTGTTGTGTTGTTGTCTATATGACCTTGCACACCTACAAATCAAACAACAGTTCTGCTCACCTGTGAACCTCGACCTTGCACACACATACACCTGCAGATCAACGATCTTACTTACCATGTAGATCTCCTATATAGGCCATGCAACTGTGACCAAGATCCTACACTCTTGAAGAACCCAGCTGGCTCTCCAATCCAGCACCAACACACCTGGTACTGAGGCACTAGGAGGAACGCACCATTGCTCTACCTCACACACAGAAGGAGCTTATAATTATGCTCTCTTACTCCCTAGCACACTTTTTCAATACAACCATGAGTCTATTATATAGATCTCATCTAAACAATAATTAGACATCTAATTACAATAATTAGATCCGCAGCTCTCAGTCTATAATTAGCCCTGATCATGCAAACACTTGGTTTGTTAGCTAACTGCCCGTAATTAGCTCGCAATCGAACCACACAGGGACCGACGTCGGTCCCTGTCTGCCTGGGGGTCGCCGACGCCAGCCGATCTCTGACCGACGTCGGTTGCCTTCCTGCCCTATCTTGCCGACGTCGGTTGGCCTGACCGACGCCGGTGTCTCTGACACTCAGCAACTCTCCTACAACCTCCTCTGTGTCTGCATCAGTGAAGCTTTTAGCTCCACAATCCTAACATTTTTTTTTAAGCATTAGAGAATTGGGATTCCTTATAAAACATTTAGATAATCATGGGTGATCATGCCATAATGGAGAATTAAATTAATGTGAGGGCCATGGATTTGGAAAAAAAGTGCCTTAACCCTTAGGATAAATGATAGTATATTAAGCAAAGTTGAACCATAACCACACTACTCATTTAATTGATCTTAAATCTCAAGATGAAAGGGTGAGCCAATGCTAATGAATCAACTATTGTATATGGACTTATAAATTAAATATGTAACCTTTGGTAGCTTCGATTCCATGCTCTTAAGTATAAAATTTTAATAGTGTGTGTGCATGAATAGTTTTCATGCCCCATAA
This sequence comes from Torreya grandis, assembly GCA_037957365.1. NCBI lineage: Eukaryota > Viridiplantae > Streptophyta > Pinopsida > Cupressales > Taxaceae > Torreya > Torreya grandis. Next base: position 2,286,818 of record JARHVA010000241.1, on the reverse strand, counting down.
TCTGATCCAATTGGTGAAAATATGATATAGAATGTTATACATCTATCTCTTTTTTTGTCTCAAATTTAATTTCTTAAAAACATTTAACTTGTGTTCCTATAAAATCTATAACTATGTGTTAGAGGTATAATCACTGAGATGGGGGTGAATCAGTGAACCCAAATATTTCAATATTGATTATCCTTTCAAACTATTTAAACAATTAGCATATATCAAATTGATCAAGCAACATTATCAAGAGAGAGTTCATTCATTCAATGTATACACAAGATCAAACACACAACACATAGTTCCTATGGGAAACCCTCATGGGGAATAAAACCCACTCTCAAACCTATAATAAATGGACTACTTATCCTATAATAAATTATAAATAAGAGACTGGTCAACTCCTTTAGACCAGTAAACCTTGATCATATCTTCTTGACCATAGGTCTTTAGTGAAACACTTGTTTCATAAGGAGTAACTACCCCTAAGGAAGATTAAGTCCTTTAGACTCTCCTTTAAACACCTCCACCTTAGTAATGATGTCTTCAACACTTGATGATAGATATATAATTATCAAAACCCTACACAAACTCTCTGTATCTCATATAGGCCTCCCACATAGGCATGCCACAATCTCTCTCCTTCACTCAAACTATCCTCATATGCACATGTAGACCTCTTTGCATATCCTCAAACTACAAGAGCACAATTTTGAAATCATAATTATGACCTACAATTCATAAACACCATCATCAAATTTCTCTACCCTTAAACCCATTCACTGGTCACACACAACCTTTATCTTGCCCTCGCTCACTATACACACTCTCTCAAAATAGCCTCTTGAGCATACTCAGTCATTCTACCTCTTCTAGAATTATTAGGTCCAATGACCTATATGATCATCTTCATCACCTTGATCAAAAAATAATGTCTAATACTATTCACTCTCTATTGGTCCTCACTGACCTACACCTTCTCTTTCAAATGTTCTCTCCTTCACTTGGCTCCACATTCGTACAAACCTTCATTTTGAGCACCTACTCACTAGTCTACAAACCAACATATTTGGTTTCACTTTATATATAGCATTCATGAATTATAAAATAAAAAATATTTCCTTTTTATCTAAGAAACATTCCTTTACACTTAATTCATCTCACATGGGTCACACTTAATCACAATCCAGTTTCAAATAGGCCTAAGTCACTTTTAGGTCCTATGGAGACCTATTCACTTTTTTTATATTTCTCCAAGAAAATTAAGAATATAGTACTAATTTAAAATACATGTATCCACTCCTTATGTTCCCTTAAACATCCTAAAATTATCACAGTCAACTTTGATCACTTTTGCATATGCTCAAACAACTCAAACACTGACCTAGTGCACTAGAACATCATGAACAAATACATAGTCAACTTCTCAAGCATTATTCATATTGGATATGATTGTTCAAAACTACATAATGATCACATAAAAACTTAATGGAGTCTAAAACATTACTCAATATATAATTCATTGAGAGATATCAAACCAATATCAAAACAAGATTGAACACCTTCTTGGGTGACTTGTAGAACATATATGAAAACATAGTCAACTTTGAACCTTCATAACTTTTACTATACACATAATTAGACCTTAATATTTATATTTATAGATGTATCTTGTATTCCTTAACAAATTTTATTTTTAAACCATGGTTAAATTTTTCATAGATCAAAAGATCAATCATAAAAACTAGACATTAGTTTTTCCTTTGTAAAATTCAAATATTCAAATGCAAACGGTCACAGTTAAACCTCAAACACCATGCTATCATCTCGAGTCCTCTCTGGTCATATTAAACACACACAATCAATATTATTATATTAATATTGAACTTTAACATAGAGTTTTCCAAATCAAATTTTTAAACCTTGAACATGTTGACCTTATCTCGTGCACTATTGCAATATTGACTCAATGTGCACCATTGATCTTTATAGATTAATCAAGTCTTTATCTTATAGCGCTCATCATTAAATCTTAATTATAACCCACATAATAATGAAAATTGTAACCCTTTAATTCTTTTTTATCACTTATACTATTAAACATCATGCACTTCTTACCATCTTGCTCAACATGCATCATTAGATCAAAACTATATGATCACCTGCGCACCATTAGATTTTAGAAGAAGCTTGATATTTATCTCAATTAACCAATGAACACTTTAACCTCTTTTAATTTATGTGAACCATATATATTTATTATATCACCCATGATCCATTATATTTCCATTTGGTCATGATCTTTAACTTTATGCAAAAATGACTAAGTATGTGGACCATTGCTCATCTGCCTGGAAGGCCAAACTTACACCTCCATATCTTTTGATTTTTATAAGCACATGTTCTCAAATTTGGACCATATGATCTCCTCACATATTATAATCCAACCATGTTTCAATATTCTCCTAGAAACCTCACACATGTGAGATACAATGACATAAAAATGCTGACCCAGATTTATCTATTCACAGAGCCAACTATGTCAAAAACTTATCTAGGAGGACAACTTTGAACATGCATATATTTTATTACACTCCAATGTTTAACCTAAAATTTAGTGAAAACTAACTAGGTATAAAACTAAACAACCCCATATGATCACCTTCTCCTGAAACATCCACATGTGTAATATATGCCACCATCAAAAAACCTACTCAGCTTTTCTTGCCATATTGCAAAGTTGGCTATGGAAAAACACTGTAAAAATGCTTGGGAGGTGAAATTTGCACTTGCATATCTTTTATCATGTTTCATCACTATAATTTATACTTTGTGCATAGAAACTAAGGACCAATTTGATCACAACCATATGACCAACTCCCCCTGACTCATCCACATGTGGTAATTATGATGTCATCAAATTGCCTACTCATATTTTCTGCTACTAGACCCAAAATGTCTAGACGAAAATAATGATCAACCATATGAAATCCACTCATACACCTAAGCACTCAAATCATAAAAAACCTCTTATAGGACCCCTTACACATGTTCAGATCACCATACTCATCCCTAAACATCTCTAGCTATGTCAAAATTAAAGATCAACCAAGCCTCCTTTAAGCATACTAGGACAAGCACATTACACGCTTTGTCATTGTCATTTAGGCTATCAAATCACTTCATCCACTCACCAGAACACCTCCATGACATCACCATGACATCATTTGTAACTCTCCAATAATATGCATTACATATCCCTAAACATATGTTCCAATCTATAAACATTTGTGTCATAATCTAAACCAAACTGATAATATGAACCAATATAAACTCTTTAAATCATGCACTGTATCTATAAATCTAAATTTTCACTAAATGGAGGTTTAAATATATATGAAAATCCTAATAATATGACCCTCTTTTAAGGTGAGTGATGTAGCTTGTGAATTACTCATCTAAAAAGAAAAGTTAACCACATCATGCCATTAAAAATGTGTAATCATTTAGAAGCATGTGTTAACATATGGATAATACTTCATGTAATGTAAAGCATAATAGTGTCATGTCAAGGAAAATATAGTAATTAAACATGTAGTAATAACCATCACTGATATAATCATGGAATAATGAACCATGTAGGAAGGTTCATGATATGAATCATGTCATGTCACATAAATAGGGAGATGCATCATATGGATCATGATACCATAAACTCAAAAAAATTGGTACATGATCCCAGGTTTAAACATTCATAAACTAAAAATGTCATGGCCATGACACACATAATATAAGCACATGTAATATTACTTGATGTCATACAAGGCAAGCACCACACATAATGGAAAATCAAATGTGACATCAACCAAGGGCCCAAATAAAGGATAATTTAATGAAAAATAAATCATGAATAAGTAGTACAATAAGGAAAGGACCCAAATAAATATTCATACATATAAAAACTCAATCAAGTGAAAAAGAAAAAGAAAAATTTAAGGGCCCAAAGAAAGAGTCATAAAATGATACCATCAATCAAACAATGTCATATAATAAAGAAAGAGCTAAACAATCATAATCAATGATTATCCTATAGAAAATTAAATCACAATAATTTAGCATAGAATAAGTCAACCTAGTATAAACTATAAATACATGTCAATGTCACAACATATTAAAATAGCATATCCATGAAATGTATCACTGTAAATAATATAAGCAAGAGCAAGATATGTAAGCAATCAATGTAAATCAACATGATAAATGAAAATATCATATAAAGATATAACCCATAACAATATAACCTATGAAATGAGATACCCCCAAATTTGGCATGGCCCCTGAGTATAATAAATTCTAGCATCCACGTATCATGTGTACCTTGTACATCTTGCATATAAAAAGTGAAATAGCAACATTGAAGCATAGAATAAGTCAAAATAGTATATATTATCAATATATGTTAATGTCAAAACATTGTAAAATAACATATCCATGAAATGTATCACTTAATATAATCAAAACCAAGACATGTGAAAGAAATCGATATAGCTCAACATGATAAGTTAAAAGTTCATACAAAGATATAGCTTATAACAATGTAACCTATGAGATGAAATTCCCCTAGTATTGGCATGGCCTATGGGTATAGAAATTTCTTGCATCTGCATGTGATGTGTACCCTGTATTTTTTGCATCTTAGTCATATATACTATATAAATCATGTTAGTATAAAATAGTATATGTAATATACCAAACATGTGATAAATAACATGTATGAATAAAGGAAACTTGAAAACATGTCATGCATAGGACATGATTTTGTATATTTGGAATATATATATATATATATATATATATATATTTGAAATATATTTTGTATGCATAGGTTAGGATGACTAGTAACAATTATATTTCTCTCAATATGATACAAACAAGGTCATAACAATAGATTTTGCATATGCTTGGAAGAGAGGGTAAGGAACTAGAATAACTATAGACATAAAAGAGGGTAACATACACTCAAATGTCAGAAGAATAGTATTCCAATGATAATATGAAATGATATAAAACACATCTATAATATATATGATAAAATAAATATCGAATATACTAAGTAAATAAAGGAAATAGAGTATGGATAGAGATAAGTTGGGTGGAATCATTAGCTCCTCAATATCCCCCTTTAGCTCAAGTACCACTTTGTGATATATTTATTAGGTTCAAAACCTAAAATGATAATAAAAATATAGATATCCTTAGTTTGGGATTCCAAATACTGTGACACCTCCTTAGCATAGATCCTTCTATTGACTTTGAAACACCATAATCAAGACTAGACCTCCAAGAATAAGACTCTAAATATATAAATCCTTTTAATACTTAAGACTATAAATGTGAGCTAAAGTAGAGCATATAATATTTTAATAGCTTTGATAATGATAATATGACCCCTATATAGAGATCCAATACCTAAAATTAACCTTGAGCTCTAAGCTGACAGTATCATCCATGATGATATTGTTAGAAAGGATGTTGGTCGACACAAAATTATATAGACTAGGACATTACAATATAACTAAAAAATACATGAATTAGAACTATATCATCTAATCCAATACAATATAAGTAACTATAAGTATGAAACATATTATATCATCTTGGCTTATATAGTAGGAATGTAGGGTGACTAGTAAGACTGAATAGAAACTAAATGAAGAGGTAAGACAGAAAAAACTTAGAGGAGATAAAATTGATAGTAATGAAAGTATGACATAATAGTATGCAAAAATATCTCATAAAGTATCTAAAGTTGATCCCAACCCATTCTTGGTGCACCTTTTAAGGTGTGCACTCAAGGAGATCGACATGTTGATAAGCCCCTACAATAGAAACCATCAGTAAAGTGATAAAGTAAAAAATATGAGGGTAAGTACATGAAATTTGAGGGTAAAATGGGTGCCTTAAGTTGACATATTTTTCCTAAAAAAAATAAACCTAAACTTGTACATATTGACACCTAAACTCAAAATTGGAAGATGCCATATGAACATGAATTGTAGCATTTTGAGTCTAGTTTATAAACTACTAATTTGTTTTTGAAATGGTCAAGTATAAGTAGGTCAAACATAAAAAATTTGAAGAGATAGTATGATTTTTTAGGAAATTTATATTGGATATCTTTTCATGTGCACCATTATTTTTTTAGCATCATTTAGTTTTTTTTAAAACCCTTTAGTAAAAAGTTAGATAAGATCATCTAGTTTGTAACCTATGTTATTTTTAAATTAATTAATAGATATCTATTTTTTTACTAATTTCATTATTTAATAGACCGTGAAATATGATCAATAATTTATAACCGATTGTGCACCCCCCTAACTACCTCAAAAACTATCAAAAATTAGATTTTATTTTTGAATGTGTATAGAACCAGGTCTAGTTTGCAACCATATAATTTTTTTGATTTGAATCAATGAATAAAAATATATATGAACAAATATGAACATGTATAGTTGTGGTATATAGCACTAAAAAAATATGTACTTAGAAATAAATATAGATAACAACCTTAAAGTAATAAAAATATAAAATAAATTATATATTTAGAAAGAGGAGAGTGTAGTCGATGTTGTAGGTATATTTTTAAGAAAAATTTTGATAAAATTTATACCATTTAGCATGGACAAAGTTGTGGTTTTTTTTTTAGTCATAAACATACATTTGACCGTGTGTTTAAAGGTCCATTCCTCAAGCTCAGGAATCCAAGCCATTCTCTAGCCTTCAGGCATGTGTTTCAAATGTGAAATATAGGAACATGTACGCAAAATTACTGCATATGTGGAATCACCACATATGTAGAAATATCATGTACATGAAATTACCATGTATGAAAAATAATTTACATGCATTTCACATGCATGCCAAATTGATCCATGTGAACCAAATTTTATTACTCTAAATGTTGTTTTATTAAGACTAAAATGGTTGGTTTAGGGTTTTAATAGTTTACCATGTATGCTTTAGGGTTTAGGGATTAGGGCATAGGGTTTATGTTTTAGGGTATATAAATTCCAATCATGAAGGAAATTAGGGAAAAATTGAGCTCCTTGAACCTATTTTTGACTAAAAAATATGACTTTAGGCAAAATTAACCCATATGTCGTCATAAATTGAGACAATTAGTCAATTGGGCCAATTAGTGATGTGATTTCGGCCAAATTAAGACATGTGAACCTAATTCTTACTCTAAAGGATGTCAATTAGGGATAGATCAATTGGTTTAGGGTTAAAAGTTTATAATTTAGGGTTTAAGGTTTGAGATATAGGGTTTAGAGTTTAGGTTCCAATCATGAAGGTAATTAAGGATAATTTGAGTTATTTGAATTTTTTTATGACTACAAAATGTGATTTTGGGAGCAATTAGCCCCAACATCCTCACAAATTGAGACAATCAGTTAATTAGGTCAATAATTAATGTGATTTTCACTAAATTGAGCCTTGGATAAACATAATTATTACTCTAAATGATGTTGAATGGGGTTAAATCGATTGGTTTAAAGTTTAGGGTTTAAAGTTTAGGATTTAGGGTTTAGGGCTTAGGGCTAAAGGTATATAGGGTTTAGGTTTTAGGATATAAGGTTTAATCATGAAGGTAATTAGGGCCAAATTGATGTCCTTGAACTTATTTATGTCATGTCATCACAAATTAAGCCAATTAGTCAATTAGGGTAATACATGATACAATGGACAAATTGAGCCATGTGAACCTAATTTTTACTCTAAAATATGTTAATTGAGGCTTAATCAATTAGTTTAGGGTTTAGGTTTTAGGGTTTAATTATAAAAGTAATTAATGATAATTTGAGTTGTTTGAACCTTTTTATGACCATAGAATGTGTGTTTGGGTTTGATTAGCCCCCATATCATCACACATTAAGTGAATTAGTCAATTGGGGTAGTTAGTGTTGTAATTTAGACCAAATTGAGACCTATGAACCTAATTATTAGTCTAAATGATGGTAGTTAGGGCTCAAATGATTAGTTTAGGGTTTTAAGAGTTTATAATTTAGGGTTTAAGGTTTTTATGGCTTAGGGGTTACAAATTAGGGTTTAAGGTTTAGAGTATAGGGTTTAGGGTTTAGGGTTTAGGGTTTATGGATTATGGTTTAAGGATTAGAGTTTATAATTTAGGGCATAAGGATTAGGGTTTATGGTTTAGGGCTTAGGGTTTAAGGTTTAGGGTTTAGGATTTAGAGTCTAAGTGTGAAGCTAAATGAAGATAATTTGAGCTGCTTAAACCTATTTATGAGAACATAATGTCTTTTTTAGTTTGATTAGCCCCCATGTCATCACAAATTGAGCAAATTAGTCAATTGGGGTATTTAGTGATGTGATTTGAGCTAAGTTTATCCCTATGAACCTAATTATTAGACTAAATGATGGTAATTAGATCTCAAATGACTAGATTAGGGTTTTAAAAGTTTATAATTTAGGGTTTAGGGTTTTTAGGGATTAAGGTTTATAGATTAGAGTTTAAGGTTTGTGGTATAAGGTAAGGATTTAGGGCTTACAATTTATAATCTAGGGTTTAGGGTTTAGGTTTTAGGGTTTAGGGATTAGATTTTAAGGTTTAGGGTATAAGATGTAGGGTTTAGGGTCCAACCACGAAGGTAATTGAGAATAATTTGAGTTTTTTGAACCTAGTTATGAGCATAAAATGTCTTTTTAGGTTTTATTATCCCCCATATCATCAATGGTGTGAGTTGGTCCAAATTTATCCTTGTGAACCTAATTCTTAGTCTAAATGATGGTAATTAGGGCTCAAATGAATGGGTTAGGGTTTTAAGAGTTTATGATTTAGGGTTTAGGGTTTTCAGGGCTTCAAGTTTAGGGATTCTGGTTTAAGGTTTAGGGTATCAAGTATAGGGTTTAGAGTCTAGGGCTTATGGTTTAGTGTATAGGGTTTAGGGTTTATGGTTTAGGGCTTAGGGTTTAAGGTTTACAATATATGGTATAGGGTTTAGGTTCCAACCACAAAGATAATTAAGGATAATTTGAGTTTTTTGAACCTATTTATGAGAACATAATGTGTGTTTAGGTTTGATTATCCCCCATATCATCACAGATCAAGTGAATTAGTTAATTAGGGTAATTAATGGTGTGATTTGGGCCAAATTTATCCTTGTGAACGTAATTCTTAGACTAAATAATGGTAATTGGGGCTCAAATGATTGGTTTAGGGTTTTAAGAGTTTAGGGTTTAGGGTTTTTAGGGATTTGGGTTTAGGGATTAGAGTTTAAGGTTTAAGGTATATGGTTTAGGGTTTAGGGCTGAGGGATTAGGGATTAGAGTTTAAAATTTAGGGTATAGGGTTTAGGACTTAGGGTTTAAGGTAAGTTTTAGGGTGTAGGGTCTAGGGTTTAACCGCAAAGGTAATTAAGGATAATTTAAATTGTGTAAACCTATTTATGAGCATAAATTATGTTTTTATATTTGATTAACCCCCATGTCATCATAGATTGATAAAATTAGTCAATTGGGGTAGTTAGTGATGTGATTTAGGCCAAATTTATCCTTATAAACCTAATTCTTAGTCTAAATGATGATAAATGGGGCTCAAATGATTGGTTTAGGTTTTAAGAGTTTGCAATTTATGGTTTAATGTTTATATGGCTTTGATTTTATGGATTAGGGTTTAGGGCTTAGGGCTTAGGGTTTACAATTTAGAGTATAGGGTTTAAGGTCCAAGTGCAAAGCTAAATGAGGATAATTTGAGTTTTTTGAACCTATTTATGATCACATAATGTGTTTTTGGGTTTGATTAGCCCCCATGTCATCACAAATTGAGTGAAATAGTCAATTTAGGTAGTTAGTGGCATGATTTGGGCCAAATTTATCCCTATAAACCTAATTCTTAGTTTAAATAATGGTAATTAGGGCTTAAATGATTGGTTTAAGGTTTTAAGAGTTTAAGATTTGGGTTTCTTAGGCTCAAGGTTTATGGATTAGGGTTTAAGGTTTAGAGTATATGGTATAAGGTTTATGGATTAGGGATTAAGGATTAGGGCTTAGGGATTATGATTTATAATTTAGGGTATAGGTTTTAGGGCTTAGGGATTATGATTTATAATTTAGGGTATAGGGTTTAAGGCTTAGGGTTTAAGATTAAGGGTATAGGGTGGAGGGTTTAGGTCTAGCCATGAAGGTAATTGAGGATAATTTGAGTTGTTAGATACTATTTGTGAGCACAAAATGTGTTTTTTGGTTTAATTAGCCCCTATGTGATCACATATTTAGTGAATTAGTCAATTGGGGTAGTTAGTGGTGTGATTTGGGCCAAATTTATCCTTATGAACCTAATTCTTAGTCTAAATGATGGTAATTGGGGCTCAAATGATTGGTTTAGTTTTTTAAGAGTTTATAATTTATGGTTTATGGTTTTTATGGCTTTAAGTGTAGGGATTAGGGTTTAACATTTAGGGTATAGGGTTTAGGGTTTAGGGCTTAGGGCTTAGGAATTATGTTTTAAGTCTTAGAGTTTACAATTTAGGGTATAAGGTTTAGGTTTTATGGTTTATGGCTTAGGGTTTAAGGTTTAGGGTATAGGGTGTAGGGTTTAAGGTCCAACCACAAAGGCAATTAAGGATAATTTGAGTTGTTTAAACTTATTTATGAGCACATATTGTGTTTTTGGGTTTGATTATCCCTCATGTCATCATAGATTGAATTAATTGGTTAATTAGGGTAGTTGTTGGTGTGATTTAGACCAAATTTATCCCTATGAACCTAATTCTTAGTCTAAATGATGGTAATTATGGATCAACTATTTGGTTTAGGGTTTTAAGAGTTTATGATTTATGGTTTAGGTTTCTAGGGCTTTGATTTTAGGGATTAGGGTTTAGGTTTGAAGGTATAACGTCTAAGATATCAAGGTTTTAGTGTTAAGGTTTAGATTTATAGATGTTTGTGCATACATATATATCCATGTACGAAGTTTTTATACTACTAAAAAACATGTATTGTCAACATCATTTTTTCCACATCAAGAGTTATATCTCCTATGTACTTTTTTCTATATAGTTTTGTATGTTGTAGGTCTATTTTTATTGATTTGATGTATGTCCCTACCCTCAAAAGTAGAAATATTTTACTCATGGTTGACTAAAGAGTGTCAGTTTATTTTTTAATGATTTGATCATTGTCCTCACTCAGTACTACACATCAATCAAGTCTATGTTTTAATAATTATATTATTATCTGCACCTTCAAAATTTGACACATGACAATTTTTGTAATAGCAAGAAGAATTTAAAGCACAAAATTTTAAGGAATTGGAAGTGTAGAGAGAAAAACAAAGGCAATGAATGGAAAAACTCCATGCAAGTAAGTAAACTATCCCTAATAAAATAAATGTCACAAATAATGATGTAATGAATAATGATAGTATACCAAATTATTAAAGTACAATTGTCAATTCTAATAGTATACTAAATTATAACACAAGTCCACATTAAAATTTTATAGTTTTTAATTTTGGTGATGATGATAGTATGCATGATGATGTGCATTACATGGAAATGTTGATTGGTAAAAGTAACAATCAATAAAACAAAATGAGAACACTGTCAAATGAAGAAAATAATGTGGAAATACCAAATCAATCAAATGTATCACTAAGAACACCTCCTAGGATTTTGAAAAAAAGACCCATGTGTTTAATTTAAATTAATGAAAACATTTTAAAACAAATGCATAAAAAATGTCTTAGCGCTATATGAGAAGAAAAGATTAATTAATTTGGAAATTTCACTTTGAAAAATTAAATGAAACTTAAAGATTCCAATTGTTTGTTACAATGATAAAAGTGTTTAAGATGAGACCTGTAATGAACACTGTAGGACTAAAAACATCTAATATTGATGGTCTAAACAAGGCAATTATTGAAAATTTTCATTATGCATACCATCAATTAGGTGTGAAGAAACACACTAAAGATGGTAATGTTACCTAACATGTTATTATGATTTTTTTGGTAAGTTGTCAAATAAAAAATAAATGATTAACTAGATAAACAAGCCGAGCATTGCACATAAATATAAAAACACTAATGAAAGCAATTGGGAGACGTATAAGACTTGATTTTTCCATAAAAATGATTTATGGGCCTTATCCAGTAGACTCCCATGTAAACACAAGGCCATAATCGATTCCTTAAAAGATTTACTTGCAAAATTTTGGAGAGATAACATAAGGGTATCACATAATATTCAAAATGTAGTGAAAAGAAGAGTTGGTTCTTGTAACTGTGAACCACATACTAAATATTTTTTGGATATGAGTAAAACACAATTGTACTCTAAAATTTGTTAAAATATATCTACATTTTTATATTAGTCAAATATATTTTGAAATGGCCAAACTTTTCTATGTGAAAATCAATCACACATGCATTGTTTGTTATTGTAGGTAACATCTGGAATTTCCAATGAATTATGATATTTTTAGTCATGTTCATTGTAATTTACACACTAACAACATTTTTTATGTGTGTGGAGTAGAAGCCCCACCAAAATTAAAAAGGGAATTTATTCCAACCATTTTTTTTTGAAAGACCAGATGGATAATTTTTTTATAAAAAGGCATGTTTGGATGGAACTTATAGCATTTTTGGTGGATTGACAAAATTCAAAAAATTTACACATGAGGAGAGTAAACATGGAATTGGAAAAGAATTGGTTGGTTTAATTAAATATAGATTTGTGACATATCAATTAAAATATGGAAAGTAATTTAAAAGGTGCAATCTTGTTATAGAACAAATACATGTTTCTAAATTTATGGAAAAATTCAGGGAGGAAATTGTATATGAGTATGCAAGGCACACGCATAGAGCTCGATGGATAGATTAACAATTCAAGTTAAGTGAGGACACATTCCTACTTGGTATGATTATTTAAGTAGTTGAATTTTTATATAATTACACATTTCAACCACAAAGAGAGGTTCGGTCACAATATTACAATTTAGTATAGGTTTCCCTTTTTATGCATATAACATTCATGCATTCACATAACAATATAAAGAATGATTTAATAATATTAAGGGGGTATCACTTATATGTTAGTTATGATCAAACACATTCTTTATAGTATGTGCAATGTTGTCTTTAGATGTTTTATGGCTAGTTGAGTGAAAGGAACATTACTTTCAATCAACATTATATTTGGTCATATAACTACACATCACAATTTAAGAATACACTAATGTTCTACTAACTAAACAGGATGCATGTGACCACTAGTGTAAAACATATTTAAAGATTCACTAAAGCAATCTATGGAAAAGAGGAACATGATGGTGTAAGAACATGTGTCAAAATAACACTTGTAAGAGAGGAGTTGAAGTTTGAATAAGTCACTAATTTGACAAATGTAAAAAACATAGTTGAATGGTGTAATGAAAATATGGGTCATGGTGCTCAATAAAATTCCACTATTTGTAGATATTTATGGCTGATGGAGAATGAACAATAGACAAACTATGAAGATTGTGTGATAGTAATAGGATAAAGTGAGTTACACTCAGTTTGTAGCTTAAACATAGGTTCTTGGATGATTCATACAAGGCACATGGCATGGTTTTATTATGAATACATTGAATTTTTTTGAAATGAGTGAAAATTAAAAAATTGGGTGGATGAATGGAGTTTTATGCCTATAGTTCCAATTGACACTTATCAGGTTCCACCAACATTAAAACTTATAGAGCTAACATCATCACATGACTTTGACCATGTATCTAATCTAGTGAAACCAGGTACCATATATTTAACACGTGTTTTATTTACTAAATTTGGTAATTATCAATAGATTATGTTATTAAATCACATTGTGTTTTTTCATGTAGGGCATGTTTATGCAATTATTGTAGATGAGGATATTAAGGAGGGGATAGACTACTACTTGTGTTAGTATGTAAAGAAAAACATAAATTGAATTCTATGGTCACATATAGGGAAAAGATTCACTATTCCATTAGGTTTTTGGTAGTTAATATAACTTGGATTTGAGGTTATCCTATCAAAAATTCAAATGTATGGTTGTTTGAAGACTACAAAGTACATAGGAAGATACTCCACTATTCAAATTTTGTTCTTGTAACAAATGTTCAATTGCACAAATATTGGGGTAGGCCATTACAAATGAATCTATGGAAGGTTCATGAGTCTTATCATGAATCAATTATTGTTACTATAAATAATATATCTGATCCTAGTGTTTCCTTAGATTGAACTCCCAAGGTATGTTGACTTCTCAAATGTAAATGTGTTTACTTTTATCAAATTTTATTTATTTCTTAGGTATTACATATAAATTTCAATTTAGTTACATATTAACATATTTTTTGTAGGTTATTGGTGTTAAATTAGCTTCCACCTTCATGTGGTTGGCACTGTTAGTATAGAATTACATATTCTCAAAGCTAAGAGAAGCTTTTGGTTCAATTAAATGATTGACTATTTTATCTTATCTAGGGAAATGCTATCTTAGGCCAGAATGGGTGCTCCATCTCATAATTGAGCATACTCAGATGCTAATAATAGGTTCTTATAATTTAATCTCCACCCCCAACATGGTGTTGATACCAGCTTTTAGTCATGAGGCCCCAGAGATAGAGATCTCCAACTGTAGCTTGCATCTTTACAACATTTCTTGTCAATGTTGCTCGATGATAGAATTATTTCAAAGAATGGTATCCATATGGATTATAAGGCCATGTAAGTGGGAATTCATGTAAATTACACATCCCAAGGTGTTATAAGTGATGTATTTTGAATAAAAAATCCCAAAAGTGGAAATGTCTATTAAAGGCAAATACCTTATCTCTTAATTACAAAAAGGTTGCATTTTAGGATTGATCATTGGATCCTATGAAATGAGTTCATATATTATTTGTGATATGAGTACTTTGGGTTAAAAATATAATAATTCAACATGCATGTGACCATTCTTTAAGTTTATGTATATGAATTACAATTTTGGTTTTGTGCCTGTCCAAAGTTTGCCTAAAAAATAACAATTTTGCCTTATAGGTAAATGTCCTCTTGAGGCTAGAACAGGTGCTCTATTTCTTAACTAGGCATACTAAAATTCTAAGAATGAATTCATAGAGGTTAATATCTACCCTTAACATGGCGGTAATTATATTTTTAAGCCATGAGGCCTTAGAGATAGAGATCTCCAAGTACGACTTGCATCTTGCATTTAGGGAAATACCATATTGAGGCCAAAATGGGTGTCTTATCTCCTAAAAAAGTGTAAAAAAATGATAATAATGTGGTAATAGAGGTTAATTTTCACCCTTGAGGTGGTGTCAATTTTAGTTTTCACCTAGGAGGCCTTGGAGATAGAGATCTCCAACTGTGGATTATATATTGACAACATTTCTTATTGTAAAAAATGGTATTTACATGGATTATAAGGCCATGGGGTGGGAATGCATGTAAATTAAACATCCTAAGGTGTTATAAGTGATGGATTCCAAAGTGGAAGTCCTAGAAGTGGAAATGGTTATTGGAGGCAAAGACCCTGTCTCTTAACTACATAAAAGTTACTTTTTAGGACTAATCATTGAATCCTCTACCACAAGTTCATCGATTATTTGTAATCCAAGGGATTTGAGGTACAATTACAAGACTTAAACATACACATGAACATTATGTTGGTTCATGGATATGACTTGCAATTTCTATCTTACCTATGTGCAAAGTTTGCCTTAAAAATAATGATTTTGCCTTATAAGGAAATGCCATCTTAAGGCCAAAATGGGTGCTCTGTCTCCTAACTAGGTATACTCAAATGTCAATAATTTAGTCCTAGAGGTTAATCTCCACCCTCAACATGGAATAAATTCTAGTTTTCAGCAATTGGTCCCCAAAGATAGAGATCTCTAACTGTGACATGCATCTTCCATTTAGGGAAATGTCATCTTGAGGCCAAAATAGGTGCTCCATGTATACACATAATATTTTCAAACCTTTATCAATTACTAAAACTCTATCTTACATGAACCCATTAAGTCTCAATCTCTTTGAGTGCACACCTTAAGTGGTGCATCGATATAGGGGTGGGCAGACCATTGGTGCTTCACAAGATTGTTGTCCCTTTTTCCACTTACTATCTACACACTTGTCTCCTAAAAACCATTCCCTAAGCTCGGCCTTCTCTTTTTTCACACTCTTATAGTATTTTTCCATCTTTAGTAGCCCTTTTTCTAACCTAAAACCTATTTTGATAGTTTACATGACTATGTCAATTATGTCAACCTTGTACTCTTATTGCAAAAACTTATTTAGGTTCTAGGTCAACTCTTAACTGACCTAGTCTGTGACCTAGTGAGTTTTTGCCAATAATGATACTAGGTCGATCGGGTTGACCCTATGGGCTAAAAATTTCAGAGGTTTTAGGGTTAGATCCACCTATATAAACACAATCATTTCACTATTATTTAAAGAAGATAAGAAGTAAGATATATTTTGTATCTACTTATCCACCATTCTATTTGAGGAAAAAGTTTAGGGTTTCATACTTTCTTTGTAGATATAGATATTGTCTTGTGGAAATGTCATTTATATGCATTAATAGGTTGTGTAGCCTAGAGTTGATTTATCCTTGTCATCCTACACACCACAACAATTGTGAATCACCTTGGCCAATGGAGAGATTGAGGCTCGATGGGTTTGTCTTCAAAGGTAAGTATTCCTAACTTTGTTCTTTCTTCGTAAGAGTAGATAGATATGCATTTGCACTTCTCTTCTATGAATTAGGATTTTGTATACATTAACATGAGTATATGTGTTATATGTATGTTTAATTTTTATTTATTTATTACCCCCCACTTTATGCCACAAACTTTTGTGAGCACTAGATTAGACTTTTGCTTTACTTTTTATTAGTATAGTGAATATGAAAACATAGGACTTAGTGTTATTGCATAGTTTTGATTGATTGGAGGCTTTGGAACCCTCCCTAGTGATATTATTTTTGTAAGAGATCCCCTAATTCATTCTAGTAGATCCATATTGGTCATGTTCATAATTATCTAAAGTATCTTCAATCAAAAGTGTAAGTATAATATATCTTCTCTGAGCTAGGATTGATTTGTCAATCTAATGTATTTTTGATTACATACATTCTACTGAACCTGATGTGAATCTAACCCTTGCTAGTTTTCTTTCATACTTTTTCATTTTTATTATTTTTCTATATTTTTGATACTAGATCAACCAAGACAATATAATTTCTAACTTTTGTGCATAGTTTTAACACAAAATCGCATCAAAATGACCCTATTCTTTTTATGTAAGTCTTCATTAGATATAGGTTACTAGATCAATCAAGTTGACACAATACTCTTATTCAGTTCCAAATAATAGACTATGTCAAATATCTCAAATTAGTCTCTTATTCATCTCTAGAATAAGAAACTAAGTCATGCAAGTTGACTTAGTATTTAAGCAAATTCCAAATAACAAACTAGGTCGACCAAGTTGACTCAGTCATCTCAACAGGCTTCAGTAAATAGGGAATTGTATAATTAGGTCGACCCAATCAACATAGTAGGTAGAACTTGAAAGCATCATTCAAGGTACTTAAATATAAATTTCATAGTCCTCAACATATTCCAACCCACCAAGGTTCCTTCCTTTCTCTCTCTTTCAATTTAGTTCTTCATTATAATTATATTTTACATAAGTTTGTTGTCTTCAAAACTATAATCCTATAGCAAACTAGGTTGACCTGGTTAACATAATTATGTAGTCTGACTTATGTCTGAAAGACTAGGTTGACTTGGTCAACTTATACTTTAAGGGATCTTGATTTTATAGTATATTAGTGACCCTATCGACTCTATTCTATAATATTTGTATACAATTTCAACTAAACTAAATCTAAACCATGTTTAAATTGGGAATTAACAACTATATGCTAGTAATTAATTCACACTTTCATTTTCAGCTATTTTCATGCTTAGAATAGCTCACATAATATAATTAAGTGGTTTTTTAATATACCATTTAGTTGTATTATTTTTCTCTTTCTTGCACACCCTCCCAAATCACATAATTTCAAAATGCATTTAAATATTTGCCTACCCTAAGCCCACCTACTTGGATTTCATCACCAAGGGGGAAGCTGACTTAGTTTTTTAACCAAGTATAAACACATGGTTAATGGTATATATTATAAAATCACCCGACACCCTTATCGTGGTAGGATTGTGAACTAACCCCAATACCAATCTAGTACCATTACCAACATAGATCCCTTTTAGCCTAAACATCTTGTAACCATTCATAAATTGCTTTCTAGATCCCTAATTTTAGCCAAATTCCCTATCACACTTAAAATAACACTTTATAATATTCTAAAAATATTCAGGATGACCACTTAGTTAGCATTTACTTTTTAGTTGATTGCTTGCTCTTTGCTCATTATATGTTATATTATAAAAATTTACATTGGCCAGCATTAGTGCAATGTTTTATGTTGTGTTCCTCAATTGGATCATTCCCATTGACCCAATTAATTGTGTGGTTGCTTCCATTTATTACTTTAAATTACACTGAAAAATTTTCCCATATTTTTAGTACACTATCATTCTATTCAACATAGTCTCTTACAGACTATCTTTTTCTCTAACTATAGTACTAAGTCAACCTAGTTGACCCAGTACTCCTTTATGCCTCTTAGGTTATAGTACTAAGTCAACCTAGTTAACTTTGTATCCTTATCAAGTTATCCTTTATCCCAAATTAAAATATGAAGTCAACTCAATCAATGTTGTATCCTTGTTGGCACAGTTTTCACACCTTATTTTCAGTACTAGGTCGACCTAGTCGACTCTGTACTCATATCTTCATCTTGTATATCCTTATTTTGCATCAAATTTGTCTTCCTTAATATCTCTCCTTTGTCATGATATTTCTATTTAAGACAATACTGAGTTGAATTCAATAGATATGATGAGTCTTATCAACCCTAATAGGTTCTCCCATAAGTATCATGTGGCTCATATCCTTTATGAAAGTAATGTGCATCTAGCCACTCACACTACAAACTATGTAACCCCTCCTCATTCCTATTCACTTTTTAATCCTCTCTTTTCATTTAAAGATCAACTTGAATTAGAGTATACACCATAAATTCCCTTCTTCATTAATGAATTTCCTCAACATCGAAGAAGGGATCCTTTTACTATTTATCATCTCATGATAAGTGGTCAAGTCAAGGATCCCCATTCACCTTCTCCCACATTATCACATGGATTTGTGGATACTATCTATTTTACTTCTCAGCCTCTTCCCTCTATTTTGAGCCCTTCTCATACCATGACTTCTTCCTCTTTTATTTCCTCTACCTCCATGTCTAGTATCTCTACTAACATGGCAGGTTCTACATCTGGTGGGCCTCTTCCAAGACTCACTCTTATCAATTCTTCCACTAGTGCATCATTTGATACCCATGGTAATAATACCTCTAGTGTTGATTCTTATCATCCCTCTACTATTCCATCTTTTACCTCATAAGCAAATTATTCCATTAGTGCTTCACTTACTAATAATTCTTCTCAAGATCCTACTAAAACCTATAGTGGTACCCAAGCCACTACTACCAATTCTAATACTTCAAAAAATTCTAATAATGCAATTCAAACCCATCAAATCATATTACAAACTCTTAATAAAATGAATTATTTCCAAGATAATAATGCAAATCAAATGATGCAAATGCAAAATCATCTTATTTATCTTCAAACCCACCCTCACCAGATGCCATGGGGAATGCAAAACTAAAATGTTCCCCCACCTTCTCTTTGGGATTCCCATGGTAATCTTAACCCTCAACCTCATCTTTTTAATAAAACAACAAATCATCTTCAAAATGAGCCTCTTACATCTCAAATTGCTAATATTGATATATGAGGTATCACCCCTCCCATTTCTTACAATGGGTCAACTGATCCTACTCTTCATTTAAAAACATTTAGAAATATATATAAAGATTAAGTCAAGTTAAATACCTTTGCTGCTAACAATCTATTAGAAAAACCTCTCAAGGGTGATGCTTTAGATTGATACAACCAACTCAAATATCATTATATTACTAGTTTGGAAGATTTAGTAAATGTTATAGTCCAAGAGTTCCAAACTAGTGATCTCCTTGAGAATACCTTGGCCCATTTTATCAATTGTAATCAAATTGAGATTGAAACTGCATAATCTTTCATCAAATGATGGAAGACCTTGTCTTAAAAATGTGAACATAATAAGGAGATGGCAAGATCTTTCATCTGCTTACCAATGCTATTTTTCCCAAGTTGTAATATCGGGTCCAAACTCTCTTCATGTACTTTGGAAGAAGCCATTGACCAAGCCAAGCACCAAGATTTTTTAATAGATCAATTTGAGCCATCCCAACCTACTTTGGGTACTTTCATGATAATCAAGAATAACAATTATCATGCTTCCAATGATGGTATCACCCACTCTTATGATACCATTCATACTATTCAAGTTGTTGTTCTTAACCAAACTTTGGAACAAGCTTCCCCTCTCAACCACATCACTAATCCTCATTTAACTTTAACCAATAACATCAATGTTCATAAACCTTTATCCTTAGTAGAATTAAAAAAATGTCTACTAAGGCCTCTACCATGATATCTTGATCCTACTCAACCCATGAAATATTGGTATGATCCCAATAAATTTTGTTGGTTTCATGTTAGTGTGGGTCATTATCATGAGACTTGTAGGCAATTTCTTAATTTGGATATGGATTTACTTCTTGGTCCCAATTTTGACCATGATTCTATCATTTATAAATGTCAATAATCTTATGACATTGCTTTCAAATCCATGAAACACAAATTAAATCTCAAGCTTTAAACCAGGCTAATGCTCATTTGGCCATCTTTTAAGATACTCTTCCAAATTACCAAGATAACCAAGAATAGCCTACCCCTTTTACCAATAATTTTGATAGTCTTTTTAACCCAACTCCTAAATATAATGTGGTCAATATGACTAATATGGAAAGGGTGGTTTCTTTCATTGATCCTCAACCCATCCACAAACCTCATTTGTCTTATATATTTCATGTTATCTAATGTTCTTCCCTAACTCACTTAAATGAGTTGGGTCAAGCAGACCTTATATCCTTTGATGAACCAATTCTAACACCTCCCCTAGATAATACTTCTCATACCATTTCTACCATCCCTCCTACCTCTTTACCCATCACTAATGATACTCAACATCTTATCAACATTTTTTCCCAAACCACACTAGCATCAACTACCCCATCCTCTCAAGCTAATCAACAAACTTGTCCTCCAATTAAACCTTCTACCTCTTATCATCATAAATTAACATGTACTTTGGTTCCTCCTTATAAGGACCTCCTTCAACACTATGTACCTCTTTCCAAAAGTCCTCTTATGGATTATGATGAGTGGGATCCTATCATAGAGATTACTAACCTCCCATCTCAAATCTCATTTCTTGAACTTATGTAGACCTCTCCATATCATCGTAATCATCTTATGTAGCTTTTGTTCAAAATGAACATTCCTCATCCTCTACTAGTAGGATGTGAATCCACCTTATCTTGATCAAAAGATAACATTTTACAAAAATGTGAAGAGATGTC
This sequence comes from Torreya grandis, assembly GCA_037957365.1. Taxonomy (NCBI): domain Eukaryota; kingdom Viridiplantae; phylum Streptophyta; class Pinopsida; order Cupressales; family Taxaceae; genus Torreya; species Torreya grandis. Next base: position 2,265,117 of record JARHVA010000241.1, on the reverse strand, counting down.
TACACATGTTGATTAAACAAGGAACACTTCTCTTTCCCTCAAATTTCTCATTGCTTCTATGATCCCCTGATGAGATTATACTTCGTGTGGATGATCCTACCCTTTTTATCAATGTCTAAATTGGTGATATCCAAGTCAAGCATGCTTTGATTGATGAAGGTTCCAAAATGTGCATTGCCTTTCTTGATTTTATCAAAACCCTTAGATATCAAAGGCATTTTTTGATGGGCTTTTTTCTATGCTAGGGTTTCCTCCATGCGTGCCATTGATTTGGCCCTTTATTTTTTGTCTATCCATCTTGTGTCATATCATGTCCCCTAATTTGCCTATGGGACTTAAAATTATTTTCTTTTCAGGTTTCTTTCCTTTGGGTGAGGCTAACATTTATAATGACTTCTCCTTATTCTCTCTCAACTATTTCAATAATAGATAAGAATGGTGGAGCATCGAGTAATGACCCCCTAAAAGCACCTAAGTAAGTTTTTCCCAAAGGTCTACCATGAGGTAACTCTTTGGAACTTGATGTTATTTGTCCTACTCCAAAATTTAACTTTATGTGTTAATGTTTAGAATAATTTGGTTTGAGAAGATATTTTGTGGGTCAAATTCCCTCTAAAAGTATGCTTAAGTCTTGGGTGAAAACTCACTGGGCAGCTCATGGTATTAAGTTGGAGAGTGCCCAAAATATGACCAAGGGTTTTTTCTATTCCACTTTATTGACCCTTACCATGTAAGATACATCCTCCATAGGTCTACCACTTGGTATGTCAAGAACTCACTCACGGTTCTCTCCCCCTAGACATGAGACTTTGTTGTTTTAGTGCACACTACTCTCAAAGTCTTGGTTTTGTTTGAATTTCTAAACCTTCAGCTCCCCTACTATCATTTTATTCACCAAATAGCTTCCTGTATAGGTCAAGTTGCCTTTCATGAGAAAAATCAGTTCCACTCTACTAGATCATAGAAGTGGGTTTGTGTAGAAGTAAACCTTTCCCAGGACCTCAAGGAGTTTATGGAAATTCAAGTTGGAGATGTGAGACATTCTCAGTGATTCCTATATATCAATTTTCCCAACACCTATTTTCACTTCCAAGCCATAAACCATAAGATAAGGGACTACCCTCTTTAGTTAGCCCATAATAATGCATTCAACCACTCATCCTCTCCCCCCAAGCCCTCTCTGAAATCTAGTAAAAAGCTAGATGAGGATGGATGGACTACAGTAGGAAAGAAGAATAGTCAAACCAAAGCCATGATTTCAAGTGATACTCCTAAAGGAGGTAAACCATCAATAATTAATGGCCCACAATAATAGGCTCCTATTGATAAAGATCACTCTCAGGCTAAAGCCCCAAAAATATTAGAAAAACCTAGGATCTTCAACACCACTCTAGCTACCAATGTTTTATCCCAAGTTATTAAGGCTCTTTTTCCCATTTATTTTAGATTTTCATACTCACATCCAACTACTCTTCCACTTCATGCTTGGTGGGATGCACCCAAACTCTCTCATAGCCCTCCTTAGAGGCACAATGAGACAAAGGAAGGAGAGTATAAAGTTGATCCTACTATGAGGAAGCAATTTGATGATTTTTTAAATGCCAATAGTGGGAATTTTTATAGAACTAGTATGATCCCTTAGAATGCCTAAAATCCAAGGATATGTCTCTTGACACTTGTATCTATGAATTTATTTTTATGGAATGTTCAAGGTCTTACAGACCTAAAATGCAAGTTTATTGTGTGTAGTTTTAGAAGGAAGTTTCTTGAGATGGACATTCTTTGTCTACAAGAAATTATGGTGGTGGATTTTTTATTGATGATTATTGGTAATTCCATCTGGCATGATAGTATTAACTTGCATAATAATCATGAAGCAAGACATGGAGCGGTGATCACATTCATTTCTCCACAATGGAAATCCCACTTAGTGCAATCTAGCATGGAACCCACCAACTAGTTAGTGTGGACCATTTTTAGGATTGAAAGATATTATTTTGGATTTATAAATATTTATGCTTCAAATGACACCATTGAGAATACCCATTTATGGTGATGGATTTTGGATGATCTCCTGGATGCTCATTTGGTCTTATGTGGTGACTTTAATATGGTGGTGTCTCCTAAAGACAAAGTGGACCACCTACCAATGCATTGGGTAGTTGGAGAAAGGGAAGCATGGTATTATATGTACACTAAATGCAAATTTTATGACCCTAATTTAATCCATCAGCCTACAGATGGAGTATGGTACACCTAAAACAATCTCAGGGAGGGTCCCACTCAGATTTTGAAGTGCTTAGATAGGAAAATTATGTCCACCCACCCATACTTTTCCTTTTGATAATGGTTTTTCTCCTTGACTACAAGTGCTACCAAATTTTGGGATTTTTGACCACTCCCCTATTAAATATGGATTGACATGATAGTTCATGAAACCTAAAGTCCACAAAACACAATTCTTTATAAACACTTATCCACTCAAGTATGGGCCCACTATGGTGTACATTCATAGAGTTTAGAATTTGGATCCCCATCCATCCCAAGAATTTGGTTGGATTCTTTGGTCAAATGAAATAATAAGGACCCCTCACTTTCTGAGAATTTATGGCCACCAACTTGCTAAAATTTGAATACATTCTTACTCTGCTACTTCCTTAGAGCTTACTCATGTTAGAAATCTAAAATAGAAAGCTCTGATACCAACTATCAGGATCCTCCTTAGAGTACAATTGATTACTTTTGTATAAGCAACTAAACATGGAATTAAACTAGAAGTAATAAGTAACTAGAAATCAGAAATAGCACAGAATATGAGATATGAGAAACAATACAATCTATATTAATACTCTTCCAGAAGGAAATATAATGAATAAATCTCACTCTTCTTCCCACGCCTCTTGGGTGTACAGTAATATTTCCTCAAGAGTTTTCTCTCTCAATCAATTACAATCAACTCAACAATGAGTTATTCCCTCCAGTCAGTGACAATCAACCCAACCAGTTGTTTTGCCTACAATACTAGTACCATCCATAAACACCACAGATCTCCTTGATCTTGCACCTTGTTGTGTTGCAAATCTTCTTAATCTTGCTACCTTGTAGATCTAACTGATCTTGCACACACACACACCCATAGATCTTCTTGATCTTGCACACTCTATAGATCAACGGACCTTCTTTACCTGTAGATCTTCCTAGTCTTGCACTCTTGTAGACCCTCTAGATCTTACACTTGAAGAATCTAATCCTTTAGTCCCTCGATTACTCTTATGTTGCAGATCGTCTTGATCTTGCTACCCCACAAATCAACTAATCTTGCACATAACCTTGGCACACTCATAGATCTCCTTGATCTTGCTACCCCACAAATCAATTGATCTTGCACTTATGCACCCATTACAATATAGCCCCATGGGTCTCTTAAATAGATCCAAAAACAAACAATAATTAGAAAAGCATATTCAAGACTAAAATTAGTCATTACATGCAAACTAGTTATTCGTCAAACTAATTGTTCATCTAACTAATAGTTCTGGAAATGCACAGGCAACCAACGTCAGTTCATGTCTATCTGGAGACGACTGACATCAACTGATTCCTAACTAATGTTGGCAACTTCTGATCGACCCTAACTGATGTCGGTTGGTCCTGATCGATGTCAGTGACTGTCTAACTCCAACAACCTCCACATTTGCATAACAGTGAAGCTTTTAGCTCCACAACTTAACAATCTCCCACTTGGAGATAAACAGCTACACCTATACCTATACAACAATGTCCTCTAATCTATTTATGGCTTGTATCACCATCTTCAAGTTTGGTCTTGAAGACCAAAAAAATTTGAATGAAGATTCAACTTCTCCTTTGTTCTCAACTTGTTGACATATCTGCAGGGTTCTTATCCTTGCTAGCCTCTGTGACTACAACAACCTTTTACAACTCTAAAATCCAGCTAATTGCCTTTCCACCAACAGTGAACACATATCTTGTGGTGCTTCTCCTACCATATAAGTCACCTGCCATATTCGAATCTACATACCCATGTAGAGAAATGCTTCACCTTGCATAGCATAAATACTTGCAGTTGGTCCCTCTCAGATATATGAGAATCCACTGAACTGCTTTCCAATGCTCCTTTCCTAGATTGGCCATAAACTTGCTGACAACTCCCACTGCTTGGGCAATATCAGGTCTAGTACATACCATGCACTCAACCTCATCATGTGATTTAGGACACTATTCTTTGCTCAACTTGAACTGTCCAGCCATAGGTGTGCTTATCGATTTTGCATTCTGTAAATTGAACCTCTCCACTACCTTATTCACATAATCCTCTTGAGACAAAATCAAACTATGATTTTTCCTATCTCTCTTAATACTCATGCCAAATATTTTCTTTGTTGCACCTAAATCCTTCATGGTAAATGTTTGAACTAATTTTACCTTTAGCTCAATAATTCCTTGCATGTGTGACCCTGCAACAAGCATATACACTACATAGAATAACATGATAATGTAGCTACTATTATCCAACTTGGTAAAATACACACAATGGTCACATTCACATTGACTAAAGCCATGCTTTGTCATAAACCTGTCAAACCTCAAATACCATTGTCTTGGAGCTTGCTCACGACCATATAACCTGGCCTTCTGTCTCACCTGTCCATTCTCTCCTTTCTTTAACCTATAAATCCATTCATTTTTTAGTGCTTTCTTTTCATCTGGCAACTCTACCAAATCCCACATTTGGTTCTCTTCCAAGGAATCAATTTTCTCATTCATGCCATCCTCACACTGTTTCCTAGATTTTACCTACATTGCCTCTTCAAAACTTCTTGGTTTTCCACCATCAGTGAGCAACAAGTAGTATAAAGAAGGGGAATAATGAATTTGAGGCTTACTTACCCTTTTGAACCTCCTCATGGGAATTTGAGACTCCTTGACAACTTGTTGTCGCCAAAATTTTATTTTAATAGTGACCGATCTCGGTCATCTCTGGCCAACCTCGGTCTGCACCTGACCGATGTCGATCCCACCTAATCACCAACATCAATTTCTTGACTGATGTTGGTGTCCACCTACCTAAAATCACTGACTTTGGTCTCCACCAGATTGACGTCAGTTCCTTCCTAATTGACGTCAGCTCTGCCTGACTAATGTCGGTGTCTGTGTTTTCTTGTGAGTGATTATTTTTACCCACGAGCTCATTTTAGATCATAACCTTGTCTAAATCAACATTGACCTACTCAGAATTATTCGACCTCTTGAGCTGATCACTATCCATCACCTTCTCCTTAAAAACCAAGGCTTTCCAGTTCTTAACATTTGACTTAAGAAAATGCATTCCCTTCTCACTCATGTGACCAAGCCTACAGTGCCACAACTTTACATCTACATCTGCATCTTTTACTTCTTTATTTCCTTCATGCTAATCTTCTTTCAACCAACAATCTTTCTTTGCATGTCCTTTCTTTTCACAATTCCATAATTGATAATTCTTGCCATTGAATTTCTCCATTCTTAGCATACTTTCTTCTGCCATGGCTTTACTCCCACTCAATCAGAAAACCCTGAGAGTGAACCTGTAATCAACAAACACTAACCCACTCTGATGAACCTTCAACCAGGCTCTAATACCACTTGTTAGGGATCTAGAATAAAAAGCTTTGATACCAACTGTCAGGATCCTCCTTAGAGTACAATTGATTACTTTTGTATAAGCAACTAAACATGGAATTAAACCAGAAGTAATAAGTAACTAGAAATCAAAAATAGCATAGAATATGAGATATGAGAAACAATACAATCTGTATTAACACTCTTCCAGAAGGAAATACAATGAAGAAATATCACTCTTATTCCCACACCTTTTGGGTGTATAGTAATTCTCCCTTAAGAGTTCTCTCTCTCAATCAATTACAATCAACTCAACAATGAGTTATTCCCTCCAGTCAATGACAATCAACCCAACTGGTTGTTTTGCCTATAATACCAGTACCATACATACACACCGCAGATCTCCTTGATCTTGCACCTTGTTGTGTTGCAAATCTTCTTGATCTTGTTACCCTAAAAAATCTAACTAATCTTGCACACACACACCTGTAGATCTTCTTGATCTTGCACACCCTACAGATCAACTAACTTTGCTTACCTGTAGATCTTCCTAGTCTTGCACTCTTAGAGACCCTCTAGATCTTACACTTGAAGGATCTAATCCTTTAGTCCCTCAATTACTCTTATGTTGCAGATCTTCTTGATCTTGTTACCCCGTAGATCAACTGATCTTGCACACAACCTTGGCACACTCACAGATCTCCTTGATCTTGCTACCCCACAGATCAACTGATCTTGCACTTCTGCACCCATTAAAATACAACCCCATGGGTCTCTTAAATAGATCCCAAAATAAACAATAATTATAAAAGTGGACTCAAGACTAAAATTAGTCTTTACATGCAAACTAGTTCTTTATCAAATTAATTGTTCATCTAACTAATAGTTCTGGAAATGCACAGGTGACCGATGTCAGTTCCTATCTATCTGGAGATGACCGACATCAGTCAATTCCTAACTAATGTCGATAGCTTTCGGTTGACCCTAACCGATGTCGGTTGGTCCTGACTGATGTCGGCGATTGTCTAACTCCACCAACCTCCACATTTGCATAACAGTGAAGCTTTTAGCTCCATAACTTAACAAGTCATGTGACTTTAGCACTAGAAAAAGATCCCTTCGATGAGATCTTACAGGTCAGAGTCTCTTCTTTATGAAATCATATCCAAATAGCAGACAAATATAATGCTTGGGGAGCTCAAGTCAAAGCCAGGTTCTACTAGCTCAAGATAGGGGATAAATCTACCAAATAATTTTTTCAAATGTTGCGAGCCAAAAAATTGAATTAACAAATCCAGATCATCTCTAAGGCTGACAATAGACTATTAGAGACATCACAAATTGTTCAATATTTTATTTGCCACTATAAACAAGTGTTCAAAGCTCAAAATTTCTTTGCAAAGTGTGATATTTCCCTTGAACAATGTCTTATAGTGGTGCCTTGAAAACTCTCTTCTGCCCAATAGATGGTTTATGATAAGTTCCTCACTATGGATGATCTGCATGAGGTGGTATCTCACATGGTAAATGATAAAGCTCTAGGCATTAATGGTTTCCCTTATGAATTCTATCAAAACCTTTGGGATATTGTGGGTAATTATTTACACCATGTTTATCAAGAGGCCTTTCATACTCATTCTCTAGGAAAGAATATAAATAAAGGAAACATTAAATTCATCCCTAAGTAGGGGGATCCTGAGTTGATCTATAATTGGCAACCTATCACCCTCTTGAATGTTTCTTACAAGATCATTACCAAGGCTATAATGCTTTAGTTTTGTAATCTATTTCCACACATCATTCACTCTAAGTGAATAGTATTCATCAAAAGTAGATATATATTAGACAACATAATATCAGTCTAGGAAGGTATGGACTGGGCTAGAAGGTTTAAGCAACAAGATATGTTCATTAAAATTGACTTTTAAAAAACTTATGACCATATTAAGTGTCTGATCATCCTAGCCATTCTTAGATCCTTGGGATTCATGCCCAATTTCATTCAAACCATCTAGATGTTAGTTTTTAGATGCCTCAGTCATCCTCTCCATTAATGGAGTCACTTCTGAGTAATTTGGTTTGTTCCATTCCATTCACCAAGGATGCCCTTTAGCACCTAACCTGTATGTGCTTATAGCTAACGGTTTTGGATATATTATTAGTGATGACCAAGCTATGGGACTTGTTAAGGGAATTTATATCCCTCTAGATACATAAAACCCACATGAAGATATGCATTTTTTTAATGTCCACTTTGTAGATGATTTGTTCCTTACTCTCATTGAAGATGAGGCTGATGTGGACAATGCCTACAGTGTCTCAACACCTTTTACCTTGCCTTTGGATCCAACATACAATGGAAAAAGACTCATTATTATAGGTAATCATACCTCCCCTTGATGGCATGGGCTATTAAATATGGTTAGGCATGGATCCAACATGATGAAATCTTCAAATTTCTTGGTATCCCCTTTGCTTTTGATGTTTTTCCACCCCTATTGTGGTAATATGTTAGTGACATAGTAGCTAAAAATTGGAATGCTAGGTGACTAAGCCCTTATCATTAGTAGGTAAGATTCATATATACTTGAAAGTGCTTGTGACCACACATGTTTACTACTCTTCATACTTGGTGACTTTAAATAAATCTTACCAGAAACTAGAGAAATTGCTCAAGGATTTTATTTAGGCCAATTATTCTCATGGACATGAATTCCATAGGGTGGCCTGGGAATATTTTTGCCTCATGTGGGATGTCAAAGGTGTGTGTATCATTGACCTAGCTCTTCAAGGATCTACCTTAAGTGTTAAATGGATTGTGAAGGCTATTAAAGGCAAGGAAGCTTGGAAGGTGTTATTCTGACACTGCATCTATTTAAGATTGCCTAAGGGTAAGAAATCCTAGAAAGGGATCAACTTCTCCAATCTAATTCTCATCAAATCTCCCATTAAAATCATAGGATCTTTTGTGGTGAAAATATTCTAGAAGGCATGGGAAAGGATCAAACCATGGCTTATCTAGAATGGCTCAAGGTTATGAGATAGGTTGTCTTTTAACTCCTAGTCACTATGGTAGTTAGATGTTATCAATTTTAATGAAGTTCCTCTAGTCGAGGTCCCTTCGATCAATGCTCTCAAGTTGTTTTTAGAGGCATTCATACTATCCAAGATATTTTTTGCAGGAAATCTCTCTCCTGGCTATCTTGGGAAGAGGTGAAAACCAAATTTTGGTTAGCCAATTTTAATCAGAAATCCTACCAAGAAATACTTAACATTGTGATTCCCTCCATGATTCATAAAAAATTTGGTCACTCCACTCATCCTTGGTGTAAGGATTGGAAGTGGTATGTTGAAACTCCTTTTTGTAACTAAACCCCCTGACTTGGCTATGAATGGTTTACTCCCCACATGCCTATGGTGGATAAGCTTAATCCCATTGGGGTTTGTATTCTTCTATTAGTACATGGTGATTCTATTTTCACACTATATGGGGGGCTTTCTAGAGCCTAAGCTAGCTCATTTTGCTTGGTGTGTTTTATACTAGGGCTTACCTATTAGCAAAAGGCTTGTTTAATTAAGAGTTTCCCTTCCCACTTGCCCTTTCTATGGCCACTTGGAAATGCTCCCTCATCTTTTCTAATACTAATCTAAAGCTCAAAGTGTCTAAACTTGGATTCATAACCTCTTCAATCCTTTTCAACCTAAATTTTTTCCTTGGAAACATATTCTCCTATGTTGCCTTTTAAATATACCTAAGTCTAGCATACTTTTAGATTGGATATTCTCTTTTGGATATGAAAAGAAAGAAATAATGTTATATTTAACAATGCTTCTTGAAATTGTAATGTTTCTACTTTGATCAAGTCTTCTATCATTTATAATGTTCTATTGCAAATACATGTTCAAGACAACAAAGTTACCATGGAGCTTGGTCACCTTCAGGATCTTCTCACCCATTGGGGAGATGCTCCCTATGCCATGGCATGGGTTCCACCATCTCTGGCCTAAGAACATAGACCAAAGGATATAATTTCCTTACCACCTTGAGTTGGACACTGATGCATCCAATCTCAGTGTCACTCTCATAGTGGCACCCCATACCATCACATGACCCTTCCTGGGTAGTAGTGAGGGTGGAAACCTCCACCTCCTTCCCCTACTAGGTAAGATGGTTAGCATGATCCTCCTCCTCTATGCTTTGATGTTTGGGGGTGTCACTTGGAGGTAAATTAGATGTGTTGGACAAGTTCCCTATGATCTCTCTAGCCATTTTTACCACTTAAACATAGGAAGAAGAATATGACAAGGACACTAATCAAGCTACTAGTTAGGAGCCAATTCTAGATGGCAATGACTTGCCAAGCTCAAGCTAGGGTCTTGATGATATGGATCCTCTACCTTCCAACCTTGCTATGGATATTTAATATTTTATTTTATGATGACATTATGACTTGTTCCTAGGTAGGGCCTAGCTTTTTTTATTGCTATTATTTCCAATTCCTGGGCTATGCCCAGTTTGAACTTAAGGAGTGCTTCCATATCGCCTATTTTTTTATGAATTATTTGTATATTTATTTTGTTACTTTATATAGATATATTTCATCAAAAAAAACCCCTTGGATATTCTAAGTGTAATCTTAAATACACACCCAATAAATGTCAAGGCTATGACCGAAGGAAAATACCTCCTTTAGGTTGTGTGTGGCTCCCCATTACCATACCACCTATCACCATTCACATGAATATGATGATCTTAAACTTAATTTTATCCTATAACATTTTGTTTGGTAGGCCATGGACTCATTGCATGAAAGAAATTACCTCTTCTATTTTCCAATGTGTTAAATTTCCTCAAAATGGATCTATTAGATTCAAGGTGACACTAATCCTTGGAATTTTGAATAATTTTAAGACCATGATGTATTCAATATTTCTACCCTTGAACCCTTGCCAAGTGTTCCATTTTGTGAATCTTAATGATTTAAATTTCCTATCAATTCCAATTAAGTTTACAATGGTCACCCCAAACTCATCATAAATATACCCCCTAACCTCCTAGATTATGATGATGATGAGCTTGATGTGATCAATCTCAAGATTAAAACTTTAGATCTCTCACCTTGTATCATCTCTTATCTTCCCACTTCTTTACAACCTCATTCTCATCAACCACCTTGTGATGGCATCCCTATGGTCTTAACTAAGACTTAGCATTCTATTCATCACACCACATCAGATGATAAGGTCATCCCTACTTATGCCATCAACCTTTATACACCTGATTATGATGATGGTTATACCTTAGATGATCCATTCTTAGGAGGTCTTGTTTAGGCCTAAGATGCTAAGATTATTCATTATAATTCCTCTTTACTTTAATATTTTAATATATCTTCTAGTATTCCATCATATATCATTCCTAATTTTAGCATTATTCCTCTTGATCATATGGTAGATACGGTGTACACATATCTATTTTCTAAAGAACCTTGTAGGAGTATGCTTATGTATCATGGTATGACTGGTCCCTATCACCTTGCTAGATACCAAGACCCTTCTAGTTGACCTATCCCTAAGATACTTGTGACTATCCTTTAGCTTTCCATGCATCTTATTCTTCCATCATCAAATCCCATTTTGGATCCCATTCCCACTCCCTATATATCTAAGTCTCTTCCTATTTCTGATCTTATTTTTCCTTCAGTCAATCCTTGTCTAGTCTCTCCACTAACCCCACCTTCTCTTGGTGATGGTTTACTCCCTTTATCATAGTTGGATCCTTATCTAAGCAAATGGGTTGAATAAATTTGTCAATAATTGGACTAGAGACTATTCATTACACCAATATTCCTTAACTTTCATTTTCACTCCTCTTATGAGTACACCCACCAAGTCTACTCACAAGCACATATGTTGCTTCTACAACACAGATAACCATTCTAACATGCATTGTCATAACTTACAAAAATATATTAACACCTTGCATCTCACCACTCCTCAACCCTCAGACAAGTCTATACCTCCCTTGAAAGTGTTACCTAAGTATCTTCCTAAATATAGAGAGGTATATTGTCTCTGGCACCAATGTGGTACACATCACACTGATCATTGTCGCATCCTTCAGCAACACCTCAAGAATAATCTCCTAACCATTCCTAAACCTTCTACCCTTCCTCTCCCAAGTCTCTCTCATAATAAGGCTCCCCCTTCTTCCCCTATAGTAGCACCTCCCATGATTCCATCTCCACCTATGAGTCCCTCACTTGTGGACCTTCCCTCATCCATCGATCCCTCTTCACTTCTGACTCCTTCACTAGTGGCCCATTATACACTAGTGACCCCTTAATCTCTTACATAATCAACTACCATGCATTCTCTTGAGCATCCCCTTCATGATATCTTTCATCAGCATGATCTTTTAGGCATTCCTACATTTTTTGTTGAATAGATTCAACATAAAGTATTTTCTTAACTTTCACTGAAGATCGATGAGACAATAGTTGTAGTTCACATTAAACTTCATAGAGACTTATAAGATGTTATGGATAATGTGTGTGGATAAATATATTAGTACTTATGAGCACATGCTTGGTGTTCTTACATTTATATTTGGATTGGACGTGTGTTCCAACTTTACATTTATCTATTTTATATCATTTAACATTGTGTCAAATTCTTATCTATCTTACATGGTGACTTTTGTTTTGCATTCCATGTTGTTTATGATTCTTCTTATGTTCTCTTATGGGTTATTTTTCATAATTCCATACTTTTTCTTCTTGATTTCCTTTCTTATTGGTTATCATGTTCTTTTTCATGATTGTTTGTTATCTTATTTCTATAAACACATATATTTGTTATTACAACTTGGTTATACAAACCTTGTTCCCTTTAGTCCTTCCTTCTTTACCATGTGATCAATTAGAAAATAATTCATCTCATTATAATCTCCTTTTACCATTCCACTTTGGATTTCCCATTATAAACTAAGCATACACATGGTTGAGACTTGAGATATCATGTTGGTTCATCATTAAGCCTAAATATTCTAGTCAGTCTTGTCTTTGCATACTTAGATTCCTTTAGCCAAAGCCTAAAGCTCATTCATGTGTATCACTCTATCTCTCATGATTAGTCATTCCAAGTCCATCTAGAGGAATCATAAAATCCATAAAACTATGTAAAAGCCAAATCATTTAACAAAAGGTTTTGATCTAAAAGGCAACATTCAAAATTCTCAAAAGTCAAATCATACTAAAAGACATGATTCTAACCACATATCCTCTTTATAATCAAATATTAAACTCCATAGTTGGCCTCATGATAGGTCTGAGGTCTATTGGGGTGTGGTATGCTAGTAGATTAGACAAGGAGAATAAAAAAATATTTAGTGCTACCTAATTTCTCATGCACGTACCTAATCTTCACAGTAGACCAATGGCTCTAAAAGTGGTTTGAAGAACATGGAATACATTGTGGAAATGTAGGTCCATTTTACTTTTCTTGTTCAAAATAACCCACATGAGTTGATTTTAATACCACACTTATTTGCTTACATAGCTTTGTGAATATAGTGAACAGATATCCTCTGTATATTCATGGTCATTAGTCACTTAGTGTCTTTTTCATGTCCTTAGTGTGCCTAATGTATCTTAAGGTCTTATAATAATATGCCTATGTTATGTTTCATACATTCCCTTTTTCACTCCCCATAATCTTAATATTTCCCATTGAGAAATTTTGTTTTGTTCATTGATCACTCCCCTAGGGATTCCATTTATGAGTTGCATTCTAAGACCATGGATAGGACCTGGCCTTCTTCACAAATTACCAAATTTTTCACATTACCATTTAAAACATCCCCTTTTACCATCTCTTCACATTATTTCCACCCCATTGGTGTTCTCTTTCTGAGTTGCAATGTAAGAACATGGATAAGACTTGGCCTTCCTCACAAAATTTTCCAATATCCATGTCATAATAAAATTACATGTGTCAAATATGAGATAAGATATGATTGATTATGAGTTACACATCATTTCCATGCTTCCCATATTAATTTTGTATGTTTTATGCTTCCTTCATTAAACTTTCACTTTTATCTTCTTATTTTCTGATTACATGTAAGAATCCAACCATTTTTCTTAAGTTTTTCATACTTCCCAACTTGAATTAGAGTGATTTCTTTAATATTATTTTACCAATTTTGTTTCTCTTTTTATACTTCCCAATATGATTTAGTATGATTGATTGACTTAATTTATTTGTTTTTATACCATTTTTCTTTCATGGGCTTTTTGTTAGGTTGTGGAGCTAAAAGCTTCACTGATGTAAATAGGGAAGGAGGTTGTTGAGAGGTTGTTGAGTTGCAGAGCAACCAACGTCAGTCTGATCAATCGGCATCGATCATATCTAGTGAGCAGAGCAACTGACGTTGGTCAGGAGTCAGCCGATGTCGGTCACCTCCAAGCAGACAGAGACTGACGTTAGTTGCCTGTGTGGTTTCAAAATTTTCAGTTGCATGAACAATTAGTTAACAAACAAGTTGTTTGCATGTTAAGAGGTCAATTATAGACTTGAAGCTATGGATCTAATTATTGTAACTAGACGTCTAATTATTGTTTACATGGGATATATATAATAGACTCATGGGCTGTATTTTAAAGTGTGCTAGAGAGTAAGCGAGCAAAATTAGCTCCTTCAGAGTGAAGAGAGCATGGTGTGTTCCTCCTAGTGCCACAGTGCCAAGTGTGGGTGTTGGTTTGGAGAATCAGAAGGATTCTTCATGTGTGTGTGATCTTGGTTGGCAGGTGTGTAAGGCCACATTTGGAGATCTACATGGTAAGTAAGATCATTGATCTACAGGTGTGTGTGTGTGTGCGAGGTCTAGGTTTGTAGGTGTGCAAAACTAGGTTGATCTGCAGGTGGCAGCAGGATCAAGGTGACAGCAACACAACAGGTAGCAAGATCAGGTGGGATTTACTTGGAGTACGGTGTGTACTCAGTTGGAGAGCAAAGAGGAAGGTAAGGTAGATCCTTTCAAAGTAAGATCATTTGAGTTGCAGGTTGTTACAAGTTCATGGGAGATCTACTTGGAGTGCATTGTGTACTTGGTTGAGTATGTGTGTATACTCGGTGTACTGGCAGTAGTGATACTGACTAGTTGGACGTGAACACCACCTCTGTGTTTGAGTTGTGTTTTGGGACCATAATTGAGAGAGTGAGCTCTTGAAGAGATTTATTGTTTATGCCCTAGAGGTGTGGGAGCCCTAGAGGTGTGTAAGGAAGAAGACTGTGGCATCTTCTTTGTTGTATTTCTTTTTGGAAGAGTATTAATACAATTGGGTATTGTCTCTCATATTTTGTGTTATTTTTGAATTCTAGTTACTTGTGCATTCTAGTTAATTTCTACATTTAGTTGCTCATACAAAAGTAATCAATTGTGTGCTCCATAATCCTGACAAGTGGTATCAGAGCTAAGGTTGCAGGGAGCAGGTTTGTGTTTGATTACAAGTCACTCTCAGGGGTTTCTGATTGAGTGGGAGTATAGCAATGGTAGAAGATATTACACTAAGAATGGAGGAATTGAAAAGCATGAATGGCCAATTATGGTGTTAAGGAAAGAAAGAGTAGGTAAAGAAATATTGTTGGTTGGTGGGAGATCAGCATGAAGGAATTGAAGAAGCAAATGTTGCAAGTGTTGTTGCATAGGATGCTCTGGGTTGTTCCTTGGATAAAGTAGAATCTTATTTTATAGATTCTATTACCTCTTTCCATGCAGCCCAAAATGGAGTATTTTTCCATGTTAAGGTCCTTGGAGACTTTGGAAAGATTTATTTAGGGGCTGGTGTGCCTTGTCAAAGAATTGGCAAAGGGGAAGTGAAGCTGAAATTGTAGGCGACCAACACATGGGTGTTGAAGGAGGTCATGTAGGTCCCAGTCTTGAAGATGTGGCTAATTTCTTTAGGAAAGTTGGTTGATGAGAGGTGCACAAGAACTCTCACAGTGGATGCACTAGAATTAGCATGTGGTAAGAAAGTAGGTACTCTTTATCTACTTGCTTGTATTACTAATTCTTCTTCTGTTGCAAAGACGTGGCTTTGTAGGCTTGGTCACATGAGTAAGAAGGAGATGCATATTCATAAGAGGAAGTCAAATGTCTTTGATAGACTTAAGAACTGGAAAGCCTTGGTGTTTATGGAGGAGATGATGGATAGAGATCAGTGGATGGGACTGAGTAACTATGAGCAGAGCAGTTTGGATAGGGTTTTGATCCAAAGAGAGCTCGTGGGTAAAAAGTCATCACTCACAGGTGAACACAGTTATCGGCATCAATCAAGGGGAACTGGCATCGAATAGACAAATACCGATGTCGGTCATGTGCAGACCAGAGCCGATGGTGTCAAGCAGGGTGGCTACCAGCGTCGATCAGGGAACTGACGTCAGCAACCAGGTAAGACCGACATCAGTTAGAAAATTGGTGTCAATAGAAAGGATAGTCTCATGGAACTGACATTGATTGGATGCAAATTGTGTGGTGACCGAGGTCGGTCATTGAGATGGATTTTGGGTAGATATCGAGCTGTCAAGGAGTCTCAAATGCCCATATGGAGGACTAAAAGGGTAAGTAAGCCTCAAATTCATTGTTCCTCTTCTTTATACTCATTTCTCACTATAGAGTAGGAAGGATCCAAAAAATAGTGGGAGCATGGCATGAATAGGATGTAGAACCAAATGGGGGATTTGGTAGGGTTGCCAGCTGGTATGAAAGCACTAAAAGACGAATGGATACCTTAGTTAAAGAATAGAGAGAATGGACACGTGAGATGGAAGGCCAGGTCATATGGTCTTGAGGAAGCTCCAGGTTAGTGGTACAAGTTTGATAGGTGGATGACAAGCATGGCTTTAGTCAATGTCATTGTAACTACTGTGGTTTCTTTACCATATGGATGATGGTCATGACATTATCTTGTTACTGTATGTTGTGTGTTTGCTTGATGCAGGGTTACACATACAGGGTTGTTATGAGCTAAAGGTAAAGTTAGTTTAGAGGTGTGTCATGAAGAATTTAGAGGAGCAAAATTCTTTGGCATAAGTGTGTTCTAGAGACATGGAAGATCACAGGTTGATTTTGTCTCCAGATGATTGTGTGAAACTGGTTAGCATGCTGATGGTTGGATAGTTCACAGAATAGGGTCCTAATTCACATGATGAGGTTAAGTACATACATACTTGACCTGAGGTTGCCCATGCAGTGGGAGCTATTAGTAAGTTTGGAGCCGATCTAGGAAAGAAGCATTGGAGGGTAGTTCAGTGGATTCTTAGGTATCTGAGAGGGACTAGCAGTAGGTATACATGCGATGCAGGGTCAAGTTCTTTTCTACATGGGTTTGTAGATGCAGATGTGGTAGGTTACTTGGATGACAGGAGGTGCACCATAGGTTTTGTGGTGGATGGTCTTCAAGGTTGAGCTTGAAGAGGGATACAAGCTAGGAAACAGATTAGATGGTGTACAGGTATAGGTACAATGTGACTATTTATCTCTAAGTGGGAGATTGTTAAGTTGTAGAGATAAAATCTTCACTGATGTAAACAGGGAAGGAGGTTGCTGAGAGGTTGTTGAGTTGCAGAGCAACTGACGTCAATTTGATCAATCAACGTCGGTCATATCCAGTGAGCAGAGCAACCAACGTCAGTCAGGATTTAGCTGATGTCGATCACCTCTAGGTAGACAGGGACTAACATCAGTCGCCTATGTGGTTCCATAACTGTCAGTTGCATAAACAGTTAGTTAATGAACTAGTTGTTTGCATGTTAAGAGGCCAATTATAGACTTGAAGTTACAGATCTAATTATTGTAATTAGATGTCTAATTATTGTTTGCATGGGATCTATATAATTGACTCATGGGCTATATTGTAAAGTGTGCTAGAGAGTAAGAGAGCAAAATTAGCTCCTTCAAAGTGAAGAGAGCATGGTGTGTTCCTCCTAGTGCCATAGTGCCAAGTGTGGGTGTTGGTTTGGAGAATCAAAATAATTCTTCATGTGTGTATGATCTTGGTTGATAGGTGTGCAAGGCCACATTTGGAGATCTACATGGTAAGTAAGATCATTGATTTGCAGGTGTGTGTGTGTGTGCGAGGTCTAGGTTTGCAGGTGTGCAGAACCAGGTTGATCTACAGGTGGCAGTAGGATCAAGGTGATAGCAACACAATAGGTAGCAAAATCAGGTGGGATCTCCTTGGAGTATGGTGTGTACTTAGTTGGAGAGCAAAGAGGAAGGCAAGGTAGATCCTTCCAAAGTAAGATCATTTGAGTTGTAGGTTGTTGCAAGTTCATGGGAGATCTACTTGGAGTGCATTGTGTACTCAGTTGAGTATGTGTGTATACTCGGTGTACTGGCAATAGTGATACTAACTGGTTGGAGGTGAACACCAACTCTGTGTTTGAGTTGTGTGTTGGGACCATAATTGAGAGAGTGAGCTCTTGAAGAGATTTACTGTTTATGCCCTAGAGGCGTGGGAGCCCTAGAGGTGTATAAGGAAGAAGATTGTGGCATCTTCTTTGTTGTATTTCTTTCTGGAAGATTATTAATACAATTGGGTATTGTCTCTCATATTCTGTGTTATTTTTGAATTCTAGTTCCTTGTGCATTCTAGTTAATTTTTGCATTTAGTTGCTCATACAAAAGTAATCAATTGTGTGCTCCATAATCCTGACACTTTCCATTTTATTAAATTATTTTCATACTTCCCAATGTGATTTAGTGTGATTTAACTTGTTTTAATTTGGTGCCATTCTTTTTCATGGTTAAAAAAAAACATTGCCCTCTTTTTTATCACATTTATGGTTTATTATACTTAGTCATATTTTTTTATTACACAATTCCCATCGTGATATAGTGTGTAGTGCATTTTTTTATTAATTATACTCTTCCAACTCTTTTTACCTATTTCTTTTTAACCATGCATGTGTACTACATAAATTCTAGAAAAGAAAACACAACACATATATTTCCTATAGCATATACAAAACAAGTAAAATACATGTGCTATAAATAAATATATCCATGCATCCACAACAATAACCACAATATAACACATAAGATCAACATCCAACTGTCAAAACAAGATATCTCTATATATATCATGTGTTTTTATAAAATACAAAAATACATCACTCTAGTTCTAAGGTTGGGCTATATCATGTCTATATTGTGGCCTAGCCATGATTCCTATTGATGCCTCAAACTGTTCCCTCTAACTGATACATTTTAATGAGTAAGTCCAAGATCTCAAGCCTACTACCTATCCCTATAGGTTGGCCACCTGGGCCTAAACCTATCCCAGTTGGATAGTGGTAGCCAAATGTGTGGCTCTCTCCTAACCCAAGGCCTACCATGCCTATGCCTCTCCTGATCGCACCCTTGATGGTGGCTATAGCCCATCTTTGCATGCTTGTAGCTACCTCATGGCCTCACCTACTAGTCTAAGCCATCTTGCCTGAGTTAGGGAAGATGGTACCATAGGATCATCCAATGTGGTAGGGTTTTATGGTACCAACACCCCATCTAAAATATCATGGTGTGATCCTGTCACTAGGATCCTCATCTAACCTCTTCCTCATTTGTAGGATCTATAAAATTCAAATTAGATAGGTATTAGATCACATATACATTTCAAAATATCTATATCTACAATCCATCAAATACAACTAGTCTTATATATTAGAGACTCAAAATTATAACATTTATTACCTTAGTGTCACCAATCACCATCTCCTTATGTTCTCATCCACTGAGCATGGTCTCTCCATTGACTCATCCTTGAGTACCTTATCTATGGGATGCCTTCCAATCAAATCAAACCCTAGGGTCACTACCCATACACATCTCAAGCCTCACCTCAGTGGTGCCTCTATAGACTAGATTTACCCTACACTAAGGTATGATTGAGGTGGTTATTAATTCTATTATAGTGTCAATTGTGGTACCTATGGCATTCTTGTATCCACATCCATGCCTTCTCTATTTGTTAGCTATCATGTTTGATTAGTCCATGGTCTCACATGCCACAGTTTGATCTTCAGTCTCTCGATTGGTGTTCCTCCTCTTCTTCTCCCCCTTGAATCTCTTGCATGTTGAACCCAAAATTTAAGCACTACTATAGGAAACTCTAGGTATGAGAGTTTGAACTATCCTAGAAAACATGCCACTAGATGTGGCTCTACCCACCAGGTGTAATGGCCTATGATTTGTATTCATGCTAACCCTTACACCACAATTACCCAACTTAGCCAAACTATCATAATTTTTGCATAAGGTTTCCACATGGTCTCTCATCATGTGATCATATGTAGCACTATCACATAGGGCATGGACCATGCCATCGAATCCTATTTCCATCTCAAAACTTGAGGCAATTGATTATCAACCACATGGGGTAACCCAGTTGATTGATACATCAGAAACCTCTCATATATCTAGGGAATCAATAGTACCACTAGTCCCATGGTTTTCTACCCTCTAGATAACATCACATACATATCATGCATGATCTAAACCCAAATGATAGAACCCAAGTCATAAAGTGCCCCTTGATCTAATATAAACTAACATAAGGCTATCACATATGGTGGTACCTTACCATCCAACTTATGACACAACACTCATGTTATAATAATCCCTATAATAGCCTTCTATATATTTGTAATCTATGCAATATATTCATCCATAAACTCACCCTCAATCTTGGGTAAATCCTATCCAAGCACATTGCCCATCAGGTTAACACTCACCTCTTCTCCTAATTATCTAGTATCCCCATGATCATCAGTATCCCCCTATATAAATTCCAATTAATGCATGGACATCCTCTAATCTGATACAAACCTCTATGGTATCCCCATCAACTACCCATTTAAATGTATTAGTCAAATTTTCCTAGGCTCCCAGGAACATTACCCCTAGATCTACACTCAATGGGACCTCGCATCTCCATGATGCCTCCCAAGCCTAGCATGACCAATCTAGCTTTGTCTACATCTGTCAGGCACTCCAATAGATTTGATAGCCATAATGCATCTACCAATTACTAAAATCTTTGACATCTCTACAAAAATCAAATAACAAAAGATGTATTAGACCTCCATGTCACTCATAATTAAAATACATTCTTTTAAAATTTCACAAAAATCAACTAATTTACCTTAATTTATTCCTTTTTCACCTAAATTGACCTATTTTCCACTTAATTAGCCATTTTAGTACTAAGCCAGCCACCTTGTACCTTAAAAACACTATATCAACCACTTTCCTTCATTTTAGTATTATATAAGCCACTTAGAAAAATACTAAGTTGACCCTATAGTACTAAGTCGGCCATTTAGACTTAAAACAACTAAGTCAACCTTTTTTCCCCCAATATTACTAAGTTAGCCTTTTGACTTAACAAAATAAGTCAACCATGATGTATTATGTTGACCCTTTCCCCAAAAATCTAAGTCGACAATGACCTACTAGGTTGGACCTTTCAAAATTTTGTTTTCTACCAACTAGGTCTTCCCAATATGATAACTCTTTAACCAATTTTAATAAATGTCTTAGGCATTTATTACTCTGACCCCTTTTAACCCAATTCCCTATTTGACCCTTAGTATCCCTAAAAAATTTCTAGGGTTCATTCAAATATCTAAATTTGGCCTAATTAATAATTTCTTATCAAAACACTTAATTTAAAATAAAATACTCAAAAAAATTGAAATTCTCAGTTGCTTACTTGTGTTGGACTTATTGTAGCAACTGTACGTCCTCCTCATCTCATCTGTCATCTCATCACCATCCTGGCTCTTTTTGATTTCATTAGGTTTTTTAGGGCTCTCTATTTTTCTTAAAATAGTCAAATAATAGAAAATGAATTCTTTTTCACCCTATTTATAGTTACTATTCACAATTATTTATCGTTAAATTCCTTGTTTTGATCATATCTTTATTTTTACTTACTCATTTTTCAAACCATAAATTTTTTTGGAATCCTGACATCATAGAGAATATTTTCCACTATTATATACATGAATTGCAAAAAATTTGATTTTTCACTCTTTTTGCACTAATCTCTACAAGTTTGCCTAATGTGCCTCGCATTGGACTCCACATCTCTCACATTTATTTCTTTATCTACAGCACTAAGGTAAGTAAAGTTGTGTGTTTTTTTTAATTTTATCCTTTCATTTATCTTATTTGATCCTTATTATACTTTATTTAGCATCAATGTTATGTGTCATCATGTTTTATTCATGAAGCACAATCACCTATTACACTTATATAACACGTGATGAGCTTCAAGTGGGGCATATGTATACACATAATATTTTAAAACTTTTATCAATTATTGATTCTCTCTATCTTATACGAACCCATCAAGTCCCAATCTCTCTGAGCTCATGCCTTAAGGGGTGCACTGGGAAAGGGGTGGGTAGACTATTGGTGCTTTACAAGATTTGTATCTCTTTTGCCACTTACTATCTACACATTTATCTTCTAAAAACCATTCCCTAAGCTTGGCCTTCCTTTTTTCACACTCCTATAGTCTTTTTCCACCTTCAGTATCCCTTTTTCTACCCTAAAACCTCTTTAGTAGTTTACATGATGATGTCAATTATGTCAACCTTGTACTGTTATTGACAAAACTTATTTAGGGTCTAGGTCAGCTCTTGACTGGCATAATATGTGACCTAATGAGTTTTTTCCAATAATGATACTAATTCGATTAGGTTAACCTTATTGGTTGAAACTTTTAGAAGGTTTTAGGGTTATATCTACCTATATAAACACAATCATTTCACCATTATTTAAAAAAGAGAAGAAGAAGTAAGATATATTATGCATATGCTTATCCACCATTCTACTTGAGGAGCAATCATATAGTTTCATACTTTCTTTGGAGATACGGATCTTATCTTATAGAGAAATCACTTGGATGCATTGATAGGTTATGTATCCTAGAGTTGATTTATCTTTTTCATCCTTACATACCATAATAACCTCTTGTGAAGCATCATGGCTAAGGGAGAGATTGAGGCTCGGTGGGTTCGTCTTCAAAGGTAAGTATTCCTAACTTTATTATTTCTTTAAAAGAGTAGATTGATATGCATTTGCACTTCTATTCCATGCATTAGGATTCAGTAGACATTGATGTGAGTATATGTCTTCTATGCATGTTTAGTTTTGTTTTTTATTACCCCCCACTTTGTGCCACAATATTTGGTGATCACTAGATTAGACTTATGATTTACTTTTTATTAGTATAGTGCATATGAAAACATAGGACTTAGTTAGGTTTATTACATAGTTTTGCTTGACTGAAGGCTTTGTAACCTTCCCTAGTGATATTATTATGGTAATATATCCCCTAATTTAGTCTAGTGGATCTATATTGGTCATGTTCCTAATTATCTAATGTATCCCCAATTAGAAGTGTAAGTAGGATCTATCTTCTCTAAGCTAAGACTGATTTGTGGATCTGATACATTTCTAATTGCATACACTCTATCTCTCAACTAGGCATACTCAAATTCCAAGAATGTGGTCCTAGAGGTTTATCTTCACTTATAATGTGATGTTAATTTTAGGTTTTAGCCACAATGCCCTGGAGATAGGGATCTTCTTGCATCTTGCATCTAGAGAAATGTCATCTTAAGGCTAGAATGGGTGCTCCATCTCCTAACCAGGGGTAATAAAATACCAATAATGAGGTACTAGAGGTTAATATCCACCCTTGATGTGGTGGTAATAAAATATCAATATTTAGGTACTATAGGTTAATATCCACCCTTGATGTGGTGGTAATGCCAATTTTCATCCAGGATGCCCTAGAGATAGAGATTTCCAACTATGGCTTGCATCTTGACAACATTTCTTATCAATATTGCTCAAGGCTAGAATTATTGCAAAAAAGGGTATCCACATGGATTCTAAGGCTATTTAGGTGGGAAATCTTGTAAATTACACATCTCAAGGTGTTAGAAGTGATGGATTTCAAAGTGGAGGTCCCAAAAGTATAAATGTCTATTAGAAGCAAATACCCTGTCTCTTAACTACATAAAAGTTTCATTTTAGGACTGATCATAAAATCCTCTACCATGATTTCATTGATGATTTGTGATCTAATGGATTCAAGGTGAAATTAGAGGACTTATACATGCATGTCACCATTCTTTAGGTTCATGTATATGACTTATAGTTTCCATTTTATTCTTGTCCAAAGTTGTCCTAAAAAATAACAATTTCACCTTATAGTGAAATGTCATCTTGAGGTTGGAACGGGTGCTCCATGATGGAGGAGCATCATGACACAAGTCATTGTAATTATAAAAAATGTCAAATTGTGGTTTATTATAGGCAAGGAGGTCATGATTAGTTGTTTGGGGTCTTGTCAAATCTTTGTATGTCCCTTTCTAGGTCATTTAAAGACATTTTTAGTTTTCCCTCCAAAAAGTGATATTTGAAAATTCAAATTGTTGAAAGGACTTTTGGAGTGTTTGGGAATTTTGTAAAGGGATTGTACCTTTTATATAGGGTTTTTAAGGTTTAAAAATGTGTTTTAAATTTTATTTAACCTTATAATCAATGTAAATATATCCCACATCTATTCTAGAAGCCTCCAACATAAGAGAGGCCAAAAATTAGTATATTTTGATAAGCTCTAAGATAACGGAGAGAATTTTGATCTTGAAACAAAACCAAATTATAATTGTCCATGTTGTTCCAAGGTCATATATATTGAATCATAGGATGAGTCAAAAAAATTAAGGTAACTAATATAAATGCTTAGGTTACAAGGTGGATTTACGGGGGGGAGGGTGGGTTGTTGAATAAAAGAAGGTTTGTCAAGAGTTTGCAGAGGTCTACATGTACATTCCTGGGTATTTTATGAATAAATAACATTAATTTTTATTTTTTATGCATCCTCATATTATTTTAAGAGTAATTTCACATTTTATAAGTTATTTTATCTTGTTTCATAACCTCATGATGATTTTTAGTTATAATGGTGGTCTGTAAACACTGTCTAGTGAATACAGTCTCATAGATTGATACGGTATTATGTAATTATATATACATGGTGATAAATTAATGAATGATGAAGTAATGGAAACATTTAGGTAATATAATCCAAGATAAATAAGTCTATGATCATAATCATATGTCATGATTTTGCCAAATTTTTGGTTTCGTGTCTAACCTGTATGATTGTGTTATAGTTAGTAAGAAAGTTGTCATTTTATCATCATTTGAGTTTGTTCAAAGGAAAATTATAATTTGATAAGGTGTATAGGGTTGGTTTAAACCTAAATTGGTAATTATCTTTTTTTTAAATCTTTTTTAAATCCTTAAAACCAAATTTGCTAGCTCTCAACCTTTGTTTAGGTTTGCCTAAGGTTTTGAGACAAAAATATTCATAAATCCAAAAGTAACCCTTGGAATTGGTTTAAACTTGGTGTATATTTATGGTATGATGTTAAAAAGGTGATACAAGTTATTTTAAGTATTTAATATCTCTAAATGAAAATATATAGAGGACTGAGTTTATGTAGGCCTATAGAAAGTCAAGGAAAAATAAGGTTGGAAGCATGAAAACTCACTTATCTCCAAAACAGTTGATCCAAATCCCTTGAAAATTTTATTAAAGGATATAAGGTGTATTTAATAGGATATAATTGGTTTTATAATTTTTTTAAAGTAAAATAATAATATATCAAGGTTTTTCAGGTCTGTAGACCTGCAAATAGGCTAAAACAGGGGTTTAGTTCAATATGCACTATCTCTCAAAAAATCATTTAAAAGTCTTGAAAATAAATATAAAGATATTAGAAACATATTAAAGGTATTAAAAATAGTATCAATTGTTTTAGACATCTAAATAAAAGAGATTCTTGTTTCCTAGTCAATAGGCATGTGTTTCATGGTCTAAACCTTGTTTTGAGTGTTCTAAGAAAGAGTATAGGTCCAAGTGAATAGGTAACTGAGATTAAAACCTTGTAAATTATAAATATAAATTATTAAGTGAATTTATAAATGTGTTATAATCATCTTATGACCCATGTTTCTCAAGTGATGGTCAACTATCTAGTTAGTAGATCTTTGTAATAAGGCAATAAGGTAGATTTTTGTGAGTTTGTGTTTCTTGTTAGAAAATGATAGAGGAGGAAGGATGGAAGTTAAGTATGGGTTTAAAAAACATTATAAAGGTTATAAATTAACTAAGGTTAAAATAATCTTGATATAACTTAAGAACCTGACTAATTTTAAAATCCATGATTAAGACCATAAAGCATTGAAGAAGTCGTAGGTTAGATTGTAAAGACTTAACATGAATGTTTTGTATTTTGTATACAAACATCAGGGTGAATGAAAATTTCATATCAATATATTGAATATTTATGTGTTTCAAAATTAAAAATTAATATTAATAAAATTATGGTGAAGTGAAGAGACTATTGGATAAGGTAGTAAATCTAGAGAAGGAATAAAGATAAGAACATGAGAAGTCAGAACTAATACAAGGTATGAAATAAAATCCTTGTAAGATTATTTACAAGATTTAATGATATCATATTCATTGGTATATGTATTTAAAAGTATTAATATATTTTGGGTTAAAACAAGTGTAAGAATTTTATAAAGCCTTAAACATAGACCTGGAAGATCATATTGAAAGAGACTTAAAAAGTCTACTTGAAAGAAAATTTTGAGGTTTTAAGACTTTGACAAGGTTGAGAATATTTTTATTATTATTAATTCAATTTATATAGTTTTTATGGGAAATTTTGGGCTGTAAACTAATCTATGAACTTTTTTCCAACTCTCTAAGATGATTTGAAACCATAAACAAACTTTAAACTCACCAAATACTCCTTGGATATGACTGTGTAACCCTGATTTCACCTTATTGCACCTACATACCTTATGAATCATCATAAAATGCATTAAATATAGATTTAAATTATCAACATAACTCACTTACATGATGGAATCTATGAAACCATAAATTTAAGACTTGAAGGAAGGATTCCTCATTGATTTTCTTCAAAACACATATATAATCCTTCACGCCTACGATGCACACTCCTACCTCCTTTTTTAAAAATATTTCCTTCATAGGATTTTATAAATATTTAGACTCTCATGCCTTCATGTTATTTATATTATCACCTTACAACAATATTATAAACCTGGTTTATTTAAATGCATACACCTTGAGATACTCAACAACTTAACAAGTCATGCCTTATCTAGTCTTCCTCCTACGTTGTACTTTCCTTGATTAGTATTAATGAAGTTTTTAAATTAAAATTGAGGTTGAAACACATTTAAAATAGTTAAATATACTTTTAACACCCTTATGAAGGATTTAAGAATCTGATTAATGACAAAACATATTATTTTAAGATGACCTAGTAAGTAGATTTAAGAGAGGCCTACTTGCATCATGATCCTTACCACACCTTTTGTACTAATTTTGTAACATAATTATACATATATTTCCCATACATTTCAATAACACTAAACAAATTTCAAGGTATATTTTTATTGCTCAAAAATTTCAAGGCATATAATAATGTGAACACGTAATAAATTATAACAAAATCCAAAAGGTGACTTCAACGAGAATATGTATATATAATATTATTAAAATCCATATAAAAGCATAAAAAATGTGAACACAATAAAATATCCTAGGTTAATGTCATATAGGCATACAATGCCAAATAACTATACATCAAGCCATATAGGCATACAATAAAATGTCATAAGACATGATCCTAATCATCAAAATGCATCACTATCTTTTCCTTGCTTGTAGAAGCCTTTCCCTTGGATGCCTTGCTCACAACTATAGGTGTCATAAACTTTTGACTATGAGTCCTCTTCTTCTCAAAAATTGATTGTAGCTCCAACTGTTCATATGTAAATATTGTTAGATATTTTACACATGTGCTAGAACAAGATACTTTAAAAAATAACAAGTTAATAGTTTAAAATGATTTAAAAAATTATTAACAGGTGCACTTACCACAATCTGGTGGTCATGGTCAATTTAGGACTAGCACTCAATAGGTTCAATGATAGGTTCATGCTAGTAAACAAGAGTGTGAAATGGATCACCAATAAGAGTCGGTGAAGTGCTCATGATAATAAAAGGGCTAGGTCCCTACAAACGTGTGTATATATATATATATATATATATATATATATATATATATATATATATATAAAATAAAAATTCAAAATTAGTTCATAAAAATTTAATCCAGCTGATTAAATCATTGAAATATAATACAAAATTTTACAAATTAAATTATCAATTGTACCATGTCACACTTGTTAATCATTTCAATAAGACTAGAAGACATCACCGAAGGAGTCTGCATAGACAATTATTTTATGTGTCAGCTATTTACACAAGTATAAAGCACAAGTAAAAAACACACATCCAAATTTACACTTAAACATTATAATAACTCTCATTTACCTCGGTGAGTTACTGTGTAGATGAAATCATAACAACAACACCTACATTTTCTCCCTCCCGAATAGATGGTAGAGTGTCTAGTGTGATCATCAATTGAACAAACTAAATATCAAATTATTAGTCACTTCAGCATATATATACAACTACATGCATGTAAAATCAACCATACATTAATTAATCCTTGAAATTCACCTTTGTATATGTATATATAGGTGTAATAGTAGTAAAACATATGCTCGTGTGGCATCTAAAATCCTATTGTAATATAAAAATTGCATATACATTATTGATATTTCTACATGAAAAATAATTATTACCTTTACATTATACAAATATTTGAAATTTAACAAGTCTGATAATTTTTTATGAGAAGTGAAATATTAAAGATAATTAGGAAGTTATAGCCAAGGTGTCTAGATAACATGTAGATGGCTAAAACATAGTGAGATTGATAACATCTAAGCCCATGGAAATACCACCATGAGTGGGTCATATGATATCCTCATCTTCAACCTCAAGTCTAGTGTATATAGCACCACATGATCTGAAATAGTGATTTTATTGGGTAGTAGCGCTAGATGAATCCTCTCCATGTCCACCCTCACCAATAGGAGTATGATAAACCTAGCTCATATGTTGAATGGGGGTGTCAATAAGTGCCTTAAATGCATGCAAAGTATCAATCTCTACAATCTCCTTGACTATATAGGGTAGGATCTCAAGAGGATGTGGTTTATTGATATGTATATTCATAGGCTAATTAGGTGCATGATGTGCACCTAACCTATCTTGCATAGAGCCCTTTTCTCTACCTTGGAAATCGAAGAAATCAAAATAGTTTAGAACTTCATTTATCATAAACTCACCATAAAGTTTTCTCAAAAAATATATCAAGACCTCATTATTTTTTTAAGGAGAGTGATCAAAGACCATTCACCATTGGTCCCAAAAATTATGTTTGATCAAATCATTAGTGCACCAGTGGGTTGAAAGCTATTCGAATGTCACATCTAATGGTGCACTAATTATCCCATCATTAAATAGGGCATAAATTTGGGTTTTGTTTACGTGTTTATCTCTCATAGTAGCTGAAAATAATTTATTGTAATAGTATGCCCTAGATATATTTCTATATTCATTTTGGCTATTAATTTGACCTATTAATGAGTCAATTTCACCTTTATAATGTGTTTTATAGAGAAATTTAGTGTGGGTTGTTTACACAAGTATCCCTCAATATCCTAATCAAATTCTCAAGTTTGATATTTTTTCAATGATATGGGTTGTTAAATCCTCTTGACTACCTTGGGGGCCTTGAGGAACTATAAGAGAGCTAGGAGGATTTTGTGGGTGAGGAGGGATAGTAGAGTTTTGTGGGTTAGGAGGGATAGGAGGGTTTGTGGCTTAGGAGGGATAGGATCATTTTGTGGGTTATGAGGGATATGATGAAAATGGTGATACCATACTAGATGAAAGATATAAAAGACTAGGGAAATTAACCAGCTAATATAACATAATCATGGAAAATATTACAAAGAGAAGAATACATGATTGGGACCATAAGGTAAGGTTGATATAGTATAAAATAAAAAATATTGGTTGGTATAGTGTTTATGCAACTGATACTCTAGGTAATAATTATATGGTTGATACATTATAAGTGTGGCTGATGTAGTAAAGGAGAGAGTAAACATGGATGATACAGTAACTCTGAAACCAATGCCATAAAAGGAAACTAGATGGATGATATAATATAAATATGGATGATATAGTCGAATGAAAAATACAAGGTTAGTACAATATAAATTATATTTGGTCGATGCAGTAGGAAAAGAAAACAAATGACCAATACAGTAGACATAAAGACCATTATTCATTTAAGGCAATTTTTTTGTTATATTTACATTTTATTTCATCTTTTTAAATCAAAATATGAGTGGGTTTTTGTTGTTTAATATTGTGTAGAGATGGAGGTGGATTTGGAGAATAGTGGGTGTGAGCTAGCTTCTTGATCTACTATATAAACTAATGGATATGTACAAATCATGTGTTATTAGCTTAGGATTTAGTGGGATTATAGAGATGTGTCAGGTTCCTCTCATTATGGAGCTTGTAGCTATGTTCTTTCGATGTTGGGAGAGGATCCCTAATACATTAAAATTGATGGTGTATGGAGACCCAATGGAGGTTGTGTTGGAGGTACAAGATGATTGAGATGGGGGGTGAATCAGTCAACCAATCTTTCATTTTTAGATTACTTACCATTCATTCATTGACATTCATGAATCGACACAATAAACACATGCAAATAGATTACCATCAAAGTAAGGAGACCACATACAAAGCATGAATAAGATAAACACATCATCTAATGTGGGAAACCCTTATGGGGAATAAAACCCACTCTCAAGCTTGTAAACACATGGATTACTTGTCATATAAGATGATCACAAATATGAAACTGGTCAAATCCTTCTAACTAAAATTTAGTGAAACATCAGTTTCACAAGGATCACCTTCTCCTAGGATGATCAAGTCCTTCTGACCAGATTTAGTGAAGCATATGTTTCACAAGGAGCACCTACCCCTAAGATGATCAAGTCCTTCTGACCACCTATTGGTTAAGTCCTTATGACCTATATGTTGAGCACCCTCCTACCACCTATGAAATTAACATCTCCTAAACATTTATTGTGTACCAATATAATAGAGATATAATTTATATCAACCCCCTTCACTTCTTCATATAGACACAAACATCTAAAACCACCTTTTGGATCACTCTACACTTCTCAACAACTCTGTCACAACCTCAAAAACATGACCAAATGTTCATACACATAGACCACACTCTAATCTACCTCTCAAATCAACCACCAAGCTCACACATATTACATCATCTATCTTTTGCTCATACTCAAGACATCCAAAACATCCTTTTAGATCACTCTAGACCTCTTAGCTCATCCTCAATATTCAAACCTACAAAATCACTATTATGACATCATAAATATGACCTACAAGTCATACAAATGGTCATTAACCACTCTTCTCTATAACCCATCCACTGGGCACACACTCTTTCCTTCACTCCACAATTCTCACACACCTCTACTCACTAGTCTCTCATAAGTCTAGAAATCATCATCTTTGATTTCACCTTTTATAGAGCCTTCATGATTATTATCTTCTAGGTTGGCCATAATACTTGACTTAGTCCTTAAGACATCTATATAGCTCAATTACATCTTCACAGGTCGGCCATAGCATCCATGGGTCACAATTAAGTAGCTATGACTTTTAATTAGGCCTCATTAACCCTTATAGATCTCACTATTCACTCATTTATCACTTAAATGAGCAAATTAGAAACATAGGACCACTTCCAAATGCATAGGTCCACTCCACATGAACCCTTTGAAATGATCACATTCATCACAACACTCTTATGCTAAATCCAAATTAGCCTAAGTAACATTATGTACATATGATCACCAAGAATGACCACACAATCAACTTTTAAGCCTTTGATCATATAAAATCTATATTGGTTAAACCTCCATAATCCACATAGATGGTCCTTATGAAGTCTACAACATGATACAACACTTATTTCATCTTTAAACATCAAAATACCATCAATAACAACTCACATACCCTTAATGGGTTACTTCTAGAGCATGAACACATACACAATCAACTTTGGAGCTCCATATCTTTGACTATACAAATAATTAAACCTTATAACCAAGTTCTCTAGATGCACCATGAAGTCCTTTACAACTTTTTTTTCTAAAACATGATTAGATTTGCATATATCAAAAGTTATAGTTGAAAAACTAAGAACTGGTCTTTCCTTTGTTAAATTCAAATATTTAAATCCAAACAATCATAGTTAAACCTCGGTCACTTAGAACACATCTCGTGCTCTTCACTCAACTCGTAACATCAATCTTCTTCAAAAGTAGCTCAAAATTTTAACTCATATTACTCCACTATCAAAACATTAAACCTTGAACATGTTGACCTCATCTCATGCACCCTTTCAATATTGACCAAAAATGCACCGTCGATCTATGTAGATTAACTGGGTCTTTATCTTATAGTGCTCATTATTAGATTGTGCTTAGAACTCCTGATATTATGACACTTGTCATCTTTGTATGCCTTCTAATAAATTTACTAATATCTCCTTATACTTGTTCCACTTGGAAGTCTCACATACATTGTTGACTCTTTGACTCAACCTGCATTATCGATCTTCTAACTCCACGATCAACCGTGAACCATTGATCTTTTGTCACGGCTCCATGAATGTGACACTTATCACTAGTGCATTCATTCTTTGACATATTGAATTTTATGCACACTGTTAGATCAAAATATATGATTTAATTTGCACCATTAGATATACTAACTAGTGACCTCAGACTTCAACGTATTTAAACTTGATGGTCTTTGGCTTGACATAGTCTATAAGAGTAACTTTGAAGCTTTATAACTTGAGATAGAAACACTTCAAGAGTCCAAATTTTAAGGGAAACTTTTTGGAACTATAGACAATATCTCCATGAAATCCTTTAACCTTAGTTGAATTTCTAATTACCATAAATAAATGCTCAAACTTGTTGGTTCATCCATATCTGCATGGCATGCAGTGACGGTTTGACTAAGTATGGGAACATAGTAAATTTATCTAAGAAGCCAACTTTTTACCTACATATCTTTAGTTGTGCTCAATCACATGACCTAAAACTTAGACCATAGTAACTTAGGACTAATTTTATCACACCCATATGACCAACTCCCCTTGACTCATCCATATGTGGCAATGGTGATGTTAGCAAACTACCTAATTAGATTTTTATCTCACAAAACAAACTATGCCAAGATGAACATAATGAAGAATTAGATGAATGCCATACACTCCCATAAGCATTTTAAGCACTATTTACACCCCATAGGACCTATTCAACATGATATTATCATCCATAACATTCATCCACTTCCTATCCAATAATTTATTGAAGATCCATGCTTACATACTATGCTACAAAGCCTATGCCAACACACTATTCACATGCTTGTCATCTTTTCTTGACCTAAAACCACATCAACATGCTAGATATAATATGATAAGCCTCAAATAATACTTACCATAGCTGATATGCATCCAAATCCTACCTTGCACAACTTTAGGCTCAAAATTATCATCTTCATGACATCACCACTTTGTCATTACCTTTGGCATCAATGCATACATGACATTAATGGTAATACTTACCAGTAGGTTTTTATCAACCTAGTTGATATACATATAATATTGGGTCTCCCCATTGAGGGAACATTAATGATATGTGATGTACCACTATTTATGGTAGAGCATCAAAAGCTGGCTCATTAGGATATAAGGTTTTACTAGTATAATCAATGTAAGTTGATCATCAAACTCTTCACTATGAATGTCTCCCAAATTCTTGATATCTAGATCAAGCTTATTCCATGTGAGTGTTATATCATAATTTATATGGGTTAGTGTCATTTTAAATTTTTTTTCCTACTCTTCTTTGGGGAAGGGCATGATGTATCAATCAATGTCATAATTTTAAAAAATCATGGTTCCCCATGTGATGGGAGATGATTATGGTTATAGTGGTAGAAGAGAATAGTGGAATAGGTAGGAACAAGTCCTAATGCTCTGATGGAAAATGTGGATCCACCTCGACAGAGCATATGGACCATCCAAGGATGGGTACAACCATCAAGGAGTCAGGTCTTGGTCGTTCAACATGAGAGGTGGGTAGGGTCTTGACCCAGTTTAATTTGGCATAATAGACCTATCCTTGGAGGTAGGGTGGACAATGATATCATCATCAAAAAGTGCCCTCAATCAAGTAAAAATGAAATATGCATTATTTTTTTACTATCACTTTATTTTTTTATACTTAAAGATATACATGTTAGGTATTAGTGATATATATGGAGATCTAATGTCAAATTTTGTTTTCTTTTGTAGACATAAAAATGGAAATGATGTGATATAGGACTATGGTGAAAATTACCCATCATGATATTTTGAATGACATGCTCCTAGAGATTGATACCACACAAATGAGGGATCTATTTATACCTTCAATTGATTAATATACTAGCTAGTTTAGGTTGATTTTACTTATTGCATGAGCCATACAATGTTAGAAGTATGGTTCTACTCCAGCGATAATCTTGATAAGTGTAAATATTAAAATTAAATATTTATAACATGTCAATCTTGTACATTTGATAAATATCAATCATGGCTCTACCTTTTAGTTCTAGACCTCCCTACAACTAAAAATCTTTGCATTTACATCTCACTATGCCTAAATGATTATCTCTTAGTTTGATCCATATCATTCTGATGACCCAAGTTTCTTATACTACATAAAAAACTTAAACCTTGATAAACATTATTCACTATTAGTTTTAGACCCATACTTATTTTCTAGACTTCAAGACACTACTAACCATAGAGGTACACTATCATCGATGGTAGTGTATAGATCCATATTTAGTGTTTGGTTTCCAAAGGTCATCCACATTTTAAAATTATCAAAGCCCATGGGTCAACCTAATTTTCTTGTTGAACCCTATCGTGAGATATTTTCAAAGGGTCTGGTATAAATACAAGTCTCATCCTTATCATTTATTATCTAATAAATACATGGCAAACACATAAAATCTAAATCAGTCAACTACACAAGTACTCTATCATACCCTGTTCATTCTTATTTTCATAACAAACACATGAGCAATTATATTACATTTTTGAAGCATAGAGCAGCCCATGAGTGATATTTATCAAATCATAAACTAGATCATTGCATGCATCTTCATATAGTATATTTAACCCTTGTGCACACACATTCCCACACATAGGGGAGAAATACATAAGTCTGAGTCCCTCCTTGGAGTGTTGGATATGTAGGCATCACCCACTAATCGAGGGATATTTGGGGTAGCTTGACACTATGAGCCTACTAACCCATTTCTCAACAAACTCATTCCAATGGTGAAGAAGGGTGAACATATAGGGTTTGATCAATAAGTGAATAGTGATAATGTGTATCTTAGATCTAAATAAATCAATAAAAAGGTGATATAAAACACAAAATGATGAATCTAGTTGCATCTATATTCGGTCATTTCATACTAGACACTTGCATCATAATCAAACACTAGCATCAACATTAGTTTTTAAGGTCATAAAAGTATGACTTATATAATCTAACATTTGATCTAGAATAATGATCCTACATGTTTTACACATGTTCCTAGTCTATATCTCCCTGTGCATAGTAAACCAACTAAGTACAATTGTTTAATATCTATTGCAATATATTTCAATAGCTATACTTTACTATTTTTAGAAATCTTAGTTGTATAAATTAATAATATTATTTATCTAAATTTTCTATTAATTGGTCAATAATAGATTAACTTATCACCCTTGTGTTAGAACTACTTCTATACTCTTAACCCTAGATGCCCTACATATCTAAAAATTAGGGTCAAAATTTTGGTGAACCTGACCATTGGTCTCAAAATCTTAGTTGGCCTAGGATTTTCTATTTACCTGTAAATTCTGATTTTTGATTTCACAATATTTAAATTTTCAAAATCATAAATTTCTTTTCCTAAAATCATGTTCAATATGGATACATCTCTCAGTTATTTCATTATACAATACATAATGACAACCATTATTTGTTATGTTAAATTAGTCAAATTCAACATCCAATGGAATAAGCAAATCCATCAATATAAAGATAGTATTTTAAAATAGGATCAAACATTAATCTCCTTATGACTCTTTTTATAATAATATCGAACTAGTTTCCACATGTCAATAGGTTTACTCCCAACCCTTTGACCCCCCTAGATCCTATTTGAATGACAACTACCACCCTACTCTCATTATTTACCCATGAATTATATTGGATTTCATGGTCCACACTATCACCACACAAAAAGGTAGGGTGCCCAATCTATCCCACCACCTGTTAATATACAACATGTTCCTTCCAAGCATAAATTGGTGAATAATAGTAAAAGATACGATCTTATCGACCAACTAATCAATACACATGCTAAGATTTCAATCCTCAAACTTTTAAAGTAGTCTGCTATCTATAAGGATATATTTTATGAATCTTTTCATGAAACATGAATGCCAAGTGATATAGAACCCATTTACTTTACACATATTATGCAAGATCTCAAAAACAATGCAAATATTATCACCTTTGATCTAAAATATTTACCATCAAAAGATACTATTAACCAAGATTTACCTTTATTCATAAGTGAGTATACATAACAATGGAATACAAAGGGTGTTAGTTGATAATGGATTTGGTCTAAATATTTGCGACATCAAGTTCTTAACCACCATGGGCATTAGCACTGACTTTCTTAAAAAAATCAGACATGTGTATTAAAGGATTTGACAATGCATGTAGTTCTCAATTGGCCAAATCACATTATATATGACATTGGGACCAAAATAGCTCCAAATACATTCAAAGTAATGTCTCAATCATTACATTATAACTTACTCTTAGGTATACACAATGGAGCCTATCCCATCTACATTACATCAATGTGTCAAATTCATACATGATGGTAACTTATTAACAATGTCAATCGATGATGAACCTTTCAAATTTTCTCAAATATTATATTTTGACATGGAAAGGGTTCCTAAACTCATACCACCAAAGCAATACATTCCACTTGAAAACATACCAACTTATGAGATGGGGAAGTCAAGAATAATAACTCATCTACCTCAAGATGTTTATAAATAACTAGATACTGAGGTGCACATCGATACATAATTAGAACAAAAACCATTACCAAAGGAACTAATGATACCAAAATAAAAATAAAATCCAACCTTTGAGCTTCCTTTATTGGTTAACACCAAGTAGCAATATGGAAAAGTTTCAGATTATTATGACAATGATGATGAACTTTCTCATATTATGACTAATGGATAATTTCAAAAACTAAATTCTGATACACTTGAGCATCTTTCACATAACCTATTCATAACTAGAGGTCTTGGTACATATAAGTAAAATTCATCACTAGAGG
The DNA here is from genome assembly GCA_037957365.1 of Torreya grandis. Classification (NCBI taxonomy): domain Eukaryota; kingdom Viridiplantae; phylum Streptophyta; class Pinopsida; order Cupressales; family Taxaceae; genus Torreya; species Torreya grandis. The sequence goes on along the minus strand of JARHVA010000241.1, from coordinate 2,227,825 downwards.
ATACAAAATCACATTTAGATAAGGTTGAAGAAAGATTATCATATAGACATGTAAATGTTTGTTATTCAATCCATCCCTCTTGGCTACAAACATTAAGTCAACCTTAAAAGGGACAAATGTTGATCTATCATGTTAATAATGTGGAAACTTCATACAAGTATCCACAACTAATTTAACAGAATATAACTACTACAAATAAACCATAGGAAACTGAATGATGGCTTCCATAGACTCCTAATCCTTAAATCATTTCTTCATGACCACAAAGTCCTATTATACATACATAAGATATCATAGATTTTACATATACATATATGACACCTATGCATGCTCCTTGGTATTACCACCAGTTTTATATGCCATATTTTTAGTTTGGAGCTAACTATGAGCATCCCTTAGATGGGATAACATGATAGCCATTTCCTATAAAATATTCCAAAAATACAAAAACATTCAAATAATTCAAAAATATAAAAATATTCAGCATTCCTAAATTTTAATATCCCCTTGGCATCTATGTTGTTTGCTTTGTGTTAGTAGATATCATATCATTTCATTACTATATACACATATGTTTCATGCATATTTGAGTGTGATATAAGCATACCCAGACACATTATCTATGCATTTTCATATGTTGGACCTTTTCTCTAATTACATCATGTATCATGTTGGGCGCATCTACTTCTTTTATCATGATTGATATAGGTTACATATCCTTTATGATTATTTATACATTATCACGTTCGAGCTTATATTCTAACACTTACACATGTCTATATCTATGCTCATATATTTCATAGTGTATTTGATATGCTATGTTACATAACATTTTTCTAATAAATGTGTAGGGACTAGTATAATATGCTTATGTTAGTTTCTTAAAATTCATTATTCACATTATCATTTCCTAAGTTTATTCCATTATTTGATATTGTATTACTTGTGGAACATTTGAGTATTTTCCTTTCCTATTGGACCCTATGCCATTATATGTTGATTGGACATTTTAATATGTCATTATATGTTGATTAGACATTTAAATATGTCATTCATTTTTACTATGTGGCATTAGAACATGCCCCTTGTATGAGGTCTCCTTAGACCATTATTTTGCATTTCATCAAGTGCTTTTATGTGTGTGTTTGATTTTTTGTTGAATTTTTATTGTTACTTTCTAAACATTTTTGTTATCTATATCATGCACCTTCATAACTTGATGTGATCACATACTGAAAGCCTAATTGATACATCTACTTCAATATGTTATCCCTATATGCCACATGACTCATGCACATATTATACAACTAACTTAACCTATTTAGGTAAGGTACCTATTAGTTTCTATCTTCCTCACCTCAAAAGTGGGGGCATATTAGTAGGAGTATATCATAGAAGTATGACCTCCACATTTTTATAGTTCTTAAGATTGCAGTGGGGGCATGTCATAAATGCACATCCTCCACACTTATACATTTTCATAGTTTTAAGTTTATAATTGGGACATGTCATAATAACATGACCTCCACACTTATGCACTTACTCAGTATCTCTAGACTTCAGTGTGGGCATTTCATAAAGACATGACCTCCACACTTTCACAATCTCTAGTTCAATTCCATGATTCAGATATACACTTGATTTATTGTCCTATATATTGCATCAATTTTTCATAGATTTGAAATAGATTTTTTTATATTTATGACACATATAATCTAGCTTGGATGTATTAGAGGTGCATATTCCATGTTATTGCACCAAAAATTAAAAAATTTACAAATTATACTACTCACTAGGATGCACCGATTACACTAAGATGTACTATTATCGATCCATTTTTACTGTATAAGTTGGTTAATTGTATAGGTTGGAGTGATTAAATCATTAAACCTCATAGGATTTATAGATTGGAGTTATTAAATCATCCAATATAGCCATATTTATAGGATGAGTTGTTCAAATTGCTCACCCTTACTAGATTATATATATTCACATTTGTGTTGTGTGATTGAGATATAATGATCTCAATGGTCATGTCACAACTCATACTTACATAGGATTTAGGGCATAATACCTTCCAATATTCCTCTTCAAATATCCAAGGTTTAGGTATAAACCATTTCTATCTCCAGTGCTTCATAAGGAATCATCATTACCAAGTTAAAGCATCAAGAGGCAACATGGTTTCATCGACACATAGGTGTACTCCTTCCTTATTATCTTTATTTTCAAGCATATCAATTATTTCAAATTTTATATTATATGCACTAATTTATATTGTAACATGCTCTTGGTTATATTTCATACACTAGCAAAGCACTCAAAGTGGGCTCAAGCATAGGCAAGGTGTGTTATACACACCCAAGTATGCAGTTATTTCCTTTAACCTTGTAATTTCATTATTATGCATTAATATATTTAAGGGGTAGATGTAGATACTAAAATTGAATATTTATAACATCTCAATGTTTTAAATTTGATAAATATCAATCAAGGCTCTACCCTTTAGTTCTAGATCTCACTGCATTCGAAAAGCTCGCATTTGTCATGTTACTATGGCTAAATGCTTATCTCATATTTTGATTCATATCATTATGATGAGCTAAGTCTCCTCTAATTTACAAAAATATTAAAACATGATAAACACCATTCACTATCAATTTCAAATCCATACCTATTTTCTAGCCTTTTAGACACTACCATTTATAGAGGGACACTATCATAGTGTTTAGATCCTTATCTAATGCCCAGTTGTCAAAGGTCATCCAAATTAAAAATGATTAAAACCTATGGGTCATCCTATTTGTATTATTGAACCTTATTATGATATATTTTTAAAAGGGTGTGGTATAAATACAAGTATAAGCCTTCTCATTCAACATCTAGGAAATACTAAGTGAATACCTACAAAAACTAAGCCAATAAACTATACAAGCACTTTATCCTACCCTACTTATCCCTATTTTCATATCAATCATAGGATTAATCATATTATAGATATAAAGAATTCAAGTAGTAGCTCGTGAGTGATATTTGTCAAGTTATAAGCTATATTATTACATGCATCTTCATATAGTATATTGTACCTTTATGCATACACTTTCCCACACATAGGGGATAAATACATAAGTTTGAGGTTCTCTTTGGAGTATTGGATATGTAGGTAGTGCCCATTAATAAAGGGGTCTTTGGGGTAGCTTTACACATGATCCCACTTACCTATTTTTAAGCAAACTCATTCCAAGGGTGAAGAGCTAGAGTTTTATCAATTAGTGAAGAGAGACAACATGTATCCTAGATCTGAATACATGAGTAGAAAGGTGATATAAAACCTAGAATGATAAATTTGTTCATATCTAGATATATTAATTATTTTGTACTAGACACCTACTTCATAGTCAAACACTAGCATTGACGGTAGTGTCCATATTTGAAAGTGGTGTCTAAAGCCACACAAGTATAATTTATAGAATCTGACAACTAATCTAGAATGCCTATGCAAAGTACACTAGCTAAGTACCATTATTTCTTATTTATTTTAATATCTTTCAATATTTATACTTTACTATTTTTAGTAATCTCAGTTTTATAAAATCATAATATTATTTATCTAAGTTTTATATTAATTGTCTTGTCTATATATTAGTTCATCACCCTTGTGTTATAGTTACTTATATATTATTAACCCTAGATACCCCACATATCTAAATTTTAGGGTCTAAATAATATGATGGAATGGTGCAAGATAGTATCAAGCATCTAAAACATAGGTTCCCTTGATTGAGGATATGATTACATAGAGAGTGACACTGGTCTTGAGTGCACCAATTAGAGATAATTTTAGCATGAGTGCCTAGATATTTTGAGTGATCGTGCAATCTCACACCAAGTAACTATAGATATCACTATAGGTAACCACATTGGGATGAAGTCTGAACACATAGCTAGAGATGTATATATTGTTGATTTATTTTTGATGTAGAAAATTTTCACACACACACACACACACACACACACACACACACACACACACACACACACACACACACACCATTTTTGTTTTATAAATGGACTTATACTCATGGTTTTTCATTATAACACATAGTTTGGTTGTAATATCATGCTATGAGGATTTTATTATGTGATTTCTTTTTTTAAAATTTTTTTTCAAGAAATGCATGGTAAAAAAGAAAAAAAAATAAAGTGTAAAAATAACATCTTAAGTAAGTCGATAGAAAAATCAACAAACAAAAGATGTAAAATGGGTAAATATGAAGAAATGAATGTAAAACATACCAAACATAAGCAAGATAAAAATATTAATTTGAAACATAAGATATGTAAAACATTATAAACAAAAAAGTTATAAATCACATCAAAATATAGGACAAGCAAAACATAATATGTGAAAAATAACTTTAAAAAGAGATATCTAGTGTAAGAAAATATAAAAGATAATCAAAAATGGATATAAAATGATTATGTGTAAAGTATCATCTAATGTAAGATAAGTAACTTAAATCACACAAATGGAAAACTAAAGTGATTTTAAATACATCCAATGTAAGATAAGTGAACACTAGAATCAAAAAAGGACATACCAAAAAAAAAGCAAGAATTGTAATGAGTGAAAACATGAAATCACTGCTTGTGCTAAAGCAAAATTTAAGAAAACACATCTATCTAGAGACATAAATATGACGATGGAGATGTTGTGGAATTGAAGGGTAATGGGAATTTATGATGAATTCCTAGTTGATTCTCTAAGTCTTATAATATAAATCACAAATTAAAAAGCCAAGAAGTGATGTAAATAGAATTGAATAATCAAATCTGAAACAAGTAGATAGAAAATGGGAATGTAAAGAAGAGGGACGTGATTAAATAAAAATCAATATCCATCAAGGGGCTATTTTTAAATATATTATGTAAATATAATAAAATGAGGTGACATAAGGGTGACGAAGAAAGCCTTAGTGGAGACAAAACACTCTAATCAAGTGCGTAAGGCTAATAACTATTGACATCAAAGACCAAATGTAGAAAGTGTAAGCTTGAGATAACAAGTGAAGTATAAATATAATCTCATGAAGGATAAATTCATGAAAAATAAAAAGGATTCTACCTTCCCACAATGTGTTCCCCGCTCTTTAGGACCCATTAGAAATCCATTGGTCTACTATGAAGATTGGGTACTTGTGTGAGGAATTATGTGTCACTAAGATGTAATATAGGTAGGTAATGATCTAATAAGACATCCTACCCCAAATAATTGAAATAGCACACTCTAATAGGCCTCAACTCTATCATGAGGCCAATTATGGAGTTTGAGCTTCTATTAGAATAATATATGTGCCAAAAAGATCACATCATTTGGTGTTATCTAATTTTTAAGATATAATTTACCTTTTAAAACCATGTTTTCTTATGATATATATTTTTATAATTTTATATTTTTATATTTTTCTCCATATGGATTTAGAAGAACCAATAATGGGTGTTAAACATGACTAACACTAACATAAGAGATATGACACCTAGCCATTAGAGAGCACTTAAAGACTAAGATGTCTATAAATTTTGATATTTTCACTTTAAAAAATAATGCAATCTCAAAACTAACCTAATTATGGCTCAAGTGAAAAAGGGAAAGATGAGTAAAATCTGACCAAGTTCAAAGGTGATACAATGAATATATGGTAGCAGTTGACCATAATAAGGGAGAGTTTTGCTTCAAAAGTGACTAATAAAAAGAGGGTATTTGAAAGTACATGGAAATATAAGTCAAATTATAAAAATGGAAAATCTAAGTTTGAAAATGCTATGAAAGGTGGCAATCATGTCACTAAAGAATCTATACTAACCTACAAATGGTATAGCATAAATAATGATAAAATATCATCCCAAAAGAAAGGGAATATAAAAAAGAAACCAATGAATCACAAAGAATCAAAGGCCAACTAAAATATGCTATAAAATGTGAAAAATAAACCCAAAATAAATGCTAAAAAATAAATGCTAAAAAATAAAACCTTACGGTGCTACCAAATATCTACAAAGGAAACTAAGGCCAACTGTAAGGTACGATAAATTTAAAGCTTAAAAAATTAAAATGTAAAGGTGTTACCAAAGATCTACAATGGAAACTAAGGTTGACTATAAGTATAATAAACCATCCCAAAATAGGGGAAATAAAAAGATACCAAGCATCCTAAAAGACAACAATGGTTGATTTTAAGGTGGGATAAAAAGCTCTAAAGTAAAGAATATTTTAAAAATAAAGAGTTGGAAAGTAAGTATCATGATATGAGAAAGATATAAATGACATGCATCATGTATGATAAAGATAATATATGAGATAAAATCATGTCAACATGTGAAATAAATGATATAAAATAATGAAATATTTACTAACAAATGACATGAAATATCTCCATACACATTATTGATAACATCTGCCAAGTCTCATTGTTATTGATCTATAACTCTAAACATAGTCTCCTCTACCTTGTCCAAGAGCCATTCAATTATTTCCTTGTATATGAGCCCCAAAGAAAATGTTGGTGCATGTTTTATTCAAAATGGGCCTATTACATAAACATACTATGTAAATAAAACATTTGAATGCAACAATGTAATATTTAGATCTAGGTAATATAATACAATATTTAATTTCATTCAAGTATGTGCAATAAATATAGCAATGATTTTAAAAATAAGGGTTAAGAGAAGCATAGCTTATTTACTACTTTGTTTTAGACTATCATTATTGTCTAGTTTCATCTCAATTCTATAAATCAACTCTATGTTCTATTCATTTAGGTTTTTAACTATTTTTCATCTCCATACACTATCATCAAACCATTGACACTGCCATCGACATTAGTATCCTTATGCTAGTCCCATATAATAAATAAGATTGCATTTATAATATACAAGTAGATATGAGTTGTACACAGGCATAAGTGTGCAAAATTAAAATTGTGAGACAAACATCAGATTATGGAAAATGATGTTTTTGGAGCTATAAATACTATTGTTGACCTTGGGACACTAATTTTTATGATACTATCCATTCTATAATGTTGTTTTATAGTAAAAAATATGTGTTGGATTATGATGTGACAAAATTTGTTATTCTAAGTTTTCTATCACCTTTATGGTGGTGTATTCAGATCTAGAACACATGATGTCTATATCTATTTATGGATAAAGCCCTAGATCTTCACCCTTCCTCATCCTTAGGATGTGTTTGACAAAAATGGGTTAGTGGGATCATCATTTCAATTGGATCATAAAGACCCCTCTGTTAATGAATGTTTCTTTCATAGTTAATATTGCAAGGAGGGCCTCAGACTTATGTAGTTCTCCCTTATGTGTGGGAGTATGTGTGAACAATGGTGTAATATACTACATGTAGATGCATGCAATGATCTAGATTGTAACTTGACTATTACCACTCATGAGATGTTATTTTTATGTTTGAGACCTTTTTTATGACTACTTATATGATTGATATGAAAATATGGAGGAATAGGGTAGTATAACTCAGTTATACAATTGATTAAATGAGTTTGAATTGGTTCTTCCTCTATATATTTATAAATGAATAATGAGAATAATTAGACTTGTATTTATACCTCAACTTTTGAAAATGTCTCATGGTATGGTTCAATAAGACATTATTTGAACTATAGGTTTCAAATAATTTATGATTTGGATAAGTGTTGATGATTGGACACTAGATAAGGATTTGGACACTAACGTCGATGTTAGTGTTCTTTTATGACCTATATTGTCTAGAATACTAGAAAACATATATGGATTTATAATAAATAATAAAATATATATATAATGTTTTGATCTTTTCATATAGTATAGGAGATCTGGGTAATCAAAATGATAAGGTTCAAACTATAAGATAAGCAATTAGTCATAGTGAGATGGTGAATACGAGTCTTTTGGTAGTGGGAGGGTCAAAATTGAAGGGCAAAGCCCTTATTGGTATTTGTTAAGTTTAAAATATTGAGATTCTAAAAATATTAAATTTTAGTATCTAAATCTCCCTCCCCTAATCTAGTAATGCATAAGGGTAAAATTACTAGGTTAAAGGAAAGCAATGTGCACCTACGTGTATACAACACACCTTGATTTTGCTTGAGCCCACTTTGAGTGTTTGGCTAGTGTATGACCTATAACGTAGAGCATGTTATAGTTTAGATAAGTATATATAATCTAAAATTTTACATAATTTAAATACTCAAAAATAAAAAGACAAAGAAAGGATTACATTTGTGTGTTGATACAACCATGTTGCCCCTTGATGCTTTACTTGGTAACAATGCTTCCTTATGAAGCATTGGAGCTGATAAAGATCTAGAACTAAAACTTATATATATTAATATATTGGAAGGTATTATGCCCCCAATCTAGTGTAAGAATGAATTATGACACGACCATTAAGATCATTAAATTTCAATCACACAACTCAACTGTAAATGTATAATCTAGTGAGGCTAAGTGATCTAATCAAATCATCCTATAAATATAGTGAGGTTGGGTGATTTAATCAACCTGATATATAAATTTGGTGAGGTTAAATTATTTAATCAATTCAACCTATAAAGAGAAATAACTAATGTAGAAATAAAAGTTTCAATAATAATATTTTCTAGTGTAAAAAGTGCTTCCTACTGATAGTAATCTAGAGATATAAGTGGTAAATTTATAATATTTGGTGCACTTTCATGGCATATTAAGCTCTAATATATCTCAAGATAAAGTATATGTACCAAAAATTTGAAAATCTCTATTTCAAATCTTATGAAAAATTGGTGCATTTATAAGATTTTGACCCAAGTGTATGTCTGAACCACGTAACTATGTTGGAGATTATGCAAGTGTGGAGGTCAGGTATTTTTGACATGCCCCCACTAAAATATAGAGATACTAAAATATGAGTAAGTGTGGAGGTCATGTATTTTAACATGCCCCCACTAAAATTTGTAAACTATGTAAATGTAGAGGTCATGCCTTTATGACATGTTCCCACTGATATGCCCTCCTTTTAAGGTGAGGGAAATAGAATCTAGTAGTTACCTTGCCTTAAAATAGATTATATAAACATATCATCTATGTAATAATCATGTAGCATATAGGAATAGCATGCCTATGTAGATATATCAATGAATTGTGTTACATTCTGATTTCATCCTATGATTTATAACCTTTAAATCTATGGATGAATATGGTTATTATCTAATTATTATTGATTTTATTTAAGCTTAATGACATATAATGTTATGGGATAGTGATATTTTTGATTAGTATACATAATGTGACAATTGCATTTTCTTACTATGTACACTATGGATGTATATTTTTTGGTTTAGCATCATTGGTTGATATATATGATGTCTCAGACTAACTACCTACTTGTTGTGATGTGGATGCAGGATAGATCCTACCCTTAGAGCATGACAAGGGAAAGCATCATCAGAGAGGGTGGAATAGATGAGATGATTTGGGGATGACATAAAAGTTTCTAACACCTTACACACACACAGTAGATTTAAAATGTTATATGCATAACATGTTTTAATTGTTAGTACGTAGTTATAGAAATCTTGTTTGTGATTATATTTTTGTATGTAGATTTAGTTCTTGATATGCATAAGATTATATAAGATTTCTTTACTTATAATTGTCTAGAGTTTAGAGAATAAATCAAAAATATAGATATTTAATTTTTATTATATGAATAGACTAGTAGAATACTTTTAAAAACATATTTGAACGTTTAGCTCACTAATTATTGATATTTAGGATATCAATATAAGTAAAACATATGTATATATATAATCTATATATACTAGTTATTAATGATACAGTTATCTTGTAATTAGAAGCAATTATAGACTTATGTACCTATTAGATAAATAAATAATTACCTTTGTTTTATTGCTTTCAAGGATTTTTACTATCCTAAAATACTAACATAAAGTTAAGTTGATCTAAACTTAGCCTTTGAATAACATGCATGAAACTATGTTAAAAATTAGAAGTTGAGTATCATTATTATATTGATCAACTAGACCTATGTTTGAGATAACTTGGGGAATCATGGTGTAATGATATATGTTAAAAATTATATGTTTTATATTATTTAAGAAAGTACGAAGTGAGGATAGACTATGGCTTTTCAAGAAGAGATCATTGTAATTAGCGAAATTAAAGAAGAGTAAAGATGCCACACATGGGGGTGAAATATGAGAGAATAGCATGCAAAGTGAAAGGGGCATGGTAGAATTAGGGGAGAGGATTTTTATAAATGAAGTCTAATGAAATTAAAGGGCACATTATAAGACACAAAGGCATGGAGATAGAAGAGCTAGGAGGATTTTTGAGAGAGATTTGGGGAAAGCAAGAAGAGAGGCATATTCATCTTATAGGCAACTATCTTGCAAGGTTGGTTCTACAATTTATATTTTTGTGTGTAATCTTATGTGGACATGAACATGGGTAGTATGTTTTCTATGATTGATTTATATATGTCCATGATTTTATTTGAAAACCTTTTCCAAATAGAAACCAATGATTGGATAGTATGTATTTTCCTGAAAAGAATAAAACAATGATTTTTACAATGGCCATCGAACCACCATAGGTAAAAGATTTTATGCTTAGCCAGAATAAAAACATTGTATAAAATTATAATAAATTTAGTGTATTAATAACATATATACTAACTATGTTACATATATATAAGTACCACTTTATTTATTATGGCAATGTCTTAGCTAGTAAATATTATTAGCAGTGCCATTATTAAATATATATGAGAGATATATAGATGTCATCATATATATAACCTGTGAAATAAAGGCTACACTTTATTTGAGAATTAAAATTTTACCTCTAAAAAATAAGCAATATATATAGAATGGTAGTAAATAGACTGAGCATTCATATTGTCTGCATTTTACTTATATGCCTATCAGAAAAAAGTATTGGTTGTCTTAGTGGAAAACATATTGATAGCGTCCTATTTAAATATGTATGGACAATAAATTAATGAAATAAGTATGGCTAGGATACCTTGTATAAATATATCAAAAGTAGCTAATTGCACTTTATATTATACTACACTTCAGTTGTTAACCAAATTTTTCCTTTAAAAAAAAGTGATTTTTATTACTAATTGATTGCATTATATATATATATATATATATATATATATATATATATATATATATATATATATATATATATATATATATATATATATATATATATATATAGGAAAATGTAATAGCAACATCCTTCTTTTTCAATACTAACTATGATATATTAGGCTAGTCGAATACACATGATATTATTATTCGGTTCAAAATTTGAAGTTTGTTAGATGGCTGTATTTTCTCCTAAACCATAAAATCAATGTTTAAAGTCGATGGGGAAAATTTAGACTAATAAACTAGTATTTTTTAGCTGAGTATATATTTCTTGTTTAGTTTCATTTGGAAAAACTAGTTTAAACTCAAATGAGTGCATAATCTAAAAAAAGTTTATAAAAAATTTAAAAAACACAGGCTAGATTGTTTATGTGATGGGAAATGAGATTCTTGTTTATAGAGAATATGGATTATTTTATAATTTCATATGATTAGATTAATTTATGAATCATGTACTTAACTAAATAAAATGGGTATTATTGATTATATATAAGTATTGAGTTACATGTATTAAGTATGTTTAAATAATGATCTTTTGAGAAATATATACTATGAAAAGTATGTAGGGATAATACTTTAAGATCATTGAGGTAAACTCAACATTGCATTATGACTGTATATATGTCTATGAGAAACTTGCAAACCAATTTATAAATTAAATGCATTGATATATTATTTTAGAAAGGACAGATTATTATTTTGGGCATACTTGTTTTCATATTTGGAGAATACCAATATAAACTTGGTTGTTTTTAGAACCAAAATTATAGTTTGTTTAAATAAGTAGGTTTCCTATGTTAAAAGAGAATTTAATATTCTTGTGTGAAACATACCCAGATGATATGAATATTGAATGGGCTATGTTTTCTTATATATTATTATATATATAATAATAACATGTTTTAAATCATTATATGCATTTTACAAATAAAATGTATGGTTATGATTGTTCCATTTGTAGCATAGGAAAAATTTGGATGAAGCTTTAAGTTTTATACTATGCTATATAGGTTTATATTAGATTCTATAATTGATGATGCTAATTAGGTAGTGAGATAGACTTCACTAGCTTATGTAGAACTACCAATGTTGGATGTAGATAATCTAATCAAGTAGTGTGTTATAAAATTGATTGATTTGTGTAATCATATGTTATTTGAAAACTTTGGCCAAAGTAATGTTAGATAGACATTGTCATTTCATATTTTTGATTTACATGTTATGTAATATCATGTTAGAAACATATTTTATTTATGATAGACATCATGTAGTATAAATATTATAGCACATAGGGTACTAGCATATCTCTATGGATTCATACACCATTACTATCTACTTATCTATGAAGGGAGGGCCATTCCTCGATAAGAGATTATTCAGGATATCGATGGTCTATGATTGGTGTGAAAAATCACTTGGATGATGCTCTCCCTCTCCACTATAGTACTTACTTGGAGACTACACTTGAGATTATCAGAGATACATGACTTGGTTTAACATGAGATCTGGAGAGCCTGACATCTATTTATAGTATTTTAGTTGATCGCCTAAAAGAAATATAATTGTAATTTATTTGTTATACTTGAATAGTAGTTTGTGTATTATTGGACCAATTGTGGCTGAGTCCTAATGTATTTACTTTTCTTTTAGTTGTAATAAGTTATAATGCATTTGGTATTTCAATTTAGAACTATTATTTTTCTAATTTATTGATTGGATAAGTTGTTAAGTATTTTTATATAAAATGAATGTTAAGTAATTAGTTTTCAAAAATTACTACATTATTCTAAATATAACTTGAAGGGTTGTAACATGTGGTATTAGAGTTTAGCCTCAAACTCTAAGACTTAATGAGTCTACTAACATTTTTATATTCTTCTATTCAGTAAAAAAGAAGAATGGTGTAAACTAGAGCATCGAGTGAGGTCCTTTGAATGTCAATGAAAAAACCCTCCAAATGATCCTAACTTGATTATCATCAAGCATTTAACAAAGTTAGATCATATCCTCATAGTTATAAATGATACTAGGAATTGAATTATAGCCCTAGAATAAGAACTTCATTTCCAAGGTGAGGAAGAACATCAAGAAGAACCTATTGAGCACCCTACTATATAGAAAAATTAGTAGGATGTGAGAGCTCAGGTAGCTACAGAGTTATCTAGGGACATGAAAAAAGTGAGTCCACCTAAGTTCGATGGAACTATTTTAGGTGATGGATCTGAAGCATCGTTGACTGAGTTGGAGAAGTATTTTGATATTTGAAACTACTTTGAAGTCATCAAAGTAGTTTAGGGAGCTTATCAATTGGCTAGTGAGGGAGCTATTTGGTGGGTCAACAAAAAAATAGAAATGAACCTTAACTTGATCACCACAACTTGGGAGAAGTTTATGACATTGTTTAGATCATGGTGGCCACCATAGCTTTATATTGATCATAAGCTCACAAATTTCTAGAATTTGAAGCAAGGAGACTTATCGGTGATTGAGTAATGGGAGTAGTTTACCAAACTTTGAAAGTGCATACCTCAGTATCAAGTTGATGAAAGGTTTAGAATTAGGAAGTTTATCATGAGATTAAATCCCTATATCAATGGTAAGGTAGATGTTCTTGGACCTTCTACCATAGACAAGGTCTTCAAGAAGGTGATGAAGCAGGAGTAGAAGTTGAAGTCTCTTGTTTAGGTCAGGGAAAAGTTCAAGAAAAAGTTTATAAATTTTAAACCAAATTTCAAAAAGAAAAATTGGAAGTAGAGGAGTGGAGACTCCAACCTGAGATAGTCCAAGAACCAGAAGACCAAATTCAATAGTGGATCTAGAAATAAGAAACCAGGTAATGGCTTCAAAGGTGGTTTCAAGAGAAACCCATGAACTAATAGGAAAGGTCCACCTGGAGACTATTTCAATTATAGGAGAGAACATTATACTTGAGAATGCACTCAGAATAAATCAGAGAACAAAGGTCATAATTCTTAGTAGGGTAATTTTTAGCAATGTATTCATGCAGCAATTGATAATTGGCAAGTTAAATTTCAAGCATCTCCCATAGAGCTCTCAGGTATTTTATTTTAACATCCAATTTCTATTTTGATAAATATAGGGGCTACTAAATTTTTTATAGATCCTAGAATGCTTATCAAGTTTCTTAAAAAATTTAGATTTATGGCAAATGCATGGTTGATATAGTATGAGAATGACTCAAAAATCATGATTGACAAGTGTCTAGTTTAAGGAGTGATTGAGTTACCTAAATTTTTAACTATTTTAGATCTGTATATAACGCCACTAGAGTCATATGACATGATCCTAAGAGTCAACTAGCTTGCTAAACATAAGGCCAAGGTTGAATATTATTTAAATAAGATTGAGTGTCTTGATGATTTTGGAAATCAAACATAAATTCAAGATGAAAATAGAGAGTTGTGGCTCAGGCAGATTTTTATATTACAATTCAGGAGAGCTCAAGTAAAATGATGCCTAGAATTTATCGTCAAGATAAATGAAATGGAGGAACCTAAGGAACCATCTCTTGAGGATTATCTATTTCTTAAATATTTTCATAATGTGTTCTTGGAAGAATTATCAGGTTTACCTCATAAACGTGAGTTTAATTTCTCTATCAAGATCATACATGGATCAAAACCATAGTCTAAGGCACCATATAGGATGACATCCACTTAGTTGATTGAATTAAAGGCTCAATTCGAAGAATTGTTGTCCAAAGGGTTGATTATGCCTAGTGTGTCACCATGGGGCACATTAGTTGTTTTCATAAAGAAGAAGGATGGTACTCTTCAACTTTGCATCAATTACAAAATGTTGAACAAGGCAACTATTAAAAATAGGTATCCACTACCTCATATAGATGATCTTTTTGATCAAACATGGGAAGCAACGGCCTTTTCCAAGATGTATCTTAGATTAGGATATCATCAATTGAGAATATGGGATGAGTATATTCTAAAAATATATTTTAGAACTCCTTATGGGCATTATGAGTTCACAGTGTTACCCTTTGGATTGACTAATGCACTAGCAACATTCATGAATCTCATGAATAGTGTGTTTAGAAAATATTTAGATCATTTTGTTTTGGTCTTTCTAGATGGAATTCTTATATATTCTAAAAATTAGGAGCACCTACAGCATCTGGAACTAGTTCTGTAATAGTTGTAGAAGCATAAGTTGTATGACAAGTAGTCCAAGTGTGTATTTTTCTAAGAGAGAGTGCAATATATAGGGAATATTATTTCTACAAATGGTATTTCTATAGATATGGCTAAGATAAGAGTTATTATAGAGTGGCCAGTGTCAAAAAATGTGCATGAGGTAAAGAGTTTTATGGGATTAATAGGTTATTACAAGAAGTTCATTCTAAATTTTTCCAAGATAGCTAATCCAATTACCTCCTTACAATGGAATAACTAAAAGTTTGTTTGGTCAAAGAAATGTGAAGTAACTTTTTAGGAATTAAAATGAAGACTCACTTTAGCACCAATGTTGAGAGTTCCTGATCCAAATGGTTAGTTTTCAGTGATCATAGATGCATCAGGAGAGGGTTTAGGTGGAGTCCTTATGCAGGATGGTGCCATAGTGGTTTTTGAATCAAGGAAGTTGAAAACTTATGAGGCAAATTATTCCTCTCATGATCTTGAACATGTAGCAATTATTCATGCTTTACAAGTTTGGTGACATTATTTATTGGAAAACCCATTTGAGCTCAATTCTGATAACTTGAGACTCAAATATATTTTCACCCAACCAAATTTGAATGCTCATCAGAGACATTGATTATAGTTTCTTTCCTACTATGACTTTGATATCAATTACATCAAAGGTAAGGAGAATAGATTAGATGATGTGTTGAGTCATAGAAGGTACATAAAAATTATAGCTACTATCAGGATCACTTTTAGGGATTGTGTGGTTAAATTCTTACCAAGAGATGAATATTATGATCAGATTAGAAAAGCATTATCTGATAATGCTCAAAATCCTCAGTATAAAAGATTTAATTTTAATAATGATGGTCTTTTATGTTTCAAAAGGAGGATGTATGTGCCAGATCGAGAGAATCTATGAAACACACTATTAAAAGAGTTACACAATGCCACATATTTGGGACATCCAAGAGTAACCAAGCTCATGGTAGAGCTTAAACCTATGTATTTCTAGAAGGGAATTAAGAAAAATGTGATAGATTTTATCACATTATCTAGAATGGAAATGAGTAAACATTGAATATGTGTGCCTAATTAGATTGTTATATCTGCATGATATACCAGAGTGAAAGTGGTAGGTGATCGGCATGGAATTTGTCCAAGGTTTACAAATGTCATGAAGTAGGCATGATATGATCTTAGTAGTTTTTGACAAACTAACCAAGGTGGCTCATTTCATACCAGGAAATTTGATAGATGATGCACCTACCCTTACAAAGAGGTTCATAAAGAAAGTGTATAGGCTACATGGATTCTCAAAGAAGATCATTTTGGATCATGATCCAAAGATGACTTCTAGGTTTTGGGTAACTCTAAACTCAACTTTGGGTACACAGTTAAATTTCAGCATCACATATCACCCAGAGATTGATGGTCAAACTAAGTGAGTAAATTGAGTTTTAGAGGATATTCTGTGTATGTATTGCACAGATCAATAATACAAATGGGAAGATTATCTTCCATTAGTTAAGTTTGCATACAATAACTCATACCAATCAGCTTTAAAGATGGCACCATTTGAGGCACTATACATAAGAAGGTGCAGGACTCCAATCAGTTGGGACAGGTTATAGGATAGGGTAGTCTTTGGGCCTAAGATGATTTTAGAAATGGAAGATCAAGTTAAATTAATCAAGAAAAGATTGGCTAAGGCTAATTATAGATATAAGAGTTACACTAATCTAAAGAGGATAGATAGATAGTTTTTTGTTGGTGATATAGTGTTTTTGTGGGTTAAGCCACAAAAGAGCTCGATTAATTTTAATAAATTAGTAAAATTGTCACCAAAATATGTGGGACCCTTAGAAGTATTAGAAGTGGTCAATATTGTAACGTATAGGCTTGCATTACCACCAACCCTAGCTCTATTATATAATATTTTACATGTATCTTATCTTTAAAAATATATAGTTGATCCTTCATATGTTTTGGATTGGAATGCTTTGCAGGTTTTAGATCCCAGGGTGGTCATGGTATAACGAATCAAAGTAATTAACACTCGTAAACTTCATTTATGTAATAGAGAGGTATCATAGTGTAAGGTCTTATGGGACCAATACTTTGAGGATAGTGCTATTTGAGAAGACTATGATGAGTTTTATAGGTTGTTTTCGAATTCATTTGCATGATTTGATACTTGATACTATGTTTTTAATTTTTTTAAACTTTTTTGATATTCAAAACTATTATTTAAATAAGTGTCATCGGGATGATGACTAATTTTAGGGGAGAAAGATGTTACATCTTGATTTTTTTTATGATTTATAACCTTTAAATCCATGGATTTATATGATTATTATTGCTTTGATTTGAGCTTAATGACTTATATTATTATGTGACAGTGATATTACTGATTAGTATACATGATGTGACAGCTATATTTTCTTATTATATATATTGTGGATGTGTATTTGTTGTTTTAGCATCATTGGTTGATATGTATGATGGCTCATACTAACTACCTACTTGTTGCGGGGTGGATGCAAGATTGATCTTACCCTCAGAGCATGATGAGGGAGAGCATCATCAGAGAGGATGGAATAGATAAGATGAGTGAGGAATGATAGAGGAATTGTTAAGACCCTACACACACACATAGTAGATTTAAAATGTTATATACATAACATGTTTTAAATGTTATTACGAAGTTATGAAAATCTTGTTTGTGATTATGTTTTTATATGTAGATTTAGTTCTTGATATGCATAAGATTTATTTACTTATAATTGTCTAGATTTTTTAGAATAAATCAAGAATATAGATAATTAATTTTTATTATATGAATAGACTATTATAATACTTTTAAAAATATCTTTAAACATTTATCTCAATAATTATTGATATTCAAGATATCAATATAAGTAAGATATATGTATATATATAATCTCTATATATATACTAGTTATTGATGATATAGTTATCTTGTAATTAGAAGTAAATATAGATTTATATATCTATTAGATAAATAACAATTAACTTTGTTTTATTTATTTCAAGGATTTTTACTATCCTAAAATACTAACCTAAAGTTAATTTGATCTAAACTTAGCCTTTGAATAACATGCATGAAATTATGTTAAAAATTAGAAGCTGAGTATCATTATTATATTGATCAACAAGACCAATTTTTGAGATAACTTGGGTAATTATGGCGTAATGATATATGTTAAACAATTATATGTTTTATACTATTTAATAAAGTATGAAGTGAGGATAGACTATGGCTTTTTAGGAAGAGATAATCGCAGTTAGTGAAATTTAAGGAGAAAAGATGCCACGTATGGGGGTGAACTATGAGAGAATAGCATGCAAAGTGAAAGGGGTATGGAAAAATTAGGTGAGAGGAGTTTATAAATGAAGTTTGATGAAATTAAAGTGCACACAGTAAGATACAGAGGCAAGGAGATAGAAGAGGTAGGAGGACTTTTTAGAGAGATTTGGGGAAATCAAGAAGAGAGGCATATTCATCTTATAGGCAACTATTTTGCAAGGTTGGTTTTACAATTTATATTTTTGTGTGTAATATTATGTGGACATGAACATGGGTAGTATGTTTTTTATGATTGATTTATATACAGTCATGATTTTATTTGAAAACCTTTTCAAAATAGAAACCTAACGATTGGATAATATGTATTTTCCTAAAAGGAATAAAACATTGATTTTTACATTGGTCATCGAACTACCATAGGTAAATGATTTTACACTCAACCATAATAGAAACTCTGTGTAAAATTATAAGAAATTTAGAGTATTAATAATATATATATTGACTATGTTACACATATATAAGTAGCACTTTATTTATTATGACAATGTCTTATCTAGTAAATATTATTAACATTACCATTATTAAATATATATGAGAGATATATATAGATGGAATCATATATATAACCTATGCAAGAATGACTACACTTTATTTGAGAATTAGATTTTTTCCTCTTAACAATAAGTGATCCATATAGAATGGTAGTGAATAGATTGAGCATTCATATTAACTGTGTTTTAATTATATGCCTATCAGGAAAAACTATTAGTTGAGTCTTATTGGAAAACATATTGATAGAATCATATTTAAATATGTATGGATAACAACTTAATAAGTATGGGTAATGTCTCATGTATAAATATATCAAAAATAACTGACTGCACTTTATATTATACTACATTTTAGTTGTTAACCAATTTTTTACCTTTTAAAATAAGCAATTTTTATTGGTAATTAACTATGTCATGTGTGTGTGTGTGTGTGTGCGTGTGTGTGTGTGTGTGTGTGTGTGTGTGTGTGTGTGTGTGTGTGTGTGAATAAAATTTAATAGCAGCATCCTTATTTTAAAATACTGACTATGATATATTAGGTTGGCTGAATACACTTGATATTATTATTTTGGTTCAAAATTTTGTGTTTGTTAGATGGATTTATTTGTTCTTAAACCATAAAATCAATGTTAAAAGTCGATGGGGAAAATTTGGACTAGTAAACTAATATTTTTCAATTGAGTATACATTTCCTTTTTAGTTTCATTTGGAAAAAATAGTTTAGACTTAGTTGAGTGCATAATTCAAAAAAAAGTTTATAGAAAATAAAAAACACATGCTAGAATTTTTATGCGATGGGAAATGAGATTCTTGTTTATAAATAATATGGATTGTTTGATAATTCCATATGATTAGATAAATTTATGAATCATGTACTCAACTAAATAAAATGATTAATATTGATTATATATGAGTATTGAGTTACATGTATTAAGTGTGTTTAAATGATGATGTTTTGATAAATATATACTAAAAAAAGTATGTAGGGATAATACTTTAAGATCATTGAGGTAAACTTAGCTTTGCATTATGATTGTATATATGGCTATGAGAAAATTGCAAACCAATTTATAAATTAAATGCATTGATCTATTGTTTTAGAAAGGACATATTATTATTTTGGGCATACTTGTTTTCATATTTGGAGAATACCAATATAAACTTGGTTGTTTTTAGAACCAAAACTATAGTTTGTTTAAACAAGTATGTTTCCTGTGTTAAAAGAGAATTTAATATTCTTGTGTGAAACATACTCAGATGGTATGAATATTAAATGGACTATGTTTTGTTATATATGTAATAATAGCACATTTTAGATTCATTATATGCATTTGATGGATAAAATGTATAGTTATAATTGTTCCATTCGTAGCATAGAAAAAATCAGAATGAAGCTTTAATTTTTATACTATGTTATATATGTTTATATTAGATTTTACAATTGACAATGCTAATTAGGTAGTGAGATATACTTCACTAGCCTAGATAACAACACCAATGTTGGATGTATATAATCTGATCAAGTGGTGTGTTATGAAATTGACCAATCCATGTGATCATATGTTATTTCAAAACTTTAACCAAAGTAATATTAGATAGACATTATCATTTCATGTGTTTAATTTGCATATTGTGTGATATCATGTTAGAAATGTATTTTCTTTATGATAGGCATCATGTAGTAGAAATATTAAAACACACAAGGTACTATCATGTCTCTTGGGATTCTTCACATTGTTACTATCTACCTATCTATGAAGGGAGGGTCATTCCCTGACATGGGATTGTGCGGGGGATCGATGGTCCATGGTTAGTGTGGAAAAGCACTTGAATGATGCTCTTCTTTCCCACTATAGTACTTACTTGGAGACTACACTTAAGATTAACAAAGATACATGAGTTGGTTTGACTCGAGCTTCAGAGAGCTTGGTATCTATTTATAGTATTAAGTGTGATCACTCAAAGGAAATATAATTATAATATATTTTTTATATTTGAGCAATAGTTGTTGTACTATTGGACAAGCCATGGCTGAGTCCTAATAATTTTACTTTCATTGTAGTTGTAATAAGTTATAATGCGTTTAGTATTTCAATTCATAAATGTTATTATTCTAAGTTATTGATTGGATAAATTGTTAAGTATTTTTCTATGAAATGAATGTTAAGTAATTATTTTTTTAAAAATTACTGCATTATTCTAAGTACAACTTGAAGGGTTGTAACAAATCATGTACTATGTTATCACATCAAGCCCTAAGATGCATGATATAGATCATGGTAATGTCTAGAAATTAATAATATGAGCTCAACGAAAAATCAAGCACATAGAGAAGAACATTCAATATAATAAAAAATAATGGTCTAAGGAGACTTCATATAAGGGGAATGTTTAAATTCCACACAATCAAAAGGAAAAGACATATTCAAGTGTCAAATCAACATAGAATGAAATATTCAAATGTCCAAACAACATACAATGGTACAAGGGTGAACACATAATGAACATATTCAAATGTTCCAAAGGAAAAATAATATCAAACAATGGAATACACTTAAGGTAGTGACAAAGTGAATAAATGAAATATAAGCAACCAACATAAGCATATCATACTAGTCCCCACAGATATGTGTTAGAAAAAAATGTCATGTAACATAACTTATTAATTATACTGTGAAAAATTTGAGCATGGATATAGACATGTGTAAGCATTAGTATATAAGCTCAAACATGATAATATATAAATGATCATTTATGATATGTAACATGTATCAATTGTGATCAATAAAGCATATGCCCCCAACATAATACATGACACAGGTATATGATAGGTCTAACATTTGTATATATATTGTGTGTCTATGGTATGCCTATATTACACTCAAAGATGCATGAAACATGTATGTGTATATAAGTTAAATGATATGTTATCTACTAACATCAAGCAAATAACATAGGTTCCAATGATCTAGTAAACATGGGAATACTAAATATATTTTTAAGTTTTTAATTATTTGAATGTTTTTATATTTTATTGAATTTTTTATTTTTTATTTTTTTGAATTTTTATAAAGCAAGGGATAGTAAATTATCCCATCTAAGGGATCCTCATAATTCGATCTATATTCATAATATGGTGAATCATATTAGTGATACTACTAAGTAGCATGTATAGGTATCATATTTTGATTTGTGGAATTGGTAATACTATGTGTATGCCTCATACAAATATGTGGTCATGAATTAGTAGTATGGTTCATAGAACCCATTCTTGAGTGCTATTTTTTTTCTTTTGGGTAGCATTAATTGGAACATTTTTAGTTTTTCTATGTTACTGGGTATGCTATGTAGGAGTATATGAGGATTCTATAAAATCCAATGTGTATCTCTAATGCAATGGTATCTCAAGTATGCCTCCTAGGAAAGGGGATTGTCTGTTGCTTACACTTTCAAGGATGATTAACCTTAGTATATTTAATAATTAGCTCTATGGGAATAAACTTCTCTTTTTCAAATGGATTTTCATATGAAATTAGGTAAATTTTGATTATCTTATTGGTATGAATGTATTTAATATACTCATGCATTCTGGAAGGTATTGCACATAATTTATGCTTATTATTTCAAATACTTGACTTTTAGTTCATGTAATATGTTTGAAATATGATATTTGCCTCTATGGTAAAGTATTGGTAGTTGTCCAGGTAGCTTTATTTAGTGATAACTGAGGCAATCACCATATGTAATGGAATCTAATTGGGAATAAAAATATTTGACTATAATGACCATGTGTAACTATGCTTTTGATTTTTATTTTAACATAATATTTGGTGCATCTTTATAAATATAAAGTGTACTTATTTCATCTGTGGCTTTTGAACTTGGTTTAGGTACCCATTCTTATTGTATAGTAAAAACATATATCAAAATATGATTGGAATCTTTATCTTGTGGTTTCTTCCCCTAAGTGCACTTATAGTGAGATCTCGATCAACTAATGGTTCTTTGGTAGGATATATGTGGGAAATATTGATCATTATATAAAATTCACCAGGATAAAACTTATTCTATTGGCTTGATTTTGAAATGGCCGATAGACCATAGATTCCTTAGTGGGAGTAGAATGGGATGTCTCGACCTTCTTAGAGTGATCTTTAAAAGAATCAATAAAAAGATACCTTGTTTATTTATTAAATGTAATGAATCTTATGTATGCAAGTTATGTAATCTTTTAATTTAAATAAAAATAATCATTGTCTCAATGCCCATTAATACCATGGTAAGTGAAAAGAGGTTATCCTTTCACCTTTTCAAATCTATGTGGTGAATGTTAGTAATTTTGAGGAAAAGTAATCAACCGTTTATCCAATAGTGTATGCAATATGTTGTGTGGTCTATCCCTTATCCAATCAAAACTAAAGTAGTTTTTGTATACAAGGGAAAATGTAGGTGACCTAAAATCAATTCTATCTTGGAGAAGATAAATTTCACTTACACTTCCACTTATAGATATATTTAGACATTTGAGGTCATGACTAAGATGGATCTTCTAGACCTAACTAAGGGGTCTCTTATCACAATAACATCACTAGAGAGGGTTTCAAAGCCTCTAGTTAAGAAACACCATACAATAACCCTAGCTAGGTCCTATGTTTTCATATTTACTAAGTATATGCAAAGTAAAGTAAAATCTAATCTATTTCTCACCAAAGCTTATGGCACAAAGTAGGGGTAAAAAACATAAAAACTAAACATGCATACAATATCTATACTTAATCCAATGTATATGAAATCCTAATGCATGGGAGAGAAGTAAAAATGCAAATTTAACTACTTAGGAGGAACAAAGTTAGGAATACTTACCCTTGAAGACAAACTTGTCAAGCATCAATCTCTCCCTTGGCCAAGGTGCTCATAAGAATGTGTTGTGGTATGTAAGGATATTAAAGATAATTTATCCGTAAGCCACACAACTTATCCATGTATCCAAAAAACTTCTCCATAAGACAAGATTTGTATCTCCAAGTGTATTATTAGAAATCTAATCAATGCTTTTCAAGTAGAATGGTGGATAAGTAAATTCACAATATAATATTCTTCCTCTTATCTTCCTTTATAAATGGTAGAAATGGATGTGTCTATATAACTAAATCTAACCCTAAACCTTTTTGAAAGTATATCTGATAGGTTTAGGCCAATTTTACCTTGTATTATTAATTGACAAAATCAAGTTAGGTTCTAATCTAGGTTATCCAAGGATGAACTAGACCAATAATGTGTCGATACTAATTTGAATACATGGTCAACCCAAGCTGAAATTATTTGGTAAATGTCAAAAAGGCATGCACTTAGAGATATTGAGACTCAATGGGTTCCTGTAAGAGAGAAAACATTAGTAATTGATAAAATTTTAAAATATTATGTGTGTACATATGCCACACTCTAATATCATCACATGTCATGTAGGTGTAACATGGGATGGTGCTTCAGGAAAAGAATATAGCAACACACAATGTTGAAGCTAAATAAATTTTAGTAAGAAGCAAATAAGGTAAATGAAAGGACATAATTGAAAAATACATACCTTTACTTACCTTAGTGTTGTAAATAAGGAATGAAGTGAGAGAAATATGAAGGTGTCCAATGTAGGGAACATTAGGTGAACCTATAAAAATTAGCCAAAAACTAATTTTTTTGTAAAATATACATGTAATATGTGAAAAGATTATTTACAATGTTAGGATTTTAAAACATCTTGCAGTTCAAAAAAAGAGCTAGTAGAAACAAAGATATGGATAAAAATGGAATATAATGGTAAATATTTAATAGGTAAATAATTTTGAATAGTAAATATCAATAGAGTTAAAATTAACTCATTTTTTATTTTACTGTTTTGAGAAAATATTACTCTGAGAGACCCAATTTGAGCCTAAAGAGTGACCATGGTGAGGAGATGACAACTACAATTTGGAGGATGCATAGTGAGTAAAACATAGGTAAGAAAGCATTAATTTTAAAATTTTAAAAAAAAAAATTGATTAAAATTAATCTAAATATCACTGACCTTAAGAAATTTTTAGGTAAACTAGAGGTAGAATGGGGTTTTATGTAGGAAAAGATTAGACCAATAAATGTTTAATCTTTGGACTGAGTAGTGGTTGGATGCAATGTGTCAATATACTTCCTAATTTTTTGGATATGAGTAGAAGAGTAGTTATCTATCCCATGAAAGCAACAGATACATTTGTTAGTAGAATTTAGTGGGCTTCTAACTGAAGAGGTAAAAGGAGAAGTCAGGGGTAACTAATATAATTAGTAGTTTTTGGTCTAATGATCAGTAACTTTTTGGATATCATAATAAGCTTTATCTTCCCATTGGGTGAGCATGGGATCAAGCTACAACAAAGGAAGAAGGCCATCACTAAGGGAAGGTGGGGTTGGAACAAAAACCTAAATAGGCTCATCTAAAGGTAGAACGGGAGTAGAAATTAGACTAGGCTCATCTAAAGGTGAGGATGGTCACATAGAAGGCTTAAAAATAGTATCTATAATCTCTAGAAGAAGCAAACTATAAGCATCCTAGTATTTATCAAAATGATAAGGTCCAGTCATGGCATGATCTATGAGCATGCTCTTGAGGAGCACTATTATAATTTAAGGTGTACCATGTGAGTACTCCATCTCTACCCTATGACAGATAGGAAGAAGACTAGTATTGGGTACTATAAAATAAGGAATGTTAAAAGATGAATGAAAAGATTGAAATAAAGAAGAGCGATATCGAATAATTTTGGTATTTCTAGTTTGGACGAGTCCAACTCAAAATGGGTCATCTAAAGCATATCCATCATCATATTCAAGTGTATGCAAGTTGATGGTACATGTAGGTATGACTTTGTTGTCAGAGGACATGTGATGGATAAAATGTCTAGTCTTGGTTAAGACAACAGGTATATCATTAGCAGGTGGTTAATGGGATTGAGCTTACAAATAAGGAGGAAGCTGGAAGATAATATAAGAGAATAAATCAAAGGTTTTGATCTTGAGTCTAATCTCAACCAGCTCATCATCATTAAAGTATAAGAGGTGGTGGAATGTTCCCAATTAATTCAAGATGACCATTATAACCTCAATTGGAATTGATTGGATAATTAAAGAGTTGGGATTCCCTAAATGGGATATTAGGAAAATGTTCAAAGGTAAGAATTTTAAAGACACCACATTCTTGGAATTGTTCAAAATTCTATGGGTTTTTATCTCCTTGAATATTTTAAATAGCTTCATTATGAGGGAATTTGATGCATTGGTATGCGGATGAGGTAACTACTCTCATATGATGAGTCCAAGGTTAACCAATCAAGATGTTATAAGAGAGGGTAAAGTTAAATATCATAACTTTCACATGGATGGTGATAGAAGGGAGAGTAATGGGAAGCCAAATACAACCTAGAGAGGCATTTGCCTTCTATCATATCCTTGACATGTGTTACATGTGGATTTCAGGTTGCATTCAAAATATCCAAGTGTCTTAATGAAATGAAGGGAAGTAATGCAAGTACCTGAACCTTCATCAATTAAGGCATGCTTAACTTGGATATCACCAATTTGGATGCTAATGAATAGAGGAGGATCATCCACACAAAGCAAAATCTCATCAAGAATCATGAAAGTGATAGGAAACTTAAGTGAAAGAGAAGTATCCACTTTTTCATTAACATATATGGGCATCTCTTCACATTGTTAAAGGATACTATCTTTAGATCCTAATAAGGTAACTTCACATCTTGTTGGAGGAAGATGAGGTATGTTATTTCAAACAATAATAGCATTAGATGGTTTCGATAATGGGGAGAATTTTTCATTAATTCAATGAAAGGTATTTGATATAGGAGATGAGAAAGCTCCATAATGGGATCCCATTCATCATAACCCATATGAGGATTGATAGAGATAGGCACATAATGTTACAAGATCTCCTAGGAAAGAGGGTTGGAAGTGCAATTGAAATTGTGTTAATAGGGTGTAGTCGATTTGGGTTGATTACAAATGATTTGATTGACTTTAGGTGGTGTGATGGTTAGTTGAGGTATTTCTTGTTGTTGGGTTAAATAAATACTATTGGTTGTTTGGGTAATGTTTTATTGTTGTGTGGATGTTAGGGGAAGAATAGAGATGGTATGAGAAGTATAATCAAGTTGTGTTTTTGAGAGTGGCGCTTGGAAGGTTATAATATCCTCTTGCACCAAATCTATTAGATGGGATGGGGAAGTGTCCTAAATGATACAGAACAATTGAGAGGTGTGATACATAGGTGTTGGATTAGAGTTAATAAATTGACTACTCTTTGCATGTTAGTCATATCAACCATGTTTTCTTCATTAGTAGTGAGGTCTATAAGACTTTCAACATTGTTTGTAAGAGGAGTAGGCTTATCAATGCTCTCTTGGTGGTTGGGAAGAGGATCTTTATAGATAACAAGATGAGCATTAGCTTGGTTTAAAGCTTGGTTTTTATTTTTAATTTCATGGGCTTTAAA
Organism: Torreya grandis; assembly: GCA_037957365.1. Lineage (NCBI taxonomy): Eukaryota > Viridiplantae > Streptophyta > Pinopsida > Cupressales > Taxaceae > Torreya > Torreya grandis. The sequence continues at coordinate 2,200,013 of JARHVA010000241.1, read as the reverse complement.
ATCTATGTCATATGCTTGTTGATACTTTCGATTGATTTTTTCATGATCAACATTTGGACCTAGAAAAAAGTCCATAACTAGATTGTGTAATTGTCTAAAAGTCTTATTATAATGGCCTCAACTTACATGAAACCAACAAAATTTGTTTGGATCATACCATGATTTCATAAGATGAGTGGGGTAAAGATATTATGGTATAGGTCTTGGAATATGCTTTTAAATCTTTACTAAGGATAATGGTTTGTGGCCACTAGTGTGGTTGGTTTGAGAAAATGTAGAAGTAGGAGTGTTGTTTAGAGGGGAGCATACTTCATAGCATTATTTGAAATAATTGCTTAAATGTTATGAATAGTGTCATAGGTATTGATAATGCCATCATTAGTTGCATGAAAGTTTTTATTTTTAATGATCATAAGAGTGCTTGTTGTAAGTTGAGATGGTTCAAATTGACACATGAGGAAGTCTTGTCACTTAGATTGGTCAATGGCTTCTTTCAAAGTTCTTGGAGAGAGAGTCCTACTCTGATATTGTAATTTAGGGTATACAGTATTAGTGAATAGGTGAAATAAGTTGTCATCCACCATATTATGCTCATATTTGTTAAACAAGTTCTTCCATTGTTTGATGAAGGCTTATGTCATTTCAGTTTTAAGTTGTTTAGAATTTATAAAGTGGGTTAAGTTGTTCTCGAGAAGATCACTAGTTTGAAATTCTTAGACTAGTGAGTTAAGCAAGTCTTCAAGACTATTTATAAAGTGGGTTTTTAGTTGATTATACCAATCTAAAGCATCTCATGAGAGTTTTTTAGTTAATAGTTTGGTAGAAACAAAAAATTTAAGTTTGACCTAATCTTTATAAAGGTTACCAATATCTTTAAATGCAATATGGGATCAGTGGATCCATTAGAGGTGATGGTGGGTGTGATACATTCTATATCAATATTATCAATTTGAGGTACAAGAAGTTCATTTTTTATATGTTTGATTGTTTTATTAATGAGGTGTGGTTGTGGGATAAGGTTACCATGGGAATCCTGAAGGGGGGGTGGGGTCATTCAGATTTTGCACTCCCCATGAAACCTATTGAGGTTGGTTTTAAAGATTGATTACATGGTTTTGCATCTGCATCATCTGATTTTCATTATTGGTTTGAAAGGTATGCATTTGATTAAGTGTTTTTAATAAGATTTGGTTAGTTTGGGTAGCATTTTGACTAGTGTGTGCAATGTGTCATGCATTAGTATTAGTATTAAGGGCTTGATTTTTACTATGAGTAGTAGCATGTGTTACACTAGTGGAATGAGAAGAATTTTTATTAAAATATGCACTAGTGGCATGAGAAGCATTAGTATCAAAAGATGAAATAGTAGCATGGTTAAGGGGAAAGGCCTTTTGAAGAGGCCCACTAGAAGATGAACCAACCATATTAATAGAGATACTTAGCATGGAGGTTGAAGAAGTCATAGAAGAATATGTATATGTGTGTGAAGGAGACATAATAGAAGGAAAAGGTTGAGACGCAAAGAAATTGGTTTCTCCAAATCTATGAGAGGAGGTAGGGAAGGGTGAAGGAGGTCCTTCTACTTGAGGACCTATCATAAGACTAAAAATGGTTGAAGGGTATTTTCCTTTATGTTGAGTAAATTCACTGATGAAAAAGAGCATTTAAGTTGTGTAATCTAAATCACTCTCATATTCTAGTGAGAACAAAGGATTATGAACTAAGGATGAATGAGGTGGATTCCCATAATTGGTAGTGTGAGTGGTAACATAGGCATTGCTTTCATCGAAGGTGGGTGCCACAAGTTGTGTCTTGGGAAACCTATTAAGATTAGTAAAACTCATCATGTTTGTCTAATTTAACTTTGTATTATCCTCAAAATAGGAAATTCATGATTAAATAAAGAGGCTAAAAACTTGATAGAAATAAGGATAAATTGATAAGATACAAAATTAAACCAATTGATAATGTACTGTATAATAGGAAACTGAATAGGGAATAAGGACACAGTCAGATAGGTCAATTATGTATTGTAAGATAAAAAATAGAATAAGTTGAAAATATATACAGTCAGATAGGTCAATTGTGTACTCCAGAGGGAAAATCTGAATAGGTTGAAAAGGGACACATTCAAATAGGTCAACTATGTACTCCATAGCAAGATACTAAATAGGATGAAAAAGATATACAGACGTATATGGTGATTGTGTATTGAAGGTAAGGAAGACTAACAGTCTATAAGAGATTGTGTTGATAGGGATGATAGTGTTCTAAAAATAGGGAATTTTTTTACAAGATGATAACTAAGAAAATAAAATGAGGTACACAAGCAATTAGATCAATGTGGTTGATTTAATTGGAGCACACAACACAAACCTTGCATTAACACTGGCTAGTATAAGTTTTGCAATATAAAATATAATGATCAAATAACAAGCAACAAAACTTGAATGTAAAAGATAACTAATTGGTCATTCCTTAATGTTACTAATTATAACAAATTTTGAAATTAATGTGATGGGGAGTTGGCTATAAGAAGGAACTAGAAAGTAATATATGGATAGTTTCAGGTATTTTAGGCTAAAAGGGAACTGTATTGGTGATGGTACTATCTTGGTATTGGTGCCTAATCCCTCACTTCATGATATTGTAGTGATAAAGGTTTCAGGTGCTTTTCCAATAAATACCATCAACCACATGTTTATACTTGGCCAAAAAACCAAGTCAGCTTCCCCATTGGTGATGAAATCCAAGTAGGTAGACCTTGGGAAGAAATATCTTTAATGTTTTTTAGTGTTAAGTGATTCAGAAGTGTGTACAAAAAATAAAAATAGTGTGACTAAATTAATAAATTGAAAAACCACCTAACTAGTCTATGTTTTTACTTTAATCATGCAAGCAACTGAAATGGAAATTGAATTAATTACTAGTAAAATAGGTTAATTCCTTTGATTGTGAAGAGTATAGAGTCAATTTAGGTGACATTATATGTAAATAATATAGAACAGAGTTGATAGGGTTGATATTATTCTATGGAAGCAATATCTAGAAGAACATAGCCAAATAGGTCAATTATCTCTTCTAGAGAGAAGACATGCTACAGAATTATGTCAAGCGAGTTGACCTAATTTTTGTAGGGTTGCAATTTTATAGACTAAAAACTTATGAAAAATAAGCCTATAAATGATAAATAAAAATGATAGAGAAGGTACGAATGAACCTTGGTAATTTTGAAGATTCTAAATTTTCAAATTTTATGTTGTGCTGCTCAAGTTTTGATTTTAAAATTCTACAAATAGAGTTGACTGGGTCGACAAATTCTACAAAACCTGTGTGCTAAAAATTAATTTGAAAATAGAATCGATTGGCTTGAATATGTTTGCAAACCTATATGCTAAAAAAAATAACTATGAATAGAGTTGACTAGGTTGATGAAGTATGCAATCCTATGACTGAAGAAGAAGACTGTGTCGAGCTAATTGATCTAGTCACTTGTATTTGAAGAAGACCTACACAAAAATAACATAGTCGATTTAGAGTGAGTGTGTGTTAAATTTTTGCATAGAATGTTAGATTATATTGATAGGTTTGATACAGTACTTCAAATATAAGAATTTATAATATGATAATAAAATAAATGAGTGAAATAAAACCTAAAAGGGTTAGATTCATGTTGGGTTCACCATAATGTATACAAGGGAAAATTCAACTAACCTACAAATGAATCCTAGTTCAGAGAAGATAAATCACATTTACACTACCACTTGTTGATATATTTAGATCGAGGTCATGTCCAAGATGGATCTGCTAGACCTAACCAATGGGTATCTTATCACAATAACATCACTAGAGAGGGTTCCAAAGCCTCTAGTCAAGTAACACTATGTAATAACCCTAGCTAGGTCCTATTGTTTCATATTCACTAAGTATATGCAAAGTAAATTAAAATTTAATTTAGTGCTCACAAAGCTTATGGCATAAAGTGGAGGTAATAAACATAAAAAGTAAACATAGATAGAAGATATGTACTTAAGCCAATGTATAGGAAATCCTAATGCATGGGAGAGAAGTATAAATGCAAATTTATCTACTTTAATAAAAAAGGAACAAAGTTAGGAATACTTACCTTTAAAGACAAACCCACCAAGCCTCAATCTCTCCTTTAGCCAAGGTGCTTCATAAGAGGTTGTTTTGGTATGTAAGGATAGCAATGATAAGTTAACCCTAAGGTACATAACTTCTCTATGTATCTAAAATACTTCTCCACAAGATAATATATGTATCTCCAAGTATAGTATTGGAACCCTAAGCAATACTCCTCAAGTAGAATGGTGGATAAGTAGATGTGCAATATAATATTTTTTTTTCTCTTCCTTTATAAATGGTAGAAATAGATGTGTATATATAGCTAAATATAACCCTAAACCTTTTTTAAAGTTTAGATGACAAGGTTGGCCCAATTCAACCTTGTATCATTAATTGATAAAAGTAAGTTAGGTTATGGTCTAGGGCAGCCAAAGCTAACCTAGACCCATAACATGGTAATATTAATTTGAATATAGGGTCGGCCCAGACTAACATTATTCGATAAATGTCAAAAAGGGTTTTAGGCTTAGGTAGGGGCTGAATAAGGTGGTGAATTACTTGCAAGAGTGTGTAAGGAATGAGGTAAGCTTAGGTAAGTGTATATGAGAAGGTTTTGTAGGTAGAAAGTGGTGGTATATGGTACAACAATCCTACAAAGCACCAATGGTCTACCCACCCCTTTCCTCATGTACCCTTTAAGGTGTGCCCTCAGAGAGATTGAGACTCAATGGGTTCCTTCAAGAGAGAAAGCATCAATAATTGATAAAGTTTGAAAATATTATGTGTATACAGTTGCCTCTTAGTAAAGGTATATATTTTAACTATAAGAGGTATTATATATATAGATACATTTAGTATGAATTGATGATTTAGAAGAACCTCCTTGGTTTGTTTCTTCATTTTTTATTAATTGTTTGTAAGATGTTTGCCTTTAGGGGAAGATGCAGGTGACTCAATATTGGTATTTTTTAGTGCACATGCATATTTATACACATCCATGTATAAGCTATCAAATGAAATAAGGGCTTATACAATTTTCTTTCTTTTAGTGGAAAAAGAAGGCCTCTACTAAATATAAATTGCATTTCCAAATTTGATGATGTATAGTTCAAGGTATACAATCCATCCTTAAATAGGATAACATAATATCAGATAGACTCATCATTATTTTATACTAATATTTTCAAATATTCCAATGGTAACTTAGGTAGTTTAATCTTTTAGAAATCAAATAGAAATATGTCCTCAAGTTTCTTGAAAGTTGGTAAGGATCCATTTGTAAGGATATTAAACCAATCAATAGCATCTCATGTTAAACTTATATGGAAAACTTTTATAAATATGCATCTATCTTTATGCCAATAATCAAAGGAGTTTATATATTATTTCAAGTGCTTTTAAAGGTCTCCTTTACCATCAAATGAAGGTAATATAGGTATTAAAAAATTGGTAGGATAAGGATGGTAAAAAACATCTCATGTAAGGTGTTGATATTCTAGGATGTTATCATGAAGAGTATCATCATGTGAAAGTACTTGTAATTTAATAATAACCATTTATTTGTGAAGGTCTCCTATAGTGGTCATCATAGATACTATCTCACTAAGAGTGACTATTGGAGAGTTTGAAAATGCACTTATAGGTTGTAATTTACCATCCATATAAAACATCGGAATGATGGCCTCTTTACAACTATAATTACATTCTAAGGTCACACCATGAAATGTTTGAAAGTTATTAGGTAAAGGAGCATCCATACTACCTAATGATTCAAGAGAGGTAATTATATCATTTTGGATGTCTTAAACGTTGATACAACTATCATGGGAAAGAGCTTGACTAATTGAATTTATGTTACATGTAAGAGGATTACAAGATGTACTTTCATTATTTTCATTTATAATTGGAACATGATTTTGAACAAAAAATATAAAATAGGGAGAAAGAGGAACATTTTCTATTTTTTTTTAAACATCATCATAGGGAGGAAACATGCAAGTTTCCTTTTCATTTTTGAATTCAAAAGAGAAATTAATACAATAAAAAATATCACTTTCTAGTTTAGAAACATCATTACCATATAAGAAAGGAAAATTAGTATAAATAACATTTGGATCTTGAGGTGAACTTGTGTTACATGGTTTGGGAAACTATTTCATTAGGAAACCTTCCGCAAAGATGTTTTGTTGTTTATATTTAATTTGGAGAAGAGTAGAAGAACATGAATCTATACTACTTTGAATAGTATTGTCATTTTATATTTCCAACCTAAAAGTATAGGGAATGAATTAATACATGCATTTGTATCATTGAGATTTAGAGAGAGAAAATGACTTTCACTATTTTCATTTGAATGATCTAAAGAAGAAACAAGATTTCATCATTGTCAATATTTTGGAAAGAAGGAAAACATTCATCCTTTACAACATGTTCATCATTAGAAAGAGAGGAAATGCATTCAACTATTGGTTCAAATTAAGAATGTTCTATTCATGATAAATTTCTATTTTTGACATCATGAATGTTAACTTCTTGCATGTCTATTATATCATATTGATGTGATGCACCAATAAAAATTTTCATTTTTAAATTTTTGGGCATTTTATCATTGGATGTAGAAGAAATAGGAGAATTAGGATCTTCATATTCATATTCAAGAGGTATATAATCACATTCATAACCATATGAATAGATGATATGATTTTTTACATATTCATTTAGACTTACATTTTCATTATTAATCTTTTCATTATCATGATTATAAGAAAAAGTGGATGGTTAGAGACATTGTTGTTTTACCACAAGACCGTCATAAAAAATACATTGGTCATCTAGGACATTAAATATTCTATCCAATGGATAGGATATCCTATGGATTTCAATAAGATTATTCTTGATGAGGGTTTTATGTTTGGACACAACAAAAAAGATAAATAATACAAGGCCTATGGAAAAATGTGAAGAAGCATTCCTTAAGCTAAGCCCATGAAATATATCATACCTAGAAAATAAATAAAATAATTTGAAAATGAATTTTTGTAAAAGGATAAACCCTAAATACAATATAAGTTTTGTTTAAAATAAGTACATAAGATAGGTTCACATAATGTTCTATTTAAAATGGGCCTAGTACATAAATACACTATGTATATATTTTTTTTGAATGAAACATTATAATATTATAATACAGTTAATACACTCCATCTAGGATATTATTTGAAAGCATTCTAGCTCTTGGCTATCCTAGGAAGAGTTGAAATCTAAATTGTTATTAGCTAATGTAGATCAAGAATCTTGCAAGGAGATTATGAATGGCATCCCTATGGATATGATCCACAAAATCTCAATCTATTCCACTTGGGCTTGGTGGAAGGATTAGAAATGGTACGTTGAGACCCCTTTCTATAATTACACTCCTCAACTAGGCTATGTTAGGCTCACCCCCCATTTACCCATGGTAGACAAGCTCAACACCTATTAGGGGCTACACTCATATGTTAAAACATGGAATGTTCACTTCAACATTATTTAGGGGGCTTATGTGGATCCCAAGCTTACCCACTTTGCTTAGTGTATACTGCACTCAGGCTTGCCTATCAGATGATGAATTGTTCATTTGGGAGTTTACTAGCCTACTTACCCCTTTTGTAGCCACATAGAGATGTTCCCTCATCTCGTCTAGTACTATTCCAAAGCTTAAAGGGTTTAGACTTCGATCCATGATCTTTTTATGCCTTTCTAGCCCAAATTTTTCATTTGGTAGCATATCCTTCTTGACGATAAACTTACCATGCTCTTTATTTACAAGCAAGTTTGGCATACTTTCAGAGTGGAAATTTTCTTCTAGATTTGGAAAGAAATAAATAATTCTATGTTTAATCATGCTTATATTAATTATAATATTTCTGCTTTACACAAATTTACTATCATCTTTAATGTTATTTTGCAAATTCAAGTCCAAACTAATAAAGTGGCTTTAGAGCTTGGGTACCTTCAAGATCTCCTCTCCCATTGGGCAGATGCTCCCTACACTATGGCTCAAGTTCTACCTTCTCTGCCTAGGGATCCTAGATTAGATGATAGAGTGCCTCAACTACCTCATGGTGGGAATTGTTGCAATTTTTCAAGGCACTACTCTCATAGTAACACCCCATACCAGCACATTTCCCCTCCTAAGTATCAATGAGGGTGGTAATCACCGCCTCTTTTCCCTATTTGGCAAGATGGATAGGGTGTTACTCCTCCTCCTCCATGCCCATATTCTTTGGGGACACTACTTGGAAGCTATGCAGATGTGCTAGATAAGCTATCCATGCTCTCTTTGGCTATCTTGCCTACTCGAACATAAGTTGATGATGATACAAACACTACCCAAGTCACTGACTAGGAATCTATTCCAGATGGAAATGATTTGTCAAGCTCAGGCTGGGGTTTAGATGAAATGGATCTTCTACCTATGGCCCTTACTCTTTCTACCTAAAAGTTGCTTTTTATGACTTTGTGATAGTTGCTTGTTTCTAGGTTCTACCTAGTTGTTACCTGATACTTTGGTTTTTCTCATAGGCTCTACCTAGTGTATCATGGCATGTTCTCATACCACCTTATTTTTTTGTGAATTATTTGTATATTTATTTTTAGCTAATATATGTATATATTTCATCAAAAAAAATCTAGTTAATATAATACATTACTTGACAATAAGTTTATTCAAGCATATGAAATAAATATAGTAATGACTATACAAATAAGGGTTAGGAGAAGCATATTTTGTTTATGGCTCTATTCTGGATTGTCACTATTGTCTAGCTTTTTCTTAGTTTTACAACTCAGATCTATGCTATGTTCATTTAAGTTTTTGACTATTTTACTTCCCCAAACACTACAGTCAATGTTAATGTCCTTAAGCTAGGCCCATATAATAAATTAGATTGGATTTATAATACGTAGGTGGATTTGAGTTGTTCACATGTAGAAGTGTTTAAGATTGGGATTTTGAGATAATTTTTAGATTTGTAAATGATGTTTTTGGAGCCACAAACACTACTATTGATCTTGGGACACTAAAATTGACACTATTATCCCTTCTAAAATGCTAATTTCTAGTACATAATATGAGTGGGATTATGATGAGACCAACTTCATTCTTATAAATTTTATATCACCTTTATGGTGGTGTATTTAGATTTAGAAAACATGATTTATATGTTTATTTATATATCAAACCCTAGATATTCACCCTTCTTCACCCTTAGGATGTGTTTACCAATAATAGGTTAGTGGGCTCATAGTGTCGAGCTAACCTCAAAGACCTCTCTACTAATGAGCACTACCTACATAGCCAATACTCCAAGAAGGGCCTCAGACTTATGTAGTTCTCCCCTATGTGTGGGAGTGTGTGTAAATAATGATGCACTATGTTACATGTATATGAATGAAATGATCTATATTTTAACTTGATAAATACCACTCGTGGGATATTATTTTGATGCTTCATACCTTTTGTATGAATGCTCCTATGATTAATATGAAAATAAGGAGGAATAGGGCACTAAAAATCAATTATAAAATTGATTAAATGAGCTTTAATTGGTGTTTCCTCAATATTTTCTAGATGAATAATGAGAAGGCTTAAAATTTTATTTATATTGAATATTTTGAAAATATCTCATTGTAGGGTTCAACAAGACAAATAGGATGACCCATAGGTTTTGAATACTTTTCAATTTGGATAACTTTTGATGACTAGACACTAGATAAGGACCTGAATATTAGCATGAGAGATATAGGGTGTTATATAGTTCAGGGCCTAAGGCTAGTGTCCCTATGTGGCTGATAGTGTCCACAAGGCTAGGAAATACGTATGGATTTTTAAATGATAGTGAAGGATATATATCAAATTTTAAGCTTTCTTAGTAATCAAAATGATAAGGGTTAGACTATAATATAATCAATAAGTCATAATGCGATGGTGAACATTAGACTTTTGCCAGTGGGAGGAACCAAAATTGAAGGCTAGATCCTTAATTGGTATATATCAAGTGTACAAGAATGAGATGCTATAAATATTCAATTTTTATATCTACAATGCACTCAAAACAAGAGGACTTAGAGCTTCATGATGAGAACAAAATATATGAGCAAGATGAGGGGATATCTGTGAAGGAATGGGACACACATATTTTATTCTAAGAGAAAATTCAAGCCATGGGGGAGGTTGTTCCACCATCATGGATTGACCATGTGAATGCACTCAGGATATTGAAACATATGCCTTAGATTTTTTTTGAAATGTTTTTAAATAACTCTACACTTATCTGTAGATATGTAAAACACTCTATCTAAAGACAATACACTTTCCCATTTTTAGGGATATAAGTAGGTGTGATATTTAGAGGTAATATGTTCAGCTGATGGGGGGAGTTGAATGACTCAAGATGAAGTGCATCCAAATATTTTCAAAGAGATCAAAAATTAGTTAATGAATGTGTATTAGTCCTTTAAAAATAACAAGATAACCTAGGAGTAGAAGATCAAGGTGATTGACTATTTGTGGTAGGAGCTAAGGATTTTGGCTTCTATTATGCTACAAATCTTTGGTAGGCTCTATATTCCTAAGTTGAATTACTAGAGACCTTATAAAACTCATAAAATTACTTATCCTCTGAGGTTGGTAGGTGTGGTGCCTAAGCCAACCTATGATGAGAGACATAACACATTATAATATAGAGGAAATCATCCATGTCACTAGTATCATCGAATGGATCAAAATGTGGAAAATATAAAAAAATTGTATACCAGATTGATCATCCATAGTGTTATGCCCAAAATTCACATGAATGAAGTACACAAAAAACATGACAATTTTTTACTTTTTATTTTTTTTATAATGTATAAATAAAATTCTACACAACTAAAATTCCTAATGGTTAACCGTTTGTATGCATGAGACATGAAAAGTGTCAAAGAAAAATGACATGTATAAATGACATAAGTGTCAATGCACAAGTGGATGCATGGTTGTTATGAAACCCTACAAGTCCACTTTCTCTAATCGGCCTATAGGCTCTCAACAAGCATAAAACCCTCTAAGTAAATATAGTGGGATCCACAATCTCAAGGTATATAATGGATGCATAACTAAATAGAGGTTGGTTCAAGAAACCACTACCTTGATCTATTCATCTTAATTTTTAATGAGGTTTAAGGAGAATCTTAATTAATTTTGATAAATCACATGGCTCAGTTTGTGCTTCAATCTACAATTAAATCTAATTTTAATTTGACTTAAAATTTTATAAAATTTTAGATCACGTACTCTTCCTATTACCTCAAAATGGGTTCAAAATGTCCTTATTTAGCTCCATGAGGATGGAGCACTCCATCTCAGTCATTGGATGCTTTCTTAATCAACCATCAGATTTAGTCAAAGGTGAGGAAACCATATAAAAAAATGAGGGAAATAAATTCTTCAAATTAGTCATTAGGTTTCAAACTCAGATTTTAGAAAGGAGGAAGGAGGTTTTGGAGGATGACTTTTCCATACTCATCCCTATTCTACTTCCTCAACCTTGGATGATTACCATTAATGGAGTCTCCAATATTTTTGGTCTTTTTCTCATTTTATTCATTTTGAAATTTTTATTTAATATATGCATGCTCTGGTATGATTTTTTAGGTACCCATATATTCACCAAAAGTCTAACTAATTTTAGGCTCCTATAGTTTTCAAATTTGTATTTCAAAGCTTCAAGCTCCACAACAACCATTAATGGCCAGAAATGAGGTTTAATAATAAAGTACACTTTATTTTAAATTTTAAGCTTTGAATTATAATTCATGTAGAAGGGGAGAGAGATAAAATTTAGGTTCCCTTTTGATTCCACATGTCTCAAGAATTTTAGGATCTCACAAATGTCAAAAGGGTCTAAAATGGCATCTATAAGACAAAAGTGGTATATCTTGAGAACAGTGTATAGTTATAGGTTTTGAAACTTATTCCATAAAAAAATAAGGGGGTCCATTTTATGTTTCCCCACCTTTGGGTCTCCTAGTCTCCATAAGAGATTGCACAAAAATAGTATCTTTAAATGCTAAAGTTTTGGTTTTAGTCAATTTGCACAGGCACCGACTTTAGAATTTGACATGGTTCAAAAATAATTAATATTAAATACTAAGAGAAATTTAATATATCCAATTGGTTTTTTCCTTCCTGATGGTTAATATTAGTGGTGGTCAACAACTAATTACATGGAATCCATGGGGGAGGCTTAAACAAGTGGCTAAAAGAAAATTAAAATAAAATTAGTGGTTTAACCAAGTGATCAAATTTTAAAATTGCACTAAAGACATTTGAACCTCAAAAAATCAAAATGAGCAAATTATAGGGCCTAAAATTGTGAAACAAAAGGTAAAAGGTCCCAAAAATGATTAGTTTAAATATATAATTATCTTGGGCACTTTTGTGCCTTATTTTTCATGCATAAAAATTACATGAAGTTTGAGAGGATTACAAAGGAAATCTAGGTAATTCTAACAATGTAATTTTGGAAATTCATAGAAAATTAACCATGTGTCCTAAAATAAAGTCATATACTACATTAGGATTTTGATAATGCATGTTATACAATAAATTTAAAATTGGGGGATATTATAAACTTTAAATTACATAAAAATTATTTAAGTGCTTCTAGTCCTTCTTGCACTTAGTGAAACTAATACATTACAAAAAAAATTGAAATGATATCTTCATTTAATAGATAATAAACTATAAATTTTAAAGAATTAAATTATCCATGCAATATTTATGATTTGATTCCAAACATAAAATAATTATTTCATTCCATTTATAGCTTCATTCAACCATCACTTAATGATAATGAAAGCATTAGAGCTTCTACTCTTTAGATCTTAATTAATTCTTTTTTAGACATGAATAAAAATGTAATATTAAAATAAATGTCATAAAAACTAGCCAAAATTATTTTTTCTTCATTTAAATATCAAGGCCACAAAATATAGAAGAGGAATCCATGCAAGCTCCAACCGTGAGGCCAAGCTAAGGAGGGACTCACCTCCCATCCTATTGCCATCATTAGATTATTGCCCTAGGCACTGCCAAGCCTAGGACCCTCATATATAAACATAGGTGACACCAAAATTTCAAATAAAATTATATAGGTATGTAAGTATGTGGTTACTATTAAGGCAACACACTCAACTAGGAATAACTAGGTGTCTCAACTACACTTCCTTATTTCAAGAAGCTTCCAAGTTCACCCAAAATATAGTTAATTATGAATCAATATACAAAGTTAAATATAAGAGGTATAAACACTCAAGGCATCTTCTAATAAATCAAACTTATCAAGACTCTCACTCACTCATTGTGGTTGAGAATTTATATTCTCTACACTATGGGGGTGGGAGAATGAGGGCCTTGGAGTATTTCTTTTGACCAAACTCTACTCCCTTTCCATGGGAGGACTTTGGAAACATGATGGTTTCATTTTTTCCAAACCCCAAGTGTAGGAGATTTGTAGGAGGACTCGTAACTTTGTTTATTTTCCCAAACTTACATACGGATTCACAAATCATGAAAACAATTAAAACCCATTTGGGTAGCATAAATTTACCATTTTAAATCTCAAGGATGGATGAAAAAAACCAACAAATAAATAAGGTATTTTTCATCTCCAAGCCAAAATGGGTAATAAAAAACACATGGTGGTCATAGGCACAATTCATGGAAACTAAAAAAGAAAGAGAGCAAGCCAAATGGCCTTACACCTCTTGAAACCTCAAAACAAGAGAATGAATAAAGATAATTATTTAAAATTATAAATTTGAAATAAACTAGCTAACAAGGATGACTAGTCAACTTGGCTCCATTGCTTTGATCTCCACAATAAAACCTCCTACAAGTGTTATAAACAAGCTTTCATCCTCCTTCTCTATTTATCAAGCTCTCCTCCACTCTCAAATTCAAAATGAGCAAAAAAATTCCTCCAGAGAAGGCTTTCCATGCTTTTATATAAAAAACTTTAACCTAATGGCCAATGGGAAGGTGACACTTGTCCCTTCCCATTCCTTGGCCCTTCTCTAAAAAGTCTTTTCTAGCATTGACTCTCCCTACACAACCATGTGGGAGAGTAGGAATTTCACATACCTATTTATGATCTTACTTCCCCATGCCATAAACGGGCACATGGGTTGTCCTATGAATTGAAAAACACTCCATAATATTCTTCACCCATCCCTGAGTCACGTGGGGTCTTAAATGCATACACAACCACCTCTAAAACACTTTACATCCACTACTAAACATGGGTCTAAGTTCCCATTCAAGTTTTGGTAAAGCGGACCACGTAAGTGTCTTAGAAATTTAAATTTGTGAATTAATAAAATGTTCAGGTGATTTCTAAGGTCTTCTAGAATAGTAATGAATAGTTTTAAGGGGTGTGAATAGTGCTAGGAAGCCAAAGAAGTTCACATTAAAAACTAGATTAGATGATAACACAAGGGTTATATTTTAATCTAAAGGGGTCAAGAGTCTTTAATATACTAAAAAATGGTGTACATACCATTAACTTAGTCCTAGTTCCCTCACTTGGCCTCCTTTGTCTCTTGCACATCATTTCACACATCAAATTACACTATCCTAGATAGTCGAAGTTGTTGAATGCAAACATATCAAGTAATTTCTAATAATACAAAACTACATACATAAAACATACAAATCACAACATTTTAATATACATGAGGTAATCACTACATGATAATTGTATGCACTAATTAGTATTATCCTACATCTACCCTATCTCAATAGACTCAAACTTGAATAAGGTCAATCAAATATAGCTTATGATACTCTAATGATTAGGTAATGTTGTATGAATTATGAAAATGTAGCAAAGGGTTAACTACAATGCAAATGTTATGAAGAAAGGGTTCCAAAGCATAAACCTATGACACAAGGATGTAACTCTCACTAGATCTCTTTGAAATTAAATTCATTATAAACAGTGATTGTAAGTATAAAACTAAAGTAAACTAAATTGAGGGGAAGGGTTAGAATGATTATAATTGGGTAAGGTACAATGATCAACCAAATGGGGGTCTATGCAATGTAAAGTGAAATATGACAAGTCTAATAAATATTATAGCTATACCAACTTATTCAATGTAGATAAATTCTAAACAATGATAACCACACATTCAATCACTTAGCAACAAGCAACATTCAATCTACTAACTAAATAAAGTAAAAAGTATAGAGTTAGAAAATCTTGCCTTGGGGTGGACTTATCGAGCCTTAATCTCCCCTAAGATCAAGTGGAATGTTTTAAGAGATGTTGTGGGTTGAATACTTAAAATGATTGGATAAAGACCTGAGATATCATCAGCTATGAATTCCCAATGACTCCCATTGAACTTTAAAGACACCACAAGAAAATATTCCTCAAGATAAGGTTATAGACCATAAACTCCTCCAAATATATCTTAAAGTAAAAGTGAAAGTGAAAGTAGAGTGTATGTGATATGTTTAGAATGAAATATGACCCCTATATATTGATCCATTACCCAAAACTAGGCCCAAACACTAATCTAATGGTATTGGATTAACTGATACAATTGAAAGAAGTCAGCTAACATAAAATGGTATCATTTATGCTAGTACAATACAAACATTATAAGATAAGATTCCAACTATACCATGCTAGATGATACAATGCATGAAGGTTAAAATGCACTGAATAAACAATATCAACCAAACTAATGTAGTAAGATATGGGGAAGGTAGCACAAGTGAACAAGAACAAGATGGAAGAGGTATGTGGCAAGACATTCTAAGGTGGCCAAAATGATAGTAGTAATGGTGTAATCATGACATAATATAAACATATCTTGTAAAGCACCAAAAGTCTTTCCCACTCCTTTCTTGATCCATCCTTTACGGTATTCATTCAAGGAGATCAATGCTTGATAAATTTCTACAAGAGAAAGTGTCAATAAATAATGTAGTGAAAAAATATACACATTAACATTATAAACTTGTAATCCCAGATCATGTGATAAAATAGTATTATCTCAACTAATAAAATAATGTAGTATGCATATGCATAATCAAGTGAAATCATCCATAACTAGTAACTAAATATTAATCAAATTCATAATGAATATCATCTAAAACATAAGATCCACTACCTTATTAATAATACAATAATAAACATCTCAAGTCTCCATAACATAAGGAACATGTCATAACATGGTGTGTATGATATAAAAAAGGTCAAGCAAAAATAGCATTGTTACAAATAAGGCCTCACATTCCTCTCCCTTTATGTATTATTCCTCTTTGAATTCATAAAAGGTCAATATTCTAGTTTTAAGGATGTTATAACAATCTTGAGGAAACCCACAAACTTAAATCATCAGTGTCTCTAAGTCAATAATCTAACCTCTCTACTATCAGATTGTCATACAAGAAAAATATTTATTATCATTGTTAGAAATCTAAAATAAATTGAAAACTAACTAGATGTATTCTAATGTACTTTGGATGAGCTATCTAAAAAGAAAGTAAAGAATGGAGGATTAAAAATGCCAAATAGCATACCTTCACTTATTATTTTATAGATTGGATGTCACTCAGATTGATTGTTAATATTAGTTGTAAAGGCTTGATTGAGGCACATTGATAATTCAAAAGCACTTCTCCTTGCAAGGTTGATTGGCTTGATGAGTTGAATATTTGATGGATAATATTTTTATAACACTTCATTGTATATTTCACACTTAGTGGTAATGGATGTGAATGGCTCCATTTATAGATTTAGTTTGATTATTGAAAACCATTAATCTTAATTGGAGATTAAATATGGAGTATAATTGAATTGATGGGATATTACTAAATTATGTAATGGGAATCTTAAGAGTGAGAAATAGGTGGGGACATTGGACCCATGGAAGATTAAATGGGATTAGTTAATTTTTAGTGGAAGTCAGTGGAATTTGAGGTCGATTATTAAATTTAGAAAGAGGAATATTTAGATTATAAAATTCAGATGATGGGGGACAAGCAGACCCTATGACATCATTAAAACTTGGAGAGATGAATCTTTATATTATAAAATTTAGATGATCGGGGACACGTTGAGCCTATGGCATCATTGAAATTTGGAAAGTCGAATCAAGTAGAAGATGATATCCTGATGTGGGGATTATTTAATTTTTTTTATTTTGATAATTGTGGATACTCGAAATCCATTGAATTAGGGAAGGATTAATTAATTAATTTGGATTAATTAACTAATGGACTAAGGTGCAAATTTTATAGGATTGGGGGTGGTTATGGAATAAATGAATTAATTAGATAGGGGGTGAATATTGAAGGATAAGGATGTTAGTGTAAATAGTAGATTGATTAGTTAATATTGACATGGAGTATTCGATTTTAGGTGTCTACATTTTGACCCTCTTTGAGAAGGAATTGTGAGACACGCTGAGTGGAGCAATGATTTTTAAAAGAAATAAGAAACCAAAAAATGATGATGATGTAATAATGTGATGGATGATGCCCCCTCGAGAGGATATGCAAGGATGAAGGATACGGATGGGCTATTGAAAAAGAGAGAAAGAGGCTAGAATGGAAGAATCAATGGGTGGGTGAAGAAAAGAAGAGATGGGTAAATAATATGTGATGATGAGATTAATTTTTGTATTCAATTAACCCATTTTATATAATGCTTTCAAGCTTTGATTTATCAATGATGAGGAATTGACTTGCCCCAAGTAGGGTAGATTTGGGAAGGATACATCTCGAGATGAACTTCATATTTTGATTTGCCCCAAACAAGGTAATGTGGGAAAAATTATTATGACAAATTTTCATTCTTAACTTTCCCTAGGAAAGGTGGATTAGGGAATGACCGATCCCAATGATGGAGATTCAAGCTTGATTTACACCAATTAGGGTGAAAGCTATGATCTTAGATGGATAAATGATTAATCAACTTGAAAGCATAGATTAAGGTTTTAAATTATTTCACAGATTAAAGATGAGATGAGGGTAAGGGGAATGGGAAGGAAGAATGGTTGCACTGACTTTAGAAACCCCATGTAATTAAATGTTGCCTATATAGTCTGAAGGGACCTCAAGCCAAATGTAGTCTCCCTTTAGGGAGGTATGATTTTGAATGGGCGATATAACCCAAGAATGAAATTAACTCACTTGAACTAATGATTAGTTTATTTGATTATATGATATTGATAAATTGATTTACCCTAAATAGGGTGGATTTAGGAAGGATACATCCTGAGATAAGCTATAATATTTGATGTGCCCCAAGCAGGGTGAAAGATGTGAGTTTGGATTGCAAGCATTGGTTTAGGAGTTAAGTGATTTAAATTAATTATGAATGATAAAATTTATGGACATTTCAAAGGTGTGATAGGTTTATACAAATGTAGGTGTAAATGGTACAATAAATTTTCAAAGAATGAAGAAGTTAAAAAAAATAGGGACATGAGGATGCCCCAATGTAATGAAATAATGATGGAAGGATGTTGTGATGATGTGTTGAATAATAATGATGGTAATGAATATGGATAGGATATGTAATTTGTCTCACCACCTTGACCTATGAGTTATTGAATAAATAAAATTCACACAAAAGTATGCACTTACTTCATCAGAGGGGGTATGGATCTCAGTACAGAAAATGACCAATGTTATTGAGAATAACACAACACATAGGACATTATGAAGGGAAAAAAAACCTTGATGCTAAGTGAGTAACTAATTAAATATGATTGTAAGAATAAAATAATATTTCCATGCACAACATGTAGAAACATGGAGATGAAAGATGTAGATGTATGAAGCAATGAACCTAATTAGATTTTTTTGCATTAAAGTAGGAAGTGAAGGACATGGGTGATCATGGATGTAAAAGAGATATAATCTAGTGACCACATCCTAATTATTTATTATAATATGGATTAAAGATGATTAAGAATATAATGAGGTCTTAGGTAAATGGATGGTGGTGGGATTGAAGAATCAAGTAGTACTGAGTACGAGTGCTTACTCAGATAATAAGAAAATAGAAATTATGGGAGGTTTCTCAATGGATAAAGATCTTTAAAGGAAGGCTTATCAAAGGATAGATATCCTTAAAGGGGCTAGTATAAAAAATTCAAGACAAAAAAAATGGGAAAGATGAAACTCTTAGATCCACCATAGTTTGGACTATGAGAATCCATTTGAGGGTAAGAAGAATGGAAAATCCATCAGATCAAATGGTACTGATGTTGATGTTGAGATGAAGGAATATGAAGAATACAATGAGGTCATAGATTAAAATGATAGTGAGGATGAATAACCATGTTAGTACTGAGTATGAGTGTTTACTCAGATAAGAAGAAAAGGGTAATTATGGAAGGCTTCTCAAAGGATAAAAACCCTTAAAGGAGTTGTTGTTGGGAAGAATGACTATAATGCAACATAGAAAAAAACCAAGTGCAAATAGAGAAGATGATAAAATGAAATAAAATGGAGAAATGAGATGAAGAAAAAAATTAAGAAGATGAGGTTGGAAGGATGGTAGTGATAAATATGTGGATTGGGGAATTGAAAGCAGATGGGAGAGAATGTTAGTTGTTGTGCATGGGAACAAGATGATGAGAGATGTGGAAGGAAAAGAAAATAGGTTTAAAGTACATAGAGAAAAAAATGAATTGGTGATGAAAATAAAGAATAAGGAAACACATGGAATAAATGGAAAAGGTAGGGCAAAAGAGTGGAAGAAGGAGACAAAAAAGATGACAAGAGGGTTAAGAAGTAGGTGGTATCACAATCAACTAAACACTAATAGAAAAAGTGATGGTGATTAAGGTGATGAGCCAAATGGAGGATCAGATGGTGGCTTTGAGGATGAGTACCTATATTATTGAGGAAAATAAAATTGTGTCCTTAAGCACAAGGTCACCAATTTCAAACTCTCAAGATTTGATTTTCTTGTTATAGTTATGATGCATCCTATTTTAATAAGCCTTGAGATGATTAGTGTTGTCCATATTTTCTCATCAATGATTTATATCTCTTGTATCCATGTAACCCTATAATTCTCATCATCAACATTATCCTATAATGAAATATGTGAGGGTAACTCGATCTCAATAGGTAGGATTGCTTTTGATCGAAAGACTAGAGAATAAGGTGTAGCACCTTTGGGATTGTGGATGTTAGTTCAATAATCCCATAAGGAAGAACATTATTGCAAATGCCAATCACAAACTAGATTTATCAACAATCCTTTTGAATATTTTAAGTATGTTTTTTTCAGATGCCTCAGCTTGGTTATTACCTTGTGGATAGTAAGGGGTAGACCATCTATGTCAGATGTGGATAATATCATGTGTGAAGGTGTTTCTTAGCAAGGATTATTCCACTAGTATGGTCCCCACAAATCCCATCATGAACTTATTTTATGGTTAAATCAACCTCTATCAAATTTAAACAATGAATCAAGGTTCTAGCATAGCCTCTATGATAGAGCATGTTACCAAGTAAGGTATATCAAGATGTGTTATGGATGAAGGATGTATGTTGGTTATGTGATAAGTATTTTAGGAGGATGTGATCATGAAGGTAGATTTATATATTGTTATATCATGATGAACCAAGACCAATGATCTCACATACCATTTTGAAATTGGACAATGAAATGAGAGGATGATGAGTTGTTCAATCAAGAACTGATACTTATGGATATCTAAAGACATTTCAAAAAGTGACCAATGGTAGCCATGGCATATGCTGATATGTTATTAGCCCTTAGTATTTTCTCAAACTATATGTTATCAAAATATTGCTTAAGGCTATCTACCATGACTTTGTATGGCATGAGTTTGTCATATTTTGTTTGATATTGATCATTTAATTGATTGATGATTAACTAAGAATCACCAAATATTGACAAGTGTTGAATGTCCAATTGGATGGCAATGCAAAGTCTTGCAAGAAGGGCCTCATACTCAATAATGTTATTTATACATTAGAAGATTATGTGAAAAGCCTTGGAGATGAGATCTCCTTAGGTGTTATAAATAAAACATTTGTTCTCAAGCTGTGAGATGTGAATGACCCATCAAAATAGAGTTTCCATTATTTTGATTCTTCAATGCAAAAAATGGACTCATCATGAAACCCAAATGTTAATGGTTGTGTATCTTCTAATCGAGCTTTTGCTAATTGATCAATAAGGACCTACCCTTTAATAGTTTTTTTATTGGTGTATTCAATATAAAATTCCCTTAAGAACATAATCTATTTGGCCATATGACTTGTTAATGTTGCTTTGGATAGAAGATAATTGAGCGGATCAACTTTTACAATGATGATGGTCTGATTGTTAAGCATGTCATGTTGCAACTTTTAGGAGGAAAAAACAACTGCTAAACATGCCTTTCTAAGAGGTAAATGGTTATGTTCATAGGAAACCAATGTCGTGCTCAAGTAATATATTGGTTATTCTTTATCATTTTCATTGTGTTGAGCCAAAAGTGCCCCCAAGGCATGTTGGCTAGCTAATGTGATGCTAAAGACATGTTTTTTAGGATTTAATTTGACTTTGTATTCTTGAATTCATTTAAATATTTTTCATAAAATTGATGGATGGTTGGCTCTTATTTTAAACCTGTCAACGATGCAATCTACATAATCTTCCAAAATATCATGCATCATGTAATGGAAGATAACATTCATGGCTCTTTGATAAGTAGCACTAACATTATTCAGGCCAAAAGGCATGACTTGATAACAAAATATTCCCCACAGGGTGGTGAACATTATTTTATGTTGGTGTTTAAGTGTTATTTTGATTTTACTATATCCTAAAAATCCAGTTATAAGTGATAGCATCTCATAACCTGTTGTGAAGTCAACAATCATATCAATGTTGGGCAATGGAAAATCATCTTTTAGGTAGGCCTTATTGATGTCTTTAAAATCAATGAAAATGTAGATTTCAAAGGGTTTTTTGTTGATAGAGATTATGTTGGACATCCATTCTGAATAATCAATAGGTTTGATGAACTCAAATTCTAAATTTTTTTTGAGTTCTTTCTTGACCAAAATGAAAATACATTGATGGATCTTCTATAGTTTCTACATGATATGCTTGGCATCTATATGCATAAAAAGATGATGAATGAACAAGGATGGGTCCAATTTAGGCATGTTAGAATAAGACCATGCAAAAATATCAATGAAATCCTTAAGAATTATGATAATCATCTTGCGCTCATCTTCAATAAGAGATGCACCAAGCTTAATGATGCATGGATTATCCTCAGTACCAAGGTTGACATCGATGGTGTCCTCTACAAACAAAATGGAACCATCCTCCAAAAAATTAGGTATTGAAGGGCATTGATAATAATCCTTTTATTGTGGCCCAATTGGTTCATTGAGCTCACCCATATAAGAAGAATCATCATCATTCATTTTTGGCAATGCCCAATCATTGGATGTTTGTGGAGAGTCTCAAATACATTGTTCAAAGGTGCACTTCTCTTCAAGACTAACATCTAGACTAAAAATGATGTGGGTATCTGTAGGACTTTGTGCTTCCTTATGAGGAGAGTGGAATTCCCCATCCATTTGTACCTCAAAAAAGTTTTCACCAATGAACACATTTTTATTTTTACATTTTACACTGTCTAATAGTGCCTCAAAAAGGTTTTTGTTGGAGGACATTAATTTTTTATTTTCTTTATTTTATTGACTAAGGAAGGCCACGTCCCCAAAGTAAGTAATATAGTCTAAATTGATTTTAAATACCTTCTTATGGTCCCCAAGCAAGAAACCATTTTTGAGCCCCAAAACTTCTGTAATTCCCTCATTGTTCTGAAAAAAATCCAAAGGTATGTTATGCTATTGGTCCTGGTCGATAAGGTTGGGCTAATTAAGGTCTAAATGAATGTTTAGGATAACATTGGTGTTAAAAACATTTGTATCAAAAATCTCATCATATATTATATAAAAGAACTATGTGTCATTGTCAAGAAATTCATCATTAGACATCATAGTTTTATCATTTCTAAGATCAGGAGAGTCCCCTCTAAGTGGTTTGTATCTGACGTCAAGATTTCCTTCATCATGAGTAGATGAGATAGGCTCAATAATTATTTGTTCCTTTGCTCCCAAGCCTATACCCTTGTATTTTACCCTTTTTAACATCTTGGTATGGATAGTATATTTGTTTTTTTCATAACATGAAACTAGTATATCACCATATAGCCATGAATCACCAAGATATTTTATTTATTCATTGTTGAGAAGACCATTCTTGTCAAATGAAATAGAACCTACCTTATATGAATCAGCCTTGTTTTGCCATACCATGTTGGGCCTGCTATAGGTTTTTTTGGAAAAGCTTTGCAATGTGGAAAGCATCTTTCAATTCATATTATCCACAACCTTTATCTTTGATTGTGAAGTGTGCAGATGCTTTTGGATGGGAATTATTAGATGTAGATGGGAAGTTGTTGGGATGAATGTAGGATTATTTGGGATTTGGAAGCACATTCTTATCTTTTTTAGGGTAAAATTCTACAATGGTACAATGATGGGCATGATGATGTTCAGCTTCCATCATCTTACAAAACTAATAACGTTGTGTATCGTCAGGGATTGTGACCTACATACCAAAGTGTGTAAATTTTAAACATTGATGTAGAGTGGAAGGAATGACTTGCATGTCATAAATTCATGGATGGATGAGAAGGAGGTTATACGAAAGCTCAATGTCAAGGACTTGGAATAGAGTTTGAAATGTGACAATCCCAATAATGATAGACATATAAATAGTGCTAATTGATTCTCTCTCATCATTGTCATATCCATTGATGGTAATAATGTTTTCTTCCATGTCTAATTCTAAATACCTGAGGTGCTTGACCAATTTGAGTGTGAAAATGTTTAATGTTAACCCATTGTGTATGAGTTCATGCTTGATTTTGGTTTTGGCAATAATCACCTCTATGTAGAGAGGATTATTATTGGATGGTCCCACTAGTGAAATATCACTTTGACCAAATGTGATTTATTGACCCAAGGAAAAATGTCCTACCATTGCTTAGAATTGTGAGGGGTCAATATCAGTAGGGACTTTTGATTCTTATAAGGTTTGGTGTAAAATATCCTTATGATCATAGGATATTTGTAACAAATCCAAAATGGAAATCTATGCAAGGGTATTCTCCAACTATTATATATGTTCATATTGATTTTCAGTTGTGGACATGGATGGATTTGATTTGGATATGGAAGGATTTGGGATTTGACTATAGGATTTTGATATGGAAGGCCCTTGAATTGTGACATTTGAGTGCTGATTAGTAATAACACATTCTCAAGCTTGGATGGGGTTACTAGATTGGGAGGTAGAAGATCCTAGTATAATAAGTCTAGCATGTTGAGTTGTGTTAGATTGATGATGGTAATTAATTTTGATGGTGGCCACAATGTTATCATAATTATGTGGGGCATTGCAATAGTCCATAGGATTGGCTCAATTGTTTTGATCTTGGTGGTGTTCTTGATTTTATTATTGTTGATTATGTTGATTATGTTTTGGGAATAGATCCTTAAAACTTCCAATATCATGATTATGTGATTTGGATGCATGATTTTTAAGCTTGATGTCAACATGGTCTAATAGATCCTAAATGTAGTGTTTGAGTTGCATACACCAATAAAGAGTATGACCTTTAATATGATGATACTCATAATATTCATCATCCATGTACCAGTGTGGCTTGGGTTGTCCTGGGTTAAAAGGTTTTTATTATGGGAAAACAATCATGTTTGTTTCAATAAGTTGTTATAAAATTGATTCTATGGGTTCTTCAAGGGCTTCAAGGATCCTCCTTCGATATGGAGTCTTGACAGGTGGTCTCTTAAGAGGGAATTTTGGAATGTTTTGGACATTATGAACATGCTTGTTTGAAAATTTTGCACATGTTTAGACCCTATAACTCCATCACCCATTACATTCTTGTTCATACTACAAAACTTAAGTTTTTATGCTTGCGTTGGGGTACTAGCACGAGGTTGATGTGGAGTGTCTTTAGATAAAGATTTGAACAAACCACTTATTTTAATCACTTTTTAGCCAAAAGTGGTTGTGTGACCAATTGATTTCTAGGTTTTTTGCATGTTTTAGACACTTTGCGATGGTCCATTTTTTTATTTAAATCTTTTTTATATAGTTTTTACAACAAAATTGAAAAATAGTTTCTACATAGTTTATTTTGCAATACTTGTGACACTTATTTTAGTTGCAATATTTTCCAATTATTTTGCATATAACTAAAAATATATTATTTTTTATAACTTAAAAAAAAATTATTACAAAATAAAGTATAAAAACACATTAATTTTTTTATTTTCTAAACTTTTATAGTGTCATAGTGTCAACTTTGAAGAGAAGTTATGGATTCTCCTAACTTTGTGCTAGATAAATCACAAATGTTAAATGGGTCAAATTATAACATTTAGAAAATATGTATTAAATTTAAATTTATGGTTCAAAAATTGTGGAATATTATTATTGAGACTGAAAACCCCTATTATAGAGACATGTCACAACAAAACTTACTAATGTATTTTAATAAAAATTGTAAAAAGTCATGTCGATCATTTTGAGGAGTGTAAAGGATGAGTTTCTACTCCATATTGGTAATCACAAGTCATCCGAAAATGCCTAAAAAATCCTTTAATATATGCATGACACTTGTCTCCAAAATATTATTAAACTTATACTTGAACTACTTACTATTCTTATGAGAGGTGACAAAAAAGTAGTTAATTTTTTGCAAAAAATAAAAACATTAAATCTCAGTTAAATGGTTGTGAATGTAATGTTATTTAAGATAAGCTTTTGAATTTCATTATTTAGTTAAATATTCATAAAAGGTTTTACAATTTCATTTCCATTCTAAATTATAAATACCAAATAGAGCAAGCTATCCCTAACCTCACTACCCTTTCGGATTTTTTTATTCAAGAAGAATAAGTGATGTAAAATTTTGATTCTAAATAAAATGCCACTTAGGCATTTTTTTATGAACATGCTTGTTTGAAAAATTTGCACATGTTTAGACCCTGTAACTCCATCACCCACTACATTCTTGTTCATACTATAAAACTTAAGTTTTTATGCTTGCATTGGAGTACTGGCACGAGGTTGGTGTGGAGTGTCTTTAGATAAAAATTTGAACAAACCACTTGTTATAATCACTTCTTAGCCAAAAGTGGTTGTGTGACCAATTGATTTCTAGGTTTTTACATGTTTTAGACACTTTACGATGGTCCACTTTTTTATTTAAATCTTATTTATATAGTTTTTACAACAAAATTGAAAAATAGTTTCTACATAGTTTGTTTTGCAATACTTGTGACACCTATTTTAGTTGCAATATTTTCCAATTATTTTGCATATAACTAAAAATATATTATTTTTTATAACTAAAAAAATTGTTTTATTACAAAATAAATTATAGAAGCACATTAATTTTTTTATTTTCTAAACTTTTATAATGTCACAGTGTCAACTTTGAAGAGAAGTTATTGATTCTCCTAACTTTGTGCTAGATAAATCACAAATGTTAAATGGGTCAAATTATAACATTTGAAAAATATGTATTAAATTTAAAATGGTTCAAAAATTGTGGAATATTATTATTGAGACTGAAAACCCCTATTACGGAGACATGTCACAACAAAACTTACTAATGTATTTTAATAAAAATTGTAAAAAGTCATGTCGATCATTTTGAGGAGTGTAATGGATGAGTTTCTACTCCATATTGGTAATCACAAGTCATCCAACAATGCCTAAAAACTCCTATAATATATGAATGAGGACAATTGTCTCTAAAATATTATTAAACTGATACTTGAACTACTTACTATTCTTATGAGAGGTGACAAAAAAGTTAATTTTTTGCAAAAAATAAAAACATTAAATCTCAGTTAGATGGTTGTGAATGTAATGTTATTTAAGATAAGCTTTTGAATTTCATTATTTAGTTAAATATTCATAAAAAATTTTACAATTTCATTTCCATTCTAAACTATAAATACCAAATAGAGAAAGGTATCCCTAACCTCACTACCCTTTTGGATTTTTTTATTCAAGAAGAATAAGTGATACAAAATTTTGATTCTAAAGAAAATGCCACTTAGGCACTTTTTGCACTTAATAGTATTCCTAAAAATACTGGAAACTAAAGAAATAATCTTAATCCTACGAATAGAAAAAATGAGAATAAAAAATTTGGTAATAAAAATTATAAAGTTAAATTTAATAGAAATTTCAATATGTGTGGTAAATTTGGACATAGAAGGGAAGATTGTTACCAAAAAATAGATCTAATAACAAAATATATATAAATAATAAAGGTAAGAAAGGTTATAGTCATAATTAATAGAAAAATCAAAACCAGAGTCATAATAGCAATTAGGAACAAATTTATAATATTATTGCATTGTAATAAAAATGAATGAATTTTAGATAGTGGTGCGTCGCATAATATGATAAGTTTATCATATATTTTATCTAATAGTAAAGATATATTTGAAATGATTTATTTAAGTGATTTCTTAGAAGCTATTAAACAAAGAAAAGCTAAATTTGTAATTTTTGTCATAAATAATGTTTTTTATATTCTTAAACTTAAAAAAAAATTGTTATCCAGTTTTCAACTTATAAATGATAATTTCATAGTAATTTTTCTTAAGGATAAAATGTCTATTAAGAATTAATTTGGTTCTTTATTTTCTAAAATAATTCAACATAATGGTTTGTACATGTTTTATACTTCTTCTGCATGTTGTCTTTCATCATAAAATAGAAATGAATCTCAATTGTGGCATGAAAGACTAAGTCATGTTAATTTTAGATGTTTATATGATATGTATCATAATAATCTTATGATTGGTCTTCTTGTTATTTTTTCTCATTATGAAACTTGTGAGGGTTGTTTATGTGGTAAACAACACACTAAACCCTTTCACAAGAATCATGATGATAATTCTTCTCATCCCTCAAAGCTTGTTCATAGTGATTTTACAGGACCTCTAGAAGTTGTTTCTATCACAATTATTTATATGATATTGCTTTCATTGATGATTACATTATAATTATTTGGTCTTATTATATTAAAAAGTTATTATAAATTTTCTATTAAAATATTAAGAACTGATAGTGGTGGTAAATACATTAGTAAAGAATTTGATTCATTTTGCATTAATTGTGGTATACAAAGAGATTTGACAATTCCATATTCCCCATAATAAAATAGAATTGTTGAAAAGAAAAACTGAACCATCCTTGAATGGCTAGAATAATATTGTATTTTGTAAATGTTCCTAAATTCTTGTGGACTAAAATCGTGAATACTATTGTGCATATTATAAGTAGAGTCCCTACTAAAGCATTGTGTATTTCCATACCTTTAAAAAAGTGGTCTAATAATAAATTAAATGTTATTCATCTTAAGATATTTGGTAGTTATGCTTCCATCTTTATTCTTAAAACAAAAAGAAAAAAACTTGATCCTACCTCTTATTCTTACATTTTTGTAGTTTATGGAGGAAAAACTAAAGGATTGAGAATTTATGATCCATCTAAAAGATAAATCATTGAGAATAGGAATGTCTAAATCTTTTAAAAATATTTTTGTGAGCCTTTTGTGAAATCTCCTCAAAATTATTCTTTTGATGAACTTGACTCTTTTTTAATCCTTGTGAAGAAACAAAATTCGTAGAGGAAGTTGATACATTTTTGGAAAACTTAGAGTCTGAGTATCCTTCTCCATTTTGTGTTCAATCCAAAAGACCTAAATGGGTTGAAACCCTAATTCAGTCATCTAATCTTGATAATCTTAATAAACTAATTAGGAGTCAACATACCTATCATGTTTTGATGACTTTGTATAAATGTGAACCTCAATATTTTGAAAATTTTATTCAAAACAATACATGAAAATTCGCCATGTTAGTTGAATACAAATCCCTAATTAAAAACTAGACTTGGGATCTTGTCTTACCTCTACCTAAAAGGCATATTATTGGTTCTAGGTAGATTTATAAAATCAAATATAATTGAATTGGTAAAATTGATAAATTCAAATATTAGTTACTCATGGTTTTATTTCATAACCCAAAATTGACTATGTTGAAATATCTGCTCTTGTAATAAAATGAGTATTGTTAGATTACTTATTGTCCTTATAACTCAAAATGGTTGGATAATACACCAAATGGATGTCAAGAATGCCTTTCTAAATGGTAATCTAGAAGAATAAATCTACACAACTTAGCTTAAAGATTTTATTGAACTTAATAAAGAACATTATGTTTGTAAGTTAAATAAATCTCTTTATAGTTAAAATAATTTCTTCGAGCTTGGTATTCTAAAATAATTAGTTATTATAAATATTTAGGTTTCTTTAACCCTTATTATAATAATAGCATCTTTGTAAAAATCCAAAAAATATTCATTTTATCTTAATTGTATTATATATTGATGCTTTTTTTATTACTGGTAATCAAATTAGTTTAATTATTAAATATAAAGATAAACTAAATCAATATTTTGAAATGACTGATTTGGATAATCTTCATCATTTTCTAGGAATGATTGTATTTCAGAATAAAAACTCAATTGTTGTATTTTAATCTCAGTATGGACATAACTTACTTGTTAAATTTAATATGCTTGACTATACACCTACATATACTCTTATTGAAGTTGGTATTAAGCTTGATCCAAAACTTGCTTGTGATAAAGCTAACACCACTCTATATAGAATTTTTTTTGGTAGTTTGATTTATCTAACTATTACTAGGATAAATATTTTATTTATTATAGCTGTTGCTTCTAGATTCATGCAGGATCTATACTTGAATCATTATAAATTATCAAAATGAATACTTTGGTATATCAAATAAAATATAAAATTTGGTTTATATTATTCTTCTATTAATAATGCTAATTTATATGGTTATTTTGATGTTGACTATGCTAATGATATTATAGATCACAAATCTACTTCTTGATATGTGTTTAAGTTTGGTGTAGGTGTTCCCACCAGTGTTCGAGTCCCTCCCTGGCCCCGTGGTACCGATATTAGTCGTGTCTAGCCAGCGGCGCCAGTCACGTTAAAAAGTTTACCATGCTTGTAAAAAAAAAAAAGTTTGGTGTAGGTGTTATCACTTGAAAGAGAAAAAATCAACCTAATGTTTCTATCTCTTCTACAGAACCAGAGTATAAAAGTGTTATAGAAGTTGATAAAGAAGTTATGTGGCTATGAAAGTTGTTAGAAGAATTTTTTTTTGTTGTTTCTCAAGGTACCACCCTTATTTGTGATAATCAAAATTATATAGCTTTGATGAAAAATCTAGTGCAATACCAACAAACTAAATATATTGAAGTTCATGTGTATTTTATCTGAAAAAAAGTCTTCAATGATGATATTGATTTACAATTTCATCCTACAAATGAATAAATGGTAGATATCTTTACAAAATCACTTAGTGCTACCAAATTTTGTTAGTTTTGTATAATGATGGGCCTTTTAGATTTGTCATTGAGGGGGAGTGTGTATCACAATATGACTTCCTAACAACCATGTGTTTCTTTCTTCTTCTCTATACTTATTCTCATTATAAAGCATTATAATAAGTCACTTTATATGATTTTGATAAGCTTAACCATATGTGAGTTTATAGTGTACCCAATGTTTAAAAACATTTCTTGTAATGGAGGTTCTTATGTTACAAAAGGCTCAAAAATGCTTGGTTAATTATTCATGGGAAACTATGAGATGTGGTCTCATGATCATGGTAGCCTAAACTTATTCTAAATAGTTTATGGATTAAATTCTTTTTTTTTCAAAAGGTGATATTGTCATGATGAAGGTTTTTAAATCTTTTAAATATTACATGCCTCCTAAACTCATTGTAAATGGTTTATAGAGTATAATTATTTTATTATAAAGGTGACTATAACATGTATTTCCATTTAACATTAAGGGGGAGTTTTGAAATAATTAATAGTTAGGTGGTACTATTCATGTACCCTTAATATATTAAATTAGTTGAATAATAATATATTTTATTATTTAACATGAGTTGATACTCATGTAAATAAATAATCAAATATATTAATATTATTGTTCTTCTTCATGGAAAGGTTGGACCTGTTAGTTACAATGGTCCACCTCACTTATATAATAAGATTTTACATTGTAAAATCATATAACGTGAACATTATATTTACACCCGAGTGTTCAAATTGGTGAACTTTCATTAAAATCTTGTTGAAAATAATTCAAGGTTTCGTCAAGTTCTATGAGAAGTGAGGAGAAGGAAGAGTTGTATTGGGTTAATTTGAGTTTATCAATATATGAATAATCTACATGGGTTTTTTACCTTTATATGAGGTTTTCCCACTCACATATAGTGTTCATATTTGTCTATATCTTTACTATCAATTACATTTCAAGATCATATCTACGTGTTTGTAATTATTTCAACATAGCATATGTACCCACCTTAATTTCCATAATTCATCCTGTATCATCCCTAATCCATCCTTATCCATCCCTAATCATTCCTAATCCCAGCATCCACTTCCCTAGTTATCATGTCACTATTCATATCACCCCTACCCCCTAATAAATTAATCCTATTGCACATGAACCTTGCTAATCCCATATAAATCAAAATAAATTAATTAACTAGCTAACCCTATTACCTACTTGATTAGTATAATCATAAAATCTATTGAAATATAATTTCAATAATATATAAAATCTATGAATCATATATCATCACATCAATATTCCATCTCAAATTAATGACATCACTTGTCCACTTATCGAATCTCATCAAAACCAAGGCAAAGGGACAAACATATAAGTCCACCACTCCTCATTCATGGCATGCCCATACCCATCCAACATCCTCCATTTATGATCCAACCCCCCATATTTGACTCAATTTTGACCCTTGATATTGGATCAATATCCACTGTCACATCCTTAATATTCAACAAATCATGGTATCCTAATGAGACCACACAAAATTAGAAATCGAGCCCTAAGCTTCATTGAGTACCCATAATATTATATTTTATTTTATTTTAACTTTATTTAAAAACTTAATAAATAAACATTCAAACTATAACCCAACCTTTTAACACTTCCAAGCAGGAGTAATGGCATAGGAGGAGAGTAGGGTGCAACATAGAATGATTATGAATCTTTCACAAGACCTGAGAATGGTTATACAACCTTCAAACAGGGTCTTGAAGCATACAAAACTATAAAAAACAAATTTGTAATCCAAAAAATTGATTTTTATTTTATTTTCTGCCCACACAAGATGTACAAGGATGTCAATGAAGATTGGATTTTTTTTGTAAGTTGAATTAATGCTATTCAGGGTTGGAAGGAAGGTTTAGGTAGGAGAAATATTGAGGATTCAACCTTTAAAGATGATAGCCAAGGTGTAGAAGCATTTAAACTAAATTTTTATATGTTTTCCACTTAGCCAAGTCATACAAGGTTGTACCATCATCCTATGAGAAGTTTTTGCTTGTTGGTAATGTTTTTTTATGTCTGTTTGAGGTTTTGGATTGCTTGGATAAGTGTTTATATGACCTAAAATCTAGAGATGCAATGCACAAGCTCCACATGGATTTTTGAATTTAATCTTGCTTCTATGTCATACTTTAGGCCATACAAGGATATTTTTGAAGTTTCAAGCAAATGTATTGAGCTAATCTTCTAAAAATTAGGACTTGCCAATTAACTACATATCAATATAGCTCTAAAACCATGTTGAAATAATTACAAACACACAAATATGATCTTGAAATGTAATTTAAAGTAAAGATACAAATAAAGATGAACACCAAATGTGAGTGGGAAAACCTCATACAGGGGTTAAAAACCCATGTAGATTATTCATTAATAAAAAAACTCAAGTCAACCCAATACAATTCTTCTTCATCCTCACTTCTTCTTGCAAAACTTCACAAAACCTTGAATTATGTTCAACAAGCTTTTAATGAAAGCTCACCAATTGGAACACTCAAAGGTAAATATAATGTTCATGTTATGTGATTTTACAATGTAAAATCTTATTATATAAGTGAGGTGGACCGTTGTAACCAATGGGTCCAGCCTCTTCCCAAGGAACAATTAAAATATTAATATATTTTATTATTTATTTACATAAGTATCAGCTTATGTTAAATAATAAATTATATTATTATTTAACCAATGTAATTTAATATATTAAGGGTACATCAATAGTAACACTAAACTATTAATTGTTTCAACATAGTAAAATCAGGGTTTAACACAGATGAAGGGATTAGGGATGGAATGATAACCTAATTGGAGTTTGGTATGGAATGTGATAATGAAAAGTTAGAGTTAACACCAAAATGGTAGATTTTAGATGTTTAAAAGTATTAATAAAATACTTATTATCCACCATATTGGGAACAAGATTCAACTCAAAAATTTTGCCGATTAAATTTGATCAGCGTACTAGTAGCTTTATGTCTCATGCATCATCAGTTCTTGCATATGTTAGATATGTGACAACAAAGTTAAATTTTAGACCCTTTTGCGGTGTGGTTTATATCCCATTCCTAACAAGGGGTATGTGGGCAACACCCCCCATTATTATCGTAAGGGGGTCAAACCCCTATTTTTAAGAAGATGAATTCCATCAAATTTTATTTTTAGAAAAAAGTCATAATGGTATTTTTTCCACTCTATTTTTAGGAGGAGAAATCCTAATGGTACTTTACCAATTAGGTGCATTTATCTTTGTGGAATCTGCATGTAATCTAAATAGTGATTTTGCATGCAATTTGTTTATCTTAGAATAATAAAGCTTGATATCTTGCACCGTGGATGTTTCCTTAACTTACTAAGGTTTTACCATGTAAATCTTAGGTTTTGGCTCTACTATTACATTTTGTTATTTATTTATTGATGTAGAGTGTGTAATTTTTTAACATTATAGAATCTTTATTGCACATAATCTTAGAAGATAATTCTCTTACAATTTCTTAAAACTCATCTAATATGCCTCATTTGTGCATCAAGCCTAGAGAAGGATTTTAGAATTGCCATAAGTACAATTATAGGGTCAATATTCCCCCACACTCCACTTCTGGTCTATCCTCATACAAGCTCTAAAGATTTTACCAATGTTAAGTTAGTTTCCCATACAACCAACACTTCAATTACTTTTTCATTCAATTTACTCAAAATTTGATCCCAATGATCAATTTTCTACTTAATTTCTACCATCGACTCATGCAATGTATCCTTCAAATAAATATAGGTAGAAATTATATTTTATGTTTTGCTTCTATATCGTTGAATAGCTTCACTATTTATATCCTTCAAATTAAATCTCTCTCCACTATTTCTAGGAATAAATTCACTATTGATATCCCCATAAATCTTATTGTCATTCGCCTTAGATCCTAACATCACTTTTATTGATTTCCTCACCTTATCCCTTCTCTTTATCAAAAAAAATTATTGGGAGCTCAAACTTAGGTGATTTCAAATGACTGTCAAACACATCTTGTAACTTATTGAGATTCCTCACAATGAAATCATAAATTATGACCCATTACTTTGTGTATGTTTTATATTTTCCTTATCCATTTCATTTCTTACATCTAAATTTTGTTGATCCTCCTGAATTGGCTCAGTGTTATCATCTCCTATTTTTTATGCATTTGTATCAATGCATGATGTCTTTCTTTGTGTTTTCATCCATATTCCCATTTTTCATTACTATCACTTTTTTGCATTGGGTTCTTGCTTCTTCTTTACACGTTTGCCTTTTGTTGGTACTATGTGTATCTCAAACCTTGTCTTTTTATATTAATGAAAGTGTGATTTTCAATCAAAAAACCTTTTCGTGTGGATTTATAACCCATGTTGGCAAGTTGGTACATGGTGTTACACAAGTAGGATAGATTGCTCCCACTAATCATAATTGGCAGAAGTTGACTAACTCCCTTACACTGCCATGAGTTTCTTGCACTTCAACATCAATTTTTCACAAATTTGGTTGAGTTGGAGTTCCCATATTTGGTTCTCAACGGACTGTGATTCATATCTAATTCTACATTGTTCTTGGCTTACAGATATCACTTTAGTCCAATTGTTTGAAATTAAATTAAATTACAATGATAATGTTATTACTTTGATTCATCCCTAATCACTTTCTCTTTTCCATTTTTGTTTGTTGTTTGTTCTTGTTGTAGTTTCCTCTTTCTCTCCTTTATTTTTTGTTGTTGTGTAATACCTTCATCAATCACCACTAGTTTTTTTATGGTCTAGCTTATGCTATCTTGGTAGGGGTTATTTGAAACCTCTTCTTAGGCCTTAACACACATGTGATGTTTCAATAATACTTCCCCAAATTGGCAAACAATGGTGGCCTCATTCATAAAAATACACTATATGAGTCTTCATCATTGGATGCCTACATTGATTTTAGTCTCTTATACTTAACTTTCATTGTGTATGTTGGTGAATCAATCAACATTATCACATTCATATCCATTGGTAGAATTGGCATGCCTATGATTATTAGTGTACATTCTAAATATAGTGTGCTTACTACATAGGGAAATGTTTCAAAACTTGTCCACTCCTTCTCCACCTTTGACCATTCCTTCACCTCTATAAATGTGGCCAAAGTATAATGTGTCATTACACAAATATTAGTGAACCCATTATAATATTGTCGCATTCCTAGTGGTAATGCAACATTATTCCTTCAATGTTTCCTTCACATAGTTATATCACCTTGCCATCTTCTTCCTATAAAGCTAATTCATCTAATGTTTGTAAGTGTATGTTGTATAATTTTCTTATGTAAACCTATTACATCCTAATTTCTCACTAAGCAAATTTATTTGATTATCTACGGATTTTTATGGTTTGAAATTTAATTTGATTATTATTCGATTAAGTTTTAAGTTGTATGTTGTTATGAGACAGTTGAATTTTGCTTTGAATACATGATTGCATTTCTTTGAGTTTAGTTGTATGGTATATTGTTTACATTGTGATCATATTGATTATTATTATATCAGTATTTTATGATATATGTCATGATGTTATGAACTAACTACTTTCTTGTCATGAGTTTTAACATAGGAGAGATTCATCTTTTAGAGCATGATGTAGGGAGAGCATCATCAGAGAGGGTGATGTAGATGGATGTGTTGGGGGATGACAAAGGAATAGCTAGAATCCATGCATACACCACATTAGATAGTACATGTTATATGCATAATTGAATGGTTAGTTTTATTACGTTTTGATGTTGTTTGCATTTAGATAATTATTTATCCCTACTAGTTGTGTGTTAGTTCAGATTTATGCCTATGTGAAATTAATCTTGTGTGATTGCATTATGGATATTAAATGTAGATTTGGTGTAGAATGCTACTATATATTTATGTCATGATTGTTAATGTTTTTAAAGAATGTAAATTTGCATGAATAGTATCTGGGACTAGCATATGTAGACTAATCATCATGAATTTGTAATATTTGAGAACATTAGTCGGTTATCTTTATGATATTGGGAGTTAGAATAAAGCTTATCAAGCAAGAAAAACATGAAGTTACATGTGTTATATTAGTTTTTTTGACTAAACATGTTATATTAGAATGTAATGTAAGTAAATAAACATAAACCACTCTTGCAAAGAGCTTATACCAATTAATTTTAGAGGTTATACCCATTAAGGTTATCTTTATGATAACATAAATTCAGAATTGGAGTGAATTTTGATATCTTTATGTTATCTTTGAGATCATTATATGGCTTATAATAAAGCAAATTAGGAAATAAAACAAATAATTAGGAAATAAAGTGAAAAAGAGAAAAAATAAAAAGCAAGCTTAAAGGAAAGATGTGAGCTTAAAGGAAAGGGGGTGAGCTTTAAAAAAAATCATACAAAGAGAAAGAAAAAAAAAAGAAGGAAATAAATATGGTGACATAGAAGGATAAAAGAAAATAATTGGAGAAGAAGACAGGGGTAGAAGTATACGAGAAGGTATAACCACACATAGAGGAGGAGAAGGTTTGGGGTGCAAGAGGAGAGAAGGAAAACTAAATAATGAATTTGAGAATCAACAGGGATGTGTCTATCCACACTTTTTTCTTATGGGCATACGTTTCATATCTGTTGTTTAAGGTTTTCTACTTGTTAATGTTTGTAAGTTTTTGGGTGTTTGTTCCTTTTAGTTGTGTTTTAAAATTAGAAACATAAAGTAGGTCCAATTATGTTTGCGATGTTAATCAAAGGGATGGTGGTTTGTCTATCTATATGATTGACTCCTATAATTGGTCTATTAAGCATTATGTTAGTAGCAATGGAAAAAAAATTGTGTTCTCCTAGGTAAATCGTGGGTGACGTTAAGGGCAATCCTAGGCTACAGTCCTAAAAATTAGAGATCTAGGTCATGTTTGAATGTGCTCCATAATAATTAAACCCTCAACATGATATATGTCCATTGGATTTATAGTCCACTTCATTTGAGTTATGTGGATTGAAGATTTATAATTCTTCCTTTACCAGTATACCATATTCTCATGGACTATCATTAAATCATAATCCATCAAACGAGTCAGAGAGAACTTTAAGCAATTGAAATGTTCTTAAATATAAAATAGACAGTCAATTTCTTGAAGGATAATTGGAAGGTCAACATAAGAACTAAGGATTATTTATTAGTCAAATTATGAAAGTATATGACTGTTATCCAATAATGTGAACTGTGTATATATATAACATGTATAGCAAACAAGGTAAATAATGAACTAATCTATGTAAGTCGAGTTATGTATTTAATTCAAACATTGAGAGTATGCGTATGGTTTGTGTGATGAATCGATGGACAATGATTTGTTTGAATTATGATGGACTGTGTACTATTGTAAGAGCTATGTGTATTCATATTTTTTAAACTAAGACAATCTATGAAATATTTATGACTGCGTATGTGATAGTGAATTGTGTATAGCGAACCAAGTATTTTATAATGAGTTGTATACTATGGTGAACCTATGTTATTTATAAGAAATTTTTTAGTTTTTATATATATATTCTTTACAAAATACTATTACATATAGTGATATATATAATTAATAAGGAACAACAGTTATATATATACATTTATCAATTGTAAAACAAAGAATGGTATACCTAAAATAGTGAGATTACATAGTTTCATCTTAATTAGGTGACATATATTCTTAACAATATCCTATTATGTGATCTATATTCTTAAGTTTGAGCAAGGTTAAAGTCATTAAGCATGTATATATTAATCAAACCGAGCAAAGATATTATGTGATCTATATGTTTCTGCAAAGATACCTATTGATATATTCTTTATTAAGTATATCAGGCTTGCATATATTGATCATGTGATATTGATTTGTGGATTTTGATTCACCGTGATATTACTTACTGAGTAAAGATATCATATCGAGAGGTTAAAATCTTGATAATTTTAAGATTAATATGTTTTGTTGATTTAAAACGTTGAATTATATAAGTCCAAATTGTGTGAGTGTTTGAATGTTAAATTAGAGGTTGATTTGAAGATTAGAATATGGACTATAACACTAGGTTCATTAATATTTTTGGAGTATTAATATCTTATAATAAATTTTCGATGTATTTTGTAAATAGGTAAATTATAATAGTTGTTGAAATCATATGAAGTCATTGATTAAAATTTTAGATGACCGTTGACATTTACAGTATTTATAAATTGTTGAGTGCTTGTATGTGATAGATAGTATGAGTATAGTTAATATGTACAAGTGCATATATATAGGAAATATATTTGTATATGGACTTAAGTATTCATATAAATATATAACATAAATTGGCGTATTGGGTTGTGTGTTTATAACTGTATTTTTACTGAATGTTAAAAATAAGTCATAGGATTTTTAGGCTCATGAAACTATAACCATATGAATATAGTCTCCTAGGAATGTAATAATTGTTTAAATGAAATATTATGTTCACATGAGGTATAACTTGATTTATGAGTTATTTTATTATCTGAAAATATTATGGCTAGCTATCTAAAATTGAGTAGTTTGTACATAAAAATGATGGATTATGATATTATTGCCTATTATAGAATATATTGTTGTTGAATCTACTTACAGAGATTTGAATATGTAGTCTAAATATAGGTTATAAACGGTTGATAAAAATTGTAATTATTATGCTTGTTATTATTTAAGTGATAAATAATATAATGAAGATTCATTCATACTTTTAACAAACTAAATGTATACATTTTTATTATTATTGTGTTTAACATGTTTTATGCCTGCTAGTAAGAAGTAATTTATATGAATATGTTAGTTATATACATGTTAATCAAATCAAGTATTATTGGTACTAAGTAGTGAGATGGACTTCAATAGATTACTAACATTACCAATGTCAGATGAAGGTAATTCGATCAAATAATGTGTATGAATTTAACTGATCCTAGAGATCAAAAACTATTAAAAATTTTGGTCAAAGTAATGTTAGTTAGACATTGTCATTTTATATATATGATTTACATGTTTGTGAAATATCATTTTAGGACAAATTTCTTTATCATACACTTCATGTTCTTATAAATCATATAGCATACGAGTATTAACTTGTCTCTCTAGATTCTCGCACCATCACTATCTACTCATCCATGAAGGGAGGGTCATTCCCTAATGGGGGATTGTGCATGGGATCAATGATCCATGGTTGGTGTGGAAAAATATTCGGATGATATTCTCTCTCCACAACAGTACTTATTTGGAGACTACACTTGAGATTGCCATAGATACTGGAGTTCGAGAACTCATGTTCTGTGGAGTCTCATATCTCATATTTCATAGTGTATTTATTATTATTAAAACATTATTCTTGATGAAATGTAATTATTCACTTATTGTACATTGATAATAGTGGTTTTATTATTGTACCAATCATGACCAAATTTTTGTAATTACTTTCCATATTCATTTATGTTGTTTCATCAAATTATAGTGATCAATGATAGATAGATGTTATATGCTTATTTTATAGTTAATATACTTACAGTGTTGTATATAGATTATCAATTAGATTCTCATGGTGAAATCTAATGAAAGAATACATTGATTAAATTTTTAAAAATTGTGTTATTTTAAGTAGATCCTATTTGGGATGTTACATGTGGTATCAGAGTTGCGACTCGAACTCTAGGACTTAATAAGTCCACTAACATTTTTTATCTTTCTATTTATTAAAAAGGAGAATGGTGAAATCTAGAGTATTCAGAGAGGGTCCTAATCAATTTATCACTGAGCAAACAATAAAGTTAGATCAAATTCTCATAGCCATGAATAAAATTAAGGACTAAATTTACGCCTTGGAGCAGGAAGTTCATGGCCATGAAGATGAAGAATATCAGGATGTACCTAAAGAGCATCTCGTTGATTGAAAAAACTCTTAGGATGCAAGAGTTTAGGTAGTTACAAAATTGGCTATAAATATGAAAAAGGTGAATCCATCTAAGTTTGATAAAACTATTTTAGGTGACAGAGTTGAAGCATGGTTGACTAAGATAGAGAAGTACTTCAAGATTTGGAAATACTCTAAGGTCACTAAAGTAGTTTGGGGAGCGTACCAGTGAGCTGATAAAGTAGCTACGTGGTGGGCCAAAAAAAAGTTAGAAATGAATATTAACTTGACCACCACTACATGGGAGTAGTTTATGATATTATTCAGATCTTAGTGGCTTCCACAGTTATATTTTGATCAAAAACTTATAGATTTATAGAACCTAAATCAAGGATATTTATCAATGAATGAGTACTGGGAGCAATTCACCAAAATTTTGAAGTATGTACCTCAATACTAGGTAGATGAAAAATTTGTAAAGAAAGTGTATCAGTTGCATAGATT
The DNA here is from genome assembly GCA_037957365.1 of Torreya grandis. Lineage (NCBI taxonomy): Eukaryota > Viridiplantae > Streptophyta > Pinopsida > Cupressales > Taxaceae > Torreya > Torreya grandis. Next base: position 2,158,827 of record JARHVA010000241.1, on the reverse strand, counting down.
TTTGGAGATCATTTCAAATCATGATCTGAAGATGACTTCTAGGTTTTGGGTAACTCTGAATTTGGCCTTGGGTATGCAATTAAACTTCAGCACTGCATATCACCTAGAGACTGATGGTCATACTGAGCAAGTTAATCAAATGTTAGAGGACCTTCATTGTAGATATTGCATAGATCAGCAATACAAGTGAGAAGATTATATTTCATTAGTTGAGTTTGCTTATAATAACTCATACTAATCAACTTTGAAAATGACACTATTTGAAGCATTGTATGGAAGAAAGTGCAAGATACCAATCAGTTGGGATAGGTTGGAAGATAGGGTAGTCTTTGGACCTGAAATGCTTTCAAAAATGGAAGATCAAGTTAGATTAATTAGGCAAAGATTGGTCTGATGTCAATGATAGGAAGAAGAGTTATGCTAATCTGAAGAGAATAGATAAGCAATTTTTAGTAGGTGATAAAGTTTTCTTGCAAGTTAAGCCACATAAGAGCTCGATTAAATTTGTAAAGTTAGTAAAACTTTCACTAAGATATGTGCAACACTTACAGGTGTTAGAAGTGGTCAATCTTGTAGCATATAGGCTTACATTGTCACCATTCCTAGCTCTATTACATAATATCTTTACATATTTTTTATTTTACAAAGAATATAGTTAATCTTTCACATGTGTTCGATTAAAATGCTTTGCAGATTTTAGATCTTGGGGTGGTCATAGTATAACCAATCAAAGTAGTTGACACTTGCAAACTTTATTTGCATAATAGAGAGATGTCATGGTGCAAGGTCTTATGGGACCAATACTCTAAAAATAATGCTACTTGGGAGAACTATGATGAGTTCTACAAATGATTTCCATATTTGTTTGCTTGATTTTTTGTTTTATATTATGTTATTTTTTTTGTTGAAAAATTAATTCAGAACTAATATTTGAATAAGTGTCATCAAGACGATGACCAACTTTAAGGGAAAGGAATGTTACATCCTGATTTCTTACTAAGCAAATTTACTTGATTATCCATAGATTTTTATGGTTAGAAATTTGATTTGATTATTATTTGATTAAGCTATAAGTCATATGATGTTATGGGATAGTTGAATATTGTTTTGATTACATGATTGCATTGCTATGAGTTTAATTGTATGATATATTTTTTACATTGTGGTCACATTGATTGTTATTACATTAGTATTTTATAATATATGTCACGATGTTATGGACTACCTTTTTGTCATGAGTTTGATGCAAGAGAGATTCATCCCTCAGAGCATGACATAGGGAGAACATCATCAAGAGGGTGATGTAGGTGGAGGTGTTGGGGAAAATACAAAGGAACGGCTAGAACCTATGTACATACCACATTAGATAGTACATGTTATATTCATAGTTGAATGGTTAACGTTAATATGTTTTGATATTATCTATATTTAGATAATTGTTTATGCATACTAGTTATGTGTTAGTTCATATTTATGCTTATGTAGAATTAATCTTGTGTGATTGCAGTATGGATATTAAACATAGATTTAGTGTAAAATGCTATTATGTGTTTATGTCATGATTATTAATGTTTTTAAAGAACATAAATTTATGTGAATAACATCTGGGACTACCGTATGTAGACTAATCATCATGACTTTGTAATGTTTGAGAACATTAATCGATTATCTTTATGATATCGAGAGTTAAAATAAAGCTTATCAAGCAAGAAAAATGTGAAGTTACATGTGTTATAAATGTTATATTACTTTTTATGACTAAACATGTTTTATTAGAATGTAATGTAAGTAAATAAACATTAACCACTCTTGCGAAGAACTTATACCAATTGAGGTTAGAGGTTATACCCATTGAGGTTATCTTTAAGATAACATAAATTAGGAATTAGAGTGAGTTTGGATATCTTTATGTTATCTTTGAGATCATAATATGGCTTAGAATAAAGTGAATTAGGAAATAAAACAAATAATTAGGAAATAAAGTGAAAAAAAAGGAAAAAAAAAAGAAAAGGTGAGCTTAAAGGAAAGGGGGTAGAAGTATAAGAAAAATGAAAAGAATGAAAAAAAGATGGTGACGTAGAAGGATAAAAGAAACAAATTGTAGAATAAGACAGGGGGTAGAAGTATAAGAGAACGTTGAACAATGCGTAGAGAAGGAGGAGGAGGTTTGGAGCATAAGAGGAGAGAAGGAAAAGGAGAGCATGAATTTGAGAATCAACAGGTATGTATCTATCCAGATTTTTGCCTATGGACATACGTTTCATATCTATTGTTTAAGGTTTTCCACTTGTTAATGTTTGTAAGTTGTTGGGCATTTGTTCTGTTTAGTTGTGTTTTCAAATTAGAAACAAAATGTAGGTCCAATTTTATTTGTTGTGTTAATTGAAGGGTGGTGCTTTGTCTATTTGTATGCTTGACTCCTGTAATTGGTCTGTTAGGCATTATGTTAGTTGCAATGAATAAAAAAGAAACTATGTTCTCCTAGGTAAATCATGGGTGACTTGAGGGGAAATCCTAGGCTACAATCTTAAAAATTGAAAATTTGGTTCAAGTTTGAATGCACTCCATAATAATTAAACCCTCAACAAGTTATATTTCCATTGGAGTTATGGGCCACTTCATTCGAGTTAGGTGGATTTGAGATTTACAATTCCTCCATTACCAAGACACTGTATTCTCATGGACTACCATTAAATCCCAATCCCTTTGATGAGTTAGTGAGAACTTTAAGCAGTGGAAATGTTCTGAAATATAAAATAGATGGTCAGTTTACTGAAAGACAATTGGAAGGTTGGCATAGGAACTGAGGATTATTTATTAGTCAAACCATGAAAGTATATGACTGTTATCCAATAATGTGAACTGTGTGTATATATAACATGTATAATGAACTAGGTAAATAACAAATTGATCTATGTAAGTCGAGTTGTGCATTTAATTCAAACATGGAGAGTATGTGTATGGTTTGTGTGATGAATCGATGGATAGCAATTCATTGGAAGTGTGATGGATTGTGTACTGTTGTAAGAGCTATGTGTATTCATGTTTTTCAAACTGAGATAATCTATGAAATATATGACTGTGTATGTGATAGTGAATTGTGTATAACGAACCATGTATTTTATAGCAAGTTGTATACTATGGTGAACCTACATTATTTATAAGAATGTATTTAGTTTTTTTATATATTCTTTACAAAATACCATTATATATAGTGATATATATACTTAAAAATGAACAATAGTTATATATATATATATATATATATATATATATATATATATATATATATATATATATATATATATATATATATATATATATTTATCAGTTGTAAAGCAAATATTGGTATACCTAAAATAGCAAGGTTACATAATTTCATCTTAATAAGGCAACATATATTCTTAACAATATCCTATTTAAGTTTGAGCGAGGTTGAAGTCATTAAGCATATATATATTAATCAAATCGAGCAAAGATATTATGTGATCTATATATTTCTACAAAGATACCTATCGATATATTCTTTATTAAATATATCAAGTTTGTGGATATTGATCATGTGATATTGATTTGCAGATATGGATCCACTGTGATATTATTTACCGAGCAAAGATATCATATCGGGAGGTTGAAAACTTGATAATATTAATATTAATATTAATAAGTTTTGTTGATTTAAAAGCTTGGATTATATAAGTTCAAACTATGTGAATGTTTGAATGTTAAATTAGAGATCGATTTGAAGAGTAGAATATGGACTATAACACTAGGTTCATTAATATTGTGGGAGTATTAATATCTTGTATTAAATTGTCAACGTATTTTGTAAGTTGGGAAATTATAACGATTGTTGAAATCATATGAAGTCATTGATTAGAATTTTAGATGATTGTTAACATTTAAAATATTTATATATTGTTGAGTACTTGTATGTGATACATAATATGAGTATAGTTAATATGTACAAGTGCATATATATATGAAATATATTTATATATATATACTTAAGTATTCATATAAATATATAGCATAAATTGGTGTATTGGGTCATGTGCCTATAACTATAGTTTTACTGACTGTTAAAAACAAGTCATAAGATTATAAGGGTTATGAAACTATAACCACATGAATACAGTCTCCTAGAAATGTAATAATTGTTTAAATGAAAGATTATGTTCACATAAGGTATAAATTGGTTTACGATTTATTTGATTCTCTAAAATTACTATGGTTGGCTGTATAAAATTGAGTAGTGTATACATAAAAATGATGGACTGTGATATCAGTTCCTGTCATAAAATATACTATAGTTGAATTTACTTATGGAGATTTGAATATGCAGTCTAAATATAAGTTATACTCAGTTGGTATAAACTGTACTTGTTATGCTTATTATTATTTATGTGATAAATAATATAATGAAGATTCATTCATACTTTTCACAAATTAAATGTATACATTTTGATTATTCCTATGTTTAGCATGTTTTATACCTGCTAGTAAGAAGTAATCTATATGAATATGTTGGTTTTATACATATTAACCAAATATTGTATTGTTAGTAATAAGTAGTGAGATGGACTTCACTAGCTTACTAACATCACCAATGTCAAATGAAAGTAATCCAATCAAGTGGTGTGTATGAATTTGACTGATTCTAGAGATCAATAACTTTTTTTTTTTTACCAAAGTAATGTTAGTTAGACCTTATCATTTTGTGCATATGTAGAATAATTTTTTTATGGTATATTTCGGTTTATATGTTTTTATAATATCATGTTAGAATGGATTTTTTTCTTTTCGGTGCTTTTCATGGTACGCTTCATGTTCTTAGAAATTATACAGCACACAGGTACTGACACATGGTAGTCAATGGGAGTCTAAAAATTTGGGTGATTTTTGTCTTACAACATGTACAAATTGGACAATGCATTGTATTTAAATTGTATTTTTTAAATAGCTCTATAATTATTTTTAAAGAACCCCATACGCCACATGGGAGAAACCCACAATTGCCACATATGCCATGAGAAATGTCGAGTCAATCCTTCTATATGCTTCAAGATAGAAGGCAGCCATTTTATAGGAGCGTAAGAATATATGCCTAGCTTGAGATGTGTGCCACATCCTAGCTCGAGATTATATGCCACATCTATCTTCTAAGTCAAATGCCGAGCTAAAGAACGTGAGAAGAGGGCTTCACGAATACCAATGCTAAGATTGGCACACTTACCAATAACCATGCTAAGAATGGCACCTTGAGCCCACCAAAAAGGGGTGTCGACAGTAAAAGGCGCCAACCCTTTTTAAAGTCATGAAGCTGATTCCCATTTGCTAATGTGGGACAAATGATAAGTAAAGTGCCTAAATAGAAGGCTAGAAACTTGAACTCGTGACCTGCTCAGTACAAAGGATAAGCCTTAACCACCAAGCTACGGACTTCCAAGTGTTACACAAATTTGTATTTGAATGTAAGTTTCACAGGAATGTGTTTTTTTATTTAGGAGGTCAAGAGCTAGTTTATGCTTGGAGATGGCTTTAACAAGCAAATTATGATCCAAATTCCAACCTCTATACACAGGGTAAGCCTTTCAGTTATGTTTTGTAATTGAAAGAGAATGTTTTTATTATTATTATTAGACCAATAGATTGAATGAAGGACTTCGAAAGGGGTTGAAGACTGAGGAAGAATTTCTGTGTGGCCAAGCTTGAGTATATCAGCGAGGTGGAGTTCTTGGACAAAGATCAGGCTTGAGGGAAGTAGTGCAGCGTTTCCAAATAATTTGTAAGCCATTTGTTGCATTTAATAAAAATGGTCCTCACTATTGGGCGGGCCCGAAGATGTAGGCAAAATATGCCGAACTCCGTTATCAATGTTGGATGGTAATTTGTCATTTTTTTACATGTTTTAATTCAATTTTCTAATGTTTAATTATGAAATCATGCAAAGATTAAATTTTGACAATTTACGGCATTGATTTAAAACAAAAACTGGTTTAATTGGTGAATGGATTTAAAGTCAATTGACAGTTCCAATCCAATTCGATAATCGAGAACATTTTTGCCAAACATTTTGCAAGTTCTTTTGATTATTTCAAGAATTTGTTAAGTTTGAGAAATTTTGAATCCATAGTTTTAAACTTCACTTTGACTTTATTATTGTAGTTTATGGATCATGAAATGAGGGATATTCTCTGATGGGGGATTGTGTGGGGGATCAATGGTCTATGATTGGTGTGAAAAAACGCTCAAATGATGTTCTTCCTCCCCACAACAATACTTATTTAGAGACTACACTTGAGATTGCCATAGATATTGGAGTTTGGGAACTCATGCTCCATAGAGCCTTGTATCTTGTATTTTGTATTGTATTTATAATTATTGAAACATTATCCCTGATGAAATGTAATTATTCACTTATTATACATTGATAATAGTGGTATTAATGTACCAATCGTAGTTGGATATTTGTAATTACTTTCCATATTCAGTTATATTGTTTCATTTGATTATAATGATTAATGACAAATAGATGTTATATGTTTATTTTACAGTTAATGTACTTAGAGTGTTATATCTGGATCACTAATTAGATTCGCATGGTGAAATCTAGTGAAAGAATATGTTGATTAAATTTTTAAAAAATCATGATATGCTAAGTAGATCCCAGTGGGGATGTTATAAAACCACTTCCAATTGTAGCATTAAACCAAAATTTCCCCTCAAGTACCCAAATCTCTTCAAATAATATCACAATCATGATGCTTTAACAATAACATTATTTGCCTCATATGTGCACATTCTTACACACGATCACCACTAATTGTGCGATAAACTTAGTGTAGTTTATCTTTTTTACTTCATAGTGGCATCCCAAATTTCTTCTTCCTTTTCTTTATCTTTATCCTCAAAATTATTTGACATGGTAGGAGAAGTAGTAAGAACCAAATTAGGGAATCTCCCTTATGGTGGTGCAAACCACCCAAAGTTACTAACACCACCACCTTTGCCATTCGAACCAGTGCCACCACTTCCACCATCCTAGCTACTACCACTAGCACCTCCATGGCTACAATTTTGAGGTCCCAGAGATCGAAAATGTCTCCAAGGAGAACCATTGTGGCCCCTACTACATGAACAAGTCTTTCCTCACAATGGTACATAAAGTCTAGAAGGACAACTACTAACCACACATGGGACATTTTCCTAATGATAAAGCAGGGTCTGGAGGTGTGTAAGCTCCAAAAAACCTTTGTTAGCTTGAACTTGAATCTAAAGCATAACATTAGATAACACATGAATCTTGTTAGCTATGGAAAAACAATCATCCAAAATAGCCTTGTTAAAATTATCGTATTTTTTGTTCTTCCATAATTGAAAGATAATTTTAGCTCAAAATATATGCCATATTTATGAAAAGGATCTAGAATGATGGTTGAGTCCTTTTAAAAGCGTTATTTTCTAGGTAAAGATCTTAGGACATAAGGGTTGGAAGAGGGTCTAAATCCACTCCCAAGCAAACCGAGCAAGCTTGCAAAACTAAAAAACATGCATTAAGGATAGTGGGTGGTTGCACATGAAGAAAATAGTGTGATCCATACTAAATTTCACCAAACATGAACAAACTAGGAGACTTTAGTGGAGAATACACCACAAGAAGTGTAGTTGTTTTGGCTCAATGACAACATTCCACACGCAATCAACCCTTTTTTACAAATGTTTTTAATGGAATTCACTTTCCATTTTGAATTAAGAGTTTTAACTTCAAGAGACTATGGAGAGAGAATTTGATAACCTAACTGGGGTTTATACCAGTGAAAGGGGGTCTCTACAAGCCACTTAACATTAATCCACAATCTGGAGGGAGTTTGAATGTTAATATCATGGAGTTGGATATCAAGTATGACATTATGAATTTCTAAGATAGACTCTTGATCATTGGCTTATAACTAAAATTAGTGCATAAACTCAACCAATGCACCCAATATCTAGTTTTCTTACAAAATAGGCTAGAGATTACTTTGATTCCCTTTTTATAGAGTTAAAGACTTTTTATTCAGGGCATAAGAGCAAAAAAGACTTTATGAAAAGTAAGAACTGGAGACCACCACAGAGACTAAGAATTAAGAGATAGCCTAGATCTAAACCCATTGCCATCCCAAACCAAATGTCTTTTGATAAGCTTTCAAGCCTTCTAGATACTCTTAGCCATAAAGGTTCCCAAAATTGTGATAGGGACCTAAGTGAGTAACATAGTTTAAAGATTCAATCCCTTCCAAGCTCCTTTGCCCATGGCACTGCCTTGAGTGACATAATCCCTAAGGAGGATTTTCTAGTTATCATTACCATCCAAAGCATGGATTATCTATATAGCACATAAGGCATGGACTTGGATACTAATATCTAGAAGACCAAGCCTTTCCAAAGATCTTGGCTTACAACAAATATCCAAAGCTACTTCATGGAACCCTCAACTACCTTTAAAGTTCACCCATAAAAAATCTCTCATTTGTTTCCCAATTTACTATAGGCAGCCTTAGAGGGGGGCCAACAAGAGGAGTAATAAACATGAGTGGCAATTAACACCTTAGAAAAAAATAGTTTTTTTCTACTAAAGATAGAAGTTTGGAGATTCAGTAGAAAATTTTGATTTTTAACCCTTTGCACCACATACTACAACAAATTAGGGGGAATAGCTTCAAAGGCAAACTAGATATCTAGAAATTTATATTGTTCTCTAGATTGAATCTAACTCCACTTGCACTGTGGTAACCATATATGAAAGGAAAAGAAAGAATATTTGTAGCATTAATTTTTCTCCACTGAATGGAGGATCTAGAAAATCAACAAAATACCTCAATATATTCCATAGCGTTGGATATGGATTTCTCCTCTTCAACCAATGTAAGGAATGAGTCATCAACAAAGTGCCCATTAACCATTTGAGAGTGAGTGTTGGGAAGAGAGATAACCTTGCCTAGACCTTTGGAGGAATAATTATCCAAAAAGTAGATGAAGCCTTCAACAACTAGCACATAGAGGGAAGGAGCTAGAAGTAAACCCTGATGGATAGAATGGAAGGGACCAAGCTGGTAAGATTGAACCTCGTTAATGGTAATACATGAATTTGCATCCTAAAAAATCATCTAAACTATTCTAACAAACCTATTGCCAAACCTTAAGGCTTGAAGCATAGCCAAAATTAAACATCATTTAATTATTCCATAAGCTTTCTCAAAATCAATCTTGATAAAAAAACCTCTTTGTGAGATTGGCAAACCCACTCCCTTACTTCCAAAGTGGAATTGACGATTTCCAATATGTATCTATTGTGAATTAACCCCATCTGCTCAAGGTGAACAATGAGAGGAAGAAGATATTTAACCTTGAGAGTAAGAGCTTTAGCAATAATCTTATAGGAGACATTAAGAAGTAATAGGAAACCAACTAGTTATGAGCTTCAAATCCTATGGTTTGGGAATGAATTTTATATTACCTTGACTAATGAGATTGCTAAGGGAATGGGTTTGAACGGCTTCAAGCTAAAATTTGTGAAAATTTAGACCCACTGTATCTAAAATAGTTTGATTAAATTCAGAGGATTTAATTTTTTGCCTACCCTTACCCTTATGAATTTCGTTGCATTTGTTAATTAAACCTATAGGGCACTTCATAAGGTTTGCGCAAGAAATTTTATGCAACCTAGCCTCATAAACACATTTATGTGGAAGTAGATATTTGCAAATATCACCTTCATAGTGGGTGTTTTATATTAACATTCCCAATACCTATTTCTATTATAAGGATATAGACCATAAAATCCATGAGTGGACATTGATGGCAACCTCTAGACATTGGTGATATTTTGATCTAATGCTCTGTGATATTTATTTTCTACTCATGGACCTGTGGGTTAACAATAACTTTACCAATTCCTCTAACTTTCCAAAGTATGGTAGTTAAAACAACTACAGTACCCCCATTGGATTTAATGCATCTCTTACCCATCTTAATATAATTTTTAGTACCTTCATTCTCTCACCCTTGATCTTGTGGCTTCTAATCATTCTATTTTTCACATAAGATGAACTAGTCCCATTCAAATGTGAGCATTTTCACCCTTTTACTTTAAAAGTATCTCGTACCTACATGTGCATGCTTGGCTAGAAGTATATGATACCTCTTTGACACTATTTCAAATCAAGGCTCTATCTTTATGTAATCTCCCCATATGTTTTATTTGCACAACCACATTGAAGAGATTATTGTCTTCCTCATCTAAGTACATGTCCTCTACGTATGCTACTCTGTGATCATTATCTAGGGGAATAGTAACCCTATGCTCCCCATTTTCAAAATACATATAACATTGTCTAAAGAGCATATCAACTCAATTATCATTGCACCATGGTCTCCCTAATAATGCAAGATAGATTTCCTCCTCAACCATTTCTATCACCTCAAATTCCATACCCCTATTATCTTCAAGTTTGCATTACGCAAGATCCCAATAGTTCTTGACTTTATATTACTTTCCATTTAAAAAATATATTACTTGAAGGATGTAGGATTGATTTCCCCATGTGCTTCCAAGTCTCATTAGTTAGTATGTTCACTTGTTCTCCAATATCAATCAAAATAATATTCATATCCCAGTCATTGATCTCAGCATCAATGATCAATCATTGGTCATGTGGTGCATTTCTTGTTGTGCATACTCCATGTGGTCCTTTTTGGATCAACTCCTATTTGTCCCCCACACTTTTTGGAAGCCACGATTTTCCCAAAGGATTATCCCTTTTTATTCTTAGTAATAAATGAAGCTTTGTGATCTTCCCTATTCCATTATGATGAGGAATTTTATGCATGCCTTCATTGTATTTCTCCCTTATCTCTTACGTAGTCTACACTTAACCTTGTATTCAACTACTTCATCATTTTTTCCATATTCATCTTATCTACATTTTTCCTCCTTTATTCCTTAATTGAAAATCATGACCTTGATACAAACTGTGACTGGGAGAACTGTGATAGGAAGCCAAACACCCCTTAGGCGAGGCATTTGTATTTTATCATAGCCTTAACATGTACTTTGAATAGATTTATGATTTCATTCGAAACACTACATCGAAAAACACTACAATAGATGATGTTAATATCATTGGATTTCGTGACTTCGACCACAACCACAATTGGAACCATTCAGAGGTATTAATCAACCTACACACAAAAATGGAACAATTTATAGATTCTCAATGCAGAGTCACCTAAATTACAGATGTTGTGTGCTCAAGCAAGCCATTGCCAAATGAGTTGTCAGTAATTAATAAATAATGTTCAGAATTGTTTTACAACATGTCTAATAAATAACACAAGCTCCACCACTTAGGATGATTATTCAAGGAACAACTTAGTGTAATACCTCTTCCACAACATTTACAACAAATGTAACTTTCTCAATGAACACAAAAAATTGCATTTAAAAAAAATTATTTCATTCATTATTACTCTGCCACCACTTCAAACTCATAAGCACTTACCAAAAAAAAAATCCTGAAAATTAAAGATATTGGCAAATAGAACTATCTGAAGAATTAAACACCAAGGTCTATCTTGTAGTTTATGTTAATTATACACATTTAGGTACCAGAGTCTATCTTGTAGGTTGTGCTCTCCCATGTTGTTAATATTAACATCTAGAGCAATTAAATCATGCTTAACATACACAAACACCAAACTTGGACCCCTGGAAGAAAGGACAAGGTAATAAATAACAACCTGGTGGTGAAATATATCGACATGCACTGGGCGGTGGTGTTGAATGGTGATAACAAGGTTTATTTCAGGGGATACCATACTCTAGAGGGCCCATATTGTACACGAAACCTAGATTGATGGTAGTGGTTGGATTTACATTCCCTGCATCACCCATTGCAAAGGCGTTCACTATTTACAGAGTGGTTTCAGCTTTGATTTATCGTTTTCTATTGTTGAGGGTGGACGAGGATGTTATGAGAGTTGATTTGATTGAAACAGGGCACCATATCTAATGTGCGGCTCGAATCAACGATATAATGTGCTAATGTAGGGACAAGTTATCGAGGTCCCAAAATCTATCTTGCTACTTCCATTCATCTACGTTGCCAATATATTAACCCCTCAAAACAAGAAATTACATCCCTTTCGATGTTCTTGACACCATCGAGGCAACTACTAGTTAACATCCAAGGAGGTAACGTTGAATAACTCTTTACCAAGCGTATTTAAGTTAGCATTATTATGAAGAGGACGAAAATCAGATATGGCGTTGCCACCCGAAGGAGAACCAACTCGTTCATCACGCTCAAACGAGAACCACAGTACGCTGTCTATCTATGCTTTTAATGCGTTTGATTATATTTAAATCTACTGAAATTAATACAGAACCAAATCTCCTGAAATTAAGACAGCACCAGGCGCCTGCGTTTGATAATGCCTTGAAAAGCCTTAAAAGCATAGATAGACAGCGTACCGTTGGTTCCTTTGTCGTAGGCGTGATGAACGAGTTGGTTCTCCTTCGGGTGCCAACGCCATATCTGATTTTCGTCCTCTTCATAATAATGATAACTTCAATACATTTGGTAAAGAGTTATGCAACGTTACCTGCTTAGATGGATGCTAACAACCTTTTCCTCATCCCTTTGCCCTCCTCTTTTGAATCGGTTCTCCTTCAAGCCGGGCTATTTCTACCTTATCCCTATGAGGTTTGCGATAACAACTCTAGGATCGAGTATAAAGATTTATGGAAAAAGTTGTGTAATTTTTGATTCGGACATTTTTCGAATCGCTATCCACAATTTATCATCACAGAATAAAATATGGTTTGTCTTCTCCTTCCTTCCACATCTCTCAATTATAGTCTAGCAAAATCAGGTTTTTCTTTAGGTAGAATTAAGATTGACATTATTTCTCAAACACTGATTGACAATTGGAAGACTAAGTTAGTGGGTAACTTATCTACTTTCCTCCTTGACTACGACTCTTTCAACATTATAAAAAAAGGGGTTAGGTTTTGCAGTTGCACCTAATTACATACCTATATAATACTTTTTAATTAAAATTGAGAATGCCCTAAAAGGTATACAACTAGAAACAACTAAAGATTTGAGACAAGATTGTGTTCTTGCGTTAAGGGAAGCTAAACCCCCTACACGTAACATTTATAAAGCAAAATGAAATGTTTTGAAAAAATTAACTCCAATGAAAACACTATAATCACCAATGCTGGTAAAGGTAATGTAATTGTTGTTATGGACAAGGTTGACTATGATTTTAAGATGTTAGACCACCTTCAAAACAACATTAGTTATAGGAGGTTATCAGTTACCTTGTCTCCAAAATTGCTAGAAATGTTAGAAAAGCCATTAATCTCTCTTCCTTGGATGACAACTGAAGAAACGTCTCTTACCAAAAAGAATATCATCCCTAAGATCTATGGTGCCCCTAAGATTCATAAAATAGGAACCTTGTTAAGACCAATTGTAGATACCTCCAATTCACCCACTTAGCCCTTAACATCCTTTCTTGCACGAAAAAATAAATATTTGGTAGGAAAAACCTCTTCTTCATCAAAGACTCTTTAAATTTTGTTGATTTTATCAAAGATAAGAAGGTTTTAGTCCCTCGGTGTTTCACTAGGCTTTATCATAATAAAGGGGGATATAAGTCCCAAGGGTAGGGCTAATAATTTTTCTTTTGTCCATGAAAATTTGTCAGTTATAATGTCAGATGGAAGCATTTGATAGAAGGCCCATTGTTAGGTAGTTCAGACATTCGAGAGAGTAGATTGACTTTCTTTTACTGCAAGAAGTTAAGGAGACTACACCTAAGTTGGAAATGGTATTGAATTTTGTCTTGCCAAAGTGTGTTCACTTCTCCACGAACCACTCTAGAGGTAAAGGGGGTGCCCCTATTCTCATTAATCCTAAGTGGGCAAACAACATTATTGATCATGGTCGCTCACCTTGCTCAAGCATTATTTGGGTTGTTTGCACTCAGCAATCACAGGGTTTTGGGATCTGTAATGTCTATGCCCCTAGTGATTACAAAGAAAGAATTGAGCTTTGGAACTAGCTTGCATCTAATCTAAAGGATATCCCATGGATTGTGAGTGGTGATTTTAACATGATTGAGGAAAGAAAAGATAAGCAGGGTGGTGAACCCCTCTTGTGGAAAGGTAACGATCTCTTATTTTGGTAAAAATTGAAGTGTATCCATAAGCTTGAGGACACCCTCGACAAATCCAAATATTTTAGTAAAGGGATTTGGTTCACTTGGTGTGAAAATCAGGTCAAGAGTAAAAGAGTTTACTTTAGATTGGATAGATTCTACTTGCATAAGGGCTCTTTTAACCTCCAACAGGGCTCTGGGAGCAATTTAGTTATTGTCCTTCCTTTTACTATTTATGACCGTCACTCCATTCAAATCATTGCTTCACTTTAATTTGATGGTGACAGTATGAAAGATGAGTGGAAAGGCCTATATAAGCTCAATGTTTCTCGCTTGCAAGATAAAGAGTGCAAAGAGGGTATCCAAACTTCTTGGAACATTGCTAAAATATTGAGTGATTCTTCTTCCAACATTGATGCCTAGAACAATTTTATGAATTTGAACAAGCAATTTATGAGAACTTATGGGAAAATCAAGGCTAAAAGAAGGAGAATTTTTTTAGAGACTCCCAAGAAAATTTGATTTTGGTTGAAAATGCTCTCCAAGATGACCCTTCCAATGATGATATTCTTTGGTACGTTGGTGGCCCTCAAACACAATATCAGAATGACACATCAATATATTCCTAGAGGGGCTCAAATCATATTTATACTTAACTGGCTAAAGTTGGGGGATAAGGGCACTAAATACTTTTTTAGTATGATCAAAGCTAAACATAGTAGGCAGAAAATTCAACATTTTAACATCAGTGGCATGTTTACTGATGTTATTAGTGAAATAAAAAATTCTTTCTTTTCACTCTACTACCATTTGTTTTCCTCGGATGGATCTAATTAGCAAATTGAGATGAGTAGAAAGATCTGCTCCAATAGCATTCAAAAGAAAGTCTCTTCAGAACAAGTTACCTTCCTTGACAGTGACCTCTTTTTTGATGAAATTTTGAGTGTCATTGACTCACTTAAGAATGATAAGGCTCTTGGCATTGACGGCTTCACAACTGAATTTTATAAGAAAAATAAATAATGGATTGCCAAGGATTGCCTTAATATCTATAAAGAGGTTGTTAAGGTTGGTTCTCTTGGCCCTAACATCAACATAGTACTGGTTAAGTTTATCCCTAAAGAGGGGGATCAATCTCAGGTCAAAAGCTAAAGATCAAGTACCCTTCAAAATGTTCCTTACAAAATCCTTGCAAAGGTGCTTGCTAGGAGAATCTCTTCTCTACTCCCCCATGTTATCTCTAACACCCAGACATGATTTGTGGAAGGGAGATACATTCTTGACAACCTTTTGTCCAATTAAGAAGGCATGTAATGGACTCATGACTCTAATCAAAATGTGGGAATGATCCTCTTTGACTTTGAAAAGGCGTATGACAGGATTGAATGGCTATTTATTGAGACCATGCTCCATGCTTTAGGTTTTCAAGATAAATTTTGCAAAATGGTCAATGTTTTATTCAAAGATGCTTTTGTAATGGTTGAAATTAATGGCACCCTTACTAAATCTATCAAATTAGAACATTTTATTAGGCAAGGGTGCCCTCTAGCCCCTTCCCTATTTGTGATTACAACTAATGCCCTCCATTACTTGTTAAGGGATGCCTCCTTAGGTCCCCATGTGAGAGGATTTTCTTTACATAACAAATTTGAGCTCTTGGATGTGTTATTTTATGATGATATTACTCTCCTCCTAGTCTTGGAAAAAGAAAAAAATTAGCAGATCATCCCTAGAATTAATGTGTATTACTTTGCCTCAGGTTCTCAAGTTGCTTACCACAAGTCCTTTATAATTGGATGGCATAAGAACCCACCTATTTGGTTGGTTGAGTTTGGATGGGCTTATAAAGGCCCCAAGCACTTGGTCAGATATCTGGGTATCCCCTTTTTTTTATCTCCTTCATTAAAAAATATGTGGGATTCGTTGTATGTGAATATCAATAATAAAATTAGGGAATGGAATGGACACTTTCTTTCCTTTCCCGGTAGAATACAAGTTTGTCAAAAAATCCTCTCATCCTACAATATATACTACTCATCATGTTAGCTTTTCAACAAGACACACTTTAACAAGCTTCATAATGTTATTAGGGATTTCTTGTGGTCTGATGGCAATGGGAATGTGAAACGTCATGCTATTGCATGAAACATTTGTTGTGAGCCTAAGTTAATTGATGGGCCGGGCCTAAAGGATTTGAGATTTCAAAGTATTACCTTAGCAGTTAACTGGCCACATGGTTTTAAAAAATTGGTAGAATTCCATCAACACATCAATAAAATAACATCAAGTTTACAAAGGAACTTGAACAAGATGACAATATTCCCTTCCTTAATGTTTGCCTTTTGAGGAAAAATTGATGGGTCCTTTTCTCGATAGGTCTTCAGAAAATCCATGCACATGATCTCTACCTTCATGCCAATTCCCATCATCACCCCTCCCAAAAAGTAAAGGTGTTAAAAACCCTAGCGTCTAGAGCCTTTAGAAACTATGATAAAGACAATTTGGAAGAAGAGATCCATCTCTTAACTTAAGTTTTAAAAAACAAACCGCCAAAGCTTTCAAATTAGTAATAACTACCAAGGCGTGTTTGTGTGTTAGAGAAATAGACAACACAAATCTAGTAGTTTATCTTTCGTACATTAAGGGCATTTTTAACAATATCTTGAAGATTTTAAGAAGGAAGAACATCCGATCCATTTTCATCCATCACATAAAACTCAAGTAATTGATGGAATGCAATATGCATTCATGAAACCACAGGATCACTCCTGCACACCATTACAACAAAAAATCTCAGATCCACACAGACAAATATTATGCACAAGCCAGTCTCTTTATTATTGCCTCAAGAATAATACAATCCATGGATTACTCTCTCTTTGGCACTGGTCAAGGAGAAGCCCAAGGAGTGCGTAATAAATAAGCAATGAAGGTTTGTTACGTGCAACAAATAATTTATTGCACAAACTAACAATAGGTGAAATGAAATATTTGCATGAACTAGTTTTAGTTATACAAATATTTCTCGTAACTAACCAACCGATAAACTCCCTCCACGAGTGGGTGGAAACAAGTCTAAAATAAAACCGGTTTGGAAATAACACAAATCGATAGCTAGTGTGAACAAAACCACTCCAATAGTAATGGTTAAATCTTCCAAGGACCACTTAGAACCTACCCTCGGGTGTGGTGTTTACAAAGTTTTTTTTTTTTTTGGGTTTGTCATACATTGGCAAGACTAGGCATTCCATCAACACAAGGATCATGGAACATGCAACTGATATTCAAAATGAGAGAGCAATTAAGTTGGCTCTTGTAAAACATCTGATTAATGCTAAGCATTATGTTCACAAGCATAACAAACTGTCATACATTGACAAGACTAAGCATTCAATCAACACAAGGATCATGGAACATGCAACTGATATTAAAAATGAGAGAGTAATTAAGTTGGCTCTTGCAATACATTTGATTAATACTAAGCATCATGTTCACAAGCGTAAAGGACACCAAAGTTTTAGCTGTAGAAGACCACTTCATGAAACCTTGACTATGAGAAGCTATTGAAATTTGCAAACACGAGAACAATCTAAATAAGGATGTGGGTTTAGGGTCAGTGTTGGAAACCGTTAGTTCACCTTTATAAGAAACCCAATAGGTTGAACACTCGAATTTTATTTTCTTCTGTTCACTTGTTATGTTCTCATTTGAGTGGATTTTAATTAGGTCCTTTCGTTTTTCTTACTCCTATAGTTTAGAAATCAAGTTTGTTAGTTTCAACTGAGGTTACTCTATTGCTTCCCTTTCTCCTCTGACCTCTGGGCTAACTTGTTCCTATTCCTTGAACATTAACTATGTTTTGCTAAATATTGTAGACCACTGACATTTGATTAATTTTAGTTAATTCTTTGTAGTTTTACTTTTCTTCTTTTCAAACTTTTTGGTTTAAGTTCCATTTTATCTACTTTAATATGCTTTGGTTTTCAACAAGTACTTGATTTTATAAACATCATTATTATTTCATAATTCTAGCTCGAATTATTCTTGATTTTATAGATGTCATTATTATTTCATATTTCTAACTTAATTTTTTTTTATAGGTTGGGTCAATATTCATTTTTGTAATTAGCTCACAAGATAGTATTCATATTTATTTACTTATTTTTATAATTATTTTATATCGTTACTTAAAATGTTAATTTTTTCTCAAAATATATAAATCTTGTTTAATTTAACAATCATTTGTGGTAATTGTTTATTATTTTTTTCTTTGAAAATTGAAAATTTAAATTTTTTAATTTAATTTAATTTCAATTTCAAAATTTTAATTTTTAATTTAATTTAATTTTCTTATTACTAGCTTTAATATTTTTTTATTATTTATATTGGTTAAAAATTATAAAATATATTGATATTTTTATTTAATGAGGTTTAATTGTAGAAAGTTTTTATTGTATTTTTAAAATTAAATTATGTAATTTTCATCTTTTTTATTTTAATAATTTATTAAAATCCTTGAATTTGTATTTGTCAATCATTCTATTTTCAATTTAATGATAATTTATTGATTGTGACTTTAAATGTCTATCTAAAATTCGTCATATATTTATATTTAAAATTAATTAATTGGACACGACTCTGAAAATACTATTACTCTTATTAAATAGATAAATAGACTATTCTTAATTTACTATAGACGCAATAGATATTATTTTTCTTGAATTTTCAGATATTACTTTTCCATTTGAGTAAGGAGAATTCTTCTTATCTTAAATTGAATGGAAGCAAAAAAATAAAAAATAAAATAAAAAAAATCTATAACTTGAACAAGATTTTTGAGATCAAAACCAGACAAACACAGTTGTCAAAACACTGTTGTCAAATTGATCTGAGGATGTTATAAATATATGGTCCACAATCTTTTCATTCCATCATCAATTTTCTTGTAAACACTTGTGAGCATTTCCACTCTCACCTTCCAACATCCAGCCAGCCTTCAAGATTCGAAATTAATTAATTACGTCTCCTTTAAAGTATTTTTCATGTGACAAACAGTACAATGTAAAAAAAGTACAATCTATGTACGGAAAATTCAATTGGTGTTCGACTTCGAAGAAAACAACAAATAGTTCTGACAATAATGAGCATCTCCATGATATTTTTCATCGAAAACTTAAATACAGAAACATTTGATACATTTTTATCTGTTTGAATGGGGGAGAGTCCTCACATGTTTCTGTTGTTGTTATGATCACCATCGACAGCAAGTGCACGGAAAAGCATCTGCGCGTCCAGGCAAATGAATTGTTTTCGTTTAGTTTATATTTATTGTTGGTTTCTAAATGTTAAGGTTTTTTTACACTTATCAGTATTTACTGGGATGGCATACTTAAAATGTTTTGTGTTCTATACATTGCTATCAAGGTATAGACTTCTACAAAAGCTTTACAGTGTATAAAGTTTTGTGATGTCGTTTCAATGGGAAAGGTTTTAAGTGAACAAAGGCAATGAAATCAGCAAAATTTTACTATAAATTTTTGTGATGTCTTTGGGGTTTTGTTTAAACAAAGGCAATGCAATTAGCAAAAGTAAAATTTCAAACAATATTTCTGGATAAGACTGTGCTGTTGTTTTTAAAGCTAAAATCGACCCCAGTTTTGTACCTTAAGGGCCACAGTTACTCTTGTTTTTGTGTTAGTGAAATCCCCGGGACTCTGGGATCGCATGCAGGCTGGATGCGACGGAGCATCTTGTGGGCTGAACCACAGTTGGAGGATAAGGAGCCCCCTTAGCGGGCAAGGTTACAACTAGGAGGATGTTAGGAAGCCTGCACAGGCATTGAGCCTTGAGTGTCACCTGTTAAAAATCAAAATCAAAATCAAAATCAAACTGATGGTAGAAAGCATTCAAAGCTCTTTGATGGCCGGGGTTTGAACCTGGTCTTCTAACTGGCAACGTCTCTACAGTCAACCCAGCCCAACGGACAACTATGTAGTAATGTCCAAGTCACTCGGGTTCATTTTTGAAAATCTCTGACTTCCTGTCATTGGTTACTCAATGCCTCTGAGCAGTTATTAATACTGAAAACATCTAACCAGAATGGTGGGAAGATGGTTAGGAACATAAAACAAAACAAATGGATAAGGGAAGCTGTCGATCTTGATTTTGTAAAAAATGGTAGGAACAGAGAGATTTTTACAGACAATTGCTTATATGCTTTGTTTTTACAATGCATTCATACATTTGCTTTATTGGACCGTGTAAAGAAATGGCTGAGATAGAACAGCCTGATGCCTAAGGCTAATTGATTTTGATCTGGCGATTGTTGGGGCTCAAACGCTAACCCATGCTTATGAGGGCATCTGAATTTGAAGCAAAGCTATAGATAAATTCTCTAGCGAATGTTATGCACCAGCCACCAGAGGCAAGGTGATTCTAGTGACTCAGGTACTACACCTAATTGCTGGAGTATTTGCCTTAGACCTGCAAATGGTGAAGCTCAATCATCTTCTCTCTGCATTTCCATCAAGAGGGTTTCCCTGTCTGATTGGTGTCGATTTAAATACATTCAAGTTTCAACTATTATAGGTTCCTCAAAGTACCTAACGAGGTACTTTAAGAAAGGGTGAATATTATCATTATGGGATCTTAATCTTAAAATAGAATACCATCAGTTTGGAGACGGAAGCCCAATATAAGTTCTTTACAATTTTACCTTAATTTTACTAGGCTGGACAAAATGGTCTTCTTTTAGACACTTAACCATATGGTCCAGTATAACTGTGATATTTTTTCTGAGTACGTACAGTTTTTCATTTTGGATTTTAAGAGTTGGAGAACCTTACAATATTTAACATCCTTTTAGGTTATTTGGATGTTCTTGGGTCAATTGGTGATGCCTTTTAGTAGGATGGAGCTTTGGAGTATTGTTGGAAAAACTCATGCAGCTTAATATGATGAGGTTGTTCTCCTAAGTTGCTAGATTGCTGCATCAAAGAGAAGCTTCTTATGTTCCATTGTCAGTGAAGTTTTTTGCAATATGTGCTTACACCACAGGGGACATGCATTCTCCCTTTAAACCGAGTCTTTATGCTTTGCTCAACATCTCAGCTCGAGAATCATGCATGATTTTTAATGTTTTATGTAGCTGTGATGAACAATTGTCTTACCCACTACATGACATATTTTGGTTATGTGGTTATCTCCTTTAGTGTTCAGCCTCGAAAAATGATCATATTTTTTTGTGGGTATCAATGGTTTCACTGTTTCACTTATAGAATAGAAAGGTTGAGAGAAGATCCTTTATTACATGTCCAGTTATGTATATAGTGTAAATACCATTATAGAATTACCAGTAAGACAACTAACCCCCCCAAAAAAAAGAAAAGTAAGAAAAAAAAAAATCACTAAAAATCACTCTACTGAGCTAGTCTAAACATCTGCGGTGGATACCAAGCAATTGTAAGTTGCTCGTACAGATCCGAGACAACACACTTGATCCAAATTTGAAGACTTAACATGAGGTATAACTAATATCGCTTACTAATAATGTCTTGTCCATGTTTGTGAATTCATTTAGAATGAAACTTTTGTTCTGCATGTATTCAATCCTAGAGTCCAGGGTATTCTCAATGTATCTGAGCACCCTCTTAGTTGGCTTCTATTGGGTCACTCTAGGTGAATTCATGAATCGGGAAAGTAGATTCACCTCAAAGCTTAGATCTGGAATGTTGAAGGTGAGATATATCAGACTCCCAATGAGTTGATGTATACTTTCTCATTAACCTTCTTAGACTTATTATTCACAAATAGATTAGATCTTCTTTCCATCTGTGTTTGCAGATTCTCTCCCATCACTTGGCCCCTACATAAGCCCATTTGTGGTAGTGCCAAGAAGTGATTCAATGGATTGATGTGCAAAAGAAGGCACTTTATCTTATCAAATAAAGGCTACACTTTGTGCTAGTTCTTGTGCTATTTTATCTTCATGAGTCCTTTTCTATTGAGACAAATACCTCTAAATATGCATTTGGAACATCCTTGACTCAGAATTGGCATCCAATAGCTTATCATAACGAGAGCTTTAATGATGTGTTTTGATACTTGGCACAGGGCTAGAGGTCGTACGCTACAGTTCATGCTGTATCCCAATGGAAACACTATGAAATGTTTTGTTGAAGAATCCTAATTATGCAGGACAATAGTTAGATATTTATAACGTGAAGGGGAATGCAACTTTACAATATAAAATAGAAGGATCTGGTTGAGAAGAGGTAATCCAAGCAAAGCAATAAACTTATCAAGATATGGTTCATAGGTAGTCTTTTCCCAGTTTACAAGAAGAAGATGAAGCTAGTGCCACCTACTATATATGCAGAAACGTTGAATAGGGCACATAGTGAAGACCACATTGATCATAAACAAAAATCCATCTATGTTGATCAGGAAGAACAATTGTTTGTATGAGTGGTCTGTTAAGATATGGCCAAGTTAATGAAAGAGATGTCCATGACAAAGAACAAAGATAAGGAGCTTGTGTTCGACATCTTCAACTGAATAAATTTCAGACTGCTGGTCTGCATATAATTTCCTTTGAACCAAAACCTTGTGTTTCATGATGCCAATTTGGTTATGGGGGTTTGAAAATTATTTCTTCTTTTGTCTGCAAATAATTATTCACTTGTTATATTCCTCTTTGTCTTGCAAATTATTCACAATGACATCTCCACGAACCGTTTTTGTTTTCCACGAGTTATTCTTGTTTTCTTTGGATTTTCTTCTTTTTCTCTCAGACGGGTTAGTTATTTTCCTCTCCATCTAAGTCTAGGTCATGTTCATTCAATGCCTGGTCAGCCTGTTTTTAATCTTCAACATCCCTATGTGGAAAATTTTCTGAATATCGGTCCGAATGGGGTTCAAGAAAAACCTGACTGTTCGCTGCCCAATAAAACTGATGACTGCTGCCAAAAACCAGGCGTGGCACAGTCCGTACGGCGCCGTACGGACGCCGTCCGTGATACTTGAGTGGGATGGGTTGTATTTTGTCTTGGATGACACTGCCACTTCGAATGAGGTCCTTTCTTGTTTGAACAATCATGTCCATGTCTTGGATGGACCAAAATTGCTTCCAAAGGCCTTGGGTAACCCTGCTAGGCTTGGTGACATTTGTTGGGCCCTCGATGGAGCCCCTTGAATCTTGGACAACCCTTTGTTGATCTCAATCCTGTGCTCCGAGAGATGTCACTGAGGGTGGAGGTAAAGGCCTTGGGTGACCCTACTAGGCTTGGTGACTTGGTGTCCGAGCCCCTGATGGTGTAAGGCCCGTATCAAAGTGGATGAAGTTTGTAGTAAGGCCCTGTTAGTATTTTTTTTGCAGGTGTAGCTAGACTTGATCACCAACCTGGAAGGTGTGTGGTGTACGATGCTTGTCACGACGTTGCTTGTATTTCTCATTTGCCTTTTGCAGAATGGTTTGCACGTATTGTTGAAGATGCTGAATGTGCTCAACGAATTCAACAACTTTGTCAACTTCTCTTTGAGCTGAAGGAGTTGTTATTGTTGATGGCGGAATAGGATAAGCTATGTCAATGGGTGCCAAAGGCTGGAAATCCAAACAAACGTGAAACATGTTGTGTGCGGTAGAGCTGTGTAGAGCTTTGTTGTAGCTATGTTGAATGAAAAGAAGGCATTCATCCCAAGTGTGTTGCGTCTTAGAATTGTACATTCTCAGAAGGTGCACTGTCATCCTATTTATCACTTCTGTTTGTCCATCAGTATGAGGATGAAGGTCGGTGGACTTGTTTAGCTTTGTGCCTAGCACAAACCAAAGTACTTTCTAGAAATGAATCAAAAACCTTGTGTCCCTATTAGACAAGTTAGTCTCTAGGACTCCAAAGTGGATCCAAGCATATTGAAAGTACAATTGAGCTATTTGTAGAGTTGATATTGCTTTCTTACAGGGTATAATAATTGCCATCTTTGAGAATCTATCAACTAATACATAAACGCAAACATTAGCGTGCTTGGTAGTAGGGTAGCCTGAGAGAAAGTCCATGGAAATGGATTCCCAAGGTCTCGTTGGAATCGACAAAGATATGTACAGACCTTGCCTCTTGTTGACTAGCTTGGGAACTGCACATGTGGTACAAGACTTGGTGTATTTGGAGACATCAACCCTGAGATGTGGCCAATAGAAGTACTTCTGCAACACCGCAAGAGTCTTTTCAATCCCAAAATGTCCTGCAACCTTGTTGAAATGAGCCTCACATATTAGTTTTTGTTTTTCTGCCTCACGTGAAGCACATAAGTGCCCAAGATGATGTAGAAGTCCATCCTACAAGTAGAAATATGGTACTAAATTACCGTAGAGCAAATTATGATAGATATCTGCAAAACCCATGTTAGATACAATTTTGACCATGCATTGACTTCATGTCCACTTGCGTCAAGTACAGAAATGAGAGTTTGAACCGGGGGTTGGCTCAAGCAATTTGCGAATGGATTGGCACTTCCCTTCTTATGCTTGATGTTCAAATGGAAATGCTGAAGATAAGACCATTTTTGATGCCACTCTTACTGCAACTTATTCTAAGTTTGTAAGAACTAAAGTGGCTTGTGATCTGTGTGGATCACAGTCTCCTTACCCAAGATATAATGCTTCCAATGCTTACATGCTTGAACAATAGCATAAAGCTCACGATCATATGTTGGGTAGTTCCTTACCAGTGTGGTGAATGTTTCACTCTAGTAAGCAAACGAGTGACCATGCTGAGTGAGAACTGTTCCAAGGGCAAAGTCAAAGGCCTCTGTCTCAAGCTCCAATGGTTGTTCAAGGTCTGGTAAAGCAACTATTGGTGCAGAACAGAGTTTGTGTATCAATTCTTGAATGCTTTTTGTTGTGCGACATACCAGTTGAACTTTGCTTTAATGCCACCTTGGGTAATTGGTTTAGAGGCCAAGTCATGTGAGAGAAACCAAGTACAAATCCCCTGTAGAGATTTGCCAATCCCAAAAAGTTACGAAACTTTGTGAGATTCTTTGGTTGTGGCCATTCTTGGATGACTCAAATCTTGGTTGGGTCCAAATGCACTCCTTGTGCGTCTACAATGTATCTTGGATACTATATCTGTGGCATGGCAAATGAACATTTTTCCATGTTTGTGTACAACTTGTGTTCCCACAAAGTGTCAAGCACTTGCTCTATATGGTGTAGATGTTCATCTCATGTTTTGCTGAAGATTAGGATGTCGTCAAGGTAGACTACAACAAATGAAGTATTAAATGGCCTTAGAATATCATTCATCATCCACATGAATTTGGCTGGGGCGTTAGTCAAGCTGAAGGGCATGACTAACCATTTGAACAAACCTTCCTTGGCCTTGAAGATTGTCTTCCATACGCTTGTAGGATCAAAAAGAATTTGATGATATCTAGACTTAAGATCGATTTTAGTGAAGTATTTTTCACTAGAGAGCTGGTCTAGAAGATCCTCAATCCTTGGAAGAGGATAGCGGTTTTTCACTGTGATTTTGTTGAGTGCTCAGTAATCAATGCACAATCTCCATGTGCCATCTTTCTTTGGTGCTAGCACAATTGTGTTGTCGCAAGCCAATGAGCTGGGCTTGATATGTCCTTTGTCCACTAGTTCATGGATTTGCTGCTTGATTTCTTCATTCTCCAAAAAGGATATGTCGTATAAAGAAGCATTAGGAAGAGGTAGTCTAGGGATCATATCAATATTATGCTTCACCTCACAGCATGTAGGCACTTATTTTGGTAGCTGAAATATGTCCTAGTATTCTTCCAACTTGAGCTACAACTTGGTTGCTTCTAGCGTTGATGTTAGAGGAACTGCAATAGAGGTTGGTGCCGCAAGGACTTTCTTGCGTTCAAATCTTACCATCAAAAGCACAAAATTTTTACTAGATGTGACTAGCTTCTTACATTGCTTCTAGTATGCGGTATTTCATATCACCAACATTTATGACAATATTTATAGAACTTGTTTCATAGATTGCATATCGATGATAAAGATATGGTTGACCCAGTAGAATATCACATACCTCTAATAGAGCGACTTTGCAAAGGACTGTATCTTGAAAGGGTTTTGATGTTGTACACCACTTGGTACTATTGAGTGACACGTTTCTCGGATCCTGCATTGAACCAGCTGATGGAGTATGACTGTGGGTGAGGCGTTAGTGGCAAGGTCAATCTGCGAACTGCTTCAGGAAAAATTAGGGTCTTTTGACTCTCGTTGTCAACAATGAAATGGAACAATCTTTCTGCTTCCTTTGTTTCCACAAAGGTAGTAGAAATGTTGTGTTATCACCATGGGACTAGGTTCAAAATCCATGATCTGCTTACCTTTCCCCAATTTTGCGGTGACAATACCCATTGCCTCAAGTTGTGCAAGTAAAGTTTTTCTAGTGTGTCATTCTTCATTGGAATGACTACTGGAGTTGTCAATTGAACACCACTTGCCAGGCTTGCACTGCTTAGTTTGGTCATTTGACGACTGTTGCTTCTTCTATGGAGGGTGTTTGCAGTTATTCCCTGATTTGGAATTTTGCTTAAAGGACTTAGACTGTTGCTGAGTTTGAGATTGCAAATCTTCTTAGTCTTGGCCTTGGCCTTTGATTTAAACTTGAAAGCATATCTCTAGGCTTCCTTGATTGAGGATATAGTTAAGAAATTCAGATTTGACTGCATATGAGGTCTCAAGCCTAACATATACTTCAAAATAAGATTTTACTTCGAATCTTGAATCCCAAGTTTGGACATTAGAGTATGAAAAGTATCTATGTATTGTTGCACAAACTGCTATTTGCCTTGGTGCAACTGAGAGAACTTGATGCATTGGTCATCATAGTTTCCAATAGGATAATAGGTTACTTTGAGTGCTTTTACAAAACCATTCCATGTGTCTACAGATGTGTCTAAACTAAGATCTTCATGTGAAGTGCAATAATTTTCCCACCATTTCTTAACTGATAAAGAAACTTTCAGAGGAGCGAATGTAATCTTTTCTTGGTTAGTGTTAAATTATTTATATACACAGGTAGGCTCTGATATGAATTTTGTAGCAAAGACACAAGCACACAACACCAAATATGAGTGAGAAAACCTTACACGGAAGTATAAAACTCACAATGATTATTCATTAATTGAGAAACAAATCACCCAATACATTCAATCTTCCTCTCACACTTCTTCTCAGACAATTTCCTTCATAGAACTAATTGTTTGAATATTACAAGTATTTGAATGCTTGTAAGCTTGAATGTATGTTGGAATGCATCAGGTTGATATGATTTTACCATGTAAAATCATTTATAAGTGGAGTGAACCGTTGTAACCAATGGGTTCAACCTCCCACCAAATATATTTTATTATTTATTAATGTAAGTATTAACCTACGTAGTTTAAATAATAATAAATATTAGTATTATTATTTATCTATGTAATTTGTATTATTAATGCATTAATGGCATATTATATACCACTAACATTAATTGTTCCACTAGTTAGAGAATTGATTAACCATGTAGTATGAATAGATGAGGTTAAGCCAATTATCTTGTGCATTTGCATCTATTTTTCCTTAAAACATAGGGATGTCTAGATTGACTTGTACCTTGTACGACCTTTGTCCAAATAGCCGATGAGAGTGAGAGGTTGTTGGAGTCGTCTGTTGCTTGAGAATTAGCGAAAAGTGATTGATGATACTTGCTCATTCACGTGCATGATATTCTTCCAAATCTTCCCTTTGCCTCAACAATGAATCCTCTATCATTTTATGGAACATCTCTGGAGTCGGCATCGTTGAAGATTTGTCTCCCATTTGATGATGTGAATGAAGGTATGATGAAGGGTCACAAGTCTCGAACCCTAACGTCTTGTAATCAGACCTCGTATGAGTGGGCATACAAACAATGATGAAACTCAGAAACATCATGATACCATTTGGGAATGCTATGAAGTGTGTATGCTTTGATACCACTAATCCGGGCCCTAGGAGGAGTCTCGGTGAACAACCTACTTAAACTAGTTAAGCAAGTTATATGCAAAAGCGATTTACTGAATGACAGAGAATATGAACATGCAATGTGGTAAAGAACAAGGAAAGCAAGAACGCTACGACAACCGATATAGAACTGTAATAGCAAAGTTGTATTATGCTAAGTCCTGCACAATTTGAGAGATCAGATGTTTGTTGTCAAATAACTTCTTAAGTCTATTCTTCTATGATTCTATTGAATATGATGTTAGCCTACAAAGAATGGAAGTGTACATTATTATACAATGCAAGAAGATGAAGCATTAGTTGAACTATTACAACAATTGGTATCAATTGCGTCATAACTAAAAAGTGCAATGACATCATTGACTGCGATTACTAACTTGCTGCTGGCTACAATACTAACATTGTAGGAGCTATGCGGTAATGCAAAAGTGGAATTGAAGGAAAAAATTGACATGTAGGTGGGGAACCTCTTAACACAACTGTTGACATTAGCGTAAGGTTGGATGTGTAACTACGATAACGTGTGGTTTGATCTAGTGACCTAGATCCTCTGGGATCAGGGATTACCTAACATATCCAAGGAACGATTGAATCGCTTATGTTAATTGTGGAACTTCCATCCATTTTACTACATTGACTTTGTTTGGATTGGTCTTCAATCCACTCCGACATACAATATATCCTAATAATTTTCCGAATGGGACCATGAAAGAACATTTCTTTCGATTTATTTCTAGTTTGGCATGCTGCCATAACTTCATACATTCCTCCAAGGCTCAAAGGTGCGTCTTATTTACTTCGTAAGTTGACTAGTCGTTGAGGAACACCTTAAAATTCCCTGTTTCCATCTTGCATATGTGGAGAATGATCCTTTGGAATGTCGTTGGAGCAATATACAACCCAAATGGGATCCAATTGTATGTGTAGATACCATTCTTGACTACGAAAGTCATCTTCAAATTTTCTTCATCTATAATACTTATCTAATTGTACCCACTAAACTCATCAAGGAATGAGTAGATGTAATCATCTGCTACAGGATTCAAGTTTTGGGTGTCTACACAAATTTGAATCTTTCTAGTCTCCTCCTTCAGGTTGATTGTTATGGGTGATACCTACTCACTAGTATTTACTTTGAAGATGATTCTGACGTTCAATATGTTGTCTATTTCCACTTGGATCTTTGCTGCATATTTAAGATTCATTCGATAGGGTCTTCTCTTGACAAGATGAGCTCGTCACCTGGTTTTAGGGGTGTCTTGTGTTCACATGGTTCTGGTGGAACAACTTTTATGATCTTATATGTTCATGCAAACACAACCTTACAGTTAGAATGTTTTGAAAAGTGATTGCCTTTAACACTAGATCCGAGTCATCGCCCATGTGAATGACTAGTGAGGCTTCTCCATCCCAAGGTTCACCTCGATCATTTTGGGACCAACATATTGTATCTTCTCCTTTGTTAGAAGTGAATGTATTGTGGTGTTGTTCATCTTCAACTCTTCCACACTAAACTTTGTGAAGTATGGTAGGAAATCTTGACTTCTATCCGACAGTTTCACCATAGCTTGCTCCCATCCTTTTCCTTACTGGATTTCTTCCCATTGTTGTTCTCTTCCATAGACTTCTTCCTTGTGGAGGGTTCCCCCTTGATGAGGGTCTATCCCAATACAACACGATGGGGAGTGTCTCATTTTATAATGCAACAATCCACTGTTTGAGTACGTCTTTGTCCTTAGAGCATTGCTTTAATTACAGGATTCCATTATCTGTCGAGTTTATGACTTCCTCATCGAATGGTTCCTCTTCGTCTGAGTAGGATAATGCGGCCTCTTGACTTATGGCTTTAGTCTTGATAAAAATATTTACATTTCTATTCTATCGACTCCACTCTCTTCTTCATTCTTTGTCCTAACATAGCTTTATCCATCTACAACTATCCTAACAAGGCATCTTTAATTGGCTTTAACAAAGATATCACCACAAAGTCAATCATGAACTAACATCCTCCTACTTATACTTCTCTAGGTTCAATGATGACATGATTTTCCATCGCTAATCTAAATGTGGGTGGCCACAACATCAGTTTATTCAGTCTTCTCAAGGTGCTCTCTAGGAGCATATTCAACCCCCAAGCTAGAATCTATGACCACCTCCGTAAGTGTTTGTAATTTTATTTATCATCAATGTCGTGGGATTCAAGGCCCTGTCTTCCTTCATCATTACCTCTATCTCCATTATTTTCGATGGTGCTCTTAGCACAGTGTGCAAGAATGTGACAATGCGTAGTAACTCTTTAATCCTAACAAGAATAGTTGTCTTCGTTATTTTTTTGGCAATGGTTATTATGGACAAATGATTTGTTCTTTTGCTTGAACTTGGTGCTTTTTCTCTTGTATGGGAATCTTCAGCCATCACTTGTTGGACACAGTCCCTTGAATTTTTCAATATTTATGTTTTTATTGCTAGGTCTGGGTGCTAATGTTTCTTAACATGTGCCCTTGTTATTACCTCATCACACTTTGGTTCACCATGTTCACATTGGTCTTGGCTTTATGCTTAGGGCAATTTACTTCATCATGGTCTTTGGGTCCACACCATCTACACAGTTGTGGCGAACTCCTTGCGACTTGTTTAGATAATATTGAACTCATCGTCGCGGTTTATTACATGTGTGCCCTTTGGATTATAGGATGATCATTCACATCTTTCTTTATGCATCCTCCTCCTTGGTTTTGGTTTCTTTGACCACCTCCTTGCCTTGAAGTTTGGTATCCACCACTCGTAGCTTCCTTAGGGTTTGATATTTATGTGATTGACACTTGTTCTTTCTTGTTTTTGAAATTGTAGGGGCAATCCTTCACTACATGTCTAGTCATCCTAACACATCTCACAAACTTGGCTACCTCGAGATTTCACACTTGTATGGCTCTCAGAACAACTAATTGTGCGCCATACTTATTTCTTTTCCTTTTTCACTTCACTCTTCAAATCCTTGAACATCCTCATCATGTCCTTTCTCAGGGTGGTTATGGTATGGGATTCAAAGGTATCCTTCTCCTCTAAGTTGCTTGTTGCTTTGGTCCTCATGTTTGCTTCAACTTTACTCTTCGAGTTCATGGCTTGGTCTTATGCATCACTATACGTTGTAGGTGTGTACAATTTTAATTTAGTTTAGAATTGTTGTCTTAACCATTCAACAAGCCACCTTTTGTTGAGATCTCGAGTAGGAGAGTTCTCCAACTTGGAGATCAATAGCTTCAACTTCCTATTATACGTGCGTATCATTTCCCCCTTGTTTTGTCTTGTAGTTTTCTGCTATGGTCTCATTGTTATCCCAAAATAACTTGAAATCATTTTAGAAGGATTTTCACAACTTCTCTCAAGTAATCAATTTGATGTCTTGTTCCATCTACTGATTATACACCATCCCTCTCAAAGGTCTATAAAAATGACCTATGCCAATATCCTTCATCATCTTCTCCACTTTCCATCCAAATTGAATTGCACTGTTACAATGCCTATGGGATCTTGGTTGCCCTTAATTGTGAACTTGGGGTAACTTCTTCATGGTGGACTCAACATTCTGTGTTCTATTATTAATTTTTGTATCCTCGAGTCCCATTGACCTACTTTTGGTCTTTTGTGGACATTATTATAATTTGTTTGCTTGTTTTTTTCTTTCTTGGATCTTGTGGTGGTGGTTGTCTCAGTGGAATCCCCCTTCTTTCATTCAATGACCCTGCCTAGCCTCTTTTTGTCATTCGACCTACCAACCTTGTCTCTTCTAGCGACACCAAATTGTTTGTACTTGTGCTGGTTCCCAATCCGCACTGCCAATTCCAAATTCCAATTTGTCTTCCCCTAGGAAAAAGGTGCAGCCTTTGACCTGATGTTGCTGCTTGGTGCCCTTTTTTCCTTTGTCTAGGTCCAATTTCACTCTCACCACCCGCTTCTCTCTCACCTTCACTGTGGATTTGCTTCCCTTTTGACAGTTCTCCCACTGTAGGCATGGTCCTCCACCAATGTTTCAAAGTTCTCATTGACAGACCTACCATCATCCTCGTTGCCACATTAGAATGCAAACCCTTGACAATCTTGCTTATTCTTCCATCTTACTCTCGATTTGTTACTCCATCCATTCTTTTCCTCTCTGCTCTCTTCTTGCTATCCTAGTAGATATCCAAAGAATTATTGGTCTAGGAGTCCACTTCACAATAGGTAGCAACCATTTTAATATGTACACAACTTGTAATTGTTAAATCTTCTTAATGACATCGCTTGATCTCCCTCTCCTTTTCTTCCTCTTATTTCATTGTTCCCATAGCACTCGAGAGCCTACACCTACTCGACCTCTCTTTGTTGCTCCTTGCGATTCCTCTTCAGTTCTAGGTAGTGATAAGCAATGAGTGTTTGGAGGCCAATGAACATATGCTTGACATACTTGTTCTACATGAGATAATTGACTGCATCCATGATTGGAATTTGTGCATTTGTAGACACCCTTCCAGTTATGCCGGTTGCATCTGCATGCTAGATTGTACCAAGGTCCTTGGCTAAGTCTTCCTCCTTATCGACTTCACTCAAATCAAAATTCTTCCCAATAGTTTTCAAAATTTTCTTTTTTTCCATTTTTTCCAAAGTCACGTCACGTAGGCTATGTAGACTATAACTCAAGAAATAGATGCCATAGATGTAGGATGGGAACTTCACATGAGCACACATTGTCCCATTATAACATTACACATTGAACGCATTGTAGTACAAAGAGCACATTAGTTAGAAAACAGGAAAATAGTTACCTACTTATCACATAGAACACATAATACACATGGTATGGTGCTTGATCACGATATATTCATAGAATCTACTTAGAGTGCATATATCAATGCTACAATGACAATCTCATGAAGTATGATCCTCTAAATATATGGTAGTGATACAACATAAATAGGAGTCCATAGGGAACAAGTGCAAAGTTGGGGTGGCCCAACACACTGGAACTACTCGAACACCAAAAAAAATAAAAAATCTTCCTACTCATGATACTACTCATAACACAACTCTCCTTTTTATTTATTAATATCTATTTTATTGCAATGCTTGTCAACATGGCCAACTAGTACAAAAGGTTGTAGATGTAGAAGTAGAAGCAACCCATCCATAGAAACAAACCTGTCGGCATCTAAACATCATCACCAAGCCTGTCAGCAACATTGACATCATCAACAATATCTTGTCGACAACATCATCATCATCATCACCAAACTTGTTGGCAACATAAACATCAACCAAACTTGTTAGCAACAACTTCATTGCCAAGCCTGGTGACAACATCAACATCAACTAAGCCTGTCAAAAACATCATCTGTGGGCATCATAGACGAACAGAGCCTGTTAGCATCTCGCCATCATCAAGAGCAGAAGATGGTGTCTCATATCATCCAAGTCATTGATATGTAAAATAGAATGCCTAAAGATAGCAAAGTGGCACAGCTATCAATAGAAGAGGAGATGCCTGCCAAACCAATCCATCCTAAAGAGGAAGGATGTTGTCATTTGCTGAGAGCAAGGATAACAATTAGAGTTGCTCAACTATCCACAAATGACAAACAACAATATTCACATTTTCCCCAAATCAATGATTAGCGACCAATCTCAAGAACAAATGCACCTTGTCAACATATCCAACAAATATAATACAACATATAGAAAACACTTCGCATCATAAGAAGACACATAACCTCATTAAGCAGACACAAGGGGTGCATAAGAAAAAAAAAAAAGAAGCAGCTAAAACGTAAAGGTAAAGGTAAAATAAATGAAAGCATATGAAAATGAGAGTAAAATGATGTCCTAGGAGAGGAAAAAGTACCTCCTTTAGAACATGGGGGGCTTCAATAAGGCTCAACATGGATCACATCCTCAAACTCTTCCAACTTTTCCTAGTCCAATCACATGTGGGGTCCACCTTGGGAGGGCTCCTTGCCTGTAATGCTCTACCACTTTCATTCTCATAGAGCCAAAAATTCACCTTTTGAAGAAACATCATTAGTATCATCAAGATGGGAATATTCATGTGAGACAATTGCATGACATCTGAGGCCTGCCATGAATGATCGAGATGCTGGTTCTATGGGAGTAATAGTACCTTAGCCATGGTTGGCAAGTCCCTCTGTGTAACTTATGGAAAGATCCTCTGTCTGAATCTGAAGAATCAAATGAAGAAGTATTTGATGAAGAGCCACCACTTGAATTTGATGAATAATCGTATCCCTTTGTAGAAGTATCTTCTTCCGCAGCCCTGGAATCACTATCTGTAGAAAATATTGATCTTCGTGTAGAGCTCCTAGAGGAAGAATATGAGTACTGCTAAACTGCAATCTCAAGCCTTCTGCTTTACCATATTCAACTCTTCTACAAGTGAGTCTCAATTAAGATTTGGATCTTCATCAGGGCAGGGGAGAGCTTTTTTTGATGGACGATGAAAGCTTGTTAACTTGTATAGTTTCTCATTTGCATCAATTGATCATAATACACCAACCTTGAAATTGATTTTGACATCCTTTACCTTAAACTTGTTAGGCCAAAACTCTACTTTCTTGCCAAGTTTGGTGATTTGATAAGTAGAGAGCAAATTTGTACTTAAGCTAGGCACATGAAAAGCATCATTAATTGCCCCATTTGTCACTTTAACCTTGTCAAATTTAATAACAGGTAAACAAGTATTTTTTGTTACATAGATTCTATCATCCTTCTCTTTGCTAAGAGAATCAAAATTGTTCTATCCTTATCCATCTATTGACATGTTCCTGAGTGAGTATGCAAGGCCTTATATTTAGAGAGAGACATGCTTCAGATTGGTCCTTCTAGCTTCTTTAGAAGCTTTTCTACATCATCTATCCTTTTGTAGCATCTTTCGCTTGTGTGACCTGGTTTTGCTGCAACAAGATCATTTGTTGTCATCTTTGCCTTCAAATTTGCCTTCTTGCCTACAATAACTTCTCTGCTTTTCAAATTTATTTTTAAGTTTTCATTTGGTGAAGTGTGCCCACTGTTTCTATCCAAAGCTGCCCATTTTGAATCAGTTTTATTGGCTCATTGATGAGAATGGTAACATAAATAATCAAACTTGAGCTCCTTATCCTTCACCTTTGGTGTGAGTTTTTGAGCTCCTTATCCTTCACTTTATCCTTCATCATCCGGAGGTTTCAAATCTGACAAAATTTTATTGATCAATCGTGAATCCTTCACTTGATTGTCTTGTCCACAATCACCTAGTTGAGCTTGAATGTACTTGATTTAGGTCAAGTAATATTCAACGATTTTGAAGCTCAATGGATCCAATTGGAGAGCTCATTTGGTAATTGTACTACCTTGGCTGTAGAGGAAAACTTACCATGCACAAAATATTCCATCTACATAAGAACACACAATAAACATATTGTGGTATTACACATCACATCACATGGAACAAGGAAAGAGAGATCATCACACAGGACACATATATGGTGCAGCAGTCATCATTATATTCATATAACTTTTGAGTACAATGACTTCACATAGGTACAATCTTGACGGTCTGACAATACAATTTGATGTCCTATGATGTATAACAGCTAGGAGTAATGGTCAATATATAGATAGCCCAAGAGGAGTGAATTAGTATGGGTGCGATGACTGGAACCAGTCGGACACCAAAGAAGAAAAGCAACCCCTCCTAGTTAATACAAGTTGTAATATAAAGTTATAAACACGTTGCTCTACATCAGTACATAACAAGACATATAACTTCAAAATATTTTTATTTATTTACTATCAAAGACTATGCACAATATTAGAGCCTACATCTATCCTTTTGAAAGAGAGTCGTCATACTTGACTATTAGAAGGGGAGAGCTGGACTCATATGGATTATGGCTTTGGCTCTCTTGATGAGATGGTGATGCTAGCGAGGCTGAAGTAGTGGAAGTTTGTGGTGCTCCCGTGTAATAAAACCTTTCCTTAGACCCAAAAGTAGGCTAGAATTTTATTTTTATTTTCCTAATTCTACTAACTAGGGTTCTCAAACTAAAGATATATTAATCTAATTAATCCATTTTTGTTTGTTCTTAATCACAAGATCAGGTTTACATATCAATAGGCTAAGTCAAACATAATGTCCTAAGCAGCATCAATATTTTTTTTTCAACCCCCAACATGGGTAGTAAGCATTCATCGCAGGTTTTTAGTTAGGATAAAGTTTTGTCCTTCATGCTTAAGGGTGGTAAACATCCCACTAGGAAGAGATAGACATGCTTGCTTGGGTGGGGTTGGCTAAGGGAAACTTCACACAAGGAAGCATTATTTTCTTATCTCAACAATGACATCCCCACCGACTTTCAAAGTCTTAAGAAAGGGTGTCTTCTAATAATTTCAACAAGCCTTACTCATTCGCCCATTGATCTCAAAGCTATCAACTTCATAAATTCTTGAGGGAGCTTGCTGCCCCTTTTTTATCTCAAAGCACACACACTGAGTTTTTTCGCTGCCGCAGGAGTTTCTTCAGCCTTGGATGTTAGGAGGGATTCTAGGAGGAGTGCTTTGTTTCATTGTGGGATTACCCAACCTAGCTCCCTCAGTTCGAGACAACCCCCATGAGCATTGTCATATCCTACATTGGTCCTTTCACAATGATAGATGATGCCACAACTAATTCCTTTGTCCCGGGTATGGTCAGAGATGTTTGATGGGACTACCATATAATCTTTTTGACTTTCATCAGCACATGCGTTTTGGGGATTCGTGTTCCCCCCACATGGCTATTTGAATTGGCACCCTAACTGCATGGGTTGGGGGCTATACTGCCTTGGGTTTACCCCTTGTTTATTTTTAGTGCATTTGTTCATCTTCTTTTATTTAGTTATTTGTTGATCCTAGGGTCCTTGTACCCTAGCAGTTTCTATTGTAATTGAATTCTCGAGACCCATTGACCTACTTTTGGTCATTCATGGACTTTAATATAATTTCTTTCTTTCTTTCTTTACAGTTCATTCCATTTATCATAACCTAGGTGAACCATTTTACCAAAAGAAGATAGCATTTATTGTTTGAGCTAGGTTTTGACCATAAACTCAGCAAGTACCGAAATCAGAAAAATGTACATCCCTGCTTTCTTAGTTGGCTACTAGACTTCTACATAAAGTTCATCAATTTCATACAATCCATTAAATGCTACCAAACTAGTGCAGGGCTGATTTATATAATGTCACCAATCCTGACAGGTTCTAAAATCACAATTCGTATCATGTAACATTAAGCATGGTTTCCAGAAATTAATTTCACAACAGAAATAAAAGACGAAGTCCATGAACAGTCGGGCACTCACATTCAAATTCATCACTTATACAGTTGTATAATTCAAATTAGAACTTGTATCTGATTAGAAGAAAATATTGAATAGTCTGTCCTTAAGAGGAAATGATTAGAAAAGTACATAGTACAACAATGGAAAAATAAACAATGCTCATAATAATCTGATTGCAACTCATAGAATTTGCCATCCGTTTGATACCAGGGTTTCATGCTAACTCAGAATGCTGTTACAAGTAAAGAACTGCAATAATCATTTGCCAGAAGATATAGATAAGATGCTAGAAGGAATATGAATCCGAGTTGCTGTGGTTATGTCATCGTACTCTTTATAATGTAGAAAGTGCAAGAAAGGAGAGAAAGTATTATTGAGGCACTTGTCCTCCAACCATAGAGTTATAGCTTCCCTCACACAACTTACATAATCTTGGATGTGGTCCTTTCCTTCATGAGGGCATTGGAAGCGAGAGCCAACAAGAAAGAAAATTGGGTGAAACATGATTGCCATCACATGCATGTGACAAAACAAGCATATAACCCAGGTATTCAACATGAACAACATTGGAATGCTAACAAAAAATGGTTAAGTGCTCTGGCCAGAATAAACCTTCAAACTGCTCCATTATGAGAGCAAGAGAAGACAAGGTACACCCCTAGACCTTCTATGCCCAATGCCATATGTTCACTCAAGGATAAGGAGTCTAGAATCAAATGTTTATCAGTCTAATGAAATGAATTAAGAGAAATCTGAACAGTTATTCCATAAGAAAGAGTTTCTCAAGGTAAATGCTATGCCTGCCCAATGCCATGTGTTCACTCAAGGATAAGGAGTATGAATCAAATGTTTATCAGTCTAATGAAATGAAGAAAGAGAAATCTGAACAGTTATTCCATAAGAAAGAGTTTCTCAAGGCAAATGCTACGCCCTTAGCCTATAGCATGTGTTTGGATATGTGTAGCCAACTTGTGGCTTACATAACCCCTTTCTTATCGCACTACATTTCTATATGATCTCATTTGGTTAGCTAGGTTGGTCTATGGGGTAACCATAGCCTAAGTAGATTATAAATACGAGGTAGTGATTAGTACTTGAGCATCATATTTCGAATTTTGTTCTTATTGTAAGGTTGCCCCTTTGAAGTGGCTTGTCATTTATTCATATATGTTGCTCTATTTTAGTCATATTGTGATCTATTGTTGTTATTCTAATTTATTGGCGAAGTAATTTCATTACAAGTGGTATCAAAGCTTCAATTTGGGTGATAGAGTAGGTGAAACCCTAATTTTAAAGAATCGTTTATATCTTTCAATCTTTAACAATTTTCTCTGCAATTTTTTCTAGAGTTGGAGGATCATCCATAGACCTATTGACCAAATTTTGGCCCTTCAGGGCAAAATTGGGCACCCCTATTTGCAAAAATCGTCTGAGTCTATATCTTAGCCAGGTCCAGTACTTAGCTTTGTTGGCAACTTGAGTGTCATGGTGTACAAGGAGATTGTTGTCTGTAATATTGTCATTGATGTCAAATGATGAATGTTCTATCAAGCATTAATGACAAAGGTGTTGAGCTAAATAGAATAGATCAGTTGTAGAGTCCTCATGGAGATTGTATGTGCACCTTGAATTCTTAGAATAGTCATGTGAATGCCTCTGCTAGTTTGTTGAATAGGACTTAGTGGGTCACACACTTAACTTCGTTTGTTGGTGACTACATTTGCATTCATGGTAGTGTCATCATCTGACTTGAGGAAACAATTGGTCAATTCTTTTGGAAATATTGGTGAAGACAATTCTTTCAGAAATATTGGCGAAGCCAATTTTTTCGAAAAAATTGGCAAAGACAATTCTTTAGAAAATATTGGCAAGGACAAATCTTTCAGACAAATACCCTGCGGAAATTGATCCGAAGGGTATGTAAACACCTGTAAGAAAGCCGAAGGGTAGTTTGCAGAAAAGCCAAAGGGTAGTGGACCATCCAAAAATGTCGAAGGGATCTTTTCAAAAAGTCCGAAGGGTAAGTGGACCGTTGCAAAAGTTCCGAAGGGCAAGTGGACCATAGTAGAAAGTCGGAAGGGATCTTTTCAAAAAGTCTTAAGGGTAAGTGGACCATTGCAAAAGTTTCGAAGGGCAAGTGGACCATTGCAAAAGTTCCGAAGGGCAGAGAAAAAGGTCACTTGCAACTTGTGCCCTTAAAGAAGGATAAAGTGTGGAAGTCTCACTATAGGGCATTCTCAAAGGGACAAGGCATGTTAAAGATTGAATAAGTCTACAAGGATCAATGGTGCAAAAGCATTACAAGAATGCCGAAGAAAATGAGATCACGTCAACATGCCGGAGTTTAACGATACAATAGAAAGGGTAAAGGTTGAGCATATTGAATATAATCGAAAGGAGCGAAAGTGAACCAATCATGTAGAAGATATCGAGATGCGAGAAAGAGCTCGACGGTTAATACAAGAGAGATCGACGGTTTTGTTGAAATAGGGCATACATATGACGGTTCAAGATAGACAGTGATTGACGCCAAAGACAAGATGAATAATCCTCGTTTAAAAACATGACCAGATAAACGGTGAGCTCGAAAAGTTTACATGGAACCCAAGATTGATCGATCCAACTGATCTATCATCGATTAAGGAGGTTGTGCATTTATGAAATAAATCCAATGGTTGCCAAAGATAGTAAAGAGACCACAACATTACGGTGTGATGCATGAACCGAGACACGAAATGGGTATATGTCAGATTCGCATTGAATGAAGAACCAGAAAAGGGGAGTTGAAGTGCGAAAAGGAAACGGTGCAGTAATGACACGAATCCAACAATTGATAGATATAGTAAAGAAGCCAAAATTTACGACGTGAAGCATGAATCGAGACACGGAAAGCATGTATGTCAAAGTCACATTAATTGAGAACTGGTCAAGTGGAGTCTGAGTATGAACGCAATTGGAGACGTGAAACCCTAAAATCCATTATATATACACGACTTCAAAATATTGTTCATGGGCTGCTATCGTTTCAATTGAGAGAGTGCTGTAGAGCAACTCGAAGAGTGTCACTTTGAAATGTATACAGCCAAAGAGTGAAAGACAGAGCAACAGAGAGTGAGGTAGAGAGGAAGAAAGAACACACAGAGAATGTGTAGAGATTGAGCAGTTACAGACTAGACTTGTAACAAAGAAATTGATCTGGATTCATTTGTGAATCCATCTTGCATTCTGGAGTTGTAGCTCCATAGTTCTGATTGGTTGGTGCCATCAGAAAACTGAGTTGGTGCTCAGTTAGGGGATTGGGGTCTCCTTAGGGAGTGGGTGCTTCCTTAAAGTGGGTGCTCTTGAATGTAACCAATGAGGTTAGCCAGTGAGGCATTTAACATTGACGCTGGATTAGAACAGTAGATTCTAGCAGCCATTTTCACTGTGGTTTTTTCCTTTGGGTTTTCCAAGTAAAAATCCAGAG
Organism: Torreya grandis; assembly: GCA_037957365.1. Lineage (NCBI taxonomy): Eukaryota > Viridiplantae > Streptophyta > Pinopsida > Cupressales > Taxaceae > Torreya > Torreya grandis. The sequence continues at coordinate 2,117,778 of JARHVA010000241.1, read as the reverse complement.
TAATGTGTTTTTGTGTGTGTGTAATCTCTGCATTTGTTCTTTGACTTGCATATGAATTTGTATTTCTTCTAAAAGGTTTAAAAGAACTAGTTTTAGCTGATCTACTTATTCACCCCCCCTCTTAGTAGATAGTTGTGTTCAACAAGCTTTTCTTCAGAAGAAGTGTTCTTTGTCAAGCCCCAACAAATGTACAAAGTCTATTCCTTTTGGAAAGTTCATTTTTGGTCTTTGCTAAGCCTTTGCCTAATTCTTTCGAGTCTTTGTTCTAAGCCTTTGCTGAATTCTTTCGGACTTTTTGTTCGAAGCTTTTCCTTAAGTGTATTTCTTTCGGACTTTTCATTCGCCGAAATTTTTTCGAAAAAATTGTCCGAGATAACTTTTCTAAAGGGTATGTTCCACTTTTCCGAAGGGTATCTTTTGTAAGGAAAATGTGCACTTCACTTTTCTGAAAGGTACTTTGCAAATTCTCTGAAGGGTACTTTTTTTCGAGAAAAGGTCCACTTCAGTTTTTCTGAATGATCATTTGCAACTTTCCCAAAGGGTATTTTCTTTGGAAAATGGTCACTTTCATTTTTCCAAAGGGTCACTTACATTTTTGCCGAAGGATACTTTGCAACTTTTTCGAAGGAATTGTTTTGGACATTTTGTTTGAGACAACTTTTCTGAAAGACACTTCAACTTTTTCGAAGGGTAGGTGACAACTTTTCTGAAGGACTTTTTCAGGCTAAGTGAGCACTTTCAACTTTCCCGAAGGGACGTTTTCAAAAGCTCAAAAGATTGTTTCTATGGGAGAGTGGACCATTTCAAAAAATTCGAAGTTTATTTTCCTTTCAGAAGAGACAACTATTCCGAAGGGTGACTTGCAAGAAGCCGAAGGGTATGTTTCCTTTCAAATCTTTTTTACTTTTTCGAAGGTCATTTCAAAGAACCAAAAAGGGCCAAACAGAAAGTCCGAAGGAATTCTTTTGGAGAAATTGTCCGAGGAATTCTTTCGGAAAACTTGAAAAGGTGTCAAAGTCCAATTCTTTCGGACATTTTGTCCAATACAAAGAAAACATGATTTCCTTCGGATTTTTTGTCCTCAAAATTGTTTAAGGCATAAAGGACCAAGCGAAAAGCCGAAGGAAAAGAACAAAGGAAACAAAAGACCCGAATAAATTCTTTCAGAAAAAGTGCAGAGACAAGAAGTCCGAGGAAATGAAAGTTTGAAGAAATACCCGAAACGTGATGGCCCACAAAATGTCAATTTCAGACTGCAAAAACTAGCCGTTGGAGTTTAAAAGAAAGAATCAACGGGAACCTGAAGGCGAGGAAATGAGAAAATATAACTGAGGCTTTGGTTCAGTTGTAACAAATGTAACTAATGCTTTTGGTTCAGTTATAACTCATTGTAACTGCTCCATTCGATGACATGGCATAGCTCGCCCACTTCTCTTCCATGCAAATGTAACTGATTCTTTCAGGATGACACATGTCCAAGTGACCCTTGAACTTCCTTTGATTGTTTCACCTCTCAAAGGCTATATATATGCATTCTTTTGGCTTGTTCAGTAGCCTCCGCTGGTTATTGGAAAAACTCTAGCTAGATTTGTACTTGCAGAACTCTTGAAGAAATATACAAGTGATTTCGCCATTCACACATTGTACTATTGAGTATAGGTTTGAATCTTGTTGATAATGACTAGTGAAAGAGTTACTTTTCTAGCATATCAATCTATGGTCACCAATGTGCAAAAAGGATGTTGCAGGTCTTTGTTAGTATTCTTTACTGAGTGTATAAGAGTCTTAGAAGTGTTATATGTTTATTCTTTTCGTGGAATTATTCATCACCCTCCTAAGCGTCAAGTACCTCCCTGAATCTAACTTACGAAATACTGATGCAGCAATGTCTTTTTGTTGTGAGTTTGTGTGAAACATTCTTGTTTACCTTTAAGTAGTGGATTTTCAGTCAAATAGGAGGATAATACATATTGGTGCATCACCGTTTTGTTTTCTTAGTTGTTTTTCTTAACCCTTTTCATACACAATTGGTAGATTAGAGAGAGCTTTAAAGGTGCATCAAGGGGAGCTAGCCCCTAATCTAAAGATTCATCTCAACAAAATTGTCATCCACAATAAGAAAGATGATTCCATTTTGCTGCTTGGATGAGAAGAGCTGAGCATCTCTTCAAGGGTGCAAATTCAAGCGTCAATAGTTTTTGGCACGCCTGGTGGGACCTCTAAGTTCTACAAGATTGTTCAAGATTGGTGCTGGTCTTGGCATTGTTGAAGAGAAAGAAACATCTACATTTAGTTCCTGATGACTCCATTGAAGAATTCAAGTCTTTGGTTGATGATCAGTCCTATTTTCCATGCCAAAGGTGACCACTAGGTCTGCTGCTAAAGGTGTACCCTTCGAGTTTGTGGAATTACCTCCATATTCCATCAAAAGGTTCAGGTTTGTCAATACTCATCCTTAGAAAAGAGACTTTGTGTTTAAAGCTTTTAAGTTTGTGTTACATTCCATTCCTAATACCTATAGTGATCATTCCAAAATGGCTAGAAGACAACCGTTTGTGCCTTTCACCGGGGCATCTCCCTTGCATCTTGCCCAATATGATCAGATTCCAGGAGTTGCCCTCAAAGTGTCCCGTCTTTTAGTGGAGATGGTCCAATTACTGCCATTGAGCACATCAAGAATATAGCAAACTTTGGTCATATTTATAATATTACCCAAAAAAATGTAGCTATTAGGTTGTTGGCCTTGTCTTTCAAAGGAAAAGTCTTGGACTGGTATGGGACCCTACCTGTAAATTCTATTGGCTCATGGGATGAGTTGGGGACTCTATTGACTGATAGGTTCGTGGAAAAGAGTGATCAACGATTTTTAGCCGAGCAATTGGCCACAATAAAGAGGGCACCACATGAATTCGTGCAATATTTTAATAGTAGGTTCCAAAAAACTTGGGACATAATCCCAATTCTTGTGAGGCAAACCGCAAACTATGCATTTTTGTACTACTTGAAAGCGTTGAATAATGACATTGCCATGATGATTCAATCCATGGGTGGAAACACACTGCCTGCCGCCTATGAAATAGCCATAAATGCTAAAAATTGTCTTTTTCAAGTGGGAAAGATAGCTCCTAGACCTCCAATGCCACTATTCCCTGATTTGCATTTTCCTAGTCAAAGTGCATTGCCCACTTTAGCTCCTTTGCCTGGTCAAGAAAAATCTGCCATTGCCCCTACCAATGAAATCCATGAAGTTAAGAGTTTGCTTCAAAGTGTTACAAATGTGTTAGTTGCCCTCAAAAGACAACAAGCTCAAGGTTATAGACCATATCAATCCTACAATCAGTTTGGACAAACAAACAAACCTCCTTTTTAGGGCAATAATCAGGGACAAGGCCAAATTACCCATTTCAAGCCTTATCAAAGCTATAATCCTTGTGCTCCCTCATCCTCTAAAGCCCTTGTCCCCACTCAAAACAATTTGGTCCAAGAACAACCCAACTATCCACCTTTTGAACATGGTCAGGAACAAGTTGCTTATGCCAATGAAATGCGCAATCAAGGTATGGTAATGCAAGGCAGTCAACCTTTCGAACCTTCAAGTTTTGAAGGATCCATGCAAGGTGGGGTGGAAAATGGACAACTTCAGACTGATGTTACCCTCATAAATCATTTGGAGGGTGAGTTTTGTGCCATTAATTTATTGGGAAATACAAGCAATTAGAATACTAGTGTGCCTACAATACTAGGTCCAAAAGGAGGGTTGTCGATGAAGCTCAAGGAGCTAATCAAGGACCTGTTGTGACTCCTACATGATCTCCTATGGTAAGTGGGTCTAACACAGCTCCTAAAGGACAAAGAAAATAAGACGATTCCAAATTTTAGGACAATTGCTACAACTCTGCCTCCACAATCTACATCACAGAGTGCAATTGTTCATAAAGAGAACCCCAAGGTGAGTAATCCTTCCATCAATGTGGTAGAACAAATGAAGAGCTTCATATGAATATTTCATTGTGGGATTCTCTAACATTACTAGGGCAGAAAGATATACTTCAAAAAGAATTACGTGGATTGGGCAAATAGGCTGGCCCATCTAGAAATGACAATGTCGTTCTGGTAAATGGAACTCAATCTATGGATGGTCAAGTGAAGAAAGATGAGAAAACTCCTTTTTATCTATCCTTAATTATTGGTGATTTCTTGGTTCATAATTGCATCATTGATAGTAGAGCAAGCACATCAGTTATGCCAAAATGTATAGCAGATAAGCTAGGCCTCAAGTATGAGCTAATGACTAAAGGAGTTTTGCAATTGGATGGATCCCCAGCCAAGACTTTGGGGGTAGTGAAAGGTTTGAATTTGACCTTTCATTCTTGTCCTATTTTTTCAATTCACTATGATTTGGTAGTAGCAGATTTACCTCCCTATTTTGCTCTTTGCTTGTCAAGGGACTTTACATCCAAGATGATATTTGGCAGCCAATTGGTCCTACATGGTGTTTAGGACAAAAAATGGCACGAAGGTGAAAATTCAATCAGAACCTATCCATAGAGATCACTTGAAACCATACTCACCTAAGTTAGCAAATGTTAACTATACTATCATTGATGAAGAGGAGCTTCATATTGACCAATCTCCATCATCTTCCCTTGAAGGAGTTTTTGATTTGTTCCTAGATGAGTGGAGAGACGACAACTATGAGCATGATCCTTACAAGTTTATTGAAGAATCTGGTCTTGGAGTCTATTATATGCATGAGAAGGGCTCTTTCATGCCTAATTTGATGAAGCCAAGTGAGGATGTGAATGGCTTGTGGCAGCTCTTCTTTGATGGGTCTAGAAGTAAAATGGGGGCAAGTGGTGGAGCTGTGCTGGTTTCACCTTCCAAGGAAAGGTATTTTTCAACCTTCAGATTTCAATTCTCATGCACTTGCAATGTGGCAGAGTATGAGGCCCTTATCCATGGCCTTGAATGGGCAAGGAAAAGAGGTGTCAAGGAATTGCAAGTGTTTGGTGATAGCGAATTTGTTGTGAATCAAGTTAGAGGGCAGAATTTGACCAAGAAATCCTTGCTCAAATCCTATAAGCACAGAGTTTGGGACCTTGTAGAAGATTTCATGGCTTTTAACATCAGATCTATTCCAAGGGAAGACAATAAGCACACTGATAGGTTGGCATCTATTGGTGCTCAATTTGATGTTCCAAAGGCATAAAAGAAGACAAAAACCATCCTCATCTAAAAGTGATTGTGAGACCATCCATACTAGATAATGTCACCAATTGGTAGGTCTTTGATAGTGACCAGCATATAACACTTTTTCTACAAGAAGAACTTGAGTTTTCTTCCAAGATTCAGTCTAAACTGCAGCAACAATATGGAGGGCAAATTGTCCAATTGAAGTCCAACAAGCTCCCTAAAGGCTTAGTAACTTTTGAGAGCATTTTCAACTAGGATGACCAACTCAAGAAGGAAAAAGTAGGTATGTCCACTAAACAAAAGAACTATGAAAGGGTAGAAATCCTTAAAGATAAGCTATTCGCACTTGGGAAGGTATGCACTAGTCAAGAGAGGCATGATTTCACTGAACTATGTAAGGAGTTTAGTGATATTTTCTCATGAAAATATAGTGATTTGAAGGGTTTTAACCCAAGCTTGGCTCAACACACCATAGAGCTAGATGAAAATGCCAAACCCATCAAGCAAAGACAAAGGCCAATCAATCCCAAGATTGAGCCTCTTATGAGGAAAGAACTCACCAAACTGATCGAGTCCAAAATCATCTTTTCCATCAAGCATTCTTCTTGGTTGGCCAACTTAGTCCCTGTTAGAAAGAAGAATGGGGAGATCAGGTTGTGTGTGGATTTCAAGGACTTGAATAGAGTGTCTTTGAGAGATCATTATCCCCTCCCTTCTATGGAGCAAATTCTGCAAGTGGTGGCAAACAGTGAGAGATTATCTCTCCTAGATGGTTATTCTGGGTACAATCAAATTTTGGTGAAAGAAAGTGACCAATACAAGACAGCTTTCACCACCAAATGGGACACATATGCCTATAGGAAGATGCCAGTTGGATTTTCAAATGCCGGAGCTACTTTTTAACGTGCAATGGATATGGCTTTTCAAGGATTAATCAATGACATTGTATTGGTTTATCTGAATGATGTGACAGTCTTCTCCAAGGAAGCAAAAGATCATTTGAATCACCTAAGATTTTTGAGAGGTGTAGAGAGTTTGGGATCTCTCTAAACCCAAAGAAGTGTGTGTATGTTGTTCATGAAGGTGAACTCTTAGGTCATATTGTTTTTAACAAAGGTCTGTCTATCGATCCTGAAAGGGTAAGTGCCATCTTGGCATTATCTTTGCCTAAGCATAAGAAAGGTTTGCAAAGTTTCTTTGGTAAGATAAATTTCATTAGGAGGTTTATTCCTAATTTTGCTAACCTGGTCAAGCCCTTGACCTCCATGCTAAAGAAGGATGAGATATTGACTTGGACATAAAGGAGGAAAGAAAGTTTTGAGGAGATCAAGCAAGCCATTGCCCAAGCTCCTACTCTCGCAAGTCCAAACTTCTCCAAGGACTTCAATTTGTACACTTTTGAGAATGAAGAGGTAATCTCTGCAATGCTTACTCAAGCTAATGATGAAAATTTTGAACAGCCTATTGCTTTCTTTAGTCAAGGTTTGGAAGGCTATGAGACAAGATACACATATGTTGAGAAACAAGTGCTTTCAGTCATAAGGAGTTTAAAGAAGTTTAGACATATGTTGTCTAATAACAAGATTCATATTTTTGTGCCTCATCCTAGCGTGAAATACTTTCTGTTGAGTAGAGATTTGAACGAGAAAAGGGCAAGTTGGATCACCAAAGTGATAGAGTATGATGTGGAGATCAAAACAACCAAGCTAGTGAAAGGAAAAGGACTGCGTGAGCATCTTGCTTCAGACTTGAAAGAGCAAAGCGAGGTTGTTTTGGCACTCCATGATGACCCTACAACAACTGTATCTTCAACCATGAGGAGTTGGACACAAGGCATGATTCACTTCTTTCAAACTAGTTAGTGTCCACCAGGTCTTGATAGGGCCAAGAGAAGGTACTTTAGGCTGTAATCCATTCTTTATGTACTTGATTATGGAGTGCTATTTAGAAAGGACCTTTTAGGTGTGCTTTTGAGGTGTATTGATTTGGATTAGATTGACAAAGTGTTGCATGAGTTTCATGATGGACCAACTAGTGGTCACTTTGCTCCAAGAATCACAGCTGCTAAGATTATGAGGGCTGGTTACTTTTGGCCTAGCTTGTTTAAGGACACTCACGCTTGGGTAAGAAAATGTCAAAAGTGTGCTTTTTTTGATGGCAAACAAAAACTAGCCGCCTTGCCTCTTCATCTAATCCAAGTTGAACAGCCCTTCATGCAATGGGGTTTGGATTTCATAGGTCTGATTAATCTTTCTTCTAGTGTTGGTCACAAGTGGGTGTTGACACCCACTGATTATTTTACAAGATGGGTGGAGGCTGTAGCTCTTAAGGAGGCAAATGAAAACTCAGTCCTGGATTTCTATGAAGGTATAGTAACCAGGTATGGAGCTCCTTCAACAATCATTTCAGATAATGCATTAGCCTTCTTAGCAACAAGGACAAGTGAATGGGCTTTGAAGCATGGTATCTATCTTAGCACCTCCTCCAACTACTATTCCCAGGGGAATGGACTAGCTGAGTCCACAAACAAGAACTTAATCAGGATCATAATAAGGACAATGGAGGAGAATCAAAGGACTTGGCATACCAAGCTGAAGGCAACGTTTTGGGCTGATAGGAACACTCCAAAGAGAGCAATTGGGAACTCACCATACACACTTGTCTATGGAAGGGAAGCCAAACTTCCTTTCTCACTTGAGTTACCAACTGTAGACCTCACCTATCAGCTGCAATTGATGGAAAATGAGAGCATGGAAGTCAGGTTATATGAGTTAATGGAGCTTGAGGAGACGAGATCAAGCTATGCACACCATGACTACTCACAAACAACAAACAAAGAAGTATTTTGACAAGAAGTCCATGCCAAGGATTTTCAGAGGAGACATTGTCTTAAAATGGGATGAAGATAGAGCCAAACCTGGAAGGCACACAAAGTTTGATGCTCTGTGGAGTGGCCCATATGTGATCACACAATGCAAACAACACAATGCTTTCCAACTCTCAAAGTTGGATGGAGAGGAGCTGCATATCACAGTCAATGGGATATATATAAAGCATTATTACTGAAGTTTTTTTTTCTTTTGTACATAGTTTCATGTTTTCCTTGTGTTCCATAAGTGTTTATGCACATGTGTGAGTTTGTTCTTATCTTGTTTTGTGTTGTCTTTACTTGGTCTTGCTGTTGTTGTGTGATGTGTTTCCTTGTGTTTTGTTTTGGCATAATCCTTGTTAGTCATCTTCAAGAATTCATTGACTCCATTGGCTTTGAGTTGGATAAGGCTAGTGGTCTGGTTAGTATAGTAGGCATACTACCCTTGTGAGTCACCATTTTGTTGACCAAATTTTGGCCTTTCAGGCCAAAATTGGGCACCCCTATTTGCAAAAATCGTCAAAGTCTATATCTTAGCAAGTCCAGTACTTAGCTTTTCTTCAAAAAAGTGTTCTTTGTCAAGCCCCAACAAATGTACAAAGTCTATTCCTTTCGGAAAGTTCATTTTTAGTCTTTGCTAAGCATTTGCCTAATTTTTTCGGGTCTTTGTTCTAAGCCTTTGCCGAATTCTTTTGGACTTTTTGTCTGAAGCGTTTCCTTAAGTGTATTTCTTTCGAACTTTTCATTTGGCGGAATTTTTTCGGAAAAATTGTCCGAGACAACTTTTCTGAAGGGTATGTTCCACTTTTCCGAAGGGTATCTTTTGTAGAGAAAATGTCCACTTCACTTTTCCGAAAGGTACTTTGCAAATTCTCCAAAGGGTACTTTCTTTTGAGGAAAAGGTCCACTTCAGTTTTTCCGAAGGATTATTTGCAACTTTCCCAAATGGTATTTTCTTTGAAAAATGGTCAATTTCATTTTTCCGAAGGGTCACTTACATTTTTGCCGAAGGATAGTTTGCAACTTTTTCGAAGGAATTGTTTTGGACAGTTTGTCCGAGGCAACTTTTCCAAAAGGCACTTCAACTTTTTCGAAGGGTAGGTGACAACTTTTCCAAAGGACTTTTTCAGGCTGAGCACTTTCAACTTTTCCGAAGGGCATTTCAACTTTCCCAAAGGGACGTTTTCAAAAGCCCGAAAGATTGTTTTTGCGGGAGAGTGGACCATTTCAAAAAATTCGAATTTTATTTTCCTTTTGGAAGAGACACAACTGCTCTGAAGGGTCACTTGCAAGAAGCCGAAGGGTATGTTTCCTTTCAAAAAAGGTCTTTTTCACTTTTTCGAAGGGTCATTTCAAAGAACCAAAAAGGGCCAAACAAAAAGTTCGAAGCAATTCTTTCGGAGAAATTGTCCGAGGAATTCTTTCGAAAAACTTGAAAAGGTGCCAAAGTCCAATTCTTTCGGACATTTTGTCCAATACAAAGAAAACATGATTTCCTTCGGATTTTTTGTCCTCAAAATTGTTTAAGGCATAAAGGACCAAGCAAAAAGCCGAAGGAAAAGAACGAAGGAAATAAAAGACCCGAATAAATTCTTTCAGAAAAAGTGCAAAGACAAGAAGTCCGAGGAAATGAAAGTTCGAAGAAATACCCGAAACTTGACGGCCCGCAGAATATCAATTTCAGACTACAAAAACTAGCCGTTGGAGTTTAAAAGAAAGGATCAACGAGAACCTGAAGGCGAGGAAATGAGAAAATATAACTGAGGTTTTGGTTCAGTTGTAACAAATGTAAATAATGCTTTTGGTTCAGTTATAACTCGTAACTTATCCATTCGGTGACATGGCATAGCTCGCCCACTTCTCTTCCATGCAAATGTAACTGATTCTTTCAGGATGACACATGTCCAAGTGACCCTTGAACTTCCTTTGATTGCTTCACCTCTCAAAGGCTATATATATGCATTCTTTTGGCTTGTTCAGTAGCCTCCATTGGTTATTGGAAAAAATCTAGCCAGATTTGTACTTGCAAAACTCTTGAAGAAATATACAAGTGATTTTGCCATTCACACATTGTACTATTGAGTATAGGTTTGAATCTTGTTGTAATGACTAGTTAAAGAGTTACTTTTTTAGCATATCAATGGTCACTTACCAATGTGCAAAAAGGATGTTGTAGGTCTGTGTTAGTATTCTTTACTGAGTGTATAAGAGTCTTAGAAGTGGTATATGTTTATTCTCTTCGTGGAATTATTCATCACCCTCTTAAGCATCAAGTACTTTCCTGAATCTAACTTACGAAATACTGATGCAGCAATGTCTTTTTGTTGTTTGTGCGAAACATCCTTGTTTACCTTTAAGTAGTGGATTTTTAGTCAAATAGGAGGATAATACATATTGGTGCATCACCGTTTTGTTTTCTTAGTTGTTTTTCTTAACCCTTTTCATACACAATTGGTAGATTAGAGAGATTTAAAGGTGCATCAAGGGGAGCTAGCCCCTAATTTAGAGATTCATCTCAACAAAATTGTCACCCACAGCAAGAAAGATGATTCCATTTTGCCGCTTGGATGAGAAGCGCTGAGCATCTCCTCAAGGGTGCAAATCTAAGCGTCAACAAGACCTTTTAGTAAAAACGATAGGGGTTTGGAGATCAATTTTGAGTGAGTTATTAACATTTTGGGGGTTTTAATAAATTCGCTCTACAAGTCGCATTTTGAGGATTTTTTTTGATTTCTTTACATTTTTGGAAAGCTTTAAAAAATCTAGTGGGTGTCCGTTATTTGTACTTTCGGATTGGAGGCCAACATGATTACAAAAACGCTTGTTCAAAGTTGGGTCAAAGGTGACAGTCAAGGTCGACATTGTCAAGCTTTGTTATCGCAGGACTGCAAACTAGAGGTCGAGGAAAGAGTCATGAAACTCCACGGAAAACTCCTTCCAAAGAGGAGTTGGATTCAAAAACAATAATTGAAGGATCTTCTGCTTTAGGGTTTTCTTCGATTGATCACAAGGTGAGTCAAATTGACTTCGAACCGAGAAACCTATAGTCAAAGGTGAAAGGCGACGTGCACAAGATCAATCAAGATGTGAACTAGATCAATCAATGATTGGATTCTATCATGAAGGCACTCAGTACAAATGTTCCTCAACATCCACCAAATCAAAATCACTACCACCTAGGATAACCAAGGTGGATCTTCCACCCAACGCAATCCAAATCCAAGTACTTTGGAGCTGCGGAAGTTGATGCCAAAAGTGGAAATGCGTAAGTTCGATAAGAAGGATTCGGTCACTTGGATCAACCAAATGGAGAACTGTTTTGATAGACCTTAGATTTTGTGTAGATAAAAGGTGGTAATGGCATCTTTATATCTGGACCCTGAACAATTCATTTGGTATTGATGGTTGTGAGCTCAAAAAAAGAATGCTCTCAATCTCACCTGGTCTGTTTTTATTGAGTTGCAAGCACACCATGGCAATACTGTGAATGATAACCACTTTCGCCAGTTGGCAAAGTTGCAACAAACATGGGTAGTCAAGGATTATATTTATCAATTCCAGAACCTATCTTTGCATGTGGAGAACATTTCCGAGGAGCACTTGAATGCCCTGTTCCTTGTAGGTATCAAGGACCACATCGAACATGAGGTACACATGTTTAATCCACTTATTGTCTCTGAATCTATTCGTAGGGCAAAAGATTTTTTTTTATCTAGCAAGAGGTAGTCATTCACCAACATCAAAGCTCGTAGCAATCCATCACCATCATTCCCTTAGCCCACCAGGTTGACACATCAACAAATTGAAGAGAAACGAGTGAAAGGTTTATGTTTCAATTGTGGCAACAAATGGAGCAGAAAAACAAAAAACAAAAAAACAAAAACAAATGGAGCAAAGGACATAAATATAATGAGAAGAAATTGTTCTACATTGAAGGGGTCAACGAGGAAGAAGATGATGAAGCATCAAGTGTAGAAGAAGAGTTGCTAGAGTTAGAATCTAAAGAGTCCAAACCAAATATCTTTTGTCATTCACTTTTGGGTATTAGTACTCCTCAAACTTAAGGTTGTGGGTTTTCTCAAGAAACAAAAGGTGACAATGTTGATTGACTTAGGGAGTACAAATAACGTCATCAATAGTAAGTTGGCTACTCGTTTGAACTATTTCTTTTACCCAGTTCCATGATTTTAGGTCATGATTATAGATGGTGGTATAGTCAATTGTCTGGCAAATGCCATAATATTAAGTTTGCTACGAGTGATTAAAGGGTAGATTCTCCTATGTTTGCTATTCCCATGGGTGGGGCAGACATTGTTTTGGGAGTCCAATGGCTCACAACCTTGGGCACAATAGAGAAGAATTTGCAAGAACTATTCATGTGCTTTCATTTTGAAGGTAGGACATTTGAACTACGTGGATTACGGGCAAAAGCTCCACAATTTGTTAGTTCACATCAAATGATGAAGATTCTCAAAAAAGGGGTTGAAGGATTTGTAGCATGATTGTTTTTCATAAAAGTTCAACCAACAAAGGTGTCTATACATCCTGATCTACAAATGATTATTGATGACCACCCAGTTGTTTTTGGCACCATGCCAAAAGGACTTGCACCAAGAAGAGAACATGATCATGCCATACGACTGCTTCTAGGGAGTCAACCATCAAACATCAGAGTATATAGGTATCCAAATGCCCATAAGAGTGAAATTGAAAAGATGGTATAAGAGATGCTGGAGGTAGGTATTATCAGACAACCAAAGTGAATATTCATCTCTGGGGGTGATGGTGCGTAAGAAGAATGACACTTGGAGGATGTGCCTAGACTATAGAGAGCTCAACAAGTACACCATCAAAGATAAGTTCCCTATTCTAGTAATTGATGATTTGTTAGATGAGTTATATGGTGTTGTTTATTTTACAAAACTATATCTTCGTTCTGGGTACCATCAAATTTGGATTAGAGATGAGGATATCCCTAAAACAACTTTTAGAACTCATGAAGGCCATTGTGTTTTTGGTCATGCCTTTTGGTCTAACAAATGTATTATCTACGTTTCAGAGTTTGATGGACACTGTTTTTAGGCCTTTTTGAGGAAATTTATGTTGGTGTCTTTTTATGACATCTTAATATGCAACAAAACTTGGGAAGAAAACTTTTGCAGCATGTGAAACATGATTTGTTAGTTCTAAAACAACATCAACTTTATGCAAAACCTTTAAAATGTGCTTTTGGAGTTCAAGAGGTGAAGTATTTGGGTCATATTGTTACACAAAGGTGTCAAAGTAGACCATAAGAAGATCAATGCAATGATGGAGTGGCAAGTGCCAAAAGCCCTCAAGAATCTCTAAGAATTTTTTGGGCCAACAAGATACTACCGCATATTTATGAAAAATTATGGTAGCATAGCAACACCACTCACAACATTGTTGAAGGACTCCTTCCGATGCATTGAATTAGCTACGATGGCCTTTGAGAAGCTGAAGAAGGCTATGCGCACCACTCTTGTTTTGGCTAACACTGATTTTTTCAAAACTTTTATTGTTGAATATAATGCATTAAGATATGGCATGGAGACAATACTCATGCAGGAAGGAAGATCCATTGCATTTGAGAGTCGTCAACTCAAGGGTAAAAATGGGCTAAAACCAATCTATGAGAAAGAGATGCTAGCTATTCTTCACACAGTAAATCAATGGAGACCTTATATGATGGGTAGACACTTTAAGGTAAAGATTGATCATGATGGTCTAAAATATTTTTTAGAACAATGATTACCATCAAAAGAACAACAAAAATGGGTGACTAAGATGTTGGAATATGACTTTGAAATTGTCTTTAAGAAAGGGGAAGAGAATGTTGTAGCAAATGTATTATTTAGGAAGGATGAATCCATTGAGCCACTGTTATGTGCAATGACCATTTGTCAGGAATATTGGTTGAAAAGGCAAGATTAGAATGGGAGAATGACAGGTATACACAATTTTTGATTCAAAATATCCAAGATGGTTCTAGTGCTTCTGACAAATTTGAGTGGAAAGGGAACCTATTACGGTATTAAGATCGATTATACCTAAGTAAGAATTATATCCTCAAGCACAAGATCCTTCAGGAGCTGCATGCATCTCTAATAGGGAGGCATTCAAGATTTTTGAAAACCTATCATAAAATCAAGCAGAATTGCTTTTGGGAAGAATTCAAGGGGGATATACAAAAATTTGTGGTTGAATGCATGGTGTGTCAACAAAACAAGGTGGAAACAATTAAGACACTAGGTCTTCTGCAACCTTTATCCATTCCTAGCTAGAGGTCTATGGATTTCATTACAGAGTTGCTGAGGTTTGAAGGTAAAAATGTCATCATGGTAATTGTGGATAGGCTTACAAAATATGCTCATTTTTGCTCCTTGTCACAACCATTTGTAGTTAGTACCGAGTTGTTGCTTTTCTGGTACAGTTCAAAAGTTGCATGGTGCTCCCAAGATTATTGTAAGTGATCGTGATTCTATCTTTACCAGTAATTTTTGAACTGATTTATTTTCATGTTTGGGTACTCAGTTGGCTCATAGCTCATCATATTATCCTCAATCTGATTGGCAAATAGAGGTGGTCAACAAATGCCTGGAAGGATATCTCTACTATTTTGCATCTGATAAACAAGAATGGTGGGTTGGTTGCCACTAGTAGAATGGTGGTATAACACTCCTTCCATACCTCTTCCAAAATATCTCCATTTGTGGTGCTTTATGGTTATCAGCCCCCATCCATCACTTCATCCTTGAAAGTGCAGCCCAAGGTTCTCAAGTTGTTGAAGAACACATTCAACATCAACAAGAGGTATTAGCTAGTTTGAGAGAGAATTTGACAATGACACATAATCAAATGAAGCAGCAAGCGGATCAACCCTAGAGTGAGTGACATTTTGACATAGGTGATTAGGTCTTTGTGTGCTTGCATCCATATAAGCAAATGTCTTTAAAGCAATAAAAAAAGGATATCAAACTTTCTCCAAAGTATTATGGCTCTTATAAGACCCTGCAGAAAATTGACAATGTTGCATACAAGCTGAAGCTACCCCAGTCCACTCACATACATTCTATATTTCATGTATCTTGCTTGAAGAAGATAATTGGATAGAGAGTTTCTACCCAGATTGAGCCAACAAAATTGGATGAAGAAGGCCACGCCATTCTAGAACCTGAGGAGATCCTTTAGACACACACTAAAAGGTTGAGAACAAGAGAAATTAAAGAGTATTTGATCAATTGGAAGAATTTGAACTGTGAAATTGCAACGTGGCAGGATGAAGCTTTTTTACAGTAACATCCAGAGTTGTTCAACGTTGAGGGCAACGTTGTTTTGAAGGGGGGCATGCTACACCCTTAGCCTATAACGTGTGTTGGGATATGTGTAGCCGACTTGTGGCTTACATAACTCCTTCCTTATCATATTACATTTCTCTATGATCTCATTTGGTTAGCTAGGTCAGTCTATGAGGTAACCATAGCTTAAGTAGACTATAAATAGGAGGTAGTGATTAGTACTTGAGCATCATATTGCGAATTTTGTTTTTATTGTAAGGTTGTGGAAGTTGTCCCCTCAAAGTGGCTTGTCATTTATTCATATATTCTACTTTATTTCAGTGATATTGTGATCTATTGTTTTTATTCTACTTTATTGGTGAAGTAATTTTATTATAGTAAACCCACTGTATTCTTCTGGTTTAAGTTAATAATAGAATAAGTATCATAGTACACATTTCTTCCAAAAAAGCAACTGCATAAAGAACAGAAAAAATACCATGCTATTGATAAAATTTGAAGAAATAACTTATCACCACTGCAACTACTGTCACAGTTTGGTCAACTTGCCAAAACAGAATATAATCTTGATCAGAAGAAGACAAGATTCTTTATATTTTCCTCACAAATTCGTTAAGGTTTGTTGTCCTCCCTAAAATCCTAATTAATTCAACCTACCACAACATCGAGTTTTCATGATTCAATGCCTGAAAAAGGCTATCAACTTGGTATCTTCTTCACCAGAACACATCATCATCCATATCAGTCGCAGGGAATAGTTTTCTCAACTCAAGTACATAGGTAAGTGCAATAGGTCTTTATTAATTATAGCAAGTGCCCCTTTTCTCAAGAAGTACAAGATCATAACCAATGGTCAAGCTAAAGGCTTGACACTTCAAGGAAATCCCCTCTGCAGCTATACTGCAGAGTGGCCCATCAATGGTAACTCGCAGCAGTGTACTTGCAGAGAGCTTTCCCAGCTTAAAATAATGCCATTAGGTTGATACATGCCCAAAGGGGTTTTTCTCCTTTTAAAACTACATGCTTCAGATGGATCATGTCCATCTTGCCAGTTCAACACAAGTCAAGACAGCCATACAAGAAGGGTTGTGCCCTCTGTTAAATGTAAGCTATTAACAACATTGCATGGAAGAATGCAATAAACACTACATCCCTTTCCTGAAGGCTCACAACCCAAATTATACACAAATCAAACAATCACAAGCAAGAAATGTGTACCGTCACCCTTGTCACAAACTCACAATGCCATCTAAACAAATCTAAGAGTCTTAAACCGTTACCACATACCTTCTATCAGTCTATGTTTGTATACAGATTGAGATCAATATCATTTCTATACAGAAGGCCAAGTGGAGAGGGTAGTGCCCTAATTCCATAACATTCCACTAAGCTGAGAATCCAAATAAAAAGGTGCAGAGCCCCATAAACAAACAATAAATAAGAGAGCTTATCTAGATTATCAATGACAACTAACTCACACCACATCATTACCTAGTCCACACAACACCATGCTCAAGTCTGAGATTTAAAAAAAGCTAAAGAACGAAGACAATTCCCTATCCATAAAACAATATTACTTACTAAAAATAGCTTCTTAAAGATTGCAACAACTAATCCACCATATTAACACAGTTGCGTCAAAACCAAGAGTTATTTTTGCATACATTACACAAAGCAAAAAGGAGGGCAGAGCCCTAATATTCCAATTTTCTTTAATTTAAGCCACCCATAACCCTCAATACTATTTATCATATATGTACAGATCCTATAAAGGCAGAGCTTGAAGCCAATCTTAAACAAGTCATAAAGCAAATGGAAGAATGCAATTAATACTACATCCATTTTCTGACGACCCATCACCCAAATTATACACAAAGCAAACAATCATAAGCAAGTAATAAATGTGATCTCTGACCTAGGTATAAGTAAGAATACCACAAAGAGATATTGTTCCAAAAGTGCTTTGAACCCCTGTTCCTTGCTCAAGCTTTCCACAGCAACAATCCTTCAATCAAACTGAGTACAAAGATCTCTTCACCAATTCTCAATCCTTCTCCCAAAACTGACTGTGTGTGTCAAGATTGGAAACCTCAAGCATCCTGATTCTTAACAACTCCTGCATGCAAGCATGACCCCACAGCCATTAATGGAAGCAGCCATGCATGGCCTTCCCAGTCAGGTTGCTACTGCAAGATTTGCCGGCAAAGTCTCAAGAAGCAACACAATTCTAGGGTTTTTATTAATCCATCATAATCACAATGACAGCTTTGACTGCCAAAAGAAAAAGAAATTTCAAAATAACTAGTAGCCAATATGGTGTCAATCAAATGTAAGCCTCATGGTCACTTCGAGCCCTAAGCGGATTTTCAAATTTACAACATTATTACCTATAAAAAATCCTTGACCCCATGGCTCTTTTATTATATCACAAACAATGTAAGGTCAAGACATAGTAATAATATGATAATTGTTAATAATTTTATCATAAGATACTAGGGTGAAACCACCGAAATACAAACATATTTTATTTTATTAGCCAGTGGCTTCATGGGTCATTGCCGAATGGGCAAAGCATTCTAGTAACAAAAACAAGAGTTTAGGTCACAGATAGGAGTTTCATAGATTTAGGATTCCAATTCAAGCTCTTTCATGTGGGATTTGGAAGAGGCCTCCCCAAACTGTCTGTTGGCCTTTCCCATTCACTCCCTACTACTCCTCAACTCCAGTTCTCCAGGCTGTCTTAAATTGCCTTGCTTTCTTCAATTCCATATTTCACTTTTGCAACCTCTGTATTTCCATATTTTTGCTTGGGTTTGCTTATGTATTGCAGCAGCGCAACTTTTTGGCTGCCTCACTGTCTTCAATTCTGATTCCAAACTTAGTCAATTCTTCTTGACTTTGTGTGCCATGACCAAGTGTGAGTCATTATGGTTGGATACATAAGCCATATGATCCAAAACAGGTCAGAGGTAAACATTCTTCACTAATTATGCTGACACATCTCTCTTTTGCTCAGTCAGGTATACATCATGGCACAAAGAAGTATGTTTATCATAGTGGGGGAGCCTCTCATAAAGGTGCTTCCCCTACTCGGCCTAATTGTATGTCTCTAAATATTTGGACATCACAATGCCCATCCTTATCTCTCCACTGGTCCTGCTTGAAGTCAGAGGTCTTTATTTCATCCAAAAAATGTGTATAGAGCTTGCTCAATTTCTCTTGGATTTGAATCCAAGTCCTTTCACAAAACTCCCCCTCCTCCTTCCTCCAAGAAGAAGTAGTTGGAGCCCTTGGCATTTGCTGTTGCTCATTGATTTGACTAATGTCCCTCTTTGCATGCTTAGAGTCCTGTACTTTGACCTCTATTGTATGTGGTGCTCACCATGCATTGATATCTCCTTGTGCAAGTCAACCCGCTCCTCTACACTACCCTCGGGGAGTTGGTCCACATCCACTCTCACCTTGGGCTCAACTTTGATGTCTGTGTCATTGAGACCTTGCTCCGTTGTCTCATCACCTCTGCTACTCCATCCATCTCCTCCAAGTCCTTATCAGAGGTATTCTCCACCCCGGGTAGTACTCTCGGGGAATGCTGGGAAAGTCCTATGTTAGTGAAGTCTTGACAAATAATTGGATAGGACCAGTCCTCATAAAAAGTGGGGTGGCCAAGGCTCTTGAAAGTGCAATTACTATTGAACCTCTTTCGTGGGCACCAATGAAGCTTGCCCAAGAGAACTCCTCACAAAATTGATTCATGGTACTATCTCCTCTTTTGAGTCCTTTGAATCTGACTCATCATTGTGCCCCTTATGGTTATTCCCACTCACCATCATCATCCTCCAATGATATCTCCACATAGGTCCCTCATGCACGTTAGGCTTTGTATCATCAACATGCGAGTTTGGGTCCATGATTGGACATTTCCCCTTAGCTCCCCTCTTATGATTAGTTTGTTTCCCTTGTGATTGGGTCCACAACATGTGAGTTGGCTAAAGGCTGGTCTCAAAATGGGCATTCCTTCCTTGTAGGCTGACTCCATCTTGCTTGACAACTTCGCCTGAGGGGATGGTGAGGTAACATGCGTCCAAAAAAACTCCTAGCCAAACACTGGAGGTAGTCATGGCTCACGCACAGATCTGCAGAAGAACTAGGTATTCCCCTCTCTTGCAAAGGGAATACCCCAAGTGTAAACCTGATCATATACACTCATAAGACTAGTCCAGGGAAACTCATATAATTCCTTAGAATCTGGATAATGCTTCCATCTTCGAGGACAAGAACTCTGACAAATTATACAACTCTATACAAGATCACACATATAAGATATTCATAGAGGCAAACCATAGATACCTTGAATCTTGTAAACTGTTGGCTGGACCATCTCATCCTTATCCTCCTCATGACTCTCCTCCTCCATGTCCATGTGGTCTTGAGCAACGTTATCACCTCAAAATATGTCTATAAACTGTTTTTTCTCCTCCCTAGTCACCTTGATGTTTTCAACTTTTTGCCTTGTGCATGACAACCCTAGGACTATGGAAGTCCTTTGCCTTAAGTGTCATCTGAACATTGTGATCCACGATCATGAAATTGGATTTTAATATTGTTAGGGCATAGTTCTTGACTAGGGCTTCTTGTACCTCCTAGTGGAATGTCGCACTGTTGAATATCTTCATCTGAGCTACATAGTACACCTTTGCCTTCTTTAAACTCCTCACCATTGGGTGGCTCTAATTTCCCTTCCGCCAATGATAAATGTGATTCCTTGTAGGAAGATAGAATTTCATCTTCTCGGGGAATATTTTGTTTGTCTTCTTTTTCTTTGGGCTTCCTTTCTTGTTTGACCTTTGTTTTGTTGTGGTTGGGAGTTCACCCTCGGGTGTGTAGCCTGGTGCTTCGGCTGCTTTGAGGAGTCTTGGATCACAACGAAAAAAGTATGAGCATGTGCCATCCCCAAACTGCTACTGGTCATAGAAGACTTGCCCTTCTTTTTTGGCAATAGCTTGCCTCCGTCTCTTTGACATGCTGAAATATTAGTCCAACAATAAAAATGAGTCTTTTGGCATTGTCTTCACCTTGGTGCATTTATGTCTTCTTGCCAATACATCTTACCCTCCTTCAAGAACTCCTTTTTCCAAGAAAACGGCAATTTCCTTGTATACCAGCACCAACTGCTCTCATTGTGATGTGTCCCAACCTCCTCAAGGGTCTTTAGATACATGTTTTGTGTGGACTCAATTTGGCATTCATTAAACAGTTGTCATGCAATGTGCTATGCAATGAATAATGGTCTTCAGGCCGTTGATTATTTCCAATTTATTTTGCACTTCATTCTTCCTCACCCTCCTCTCGAGTGTAAGGTTGATGGTAAGTCATTCTGTCGCTGTCCTCTTCACTTGAACCCTGATTTTGATAAATTTCATTTGCTATTTTGGTCTTGGCACTATGTTGACATTTCGTCAAACAATTTGTGTGCAAGTGCAACTTTTCTCCTTGCTTATTTTTGACTTGTCCTTCACTACAATCATCTATCAATTGATGTGCACTGATATTTTGAGCCTTCAACAACCTGTCTTGCTGCTGTGACTAGTAAAAATCTGGTTCTCTGTCCTTAGGGATTTCAGCACCTTCAAAATTTTCAAAGTACAGGTCTGAATATGTAATTGTATTAACAGCTCATGTTTTTTCTCTGTGCAATTCGTCTTCACTCAAAAATTTCTGAAATGATGAATGTATTTCTCTCTATGTTGGATTCAATGTCTATAATCATTTTACAAAACCTCCCTAAATTGTGATTTTTGTTTTCAATGTATGCTTGGACTGATTTGTGTTTGTTTTTCACACTTTCCCAGTGTAGGGCGAATTGGTTTACTTAATTGTTTGTTTGCACACAGGGTTGGACTTATTTTTCACAACATTCATTTACTTTCAATCCTTCCACAACTTTGCTATGATTTTTTGTTTTCAATAAAAAAATTGTATTTCAACTTTATTTTTTGCTTGGACAATTTGTATATGAGGTTTGATGGCTTGCTCATGGCCTTGGATGGATTCTTTGGCAGTCTTACTTGGACCTCGACAATCCTCACAATATCTTGGATGTCTGTCCAAATTTAGACAAGGCGTCCTTGAACTTGGACGGATTCATCTAGGCCTTGGACAACCTAGTTATGTTTGTTCAGTGGGGTCCATCCTTGGATGGGCTGTTGTTGTCTTTGGATGGATGTTTGTTATTTGAGAGGGTCTTCCTTGCTTGAACGAACCCCTTTTTTAAATTTATTATGCCATTGACAGGCCTCTTTCCTCATTTCATTGTTTCCTCCTCAGACTCTTTCATGACTTGACATTGTCCTTCAGCTATTATCTTTCCTTAGATGGTTCATTCTTCGGGGAACTTGCCTTTTCTTTAATTAATTTTATTTTTCAAATCTAAATACACAGGGTCACAAAAATAAGAGCAAGGGGTTAAGAGGCTAATTAGGGCCAAGTATATAGACGTGGTATGGGGATTGGGGAATAAGAGTTTCACATTGTGTGATAAGTAATCCGAATTGGACCATGAAGTGTTAGCAAAATAAGCTAACTAAGCCACCATTATCAAGAAGACTAAATATGTAACTTGAATCACTTCAAAATGATTTGTTTCTAGGGAATCCTAGTGAAGAATGAAGAAAGTCAAACAATACAAAGGTCTATAGAGGCAGTCATGTTTGAGGTGATCCAAACACCTTAGATGTTAGATTCGGTTGAAGTGGGTTCCCGATGAAAGCAATATTTCATGGATGGTTATAGAACAACCAATATTTGTAGGGGATGGTTGTGTAATTGCTAGTGTATGTAGGCAACAATTATGTTACCGTCTGTTCCTTCGGGGGTGATTTCGTAATTGTGATGAAAATTTCATAACAATTGCCAAGGTGATTCGTAACCGCTCGATAATCAAGTGACGATTTTGTCCTGCATAGAATTGCGGTATGGCACGGAGACAAGAAACAAGCAGAGCAACAACTACACATGGTGTCTCTTCCTCTTTTTGAGTTTTTCTAACTTCCTATTTGAGCTTTTCATGATGTTAAGCATGTACAAATATACCCTCATGGGTCATTATAACACAATTCATTGTTTCCTAGCAATTTTTTCTTTTTGGTTGCGGGTCTTAGGAGTTCAAGTGTGACAGATAGTGAAATTAAGCAAATGGCAAAGCTTGTATTGGTGTTTGGGCATGTTGCTATTGTAAAAGATGTCCATGAATGTCTTAAGAAGGCAGTATATTTGTAACTTCACAAGGAGATAAGGGCAAGATGAGGCAATCCCTCACTATTCTGGAGTTTTTCCCACATTAGGTTTCTCCAGGATAAACATTGTCTTGTGAAGTTATGTTCTTGTTGTTTTATAGTTGTTTCTTTCTCTACTTCTCAGGCTATGGGCACAAACACACATTATTAGTTTCTTACACTGCCATGGGAATTTCTTTGGCCTTGGATGTTAGGAGGGATTATAGGGGGAGTGCTTTGCTTCCTCCTAGGATTACCCATCCTGGTCCCCATAGCCCAAGAAAATCCTTGATGAGCATTATTAGATCCTACTTTGCTTCCTCCTAGGATAACCCAACCTAGTCCCCCTAGACCTAGACACTCCTTGATGAGCATTATTAGATCTTGCATTGGCCTTTTCACAGTGATAAGACGATGACAAATGATTCCTTTGCCTTGGGCATGGTTAAAGATGTTTGATAGGACTATTATCTAGTCTTTTCGACTTCCATCAGCCCATTTTCTTTGGGGGTTCTTACTCCCCCCACATGGCTATTTGTATTAGTATCATAATCACATGGGTTGGGGCTTTACTGCTTTGGGTTGACCCCTCATTTATTTTCAGTGCTTAATTTCTTTTTTATTTAGTTAGTCTTTGATCCTAGGGTCCTTTTACCCTATCATTTTTTATTGTCATGTGATGTATTTTTGAGTCCCATTGACCTACTTTTGGTCACTCTTGGACATCAATATAATTTCTTTCTTTCCTTTCAGCTTTCACCACTTAACAATTGAATTCTAAGTACCTTGTGGACTGTTATATAATTACATAAGAAAACAACAAATTAATGAATCAAGTGTTGTTGGGAACAATTAAGATCCACGTTGATGAACTAAGTTATGGGATATCCACACTAATTATAGATCAATACATTTATTAAAATTAAAAATGATAGGGACTAGGGAAAAGAGGTTAGTGGAATAATTTATATTCTTTGACCAATGCAATAATGTATTGAACTTGGGACATTGAATCTGCTGCTTGATTCAATCTTGCATTGTTTTTTTGTGATTTTAATAAATTTTCTTTTTCTCCATCTTTGCCAAGGCCCAGTAGTTGTGCACTAATTTTATTCTCATTTGTCGAAAACCTTAAAATATTTTCTTGACACTCCTTTTTTATTCCATCAATTGCCCTTTGATTGTGTTGTTTCGCTCTACCTTGACCCCACTTGCTTTTTTATAGAACTTGGTGGAGGTCATTTGTCTATTTTGAGGAAGTTTTCTTCTTTCTCCATGATTCTTGGAACTCCTTCCCTTTTCAATTGCTTGCTTTCCTTTGCTTTAAATGCTTGACAATCAACCATCGTGTACCTCTTTTCCTTGCACATCGTGTGCTGACTCTCCCTCATGATCGCTTCATTGAATGCCTCCATAAATAACACTTTGATGTCATTCCATGCACTTTTGTTTTTCTTGCTCTCTCTTGATTCTTTTGTTGCAATTTCTTTGTAACCACACTTGTGTCACCATCCCTTTATTCAACTTTAGTTTTAGAACCGTTAACCACATCCTCAACTGTTTGATTGTAGAGGTAGTTTCAGACAACTGCCCCACTATATTTTCCTTTGTTTATTTGATCGGGACTGTACACTTTGTTGATTATGGTTAGGGCCCTTTTTGGATTTGTTGCAATATCTCCCTTGAGGATAAGTTCTCATTACGTAAAATATTGTGCCCTCTATAAGTGGACTTCAATCTTATGAGAAATCCTATGAATTAACTCCATTTTAGGCACACTCATCATCCAAGCACGACATGGCTGATTCCTCAGTTGTTGAGTTCATGCTTTCATATTCTTCCCAAGATATTTGAAACTTTGATGGTACTTCTACTATGAATTTGGAGAACATATCGTTCTTACAATCTATAGCATCTTTTACACTCACATATTGTTCCCATGATGATATAAAAAACTTTGATGGCGTGTTAATAAAAATTGAGAAAACATATTCCCATGCATATTGCTATATTTCCGGAGACTTTCTTTGAGGACATCCTTCCTTTATGCACATCCTTTGAGGACTTACTCGGAACTTTTCCTTCAACGAGTTCCTCCAAGGATCTCCTCCACAACAAACTTCCTACAAGCAATTCCTCCTTCAAGGAGCTCCTGCTTCTAGGATCTCCCACTTTGAGGACTAGGACACCTCCTCTGAGGTCCTCGACACCTCCACTTTTGAGGACTCGGACGAAATTTCTTGTGATGCACTTTGTTCCTCGTGACAGAATCTCTTCATCAAGACGACATTCCTTTGTCGTGCCAAACTTGCTCTATATATATTTTTTCAATCTTTTTTTTTGAGTTTTTTGGTGGTCTTGGCAGTATTTCCCGTCTTTGGTTAGACTGACCCTGCCAAGCTTCCTTGCCTTCTCTGACCTGGTGATCCCTCCTCCTTTGGTTGGACTTGGTATTCTGTACTTGTGCTCTATTTGTATTGCTGGTCTCAGTTACCACACCACGTACGCCGAGGCTCTTGTGTGCAGTCTACGACTCTACATTTCCGCTTGGTGCCACATCTTCCCTAGACTTGGTACTTCTCTCACCTTAACCGTTTGACACTTCACATAGGTACGACCCTGATGATCTGATAATAACATATGATGTCTAATTTCTAGGCGCAATGCTCATTTACTTGGTGAGCATTAGAGGAGTGTAATGGGTATGGGTGCAATGTTTGAAATCAAGCGCACAGAAAGAATTATGGTAACCCCTCCTAGCTAATACAATTCATAACATAAACACATTGCTTTGCATCAATACATATCAAGGCATATGACTTCAAGGTACTTTTATTTCTTTACTATTAAAGACTATGTACAGTATTAGAGCATACACTGGTCTTATTTGTTTGATTGAAAAGCTCCATTAGCTTGAGCCACGCTTGTAACTGATTATCAAGAGATCATATGTGAAACATCAACTCATTGGAAATATTACTACTGATCAAGACAGGTGTCTCATCAAGCCCTTTTTTGTATTTGGTTAGCTTTTGTCAGCAGTAGGGGATTGTTATTTCCCTTGAGGAACCCTCTACAAGCCTTTGGTCTTCAACAACTTTGCCATGTCCTGCTCCCAAGATGTGTAATTTTGACCAAAATAAATGGCCACACCTGAAATTGAGCCTATATTTATCGTACTAGTGGCCTGGAAAAACTTGGTCAAAAACTGTTGCAACCTACCTTAATGGAACTCTTAGCAAGCTTTTAGTGCTTGAAAATGTTTAAAAAAAGCCCTTTTGGCAAAAGTTATGGCTCCCAGAATATTTTCCCTTTCAAAACCCTAATAGGAGCAATTGAACTTCAGAAAAAAATCAAAATATTAAGATTTTTCACTTCTGATTTGATTCATTCGGGTGGAATCTGCAGAGAGTGTGCTGATTGGGATATGTATAATAATTTTTTTCAACCAATCTTGGATCGGCACTTATTGATCTATTTTTGACATTTTGACCACTGATATTATGGTATATGTCATTCATACAGATCAATAGTCATTGGGACGGCTACGTGTCAGAAGAACAGTGTGAACGGGGTTTGAAGTTCAAACCTACCCTGGCCAAATGGCTTGGTGCTCGGTGGAGGGCTAACTGATCTAGTTTGTATGCCTTAATTTTAGGGGTGTTATGGCCTTTGGAACAAGGTTGTGGGCCCCCTTGGAGAAGAAGGTGCAATTTTCTAGGTAGCGCCTCTGCTGCATGAGCCACCACCGTTGTGGCTTCACCCTCGTGTGGCTTCCTGCTGCTTGTTTCTGTGCCTTTGCCTGTGCTGCTCTACAACCTCCACCATTTCCATTTCAGGCATGCCCTTCGACTGCACCAAACAAATCAATTGCTAACAAAAGTGAAAAAAGAGGGCTAAATGATGAAATGTCAACTACCTCTCCTATATTCCTCAAATTTGATTTTCTTGGGGGAATCAGGGCCAAACCTTTTTAGGTGGCGCCATTACCGCATGAACCACCACCGTTGTGGCTTTACCCTCATGCAACTTCCTGCTGCTGGTTTCTGCGCCCTTGCCTGTGCTGCTCTACAACCTCCATTTCGATTTCAGACATGCCCTTCGACTGCACCAATCAAATCAAATGCTAACAAAAGTGAAAAAAGAGGGCTAAATGATGAAATGTCAACTGCCCTTCCTATATTCCTCTTTTCAAGAATTCAAATTCAATTTTCTTGGGGGAATCAGGGCCAAAATTTCAGCTTTCAACTTTCAACTATGAAAATGGAGGGTCTGGGTAAACAGTCAAATTTCAGAAACTTCAAGGAAACCCTTGATGAGTTTTTGAGACCTTTCTGACAATGTAAGTGGTTTGGTGAAATTCGACTTTTAACCTGTACTTTCTTCATTAAGCTTTTCGTCAAAACCCTAACTGGAAGACCTGAAGCTCCTCAAATCCTTTGGCTTGTTAACTCTAATGCATTTGTACCATGGTAGAACTGATGTAGTTAACCCTTAACCAAAATTATTGGAGAAAAACATCATCTAGACACTCATCTCCATTGTTGCACAACATTCATCCACAAGCATCACAATAAATCAATGTCTTTATGAGAAATAGAGAGAGGGAGGGAGGGAGTACATTGAATACTATCACATGTCTCACTGACAATTCATAGATTGTGTACAATAGATGGCACAGCACCATCTATATATAAACCTCCTGTTAAGGTCGTATTAAAGTTAAGTGAACACAGGACTCTTTAAATGGCCCCAGGTACAATGGGGAAAGATGTACTAATGGGTCCTACACATATGTACCTACAAGTAGATGCACATGCATTCCAAGGGTCACCATACAAGCTTGGTGCCGCATGGGAACTAAAGCCATTGGTTTAAGGAAACGTGGTCTTGATTACTAAAGATGCATTTAGCACTAACATGTTTATTTGAAAAATGATCTCTATCAGTGTCAAATTCAAGAGAGTTAATTGTTCAAAGTTGAGATTCCTTGTTCATGCATCAAAGCAACGTATTGTGTGAAGGCAGAATCAGAAGAAGTTAGACCAATAGTTAGACATGGCTGGGCTACTTGCTTCAACTGTCCTACAGGTAGATGGAGATGATGTGACCATCGTGACCATTAGATGGTGCTTGTGTACAATAGATGGCAGAGCCTCATCTATTTATAGACCTCCCTTTAAGGCAGTATTAAATTTAAGTGAACATAGGGCCTCTTTAAATGGCCCTAGGTACATTGGGGAAAGATGTACTAATGGGTCCTACACATATGTACCTACAAGTAGATGCACATGCCTTCCAAGGGACACCATACAAGCTTAATGCCGCATGGGAACTAAAGCCACAGGTTTAAGGAAACCCAGGCTTGATTACTAAAGATGCATTTAGCACCAACAAGTTTATTTGAAAAATGATCTATCTCATTGTCAAATGCAAGAGAGTTAATTGTTCAAAGTTGAGATTTCTTGTTAATGCATCAAAGCAACCTATCTTGCGAGATCAGAATCAAAAGAAGCTAGACCAGTAGTTAGACTTTGGCCGGTCTACTTGCTAAAACTGTCCTACAAGTAGATGGAGATGATGTGACCATTGTGACCAATAGATTAGCAATAGTGAAACTTTAGATTGGCTTGTGAATAATGATGGGCTTGGAAGATTCACAAAGTTGAAGGATTGAAGACAATCAAGTTACATAGCAGTAATCATCCAATGGAGGGAACAGGAGGAATGATAAATGCCAATCAAGCCTGGATTCCCTGATGCTAAAGAAATTGAAAAAAGAGGAGAAATAAACCAAAGAAGTGTAATAGGAGAGCTGGAAAGAAGCAAGATAAATTGTCACAGCTTATGTTTTGTGGATCTACTACTTGCTATACAAATGAATTAAAAAATAAGTGTGAAGTGATCAGATGAAGATGAGTGATAAAATGGGTAATATAAAGGGTGTTTGTCATGCAGTGAACCATAAGAAAGAAAGATGCCCACAAGTGGCCTAAATAGCCTAATTAGACTCAAAAGTTCCCATCAGAAAGAACTTGAAGGAGTGGAAAGAAGCTCCAAAAGAAACTACTAGATAGAACTACACTAAAAACAAAAGAAGTATAAACATTATTAATGCGGGGTCCAAGAGATAAATCCTTACCAAGCAATCTGGAGTAGGAGAGCCTATGCGAGAAGATCTTCTAATGACTTGAAGACATTCATAGGCATTCTGGAAAATTAGAATTGAGCAAGGATAACTTGCAGAAGACTAAGCCAAGTAAGTTGTATAACATCGTGGTTGTCATTTGGTTTAAATATAGAGATTATTAAAAGGATAAATGCCCTAGCTGTGAAGATATCTTGTCTAACATAGCAATTGTGAGAGTACAAGTGCTCTAAGTCTTCTTAGAAATGTACAACATAGAAAAGAAAGGATAAATATTGGATAACTATCTTCAGCAACTGGCTATTAACTGTTATATTGACTGCTAATGCACACAGGAACAGACCTATTATTTTTCCTGATAAGAGTGTTCGACGGGGTAGTTTCAAATGGTTGAGTAGTTTGTTTTTTCAAACCAACTTCCTGATTTTCAATATATTAATTATTTCTGAAGCTGATTCAACACGTCCTGATGATCTATTTTTTTTAAGGTACATGTATATAAATTGAGCAAAAACTAGAATAGAAAAAGGTGGACTTATGCAGAATATGTTTAAATCTCAGTTAGAGACCTAAAATATACATCTTTCTAACTTATTTTGTTTGCATTTTATAGGTTTGAAGTGAATCTCATTTCGTTGGTGGAAGATAGTTTCCAAGTCAATTATGGAAGAACGCAAAGCATGGACTTTAAATAACAATACTTGCAAGGAAATTATAGAGGGGTGTGAAATTCATCACAAGGAGATTACACATAGAAATGTTACCATACACCTTGTAGAATGCGGGAATTTAGATGGAGAGCTTGTTAGTCAAATCAACCCTTCTCGATAGAGATAGCCAGTATTTGCATGAACAGATAATGAAAGTTTTTTCATAATTTTTATCAGTCAAAGGCAGCTATTAATCTGAACTTGTGCCGAGCATTTTTTTAAATATTTTCTTTTGTGTTTTGTTGCATATATATTCTTGTGATTGCGAGGCATTCAGTCTATTGGGCTTATTATATGAAAATGAAGTTAAGTTTAAGCTTTCACGACATGCAAAACATATTTTTCATTTGGAAAGAGAGATTTTGGAAAACAAATGTGCAAGATTTTAAAAAATGACACTTTGGACCACTCAAGTGGTTCATCATAAGGGGATATTTATTTATTTATTGCGTATGTAATCGTGGTCATATGTAATATTTTTTTGGTTATAAAACAGGTAAACCTTATATATATGAACAAAGCAAGTACATCAAAGGATGCCTCTGAAATACTAGGTCATCCTAAATCAAACCACACAAAGAGGAGAGGGAAACAAGGAGAACTGAGAATGTCTGAACACCAAGAACAAGGAGAACATATGAAAGTACTAGCACTCCCAAGCATCAAAATGCGATGTATTTACATCAACCAAGCTCAAAAAATAGCATCATAGCAATTAGAGAGATCAATTATCATGCGATATTGTCAACAGGAAGCCTTCCTCTTGGGGAGAGCAAGCAGCCCATGATTTGTTAGAGGATGAGACCATATTTAATTGTGGTCATATTAGAATCTCTCCAACATGTTTACGATAACAATTAACCATGGAAATTCATACTTGTTTGATGTTTAAACCATCATCTACTATAACTCCTCCACTTCTAAGTACTGCAAAATAAAATACTAAGATAGGGATGAGATATTCTATTTTGATGTCTTACTAAAAATTCAGTGATCGTATAGGAGATATTCTATCTTGATGTCCTACGAAAACGATCGTATAAGAATTTAGTCTTACTCAAGACTTGTGCAATACCTGTGTGCCATAAATAATACGATCATATATGAATTTAGTCTTACTCAAGACTTGTGCAATATCTATGTACCATAAATGATCCCTATACCTACTTTGGCATGGAAGAGTGACAAGATAATAAAAATTTACATTGTAAGAGTTATTTGAGGAATCCTCAGCAAGCAAGATCTTTCAATGGTCTGCAACATTTGACAATCATCAACAATAAAAAAAGGAATGTTTTACTTTATGCCTCCAACTCTCCCCACCCTCACTTGGAGCTCACAAAAACTTTCTTTAAATAGTGCCTCAATGCCTTCTAAATAAAGGTAGAGATGAGCCACCCATATGTAGTGGTTCAACTTCAGACCTCTTCCTCTCACATTTCCCTTGGATAGATTTCCTGATGGCCAAGTTCTTTATAACACCCTAGCATGACCACCATATATATCTAATGATTACAGATGAAGGTATATCAGTTCAAGTAATGGATATGGAAATACAAGATTTGTACTTTTGGGGAAAGTATATCGCTGAGGCCCTAAACAAACTGAAATAAGGAAGAGAATTGCAAACTCGAGACCTCCTGTTTCTTAGCTTAGCATTCTAATTGCACTACTCTATTTTCAATATCAATAACCGAAGTGTTGGCGGTTGGGTTTTACACTGCTTGCCGGATGCTCTACCCATCGTCAGTTGCTTCTTTGTCAATCTGATGACCTTCTCAGTGGAATCACTAGACTGCCATCCTCACACCATTAATCCTCCACTTCCAACAATCACTTCTACGACAAACAATGTCGCAACAACTAGTGGAAAAGGGTTTGAAACTTTGACTGAAAATTTGGGGTTTAAAATGAAAAATGTGGTTAAATTTTGAAGCTGGAACCGCTCCAATATTTTTCAAGGATTGAAAAAATGCAAACAAAACTGAAAAATGTTGCCATTTGCTCAAGTTATGAGGGTTGTGTGAAAAAATCGAATCACACAATATTTTGCACAAGAAGATGAGTTGGAGTCCATTGTTCACATTACAAGGTCTTCTCACTAGCACCAACCATCAGGACCAACAAATCTGGCTGAAATTGTAGTTTGGAGAAGAAAACAACAAATCCATTGCAAGCTTCTTCCAAGCCCTAGATTCAAGCTTGAGCAAGAAACCGAAGTCACACCCTTCAAGAAACTGTAGACACGTTATTTTTGTGATCGCCAAGTCTCCTCATGCCTTGCAAGAGCTAGGATCAAAAGCTTGCTACTGACTAGGCTTTAATACCATATAGAAACATAATGTAAGATTGATTAAGCTTCACTAAAGCAATAAAGCACACAATAGGCACCAAGATACAGAGGTATGAGAGGAACCAAAGCTTCTGCCTATAAATAAGAATAATGAGCGACTAATTAGATGACTAATGATGTATACACCCCAAGTATATATAGATGACATTTATGAGCCCTAATATAGTTGACCTCATGTACATTAATTCGAATAGTATGATAACATAGGTGAATATCAATGGTAACTATGTACGCCCAACATGAATCCCAAGGATACCATAATGCGATAGTGTATTGGATTTGGAAGTAGTCTCTTCAAAGATAACCCACAAACTAGCCCAAGGGGCATGATAAGTTGGGTTTACACCCAGTGCAATATTTGCACCAACAATCATAATCAATTGTAAAAGTGCATTGTACCACAATAGACATCACATAAAACTTTGAACTTTTAATAACTTAGATTGCTATTCTTATTAGGAATTTGGCTAGAATTCAAAATTTGGCCCCAATCCTAAATGATAATCAATTTGCTCCTTGTTCATAAGAAGGGTATTAGTCCACAAACTGAAATATATATAGGTTTATCTCCTCCAAACGTTCCAACGATGAGATAAGACCATATAATTTAGAAGAACCCTTAATGATCAATTGTTTTTAAGTACTTTGTTTGCTTCCTTCAGCATTTCCAAAGGAATCATTGATTTGAATCGCTTTAAATTTCTAAGCATTGGACAAAAAAGCATTCTTTATCGTAATGGTAAGAATAAAGTTTGGCTTGGCCTAATCTAGTAATTTTTCTGGTTTCCCAGGTGGTGTTATTACATGGGTTTCCAAATTTTTGGTATGTTTGGAAGAATCAGTTCAAGCCTCTACATGATATGGGATACCACATTGTTGCTCCTGATTTGAGAGGCTATAATACATCATCGAAGCCAAAAGGAGTACTAAACTATGGTCGTTCAGAAGTTTTATCTGACATTGTTTGCTTAATTGAGTGCTTTAATGCAGGCAAACCTACAAATATAGTGAGAATTACATTGCCTATTCAGACCTAGATTTTTATTCTCAAGACTTTCTTTTTGTTCATCTCTTATTTCTTATGAGATTTGTGTGGTAATTCATGAACATTGCAGGTTGGCCATGATTGGGGCACACTTGTGGCTTTATCTCTAGCTGAAGATGTTCCCAACATGGTCAGCAGATTGATTGTTGTAAATGGACCTCACCTGAGCATTATGCGCAAAGTATTGCTCACCAACATCCGTCAATTATATCGTAGTTGGTACATATGTAAGCAATACATTTCTATGATACTTCACCTTTTCTACCATCTGTTTTCTCAAAAACATTACTTTATATTTTAATTAGACATGAAAGGATTCCTTTTGAAAACTTGCTGAAAACATTCTATGTACAGAATGTGTTCAAGCAGAGCTAAAAAACAACAATAAATTAGTAGTCAAACCTGATATGATTAAATGCCAACTTTTATCGCACAAAGGATTGGATGGAAGAGGAGTGTGTATGAGATGACTAGAGGATGGTGTGCCTGTAAGAAAGGAAAGGATGAATAGAGATAGAATGTCACAGTGTTAATTCCTCTCTATGTGAAACCAGTATGAGTTTATTCAGTGAGGAGTTGTCTTTGGTGGAAGATGATGTTTTTTTTTCTGAAGTGCATTCTTTTTTATGCTTTGCAGTTTTCCTCCAGCTTCCTTGGCTGCCTGAGTGGTTTTTCAGCAAAAATGGGTGAAAAACATATTTGATTTTTTGATAACTATTGAAAACAATGTTGGTTTTTACTACAACTTCAAAAATTTGTTTGGTTTAATTTTTTGGAATCATAATTTTGTATTAAATGCATGTGTACCAGATTTGACAACCTAAAGAAGTCTCTTAAGGATGATAACTTGTCAGAAGATGATGTAGAAAGGTAAGGAAATAACTTCCATTGCATGCTATTTTTTTTGGGTCTGAGAAATCTGAGAAGAAAGCATTATATTTATGATGAACAAATGGCCAACTGATATTACATGACAAGCTTCATAATTTTCCATGACCATCGATTTAGACAGAAATAGACCCAAAAGATATCAGGAAACTTACATAAACTAGAGACTAGCAACAGAAGTGGAAAATCTGGTCAGAATATAGACTCCAGAAAAACCACGAGAAAACATAAAGAATAATAACAACATTACATATCATCACATAGATGAAAGAGTAGAGATTATAAACAAAAAAAACGATCAGAAACATCAGGAATTTGATAACGTGGAGCATGGTTTCCTTTTGGATAATAGAAAGCACTCTGCACCATAAACTTTCCAATTGATGCTCCACCCAATGAAGATGATGTTCAAAATTTATGTTGTGGCTTTGAATTTCTTGGAGCAGGGAGGTGGGAAACTAATCAGTAATGAGGACAGTTTAGGGGTCCTTGGACATGAGAACTGTAACTCATTGGCAGCCATTTCCTTCTTTAGCTGCATACAAAAATAAAACATTATATTAACAGGACAAATGCCCAACTGATATTACATGATAAGCTTCAATATTTTCCATGACCATTGACCCAGACAGAAATGGATCGAAAAGATAAAATTAAACTTCCATAAACTAGAGACAATGAATTTTGGTTAATGATAGAACAAAGACTAGCAACTTAAGTGGAAAATTTGGCCAGAATACAGAATACAGAAAAACCACCAGAAAATATAAAGAATAATAACATTATATATCGTTACAGAGACGAGAGACTAGGAATTATAACCCAAAAAAATCAGAAACATCAGGAACATGATAACTTGGAGCTTGGGCCAAAAAAATCAGAAACATCAGGAACTTGATAACTTGGAGCATTTATCCAAAAAAGTCAGATACATCAGGAACTTGATAACTTGGAACATGGTTGCCATTTTGGCTAATAGTAAACAATCAGGCTCTGCAGGGTTTCCAATTGATACTCCAAATGCCATTAAAAATTCATATTGTTGCTTTAAATTTCGTGGATCAAGGAGGTGTGGAGTTCTGAGGTTGTTGGCCTTGAGAACTGTAACTTGCCGGATGCCATTTCCTTCTTTAGCTGCATACAAAAAGGAAACATTAAATCAATAATAAGACAAATGGTCAACTGATATTACATGATAAGCTTCAAAATGTTCAATGACGATTGATCTAGACCAATGGATCCAAAAGACAATGGTAAACTCACATAAAGTAGAGGCAGTGCATCTAATAAATGACTGAACAGAGACTAGCAACAGAAGTGGAGGATCTGGCTGGAGTACAAATGACAAATAGTAATAACATTATCCACATAAAAGAAAAGAAGAAAGGAAGGAAGGAGGGAGCGAGCAAAGGGGAGCCGGGGGAGGAGCAGGGGGCAGAGAAGGAGTTGGGGAGATGGGGAATATTTAAAGTCCACAAATGACATACATAATAATAATATCATCTAGCATTGCATACATAAAAACGTACAGATTATAAAGAAGGATATTAAAGACCTCGTCGAATCACCTTCGAGTTCAAATTTATGTGGCTGCAGGACCGTTCCGTTGAAAGCAATCTCAAGGTCTTGTGGAACACCCAGGAAAAATGATCTAAAATATTTAACATCCCAAAAACTAAAAACTGTAAAATGGGAAGCCAGGAAGTGGAATGAGGAGTATTTTGGTAATGTATTTCAAAGGAAGAATCAGTTCTGGACAGACTTAAAAAGTTGAAACAGATACAGGAGGTCAATGTAACTGAAGGTGTGGCTCAAGAGATTATAAAAAAGGAAAAGGCTCTAATGACTGATTTTAAGCAGATCTTATGATTGGAGGAAACACATTCTAAACAGAAATAAAGGGTAAAATGGCTCAGGGATGGGATAAAAAATTAAAATGTTTTTATCCCCTCACGGTGATTCTGCACAATTTCAATCATATTGACAACACTGTCATGCCTGTGGGGGAAATCTCCATGGAAAATATTAAAATCAGAAAGGAGGCTGAGAATTTGTCTCTCGTTTCTCCAGAAAGAGAAGCTGGAAAAAAATCAGTGCAACACAACTATCTATCTATCTTTTGATTATATTCATGACCATCGGGAAATACAATTCTACAAAAAGGAAAAAAATAAGTTTAATGGTATAATAGGTATCGGTGAAATGCCTGACAAGAACCTGCATTGGGCACCTGCATAACTTAGAAAGCTCATTGGGGCTGAGGTTATAGCCACCTCACTCTCCCACGCCCTTCAAACACAATGAAAAGCTAGTCCAATCCTACATTTACCAATGAAACATAACAATTTCTGGCGTAATATGCTACTCTACAATGGTCCTTTCAAAAGGATTTCTTATAACACCCATGCGGAACTAAGTAGAAATACTTGCATTTGGTTTTGTCATGCATATCTAAAGAACAAAATAATTTATAAATCAACTGTTATGTTGAAGTGGATATTTATAAATTTTAGAATAATAAAAATGTAGTTTGTATTTTTATATAATTGCTATTCTGGTTTGTATTCAGATATGTCCAAGCATGGTCTGTACCTGGATCAATCACTGGTAGTATGAACTACTATCGAGCATCATTCTGGGGTTATTGGAATAGAAAGAAACATGGAGTTAAAGTGGGCATTCCTGTGAGTGTTATATGGGGAGAACGTGATAAATACTTGGTACAGGAACTTGCAAATCTTCCAAGAGACGTATTTCTCAAAGTTTCAGTTTTGCGAATTCCAAAGGTTTGTCTATGTAGCTTGTATTGATGTAAACGTTTTTTCTGCAATGGAAATATGCTACAATCATCTCATGCATATATAAAGCTCCAATAACTTTTGGAAACTTAGAAATAACCAATAAAATTATGATCTTTAATTGCATCAATAAAGCTTTTGCCTATCCTTTTTAAATTTGACATATCTTGTTTCTATCAACTACATGGGGAATCTTGTCTAGGACTTACTTGATTTTCATAGGTGGATTGCTAACTGTTTAATTTTATGAACGATTTGCTCACATCTCAATTTTCCAATTTTTTTTTAGTACTTTCTCTGTTAGGGAAGATTAGATTCTTATTCAAGTTAACTTATCTTCAATCGCCTTTATTCTTTAGTGTGATGGAGTTTGAACCCTTTTTGCCACAAACCTTTTACCTCTGAGCTTGAGAATACTTTGTTTCCAGTTTGAAACATTTTTAGTTCATTCCAATCGTATTGAATCATCCCAAATTTTTCGTATGTATTGACATCTTGAAAAGACATTGCATGTTTGCATTAGTCATGTCACTCAAAGTTCATGTTCCCATGCAACTCAAGAGCTTCCAAGATCTGTAAAGACCTAAAGAATTTATCTAAGATGGAAAGGCATGTCATGAACCTGATCACAATTCATTAGGCCCTACCCATTAGGAGAAATATCAACTTAAGAAAGTCCACCAATGGAATCCTTAATTTGTGGAAGATGTCTTTTAAAACTAAAGTAGATCACTTAAAATATGACATTATTCATTACATATATCTACGAGTAAACATCATCTAAAACTAAAATATTTGATTTTTTTTATTAATTATAATAAAATTACAAAATCCTACAAAGTAACTCACCAGAATTCAATTTATTTTACTCATCATCTGATATATCTACGAGTTCCAAATTAGAAGGTACTAACTTTCAAGAGTGAAAGCACTATGAACCAAAAAATGGAAACTTCACTAAGATAATAAACAATTATAATGAGGACAGAAATTAGAAAGTATTGGAGTTTTGAGACAAAAAACGACATGAAACTAAAAATATAAATTTTACCAAAATAAAATTAACTTTTGGGAGAAAACAATTATAACAAGAACTTTTCAACACTTAAAAAAGGTTAGGAAGTATAATTTTTAAGTAAATGAGTAACAGTTTGTCTTTTCATGAGAAACAACTTGTGAAACATATATAAAATAATAATAAAGATTGTTCTTAAAATTTTGTATAGAATTCGATGGCCCCACTTAGCTCTTGTACTCCGGTGATTTATTTTTTATTTTTAATTTTATTAGTTTAGTTCATAAATGGGAGATACCAACCTTATTACTAGGATTTCTTAGAAGGTCCTTTTTGAACCCATATTTCCTCTAGCCATAAGTCTAGATTTCTTAGATTTGGACATGTATTGAAATAGTTGAAGTTTGCTTGAGTTTATACATGAATTGGTTGTTTTCCCAATTTTGCTAATATCTACCGTTTATTACTCTATTTTGAACCCACATGTACTCTAATTTGATCTTATATTCTCTTGAAGACCAAATGTTCTCTTTTTGTACTTTCCTTTCTTATTTCTAGAAATCTATTCCCAAGGACATTTGACACCTTTCATATTTCTTCGGTGTAACATGTGATTGTGTGGAGATATTTGGCTTTTTGTGTACTCTTAGTCATGTGTTTCTTGTTTTTATAAGTAGTAACTTCTAATTGTTTGTGTGGGAGTGCACGCTGGTAATAGCCCTCTACGGCTCATCAAATTTTGGTGTGCGGCGCACAATGAACCTCCTAAGCTGAGCATCTGAGGTGGGTTAAAATGTGCTAAATAGCCTAGGAGGGGATCTAATTGAGATCTATTGGTAAACATAGAAAGCAAAGATAATTTATTGCATGCAATGATGCAAGGAAAGAAAGCTTCATCGATGGAAATAAATAACACCTATCTCTTTAAAACCAAAAATGTGGAGAACTAAACCAAGAAATGTGTAAACGATCCATCTTTCCTTGCTTGATTGAGAGAAGGTGGTTGGTGGTGACGACCATAAGAAGCTCTACATACTCTCATGAATTGATGAGTGCATGTCTTTGATGTCATCTTGACTTCCTAGACTTGGAAAAGGATAGCTAGCCTCTAGGGAAAGGGGGCGGGGGGCGCGTGAGGGGGCTGAATAGAGAAGGGTAGTGGAGGTCGTCCCATTGAGCTTTATGAGAACTCAAGGATGATATCACATGCTCTATCTTCTATGGACCAAGCACTTCATTGATCCCTACTCTAGAGGCCCTTAGGCTCAAAACTGACTTGAGAATTTTTTCTAGGCATAACTTGAACAATGCGGACCTTGCTACAAAAGCTATAATAGCACATATTTACTCTTGAAGCTTGTAATCCCAGCCATGTGCAACCACAAATGCAGGTTTCAACGCGAATTGGTGTGTTGATGGTTGAATGCTCTCCTCCTTTTATAGTTAAGGTAAGGGTGACAAATAAGGCGAGTAGAGGATAGTTGTAGGGTTTGCAACTAATCTAGTGGAGTATAGAAATCAACAATTGAGTTCCTTGGATAGATTCTAATACCAATGGTGTAAAAATTAAGAACATTCTATTAAACTCAATGAATATTATCATCTTACCTTCTATTCGCTTCTAAATATAATGATTTGGACCACAATGCCCATGATAACGACTCGGAGGACATATTGTACCATCGGATTGAAAATTATGGGTTATAGAATATGCAATGGAAAATTATTACAATTGTAAACCGAAAAACATTCGAATGTGGAAGTATTTATAGAATAGTGTAACTTCTATTCAATAAGAAAGAATAGGGTAAAGTACAAAGGTGTACAATGTTCAGCAAGGCTGGGAATGAAGGTTCCCATGATTAGAAGGGGGAAAGCACTTGATATGCCTAGACTAGAATGCCAGTTACAAATGTGTATGAGATTGTTAGATATTCAAAGCATGCTAAAATTTCACAATCTAGTCTATGGTCACTTTGATCTAACCCCTAAGGGTTTACTGGCTACATATAGACATGATTAGAAGAAGGCAATTACAACAAAATGATGGTTACAAAAAGGGTGTGTCTTTTGCCCAAGTGACGGTTCACCTTCCTGTAGGTGTGATGGTTCCACTTCTAGTGTTGTGGTAGGCTAACATGGTCTTTGACATGGTTCGAACCCGAGAAGTGCCCCCTTATGTCACAATGCAATGAAAAGCTGCAACCTGGCTGATGAGTTTTGGGTGCCTTGCATGGTGCAGAAGAGCTGCATGGTATGCAATGGAGTGTTGTGCGTGCGCCCAATAATACAAGTCTGCATTGATGGCATGTGATGCGATGGCGCCGGGGAGCTCAAGGCCCTTGTGAGGAGCACATGGACCAGCGCGGCTGTGAGCAGATCACATAAACTGTAACTACTGCATGATATCCTAAATTATCGAGTGTAACTAGAGTTTCATTGCCAAATCTACTCATAAAATTGATATTTTGAAAGGGATGCACTAGAGTATGCATTCTCACTTTCCTTTGGGCAAAGGGAAGTGCCAAGTGCAATATCAGACATCCCTTTCCTCTAACTAAAGATAGGAGCAAGTTGGGCTCTATTTTGGGTAAAACGGAGATTCCAGGGTTCTAATCTAGTCACATGAGGGCCCAAAGGGACTTAGCAAGCTGAATTGGGTATATTTGAGGCAAATTGGACATCCTAGATGTTTCCCTACACTACCAAGTACAACCTAGACCCTTTAGACTCAGCATAAGGTGAAATTGGTTATCTTAAGCTGAGTAGGACTTACTTCAGCATTAGGCATTTATATAGGTTACATAATGATTGTCTCTTGGGAATTTTCACCATAATCGGAAATGGCTAAACCCGTAATTAGACCATTAATATCTCAAGGTCATGAGACTATCTACGCATCATGGTTGCAAGATTTTTTTTTGGCTAGACCTTGGAGAGTATACAAATTTGTTGTGCTACATTTGCCCTCATGACATTGTCAATCCAATTAGACATAGCACCTTGCATAAGTACCTGACTATTGTAGACAGAACAAAACACCCTGCAAAGTGTGTGTGCAACGAGTTTCCATTTAGGCATAACATGCTGCATAAGTACCAAACTAATATGGATTTGATTGAAAATCCAGTAGAAAAACTAAATTAAAGTGTTGTAAAAATAAAGGAATTGTAATAAATATAGATATAAAGGAACTGTCATCCAAATGTAACAATTAGTGTTGTAGCTTCACATCTCTCCTTAGAGATTTCTGCCTTCTAGCAAGGTGCTCTCATTTTCATTAAAGCTTTCATTTACATTGCAATATCACACATGTCTATTGGGTTCCTTTCCCCTCTTTGACTCATTGCTTTAATCATAGTAGCAAAAAGTGCGATTTAAACGCGATTAATTCTTATACTTGGCCCAAAACGCTTTTTTCAATCCGATTTTTCGGCCTTTTTTTCAGCAAATCAATTTGCAAAGCCTTGTATGATGGGGCAATTTGAAATGTTGTCTACAATTAAAAAACTTAAAGACACCCAAAACTTAAAAAAAACCTAAACTTAACCCTAACCAATAAACCTAACCCTCCTATGTGATAGATGTCATATTTGAAATTCATTTGAACATATTTAATATTTTTAACTGTGAAATATGGTGGAAATATTTCTTATTATAACTTCTTAATAATCTACCCTTGGATTAGTATCTCGTGGGCTAGATGTAGGTAGGGAAAATGTTCATGCCTTGTTTAGCTCTTGTACTACACATGGAGTGCAAACCACGCTAGAGAGTACAGGTTGAAAAAATATTGTTTACGAGCAGGGAAAGAAGGTAGTCTCCAAATTTTGGTAAAACTCTAGCATGTGGGAGATGCAATTGCAATTGCAAGTTTTGGGTTTACTGTCCCATCATACGAGGCTTTGCATACTTATTTGTTGAAGGATGTTGTACAGGATGTAAGCGATGTTCTTGAAAAACATCATAAGAAATGGAAAAAATCAAGTTGCATTATAAAGTCAGATGGATGGACAGATGAAGCCGCACACTCATCAACTTGTGTCATGTGACATTGGCACAATTTTTGTTAAGAGTGTTGATGAATCTGAGATCATAAAATCGGGCAAGAGACTCTTTCATCTATTTGATAAAGTTGTGATTGAGGTGAGGCCACAAAATGTGGTCCAATTCATTACAAATAATGTTGTTTGTGTCGCTGTTGGGAGGCTTCTTATGGACAAATATGTAAATATGTTTTGGACTTCATATGTGGCACATTGTCTTAATTTGACCTAGGATGACAGTTAAAATTCCATGGGTGAAAGAGGTTTTAAAAAAAAGCCCACACAAGAGTGCTTAATATAATGCATACGCTTGTAGATGGCAAGAAACTTCTTCAGTGAAGGGTAACAAGGTTTACAACCCACTTCTTTGCATTGCAAACTCTTTTCAACAACAAATAAATTTAATATGAATGTTCATTTCAACTAAGTGGATGGAATCTTCTTTTGTGAAACATATAGAGGGAAAAATGATCGCTGACTATGTTTTCTCACTATCTTTTTGGGAAGAGGTAGATAAAATTATGTTATTCTCTGAGCCTCTAGTTCAAATTTTGAGCTCATCGATGGAGATAAACCCCCATGGGTTATCTATATTAGGCAATTAATAGGGCCAAAGGTGCTATTAGAAGCAGATTGAAGAATAACAAAGCCAAGCACATGCCATTATGGGAGATAGTTGATAAAAGATGGAATCGATAGATGCATTCTCCCCTCCATTCAGTTGGATATTTCTTAAATCCAACATTGTTCTTTAGTGGCTAATTTCAATATGATGCAGAGGTCATAGAAGGCCTATTTAAGTGCATGAAGAGAATGTTTTTTTAGGGATTTTTTGAGGCAGATATGGGAAAGTCTCCGATGTACAAGCAGGCAAGAGGTTTCTTCTCTAGTAAGGCAATCATTACAAGGAGGAAAACCTTCAAACCAGGTAGACTATTTTTTTACATACATACGGTGAAAATGTTAAATTTTGATTGAATTGTGCATGTTACAATGTTGACAAAATCTGTTTTTCCAACACAATGGTAAGATTTTTTTGGCAAAGAAACCAAACACCTTTGATGGATGGCAATGCACATTTTGAGCCATCCATGTAGTTCACCCGCTTGCGAGCATAGTTGGAGTGTATTCGATCATATATATTCTAAAAAATACAATTGACGTACTCAAGAATGGATGAATGATTTGGTTTTTGTCTACCACAATCTTTACTTGAATATGAAGAAAGCTCAAGGTTAAGAAACGCTGCATTTCTAATTCTCAATTCATATGAAAAGTTGATTTATATTCTTTTAAAGTATTAGTTTTCAAGTCACTAACATAAGCATTCTATTTAGATAATGTTAGGTACTATCGAGGAAGATCAGCGGATTGAACTTAATAAAATTAATCTAAAATCTGAATGGCTCGAAAATAATGATGGTCCTACTTATGATGAAGTTGACTTTGACTTGGAGAAAGTTGGGTATGACACTGAAGTTGTCTCTCAAATTAGGAGAGGCTGTAACCTTAGAGCTTCAATAACTACACCTATTGATCCCTAGTCTACTTTGTTGCCGTTGGCTCCCTTCTATTTTTTTTCTTTTGTAAACGACAATAGTATGTATTTTGAAATGCAAATTAAATAGTCTAGATATTAATGAAAAAAAATAGTTGGCTGATTTTGATGGCATACAATTTCATTTAACTTCCTCTCATAATTTGTATCTATTCTTTATGCAATTGAAATTACTAATATGTATCTATATACCCTTAAATTTTTTTAAAAAATAGTTTTTTCTCTTTTTTTTCACATTTTTCAATAGTTTTAGGTTTTTTTGACTTTTTTCCGATTAATCACAATTTTTTGAAAAACACTCACAACTTTTGAAAAAATGATTTTTTCCCCAAACATTTTTTGCTACTATGGTTTTAATAATACATCAAATTCTTGCAATCTAGTGTGTTGTCCACCGGATTGCCAATTATATCTGGATCAAGTTTGTACCAACTGAAATTTCACTCTTTGTTCTTGTCATAGCATTTTGCTTTATATTTATGGTATCTAGTGTTCACTATGGATGTGAGTGATATTATTTTTATATTACTCTTTGTTGTTAGAAGTTAGAATGTGGTGACCTTGAAGTATCTCTATGTTTGTGAACTAGAAATAGTATCAAACAAGTGTAGTAAAATCAGTTCATGTTCCATATTCCTTCATAACGCATTAAAAGAATCAATCTATGAAACTACTTTACACACGGAAGAAACATATAGTTTGCATATTATTGTTTGTACCTTGTATCATGTTGAACACACCTATCTACTGAAGGGGGGGTGAATCAGTAGATCTCAAAAATGAATTTATTAAAACTTTTTGGGTAAATTTTAAACATATGCAATCTTAAACAAATAAATGAAAGATATTACATGCACAAAAACACAACACAACACCAGATTTATACGTGAAAACCCAAAGGGAAAAACTACGGTGAGAATGCTGCTAGAAGCTACTGTTCTAATCTAGCCTCACAAAGTTTGTCTCATTGACTGAATCTCACTGGTTACATTTAAGGACACCCATTCCAAAGAGACACCAATCCCCTGTTTTAAGAGCACCAACTCTAAGGAAACACCCACTCTCTATACTGAGCACCAACCTAGCTTAATTTGACGGCACCAACCAATCAGACATTTACACTTCAAATTAATGAATCAGATTCACAAAAGAACCCAAATCTTTGTTCTTTGTTGCATGTCTAATCTGCAACTGCTCATTTCTCTTTCAACACACTCTTGTGCGATCTTCACTCTTCCTGCACCCTTTCTCTGTGTCTAAATTTATCTATTTGACACTCTGGTATTCTCCAATTTGACCATTACTACTCTATGCTCAGATGAGTCTCATATTTTTGCATCTACGGCTCGACTCCTCTTGACTTCTCTCATTCCAAAAATGAAAAATGACTGTTTTTCATCCCTACTCTTCGTCACTTTGGAATTTTGCATCAATCAAAACTTAATCGAGTCTCCTTTTTATATATTTTGCATTCGTTGCTTGTCTCTTCTCATTCCAAGCAAATGACTAATTGACTTCCATTCTCTGAGACTTCTTTGAATTTTGCCCTTGTCGCTTCAATTACAACATTCACACTATAGGAATGAATCTATGATTAATCGTTTTATTTCACAGTTATTCAAAAAATCGATTGTTATTTCTTCAACCGTTGCCCCAAATTCTTGTAACTAATTCACTTCAACGGTTCTTT
Organism: Torreya grandis; assembly: GCA_037957365.1. Taxonomy (NCBI): domain Eukaryota; kingdom Viridiplantae; phylum Streptophyta; class Pinopsida; order Cupressales; family Taxaceae; genus Torreya; species Torreya grandis. The sequence goes on along the minus strand of JARHVA010000241.1, from coordinate 2,072,872 downwards.
GTTTATTTTTCGTTCCAACTTTGAAACGTGTCCATCCATCTTTCCATCCGAGCTCCGTGTGCCATTCGATCTCTTGAAGATGCATGATCTTTATATTGGCTTGGTCGTTAAACTTCAACATGTTGACTTCATCTCATTTTCTTCGGCATTCATGCATTGCTTTTGCTCCTTTCGATTGTCTTAGACATGCTCGATCTTTATCTTTGCCTATATGCCTTTCAGGTTTTTTTGAAATGGCCTTGTGTCCTACGCAATTGTCCTCCGGCACTTGTGGAAGTGTTCTATGTCTTTCGGCAAATTTTCAAGTGTTCTTTCTCTTCATTCGAACTACCCTTCGAGATTTTGCAAACTGTCTTTTGGAACTTTGCAAGTGTCTCTCGGAAGCTTTGCAGTGTCCTCTATCCTTCGGAAGTGTCCTTCGAAAACTCTGCAAATGTCCTTTCTTCATTCGAACTATCCTTCGAACAAATTGTTGCGGGCTTTTTGTCTAAGTGCCCTTCAGAACAATTTTTGCAGATTTTTTGTCTAAGAGCCCTTTGGGACAATTTCCGTTGGCTTTTTGTCTAAGTGCCCTTCCGGACAATTTCCCCGACAAAATGCCTAAGTGCCTTTCGGGACTTTCGAATTGTCCTTCACTTCTTCGCTCATATCTTTCGGAACTTCTATGTAGGACACATACCCTTCATTACTTTTGCAACGGTACACATACCCTTCGTTACTTTTGCAATAGTCCACATAACCTTTGAAAATTTTGTTTTGGGTCACTTGCCTTTCGGCACTTTGCAAATGTACCCTTTGGAACTTTTGATCGGATAACTTGCCCTTCGGCATTTTTCAAATGTACCTTTCGGAACTTTTGCACAGGACTCATTTCCTTCGGAACAATTTTTTGCGAAAGAATTCCAAAGCTTTGGAGTAATTGATGCGGGCTTTTTGTTCGAAAGCTCTTCAACACTTTTTCTGAAAGAATTGCCTTTAACATTTTCCCGAAAGAATTCCCTTATTTGCTGCGGGCTTTTTGTCCGAGAGAATTGTCTTTACCAATATTTTTGAAAGAATTGCCCCAACAAATACAAAGGTGTAACATCGACTAAGTATGGAAACTTAGTAGGCTTTTAGCTGATGAACAACCTTATGTATTTGTAACATTTGCTTTATTCATTTTTATGACATAGAACTTAGACCACAAAGAATAGATACAACCCTGATTATCATAGTGTGATCATTTCCATCAGATGCTGCCATACGTGCAAAATGTTGATAACATCATCCTATGTTCTTAACCATATCTTGTCAAGATAACCATGTGAGCAAAGGCATTCAAAGTACACACACAAATCTGTTCAACTCAACACACACAAAAGTCTGTTCAACTCAACACCTTTGTCATTGATGCATGATAGCACATGTTGCCTTTGACATCAATGACAATTCTTCAGACATCAATGACTATGTCCAACATATCATTCATACATATTGCATTGATATTGTTATGTATCAATTTAGTTAGATTACGGATGGTATCAAAGTACAAACACACCTAGAATTGGATCACTTACTGTTATGAGAGTAGGTTCTTATAGAAAATTGCTACGTTCTTTAGTTTATAAGACAGAGTTTCTTCCCTGGCGACCTACTTCCATGAGATAAAGCATTGGATCAAGAAGAATGGCATCACTTTGGTACATGTCGTGCCATCGGATAATGAGCAGAATGCCAACTACTTAAGTGACAATATTTGGGTATGTCAGCTTAATGTATAACATTGTGAAGGGTTTATGCCCTCCACTCTCCGCCCCGTCCCCCTCCCCTAGCCCCCGACTTCTAGCAGATGAGTGGTTATATTTATGGGGGCATATATCCTTGTAAACCATTATGAATTATGGATCACTTCTTTTGAGATATAGAGTTTTGCAGCAGGTTTGGACCTCACAGCGGCAGATATCTTGGAGTGATATTAACCCTACCTTAAGGTTGTTTCTATTTCTATTTCTGATTATATTGAAGATTAGTGCACGTTGGCTCACATTATATCTCGTGCATGTGTTTTATGTTAGTGTTCTGCAATATTTCAATATGATGGATATTTGGATCTTAATAAGTGGCATGTGTGTGATGATTTGAGCAAAGTGGGAGAAGTTATTTTTCAGGTTTATATTTTTTTTCTATTTTTCTTAGAAATATACCCAAACTTGCAGAAGGTCCTTGCCTTAGTATAAACATCAGATTGAGGTAATTCTGGCACCATTACAAAGTATGGTTTCAGGAGTTTTTTGGCACCATTAAAAAGTATGCTTTGAGAGTTTTTCGGCAAGTGGCTGCAATCAAACTTCTGGGTAGTATTGAGGTAGAAATGACCTTCTGGGACAGCTGAATTTCTGTTTTTTCCAGTTGCAACTCGAATAGAAAAAGTAGAAAGTATTCATATCTTACAATCCAAGTCATCAATTTAGGCACTATTTTTTGAGTTGACAAATAAAAATTCAGAGATATCATAGATTCATATTTGAAGAATAAAATACAGTTTCGTGAGTAATTGTGAAGGATACAACAAACACATCTTATGATATTAATAGAGTTGAGAAATAAAGATATGGATATAATCAATTTGAAGAATAAAATTCAATCCCTTTTCAAGGAAGTAAACATGTTGACAGAAGCACAGAAAGGAGGAGAAACAGAAAAAGGAAAGAAGGAAAACCCAAATTTTGAATTAAGAAAAGAATGACAAATGGTCAACTGTGTTGTTTCCTATCGATGAAGTTCAATATTGCATGTTCCAAGATGTATTCAAAAGGAGGTTATTATCGTCATAGACCTTAGCAACAAGTATAACTTCATTATCTTAAATCCATTGGCTATCAATCCAATTACTTAACAAAATTGAGGTTTGACTTCATCAACAATACTTGGCTAAGCCGTTCCATGTTCAAGAAAAAGAATATCAAGGAGGCGCAGGCACATGATGAGAAAATTCAATTTTTTGAAAATTTGAACCTCAGTATGGAAAAATATCTTTTACAATGAATTTTTTATTCTATTCCTATGGATGGTTTGGATATGGTGCTTGGTTTTTTGGTTAGAGAATTCGCAGATTATTAACATTAATGTGCAAAAAAAGTTCATGAATCTTTGGTAGGGTAATACTCATCATATCAAGGATGGGCACGTGGAGAAAGCTGAAGAAGAGATCAAGGACAAGGCTGCAGAAGAGCACGGGGAGTATTTTGAAGAAGACAATGAAGATTATACAAAATATTACAAGGAAGATAGCAAGGAAGTAAGGGACGAAGAGTATCTGAAGAACATAAAAGATATACAAAAAGATCACAAGGAAGGATTATAAGAAGAGCATAAACACAAATTTGAAGTAGAGGAAAAAGAGGAATTTGAAGAAAAGCAAAATGAAGAATATAGAGAAGAGCACAAAGAAGAATCTGAACAAGAACATGAGGACTTGGCTATTTGTGAAGGAAGGTCTCACCCTTCATCTACTCGAGATAAAGGAGCAAGTGGAAGATAAGGTTGAAGAGTAAAATGGCAGAATAAGAGATGGCTGCAGTGTAATAAATATTTACATCACCATGAGGAGCTACAATCATGGAGGTAGGAGTGTGGAGCATAAGAAGAGCAATGACTATGGGTTTACATGGAATCAAAGAAGCAAACACTATGGAAATGCCTGGCATTAGAAGAGCAATGGCTATGGACATACTTGAAACCAAATAAGCAAAAATTATGGTTATCCACAACATTAGAGGAGTAACAAACTATAAACAAGTGTGAAATCAGAGGAACTCTAAGGAAGCATGGAATCATCAAGGACCATCACCTATCAAGATCATATACAAATGGACTGATGATTGAGGATGGCATCAAGTATACACAGCTTTGTGGAAGTCTTACTGCTAAGTCCCTTCTCATGTTTCGAGGGTGAAACATGTTAAGCGGGGTGGAATGTTATAAACCTAGGTACATGATATTATAATTTATGATGTATATGAAGCTATGGAGTAACTGACTTGTACACAACTCATGTTTAGAGATGATAGGTCAAGTGGGGTAACTTTTGTGATGGGTCAAATGGGTAGCTCGTGAAATCAACTATATGTAATTATAAATCGCCCTAATGTGTAATTGGTTTACCTTACCCCACTACTATTAGATAAGTGGTTACATATAGGGGTATCTATCATTTTAGACTATCATAGATTATAGATCACTTCTTGAGTATTAGAGGTAGAATAGTGTAGCGTATTTGAATATTATAGTGGGAGATATCTAGGAGTGATTCTTTAAGGAATATATTATTGCGTAACCCTATCTTAAGAGCATTGCTATTTCTATTGCTGGGTATATTGAAGATTAGGGCACATTGGACCACAGTATATCTCATGTTCATGTGTTTTGGGTTAATGCTCTACAATATTTCCGGATATTTCGAATTTAACAAATTGGATGCTTTTCACAACGAATTTTTGACCATTTTTTTAAAATTTAGTCAACTACCATCAAACAATGATACTTTTGTTCCAAAGCAGATTATATCCCATATTCTCCTCCATTCTTGATGATATTTATGTCTCTGTGTAATTTTTTTTAAGAATTCATGTGCTGTGTTGGGCGAGGGGTGGTGCTTGATTAATATGCTACATTAATATGTTGATGATTAGTAATCAACATTTTCTAATAGCAAATATCAACATGTTTGTATTGATTTATTAATGAAGTAGATGTTGATGACCATTTTTTTGATACACATCCAGTACAAATACAGATTCAATGAGAATATATCTTCAAAATATCAAACATAGGTATAACTTTGTTATGCAACTGGAATCAATAATTATATTCATTGCATAAAATATCAAGATTTTGTGAGTTTCTTATCTTATGCAATTGAATTATAATACGATATTCTCATGTAGATCATTCGAATAGCTATGCTTTGGATGATTGCATGCCAATATTTTAGTGATTCTGATATACTAGCTTTAATGCTATTCTAGACTAGATGGACACAGAATCAAGAAAATTAGGAATATATGTCATGTAGATCATTCCAATAGCTATCCCTTAGATGATTGTATGCCTATACTCTGGTGATTGTGATATATTAACTTTAATGCTATTCTAGACTAGATGGACACACAAGCAAGAATTTCAGGAATGCATGTCAAACAAAATCATTTGGTATAACAATGCACATTCAGTTACTTTTACCGCAATTTGTTATTGTAATGCAGTGCTAATGTTAAATTAATCCAACTCAATTGTGATTCATCTGGTCTAATGTTTTATGTTAAACTAACAGGCTTTAATGACTTTGCTACAGGTTATAAAGTTGTTCGTATGCATATTCTTTTTTTTTTAAAATTATTTTTGACAGGCTTCTAAGTTGTTGAGACTAAATTCCTGCAGGGATCACACTGGCCAATGTGGGCTGAATATCAAGATTTTAATAGCATGCTCCTAGATGCTTTGGGGAAAGAGGATTAAATGTAAAAACCATGAAAGTCTTTTTCTATCTGCATAAATTCAGGATAAAAGATCAATGAAAGTCTTTTCCTACCTGCATAAATTCAGGATGAAAGATCAATAGTACGTGGTCTTGACTTCCTTTTTTATTTGTTGGTTAATTTTTTTGTTTGAAGAATGAGCAGGCCATCCTTCATCCTAGCTGGTGTGAATGTGCTTTGCTTGAGTACAATTTATTGCTACAGGATATTGTGATGATAAAATTTGTAGGGAAGACTTGTATCCGAGGTTATGGCTATTGTTACAAGGTTGACATGTGGCTATTTTGGTATAAGTCATGTATATATATTTGGAACTGACCAAGCCAAAAAGACAGGCAGTGTAATCCAGGCCAAGATACTCGGTACTTTTCTTCTTCATTTGGTGTTGTATCTTGTTGCGGATGTTAACAATGCCAAATTTTATGAAGTTCAATCTGTTTACAACTTGGATGCGAAGAATTATGCTTCCCTTTGGCCCATTTTTGGTGAAAATGTTCTTTGTTTGACTATATTTTATATTGCATTTATTTTAACAAAATACCCCTTATTCATTTTGTTAATGCCGTTTGAAACAAAATGCATGGCTATCTTGTGCGAGTGAATATGTGCACAAACTCTGGCCCCAGATTTATTTTTTTGTTTTTAAAGAAAATGAACATTTGAATATTTATATGAATGGAGTAATAAAGTTTTGTTCAGTATCTATGGCATAATTAATTTAGAGACATATTTTGATGATGTCCTTATACTCCGCAAAAGCCAGCTCTCAGCATGCTTGGAGTCCTCTGCAGACGGGCTGTACACGCCTTTCCTGCGTGCTCAGCTGCAGCCTGGGTCACCTTCAATCTTCTGAAAATATCTGACACGTCTGTCAAATCCCGTATTTTCTGTACTTTGCAATATAATTTTTTCAGAAGATTACGGCTGCGAATTATAGTTTTTGCAATTAAAAATTTCGCACCAGTAAATAAAATAATTAAGGGAGCTGAGATGGATTGAAGTCCTTAACTACTCCATGCGCACGCGCCAGGCAAAATAGCTCGCTCACATCAGCATCACTTATTTGCAAAGCTTCCTTTTGGCTCATGTGCGGAGTCTACCTATTTGTAACCCTGTTAGGTATGATTCCCATTTTAAAAGAACCATGATAATGTGGGCCAAAAAATTAGGAACAATTGTGTTGGGTACGATCCCCATTTTAAAACGACCATTATAATGTGGCCAAAATTTGGAAACAATTTTGTTGGGTATGATCCTGAGCTTAATACAACCATGATAATGTGGACCAAAATTTGGAAACAATTGTGTTGGGTATGATCCTGATCTTAATACAACCATGATAATGTGGACCAGAATTTGAGAACTATTGTGGGAAAGCCACAAACAAAATTTGGCAAAATGGATACCCTAGGCCAAGCTTCTTAAATGAACAGTATTCTAAAGCTAGATAGTGATCCCAATACACGTTTCAAGGATTTTCATTTTGTCATGTTCTAGAGATATTCTAGAAAATGTTTTGAGTGATCTGTTATGTGCCTAGTCATTCACCATATTCTTTCCTATACCAGTAAACACAAATAGACAACCGTTATGATAGAGCCCTTCATGAGTGATGGTGGAGTAAAACAAGAAAAACACTATAAGCATGTACTTTTAGAGGGAGCCATGGTTGACTTGTGGATCAGACTTAATACAACTTTTATCTTGAGATATTTCTTTGTGCAATGTTGCTCTATTGGGAAAGCAATTAAGATTTATGCCATAAGTAGGAGAAAGGCACTCAATCACTTTTATATTTAGTATATGCTCTTGCCTGATGTTAAATCTCCTTATTCGTTCCTTGTACTATATAGCTAATTATTTTTAAATATCAAAGGATGTTTTTGGATATATTGTTGAGGACATGCAATGCTATTATAATGATAACCACTAAAACAATCACTAAATGCCCTCTATGGAATTAAACCATCGTAATGGCATTCTAAAACTAGTAGTGGATAAGGCACTACATTATCATGATCGATAATGTATTATGTAGCCACCTTATATTACAGAGTCAATACAACCAAGTTCTTGGTGGTAAATAAAAAAACCTTCTAGTGAAGAGAGAGAGAGATAAGGAGCACAACACAACATACTAAACACAGTTTCATATATCAACAACAATATGGCCTACATCAATAGCTCCAGGAATATTGTAATCATCTTTATCAATATGTTTAGTTGTTTACTAATGATTTGGGTTTCTAGGAAGAGCAATTACACTTTTATAAAACAACAAGGGCCACATGGTGGCTAGTCCCAACCTTTCATTGCAATTTGTAATAAAACTAATTGTTTAGTTATTATTATAAAGTAAATACAAATAAAAATATATAGACATTGGCAAACTTGCTTAAGACATAAAATCAATTGTTAATAATTAAATACTATTAAGTGCGGGTCATTTGACAAAGTTTTTGGGATGTTGAACATGTCACAAAATATGTGGAGCTAATTGAGTATTGTGCATCCATTGTGCTATTAGTGACTTCACAAAAAGACACTTGCATCTTCCCAATATTTAGCTTTTAACATGTTTTATGCATTTAGCATTCTTCAATGAGATAGTTTAAGATTGCTTTTTATTATTTGAAAGGTTTGAAAATTGCTTATAATGTCACTTTATTACCACATACTATTATTAGCGATGCCAATGCCAATGACAACCTTTCTTTTTTGATGAAATAGAGATTATCATTAAAATAAATATATCAACATACAAGACTATTCACAAAAAAAGAGGTGTTAGAGGACATGCCATAGTGCCACACTAGGCCATGTCTAGGAAACACAAGCCAACAAGCCAAAAAGAACTAACAAACTAGGCTCGGCATAGAAAAAGCTCTAGTACATCAAAAAAGAGATATGTACACAACAATAGCAAAGAGACTCGCTGAGGATGAGTCATGATCGGGGGGATCACCCCATCTAGAGCCTAGAAGATCTTTCGCTTTAGCAACAGTGACCCATCCATAGTCGGCAACATCTTGGTCACCTTCCTTTTGTTCAGCATTATCATGCGTGGAGTATCGGGGTGAAAGAGCCAAAGAGAGTAGAGGAAAACCTTTGTTCAGTGGGCGTTGAAGTTTGCCACCTTGTGAACTCCCAGGAGGAAAGCTCCAACTGTGTTGGTTTGCTAGAGGCGGAGAACCCCACGCTTGAGCCTATAGAAATAGAAGGGGTGGAGAGCCCCAACCTCCACGCTGAGTTGAGGGGGGAGAGTAGCGCCTCTGAGGAGAACCAATAGCACGAGATCCCTTGCAGGAGCAACTGCGTCGAGAACCGCTCGGAGGACCGTTGCCTCCCCAAGGAGTAGAGTTCTGGGGTGGGGAGGGTGGCACATGGGAAACAACACATGGGGCATCCCCCTAGTGACGGAGCCACTGAAAGTACTCCAATTCCATAACCACCTTATTAGTTTGAACTTGAAGCTGTAGAAGCACATTAGACACAATCACATCTTTATTATAAGTAGAAAACTGAATATTAACATAATTGTTTGAAAATAACATTGAATTTCGTTCCTTCCATATCCAAAAAATAATTTCAATTTTGAAAGCATGCCAAACTTGGGTGAATTGTAGTGACACTTGCAAGATGTCTCCCAACAAAGTGTGAGATTAACTGAAGGGTGCTGGGCGATGTCGCTAGAAGAAATCATGTATCCATGACTAGACACATTGGACTTTGGGCAATACCAAAAAAGATGAATGATGGTCTCCACGTGCCCACGAAGAGGGCATTTGGGTTGTGCCACCCCCATTTACACAAGTCGTCTATCTATAGGAAGGCCTTAGTGTAGAAGACACCAATTAAAATGAGCTAGCTTCTCCACACAAGCAGACCAAACAGTTTGGAAGCGTCTCCCCCAAGTAGTAAGGGAGGAATGTATGCTCCAACGATCATTGAGCTTGTCCACCAGAGGCAGATGGGGAGACAACCATGCGTAACCTTTCCAAGCAATGTAGTTCTGGAGAGGTGTGTCTACAGACCACTTTCAATATATCCACCAAGGATGGGAAGAATTGACTAGTGATTTTGTGTAGGAGAGATATAGACATAGTTACCACAATTTCCTCAAAAGACTCTTTGTCAGTAGAGGAAAGTTTGTATTTCACTTTGAATTCATCCCAAGGGAGAGCCAAAAATGAGTGGCTTAGCAAAATAAATCTTGCACCGTACAAATTCTCTTATGATAAAATTAAAGAACATGGATCTAGGGAACTTTAGCGAGGGGAACTGGATGCATATTGATGATGGGGGACCACCATATCGAATGTTGATTGATTGAGAGGCCATCCCGAAAACCAATCCCATTCCATAACAACCAAGAATTGACTTTCTTCCAGGCTGACCATATACTCTTGATAATAAAATACCCAACAATTTTAACTAGGGCTGTAAAAGTGAGGAGATTAGCAAAACCCAAACCTTTCTAAGCTGCTCGCTCGTAAGGAGAGCATTGAAAAATACAATTATGTATGAGCACCTTCCGGGCTTCGTTGCCTTCAATGGCACAGATAATCCATTTCACACAAGGCATTGATCCTTCCCTGGAGACATCGATAAGGCCCATCCCACCTACTTCTCGAGGGAGGCATCAATAGTTATAGGCCACTTGATGAATTTCTTTACCAGTAGTGGGGTTAGCCCAAATAAAATCACGGAGAAGCTTTTCAAGCTTGCAGACATACTGCCTAGAAGGCACCTGGTAAGTAGAGTACTACACATGGGTGGTTGTGAGAACTTTGAAACAAATTTAGAATTTAGCAGCCAATGAAAGAGGCTTGGTTATCCATTAAAGCATTTTTTTTCCACCCTACCCACCACATACTGCCAAAGTCTGGAGGGCGAGGCTTGGAAGGCGAAGGGGATGCCCAAGAATTTAAAGATCTCATCATGTTGAAGCAACTTCCAATTGAAATGTACCATCCAAGGGGGCGAGGGGAGGAAGGATTGTCTATAGCATTGGGTTTTCTACCATTGAATGGAGGAACCAAAAGCGACACAAAATGGCATTAGAAACATTATCCTCATCCTCGATGAGATTGAGGAAGGAATCATCTACAAATTTCCCATTAAGAAGTTGGAGGGATTCCTCAACAGGCAAAAAAATCCACGAACAAGGCCCAGAGTTTGGGCATTGGCAAGGAGATAGTTGAACTCCTTAACAACAAGCACATAGAAGGTTGGGGCCAGGGGGTGACCTTGCTGTAGACACCTAAAATGTGTCGACTCTCCCTTGGTCCTCTCCTTAACCCTTACACATCTTATTAATTTAAAATACATTACTTATTTTAAATTAATAACATCACCCTCGACACCTCACCGTGGACACCTCACCTTGGACACCTCGCCTTTAGACCTTTTCTCACCCCATGACTCATCTAAGACCTATTCTTACTCCTCCCTAACCTCCTAACTAACTCTCGTGCATATTTAGCCCGACGTTTGACCGTTCTCCAACGGACGATGCACTTGGCGGATGGAGAACGGGCTGTTAAGCCCTTTTACCAGTTCTCTACCCGCCGACGTCGGTCAATTGTCAGCCGACACCGGCGAGATCGCCGACGTCAGTTACATAAACCAACGTCTAACGCAGAGTTAAGCCCCTTAGCTCTTATCAATCATTTTTGGGACTCTCTCTCGCTCGGCTCTGGCTCTCTCTCTCTCTCTTCCTCTCGGACTCTGAGACATCAACAGGCATCAAACTTCAACTAACGCTCTCCAGGCTACAGAGACTACAGAAATCATTCCAGACATTGGGTTGGAAACATTGCACGAGGACTCAACGACAGCCACATAGGGACAAGCCTTCAACACCTCTGGTTCTTCAACAAGCAAGAGCTAAGTATTCTTTTGCCCTTTCATTTCAGTAATTTAGAAAGCATTAGTAATTAGTTTCTATTTACTATTTCTAAATACTATCAACCAGACCAGACCCGACCTTCAATTAGACTCGACTGTCTTCTTGGAGAGGCTGAAAAGCCATCCTCTTACCCTTACCCTTTCTGACAAACTTGTCATCTACCTTTGTCCCCTCTCAGACCTTATTCGTCTCCCTGCAACCCTGCACAGACCTTTTAAACATCCAGACTCCTCTGTTCGACCACGGACATAACCCTTAGACCCGTCCAAGGACCATTTCCCCTACCGACGTCGGCAACATAACTGACGTCGGCAACACTGACTAACCGACGACGGCAGACTAACCGACGTCGGCGACTGTGAGAGACCGACAACAGAATACAGGAACGCATTATCTCTATTTCTCTTGTTTAGCCTTTCACCTTTTTTGTCTATTACAACATTCTTTCTATCAAAAAGTGGACTGTCATCCCTCAAGGAAGTCTTTGCGCTTCTGGGACCGAGCATATCGCTTGGCAGTCCACCATATCTGTCTCTAACAATCTCTTTGTTTGAGTTTCTTATTCTTATCTATAGGTGTTGTCCTCCACAGCCAAAGAGGAGCTCCTTCAATCGCTTGGATAACGGTGCGCAACTTCATCTGGGTATCATCTAACCCCTGACCATTATCTTTAGTTTCTTATTTCTTCTAAATATGTAAAAGCAAAAAAATGAGTTAGAAACATTCTGGCACGCCCGATGGGACCCCTGGAGTTTTCCTTGGGTTCATCTTTTTTTTTCTAAAAGGCAATCATTCATATAGCCGCAGTAGGGAAATTTTATCTCCTTGCAGCCTTCTTTCTTTTTCTTTCGAAAAGAAACCATAAGCACAAGTTAAAAAGAATCTTTCTTTTTCTTCTTGTCGTTTTCTTACCTATATCTTAGAGTAGTGAAATTCATGCTCTTAAACCTTTTCCCACTTGTCTGCATCTGAACAAACATTTCAATTTGGGTTAAAAATTAAATGCATTTCACTCCTGCTTGAATGCATATTTAGCTCATCTAGTAATTAACCGCATTATGAATAAATCATAGTGCACATATGTTACACAACCTGACCACATTCACAAAATCAAACATATAACATACCTGAGACAAGGTCCGACTAGGATTTCATCACCTAGTGGATACCTTACCCTTCCCGGCGATCCTACTTGGATTTCACCACCAAGAGGACCCACTCTGTTCTCTGGCAGAGTATAAACTCTAGGCGAAGTATATATTGGCTAAGCGACCCAGCTTGGCTCTGGGCTCGTGAAGTGAGGGGAGCAAGCCCCTAGCACCAAGCCACGTACGAAACCTAACACAAACTTTTTGAGCACCAAAACTAACCCGAAACCAGCATTAGACTTCCTCTTTAGGACCCGTTCTAAAGGCCCAACTTCTAACATATTTTTCTAAGGCATAAGCCACCACGACTCTAAAATTTATTCTTAAGAATTTAACGTTTAGAGGTTGTTTGCTGCCATCATTTTTGCTGTTCTTATATAGTTTTTTGAGCTGGTAAGGTCGCATTATTTTGAGGTCTAAAAACACCTTAGAATTTCTCTTTTTTTCCAAAAACTTTTAATTTTCTGAGTTTTTGAAAACACACAGACATCGACATCGGTTTTTCCACCGACGTCGACAACTTATCCTAACCGACATCAGTTTTTCCACCAACGTCGGCAACATATCCTCACCGACATCGATTTTTCCACCGACGTTGGTCACTGTCAAAAATTTTCTTTTCAAAATAGCAACTTTAAAACTTGACTTTTTTGCTGTTAAACACCCCTTCTGGTTTTCTGAAACTGAAATATACAGTTTCTGGAACCTAGACACCTTTCACCTTGGATGGATTTGACACGCAGTCAAACCAAATCCTTTATTGACCACGCGAGGCAACAACCACTTTCGCCTTCGCCTTTCATATTAAGTCCCCAAATGGAGCATACTTCAAACATTGAACATACTCTTGTCCAGCCTACCCCCGACCAATATCCAATTGTTCCCGAAGGGGATCAAAACTTTGAGAGATTTATTGACCATAATGTCAAGGCTCTCCAACACTATCTCGTGAGAATCCAAAAGTGAGATCCTTCAGGTAATCCTAATTATGGGATGCCAACTTCCTTGGTTGAAGCGGCAATGGTCTCAACAGCGTCCGCTACCCAACCCATAATAACTCAGGCTATTACCTCGACCATTAACCCGACCATGACCAATGTACACAATTGGGCTTCCACTTCTATTTCTGGACCTACCTCCACCGGGGTTTTCGTACCCCCTCAACCACATATAATTCAATCAAGTTTGACATCTTTGCAGAACTTGGTTGTCTCTAGCCCACACACTCTTGCGCCCACAAATATAAGAGTGACCACCTACCCTTTAACCAGTGTCACCAATATTCAATCACCTTTGGCAACACCTAGTCAAGTTGTGCCCTCTAGCTTCATGGCACAAGCCCTCTTGACCTCAACCTCAGTCCCTATGACGAACTACCAATATGTTGCACCTATGAAAGCGCAACCAAGTACATCATATGCCCCTCCTAACGCTTTCCAGGTACCTTACAACTTGGGGGGTGCTCCACCTGCCAATCCGTCAGTAGATCTAATCAAGATGCTGATGGATAAGATGTCTAACCTCGAGACATCTCTTTTCAGTTCAAGCAATGTTCTTTCATACGAACAAATATGCAATGAACCCATTCACCCTTCGGTGCCTATTCGACCATATTCTAACTAGTGGGAACTCCCTAAATTTACTCGTTTTTAGAGTAAAGAGGACCCACAACAACATTTACGAGCGTTTAAACACGCTTGTTACTTCATAGCGCACGATGATGCGTTATTACTTCGCACGTTCCCCATATCACTTTCGAGGGCCGCCCTTGACTGGTATAGCTCCATTACTAGTCATTCTCTCTTTTCCTTCACTCAATTCGCCCAACTATTCTTTGACCACTTTTCAATCAACATCACTAAGAAGGTCTCTATTACAGACCTCTATTCTATTAAACAATTCGATGATGAGTCAATAGCTGACTTCGTTGCCCATTGGAGAGGATTGATCAACCAACTCTCCTTTTCACTACCTCAAACTGAGCTCATTGAGCTCTTTTCACGAGCATGTGCCAAACACATCTCATCTATTGTTCGGGTTCAAACATTCTGCACATTTGACAAAGCTTTCACCATGGCCAAGAAGCTTGAATTCCACGTTGTCGAAGAGGAAAGAGTCAAATTGCGTAGTAAAAATACTAACGCAAAAGCCAATGACCCTTTTTCTTCCAGACCTTCTTCTTCCAACTCCAAGTCTAAGGGGTCGACAAACACTGTGGTCGTTAGATCATCATCCTCTATAACAACCAACCAACCCGAGTCTACCACATCACAATACATCACAAAACAATTCCAACAATGATATGTACATCGTCAATATACTCCAATAAGAGAGTCATGCTTTCGTGTTGGATAAACTTGTCAAGCAAGGGGTCCTCAATCTCCCTCAAATTCGACCATCTCAATTTGACCCCTCAAAAGCCATCCCTACATGGTATAGGGAAAATGACTTTTGCAACTATCATCGTGTCAAGGGTCATGACATAGACAACTGTAAAACCTTCAAAAACATTGTCCAAGACATGATAGACAAGGGGGATCTTGTTTTGGATAACCCAAATGCGCCGGCTAACCAAAACATAGACATCTTTAGGCAACCATTCCCTAATCATTCCCCTAGTCAAAACAACGTCCAAACCATAGCCGATGACCTCCAAGAGCGTAATATACGCACGGTCGACATGGTTTCTAACCAACCTCTCCCACAGTCTAAAGAGGTTAATCAACCTATTTGTCCACCACAGGTAGAAGAACATTCTTCTCCTATTTGTCCTCCACGGCTAGAAGATAGTCCTCCATCCAGCCCCCTTCTACACATGGGAGAGTCTACTTCGACTTCTCCCATATTGGAGGATGTTTTGATGGCACCACCGTTGGCTGCCTCGCCCTCATCCTTCTTATCACCAATGGGGGATCATACTTTCCCCGCACCTCGACCACACGCGGAAGCCATGACCATCCCTGCACTCTATCCAACTGAAGAGCCAAAATCTCTAATCCCTTCTCCGTCGAAAGAGGAACACGCAACCTCATCCAAATCTTCACAGGCGTCTACTATGCCGAAACAGAGTAAATCTCTCGGCGTTCGCCCTATATCAAACCCCACTTACCCACAAGTGAAGGTAGACTTGAACCTCGCCTCGCACAATAGTGATCCTCACATTAAACTAAAGAAGGCTACTAAACCACGTTGGAGAACTCCTCTCCCACCTTCATCATTGCCATCTATTTTGGGTCCACATCCTTCTACCTTAATAGGAGTGCTCCCTAATCCAACACCTCTCATCAATAAAGTGCCGTCTACGTGTGTGGCCACACCACCCACAAAAAAAGTGACATGACAAACAACCCCTACAACTTCTAAACAGAAGTTGTCAACCCCTATTGCAACAACGAGTACAAAGCCATTAGTGGGTTCTTATGCTTCGATGTTATGCCAATTGTTGCAATCTTCGAGCATCATTCTCCCACCCATTAAACCATACCAACCTCTCAGACCAAAACCATCTTGGTTCGATGACACTAAAATTTGCTGGTATCATCGCACACTCGGATATGATATTGAGCATGGCTGTGCCCTTAAGGTTGCCATTCGCCAACACTTAAAAAAGGACACCCCTCACATTGAGGACTCTCTTGACCATTTTTATGATAAATCACCGACATCATCCCAAATCTCTTCACCTAAATCGGGATCCCCATATAAGACTATGGTCCCTTTACCACCTTCCACTCCTTTATTTGAAATCAACACTGTTCATGTGGCCACTAGGCCCCAAACCATGAAGAATAAAGGAAAAGCCCAGACTTCTACACCTTTGACATATCCAGTATTCGTCAAGACCTCTCAACCAACATAACCCAAGATTTTTATCTTGAACATGTCTCGACCATCATCTCTAGGGGAAACTCCTTCTAACCGCTCTAGTCCACATGACGTTTGGTATAAACGACTTGTTGAATACTTGACATATTCTATCATCCCTCCCAAACTCTCTAGCAATAGACGGCGAGCTTTTATCAAGAACACTGCTCGCTACACTATGCTAGGGGGACTTCTCTACAAACGAGGTCTAGACGGCCTCCTTATCCAATGCCTAACAATCACTGAGACTTTCCATGTTATCAAACAAGTCCATGATGGGATTTGTGGGGAACATTTTAGCGGTAACTCAGTTGCCAAGCGCATTCGCCACCTGGGCTATTATTGGCCCACTCTTAACCAAGACTGCAACAACTATGTTTGACGTTGTACAAAATGCCAACAACCTACTAACCAACTTCACATCCAACATCAACCAAACCATGCCTACAACCATAATCTGAAAGAGCGAGATTTCAAAATCAGAGATCTCGCCCTTAAGGTAGACCAACATGTGACCAATATGGAAAGAAGCAAACATGGCAAGTTTGCTCCTAATTGACTCGGACCTTACAAAAACATGGATCATGGACTTATCGTTTGTCTTCTCTCAAAGACCGACCAAAACCTAAGCCTTTTAATGCCTTACATCTACGACCATTCTACTGTTAGTCAAGTAATCATTCACTTGACGTTTAACTTGAGCTCATCCCTTGAGTAACCCGCTGTCATCGTCAACCCTTTTTCCCTACAAACATTAGTCAACCTTTTTGTCAAGCATGAATGCTTTGTCCTAATAAAAGGAAGACCCTTAAACCTCTATAGTCTAGTCCATGACTACAAGTTCAGTCCACAAACAAAACATAAAATTGGGATGCCTATTCAAAGGTCATAAATTATAAATGCAGACTGCTCCCTTGAAGGACAGCTGCATAATTGTTGTAATTGATAGACTGCTTCCTTGAAAGACAGCGATTCAAAGGCATTCAACCATACAAAGCAGAATATAGACCACTCCCTCGAAGGATGGCTATGACCAAATTTTGCTACATACACAGCACCACATGACCATAAAACCTAACAACATCTCGAAGTGGACTTCCCACATTGATCAGTCCACCAAAAAAAAAAAAAATGACTGACAAACTATTAAGTCATGGACTTGCATATAGTCGTTCTCAGGGTCACCTATAAAAAGGAGCAAAGTTATCCTTGCTAAAAAGGGTTACGCGATCCTCACATCTCACATAATCATACCTATTACCCAAACATACTCAAAGAATTTTGAGTTCACTTAATGTCAAGTGATTCGAGTACTTCTCTAACATACACCAATGGTCAACGACGTAACGCATGAACGGGGCTTTTGTTTGCAAAAACCTTATCCATGCCATCATTATGGTCCTTGTCAATGAAAGAGCAACGCGCCTTTCACTTCTTATACATCTTGGTCACATCCAACCAAACCAAACCAAACCTTTTTCAGACCACTAACATGACTTAGCCCATTCACACTACTTTCTATGGAAAACAATACACATGAAAACTATTGACCACACACAACCAATGTTATAGAATACACCATCCCACAATATGGAAAATGCTATAACATCATCTACAATTCATTTTTAGCATACACCATCACCAATATGAAAAATTACTAGGGATGAAAGACCACATTATAAATGTTACAGAATACACCATCACATAATATAGAAAAGGCTGTAACATCATCATATCTTCATCATTTCAAGCATGTACCATTACACATATGGGAAATGCTGACATCTCTAGCCTGACCAACTATCGACCACTTGGACCCTTTTTTTGAACTACATTGGTCCGATGCCCCTTACAACAGGGGCTATGTAGGCAACACTCAGTCTTCTGAGGTTAGCTCAGCCATTCCCCCGTTCGTCTCCCTAATGACGATGGCCATTTCGTTTGTCCATCTACTTGACGGACCAACCATCTAACCTTTAACTAAATTATGACCAATCAACCAGCCCTGACACTGTAGAAGTCACTTTCGACTTTTCATGGGGCACACTGGAGATCATATACATCTCCCTGACCACAACAAACAACCTTTGAGCTCACTTATATCTTAATCCGACTCGACCAACGACCATGGAGATTATGCCTATCTCCTCTGACCACGACCACTTTCGAGACAACTCTGCCTTAGTTGTTTTGATTGCATGTATACTACCTCACGAATAGATAACAAAATTATGCGCATCTCATATTACGACCCTCACAAGTATCAGATCGCGCTCCAGTTGATCCCCACTACTTGTGACATTTTCGTGTTTTCCAAGAGCACTTCCTAAGCCCGGGATACTTGAAACACGGCGACCATTAGAGCTACAACTTTGATCGTTTAACCCAATCAGCTACGACTAAATGCTAGGAACCGATTATTTCAATTTTAGCACTCCTCGACCTTTGACTGTGACAATTTGACCTATCTATCACGTGAAGTGGTGTACGCGCAATCCCAACTATTGCAGCGTTCACACTCAAACTTCACCATACTCCATCCACTGCCTATCAAATTGACACCCGATATCAGGTTACCTTTCCTCGACTCTCGCTTTGAGGGGGAATACTTCATCACCATACTTTGGGCATCTACTCCTATTTTTGTCTTGCAATTCGTCCAGAACAACCAATAAGACAAAAAGGGGCAAATGTAGACACCTAAAATGTGTCGACTGTCCCTTGGTCCTCTCTTTAACCCTTACACATCTTATTAATTTAAAATATATTACTTATTTTAAATTAATAACATCACCCTCGACACCTCACTATGGACACCTCACCTTGGACACCTCGCCCTTAGACCTTTTCTCACCCCATGACTCACCTAAGACCTATTCCTACTCCTCCCTAACCTCCTAACTAACTCTCGTGCGTATTTAGCAAGACCTTTGACCATTCTCCAACGAACGATGCACTTGGCGGATGGAGAACAGGTTGTTAAGGCCTTTTACCAGTTCTCTACCCGTCGACGTCGGTTACATAAACCGACGTCTAATGCAGAGTTAAGCCCCTTAGCTCTTATCAATCATTTTTGAGACTCTCTCTCGCTCGGATCTAGCTCTCTCTCTCTCTCTCTCTTCCTCTCAGACTTTGAGACATTGAGACATCAACAGGCATCAAACTTCAACTAACGCTCTCCAAGCTACAGAGACTGCAGAAATCATTCCAGACATTGGGTTGGAAACATTGCACGAGGACTCAACGGCAGCCACACAGGGACAAGCCTTCAACACCTCTAGTTCTTCAACAAGCAAGAGCTAAGTATTCTTCTGCCCTTTCATTTCAGTAATTTAGAAAGCATTAGTAATTAGTTTCTATTTACTATTTCTAAATACTATCAACTAGACCATACCCGACCTTCAACCAGACCCGACTGTCTTCTTGGAGAGGCTGAAAAGCCATCCTCTTACCCTTACCCTTTCTAACAAACCTGTCATCTACTTTTGTCCCCTCTCAGACCTTATTCGTCTCCCTGCAACCCTGCACAGACCTTTTAAACATCCAGACTCCTCTGTTCGACCACAGACATAACCCTTAGACCCGTCCAAGGACCATTTCCCTTACCGACGTCGACAGCATAACCGACGTTAGCAACACTGACTAACTGACGACGGAAAACTAACCGACGTCGACGACTGTGAGAGACTGACAGTAGAATACAGGTACGCATTATCTCTATTTCTCTTGTTTAGCCTTTCACATTTTCTGTCTATTACAACATTCTTTCTATCAAAAAGTGGACTGTCATCCCTCAAGGAAGTCTTTGTGCTTCTGGGACCGAGCATATCGCTTGGCAGTCCACCATATCTGTCTCTAACAATCTCTTTGTTTGAGTTTCTTATTCTTATCTACAGGGGTCGTCCTCCATAGCCAAAGAAGATCTCCTTCAATCGCTTGGACAACGGTGCACAACTTCATCCGAGTATTATCTAACCCCTGACCATTATCTTTAGTTTCTTATTTCTTCTAAATATGTAAAAGCAAAAAAATGAGTTAGAAACACTTGCCTAATGGATTTGAAAAGGGCAAAAGCTTATGAGTTGACTCCATTAAAAGAGAGGGAGGCTGAAGCATTGACAAAGAGCATGCAGACCGATTGCAAGAAAGTGGGACCAAAACCCAGGGCTTGCAACATAGCTAAGATAAATTGCCATTTGATGTGGTCGTAAGCTTTTTCAAAATCAATATTAATGAACAAGGCATGCTAGTTAGAACGAGCCCATTCCATGCCTTCCCACACAACAATGACATTATCCATGATGTAGCGGCCTTGTATGAACTAGCCTGCTCGGGTTGAATAACCATAGGGAGGAGATGGTGGAGGCGAAGCACTAAAGCCTTGGCGATAATTTTATAGGAGGCGTTGACTAGGGTGATAGGCCTCCAATTGAAAATTTACGCAAGGTCGCTAGCTTTCGGAATAAACTTGATGTGTCCTTTGTTGATGCTTAGGCCCAAAGATTGATTGTGGAAGGCCTCAAGGTAGACCTGGAAAAGGTCAGCCCCAATAATGTCCTACAACTTTTTATAAAATTCACAGGGAACCCATCACAACCAAGGGCTTTGTTATTGGCCATTTACATAACCACTTTATATAAGTCCTTAATAAAGAGCTGTCTATCACAAGCAACCCTTTGAGTGTAAGTGACTTTGATTGGGATGATCGACAAACATTGGTCCAGAGATTGTTGGCACTCGAAAGAGGGGATCTAAGCTGTGAACACTTGTTGGTAGTGATTAACGAAGGCTTGGACCATATATGGAATTTTAGTATAGGGATGGCCGCCTTCTTGGATGGCTTTGATCTGTTGGGTCAGAGACTTGGCCTTGAGAATATGAAAGAACTCCTTAGAGACTCTATCCCCCACCTTGATCCAGTGTAGGCGGGCACGAAGCTGGGCTCCATGGGCATTGTACATGTCTGCAATTTGGATTTTTTGTCATAATTTGGCAACCTGTAGTTTCAGTGTCATTGAAGGGGTGTTGTTCAAGAGCTGCCACTACATGACTCAACTCTGAGGAGGTGGCCAAGTAAGATCACCACTGAATCTTGGCTAGCTGGTGGCCATAGATCTGGAGGAATCTTATTGTTTAATTGAGTGCATTTGCCCACCATTGGGTCCAACCCACCTATTGAGTTGGCCGGGGCACAAGGTTCTGAACCCGTTTGATGTGGGCCATGGTGTGGCCGTGATCCGACAAAGCTGTGTTTAGAAAAAACGTGTTTTTTGAATTTTGGGCTTCTTGAATACTAGATAATATGGAAGCGAATTGATGAATGGTTAGAGAGGACAAAATCTAAAGCCTCCATCGAGAGGGAGAAGGTATTGTCAAAAGAGAAGTACTACTGTATAGAAATCATAACCTGATCAAGCCATTTGAGCACACGATTGATGCCACTTCAAAGATAAACGTGGGATGTTGACTGATATTGGGGTCATAAAACCCAAATTTATTTCTCATAAAAAGCCATGCTTCTCTTTTGTCGACAGTCCAACACATGGGAAGGGTGCTTATCTTGTCAACATACTGCTCCACCATATTAAAGTCACTGCAAGAGCCCAATGGGCATAAGAGAGTGAGTTGGCAATCCATTTCCATAGAGCCATCCTTTCATGTGCATCATTGGGAGCATAAACATTAATGAT
Source organism: Torreya grandis (assembly GCA_037957365.1). NCBI lineage: Eukaryota > Viridiplantae > Streptophyta > Pinopsida > Cupressales > Taxaceae > Torreya > Torreya grandis. Next base: position 2,050,740 of record JARHVA010000241.1, on the reverse strand, counting down.
GCCAAAAGAATGATTCTCGATATTGAAGAGAGCCCAAATGACATGGTGTAAGGGGTCATTCCTGGAAGCCATCAAGTGTGGCCACCACTTCAAGGCACTAAATGTCATAAGGCCTCTATGACCTACATCATGATTGCTAGTTAGAACTATGCTGTTAGACCAAATAACTTTGTGGAGAACACAGAGGAGCAAACCCGCCACCTTAATTTCATGAAGGCAGAGAATGTCCATGTCTGCAAACTTTTTTCTGAAATCCTTCACCACATACTTGCGAGTTGGGTTTGTGAGACCCCAAACATTCTTTGAAAAATAATTCATAGATTACAAGTGTCATGAGACATATCATCAACATTGAGCCCTTGTAGGGTTCCATATCTATTCTTTAGAAATTGCTCCATGTTAGAAAGAAGAAATTCTGGACGTTGAACAAATTCAACCACATACTCCACCTCCTCAAAAGAGTCCCGACGAGCAAGACTAGGAGAACAAAGTGGTCAATAAAATTTTTTAATGCCATGTAAACTATGTTAGGGTGTGGAGCTAAAAGCTTCACCAAGGAGCATACAAAATAGGTTCGGGTCTACACAGACGCCGACGTCGGTCAGGAGCAACCGACGTCGGTTAGTTGCAGTTACAGAGGCGCCGACGTCGGCAATAGGGTCGACCGGCGACGGTCACAGGTGAACAGGTAGGAACCGACGTCGGTTACCTGCGTGTCCAGAAAGCTATTTCCATGGACAGAAGCGAGTGTTTGCATGATAAGTTTGAGTTGTGGACTCAAGCTTGCGTCTCTATTATTAGCAATATTATTTTTAGAGCCCTTGTTGAAGAGGCTTAACTGTTTGTTGTAAGAGCATGCTCAAGTCTCCTAATTCTATATTAGGATAGATCTTCTTAGCTCATAGTGGTAAGAGTAGAACTGTATGAGTAGAACATTGTGAATGTTTGAAGGACAGTACTGAGTTGCATCAATCCAAATTGTTGGATTTGATTGTACTTGAGAGAGAGCTCTTGAGGAATAGAGATCTAGTGAGAGATCTTGTGTGCATCTGAGAGAGGTGTGGAAGAACGAAGTTTCTTCATTGTATTCCTATTGTAAAGAGTTTTAATACAAGTTTTCAGGGTGTTTTCTTGTATATCTTATTCTGTGCTATTTATCATTTCAGTTACTTATCTATCTGATTTATTTCCGCGTGTATTGCTGTCACAATTGTAATCTATTATTGGTTTGATCCCCCAACAAGTGGTATCAGAGCCTTGGTTACAGGTTCAGAGCTTGATAATTGGTATCAAAGTTCAGGTTCACTAACAGGTGGTTTAGATCTGTGTAGTGTGTTTGGATTACAGGTTGCTCATAGGAGTTTCTGCAGGGATTTCTATTTGAGTGGGAGAAGCAATGGCAGAAAAAAGTAAGTTGAGAATGGAAAAGTTTAATGGCAAGAACTATCAACACTGGAGAATGCAGATAGAGGACTATCTGTATCAGAAAGATCTCTACTTACCGTTAGGTGGGATTGCAAAGAAGCCCAAGGACATGGAGGATGAAGAATGGGAAGTTCTTGACAGAAAGGCTCTGGGGTCTATAAGACTGAGTCTGGCCTCCACTGTGATATCTAATTTGTCACAGGCAAAAACAACGATAGAGTTGATGACTACGTTAGCAAATATGTATGAAAAACCCTCAGCTTCAAATAAGGTATATCTTATGAAGCAGTTATTTAATTTGCATATGAATGAAGGTGGATCTGTTTCTATTTATCTGAATGATTTCAATGGTATTGTGAATCAATTAAGCTCAGTAAATATAGTGTTTGATGATGAGATAAAAGCTCTTTTAATATTATGTTTTTTGCCTGAAAGCTGGCATGGCTTAGTAATGGCAGTAAGTAATACTGCATCTGCATCAAATATTTTGAAAGTAGAGGATGTTGTTAGTGTTATCTTGAATGAGGAAATACGTAGGAAAAGCACATAAGAGGCATCCGGAAACGCTTTAAGTTTTGAGAGCAGGGGAAGGCAAAAAGAGAAGAGCAAGAAAGGCAGAGCAAGATCCAAGTCTAAGGGGAAAGACAGATCTAAATCCAGAAATGGCAGGAAGTCACAATGCTGGAATTGTGGAAAGATGGGGCACATAAGCAGAGATTGTTGGTCAAAGCCTAAGGAAGACAATCAGCACGAAGGAAAGGAAGAAGCCAAGATTGCAGGTATTGCACAGGATGCTTTAATTTTCTCTTTGCATAATAACATAGAATCTTGGGTATTAGATTCTGGTGCATCTTTTCATGCTACTCCTAACAGGGAATATTTCAGTGACTATATCCATGGAGATTTTGGAATAGTGTACTTAGGGGATGATGAGCCTTGTAAGATTACTGGCAAAGGTAAAGTGCAGCTGAAGATGCAGAATGGCAACACATGGGTGTTGAGAGATGTGATGCATGTTCCTAGTTTGAAGAGAAATTTGATTTCTGCAGGTAAGCTAGGTGATGAGGGTTGTACAGTAACTCTCACAGTAGATTCTTGAAAAGTGACCAAGGGTGCACTTGTTATGGCCAGAGGTAAGAGAGAAGGTACTCTCTATTTGTGTAATTGTGTTACTAACAAATCTCCTTCAGTTTTATCTACTTCAGATGTGGATGCTAAATTGTGGCACTCAAGGCTTGGCCACATGAGTGAGAAGGGGATGTCAATTCTTAAGTCTAAAGGTATGCTTTCAGATTTGAAAAGTATGGATCTAGAATTTTGTGAGCATTGTGTATTTGGAAAATAGAAAAGGGTTAGTTTTCTCAAGACTGGGTCTACTAAGAAAAGGCAGAAGTTGCAGCTTGTTCACACAGACGTGTGGGGACCGGCTCAGGTAGCCTCTATTGACGGATCATGGTACTATGTTACATTCATAGATGACGCCACAAGAAAGGTATGGATTTACTGTATTAAAAAAAAATCTGATGTTTTTGAGACTTTTAAGATTTGAAAAGCTATGGTTGAGAATGAAACAGGCAGAAGATTAAAGTGCTTGAGATCTGATAATGGCGGTGAGTTCTGCAGTCTTAAGTTTAACTGGTATTGTTACACTCACGGAATCCAAAGGCAAAAGACGGTTCCAAGGACACCTCAGCAGAATGGTATTGCTGAAAGGATGAACAGAACTATCATGGAGCGTGCAAGATGTATGAGATTGCATGCAGAGTTGCCCTTAGAGTTTTGGGCAGAAGCAGTTGACACCGCAGTGTACCTGATTAACAGAGGACCCTCTACAGCTCTGGATGGTGGAATTCCAGAAGAGGCATGGACAGGTAAAAAGGTCGATCTCTCATATCTCAAAGTTTTTGGTTGTGAAGCCTTTGTGCACATAGATAAGGAAAATAGAAAGAAGCTTGATGCTAATTCTATGAGGTGCACGTTTATTGGCTATGGCTCAGATGATTTTGGTTTCAGATTTTAGAATCTAGGAACTAACAAAGTAATCAGGAGTCATGATGTTGTTTTCAACGAAAGAGTGATGTACAGTGATCAGATAAGGAAGCTAGATCAATTTGGGCAGAGCAATAGTGAATTGGACGAAGTTATGGTCCAAAATGAGCTCGCGAAAAAAAGAAATAATCACTTACAGGAAAACACAGAGACCGACGTCGGCAGGTTAGGAACCGGCATCGGCAGTACAGAAACCGATGTCGGTCATACAGAGACCAACGTCCGCAGACCAGGCACCGACGTCGGCCAGGAAGAATCGACGTCGGCCAGTAACAGGTCTACAGGTGGCCGAGGTCAGTCACTGTCAAAAAATTTGGGTGGACAGATTGTTGAGAACGAATCCAAGACACCCATCAGGAGGTCTGAAAGGGTAAGTAAGCCTCCAATTAGATATTCTCCTTCTTTATATTATTTATTGCTAACCGATGGTGGAGAACCAAAGAGTTTTGAAGAAGCATTACAGGTGGAGTCCAGGAGTAAGTGGGAGCGTGGCATGGTTGAGGAGATGGAGTCCTTAAGAGAGAACTAAACATGAGATTTGGTTGAATTGCCAGCTGATAAGAAAACACTGAAGAATAGATGGACCTACAAGTTGAAGGAAGGTGAGGATGGACAGATGAGATATAAGGCCAGATTGGTAGTGAAAAGATTTGCACAAAAGCCAGGTATTGACTTTGGTGAGATTTTTTCTCCTGTTGTTAAGATGACTTCTATAAGGGTTGTATTGTCTTTGGTTGCTTTTGAGGATTTGCATCTTGAGCAGCTAGATGTTAAGACAACGTTTCTTCATAGAGATTTGGATGAGAAAATATACATGGAACAGCCAGAAGGTTTTGAGGTCAAGAGTAAGGAGAAGTTAGTGTGCAGGTTGAAGAAAAGCTTGTATGGCCTCAAGCAAGCTCCAAGGCAATGGTACTTAAAATTTGACAGGTTTATGACTGAGCATGGCTACAGTAGGTGTCAATCAGACCATTGTGTGTATTTCAAGAGATTTGATAATGGTAGATATATTATTCTATTGTTGTATGTAGATGACATGCTGGTTGCAGGGTTTCACATGCAGGATATCTTAGAGCTTAAGGTAAAATTAGCTCAAACGTTTGCTATGAAAGATTTGGGAGCAGCTAAGAAAATCCTTGGCATGAGCATTAAGAGAGACAGAAAAAATCACAGGTTGATATTGTCTCAGGAGGATTATGTGGACAAGGTGTTGAAACGGTTTAATATGAAGGATGCTAAACCGGTAAGCACACCTTTGGCTGGACATTTTAAGTTAAGTAAAGAACAATGTCCTAATTCATATGATGAGGTAGAGTACATGAGTAAGGTTCCATATTCTTCTGCAGTAGGAAGTTTGATGTATGCAATGGTGTGTACTAGACCGGATATCGCCCAAGCAATGGGAGTGGTAAGCAAGTATATGGCAATCCAGGTAAGGAACATTGGAAAGCAGTTCAATAGATCCTTAGATATCTGAGAGGAACCAGCAGTAGACACTTGTGCTATGGAAGTTCAGATACTTCTCTACATGGTTATGTAGATTCAGATATGGCAGGTGATTTGGATGACAGGAGGAGCACTACAGGTTATGTTTTTACTGTAGATGGAACGGCGGTTAGTTGGATATCTAAGTTGCAAAAGGTTGTTGCCTTGTCAACTATAGAAGCAGAGTATATTGCAGCCATAGAAGCTAGCAAGGAGATGATATGGATGACACGGTTCATGGAAGAGCTTGGAAGGGAGCATGGGAGTTGCAGATTGTATAGTGATAGTCAGAGTGCAATCCATTTAGCTAAGAACTCAGCTTTTCACTCAAGAACCAAGCACATACAGCTAAGGTACCACTTCATACGGCAGGGATTGGAAGATGGTGAGTTGAAGCTGGAGAAGATCCATACAGACAAGAATCCTACTGATATGCTAACAAAGCCGGTTACGAAGGAGAAGTTGAATCTTCATTCAACTTCTATTGGTCTTCATGATTGAGTTGAAGATGGAGGAGCTAGAAGATGTTGCTGTACAGGTACTGGTGCAGCTGGTTTATCTCCAAGTGGGAGATTGTTAGGGTGTGGAGCTAAAAGCTTCACCAAGGAGCATACAAAACAGGTTCGGGTCTACACAGACGCCAGCGTCAGTCAGGAGCGACCGACGTCAGTTAGTTGCAGTTACAGAGGCACCGACGTCGGCAGTAGGGTCGGCCGGCGACGGTCACAAGTGAACAGGCAGGAACCGACGTCGGTTACCTGCGTGTCCAGAAAGCTATTTTCGTGGACAGAAGCGAGTGTTTGCATGATAAGTTTGAGTTGTGGACTCAAGCTTGCGTCTCTATTATTAGCAATATTATTTTTAGAGCTCTTGTTGAAGAGGCTTAACTGTTTGTTGTAAGAGCATGCTCAAGTCTCCTAATTCTATATTAGGATAGATCTTCTTAGCTCATAGTGGTAAGAGTAGAACTGTATGAGTAGAACATTGTGAATGTTTGAAGGACAGTACTGAGTTGCATCAATCCAGGTTGTTGGATTTGATTGTACTTGAGAGAGAGCTCTTGAGGAATAAAGATCTAGTGAGAGATCTTGTGTGCATCTGAGAGAGGTGTGGAAGAACGAAGTTTCTTCATTGTATTCCTATTGTAAAGAGTTTTAATACAATTTTTCAGGGTGTTTTCTTGTATATCTTGTTCTGTGCTATTTATCATTTCAGTTACTTATCTATCTGATTTATTTCTGCGTTTATTGCTGTCACAATTGTAATCTATTGTTGGTTTGATCCCCCAACAAACTAAATTGATTTATAGGACACATTAAACTAAATTGATTTGTAGGACCCAATTAAATGTGTCAACAATGCAATTTATTTATATTTGTTTTGCCTATGTGCCTTGGAATTGTTTCTACAACTCAAATCTTCATATCTTCCCATCTGAGGTGCCATCACAATCCATGTAATCTTTTGAAGTAAAGTGTCTTCGTAATCTTTGTACTCCTCTTAGTTGAAGTGCTTTTGTAATCTTTGGTTTCTTTCCAAATGAAATGTTTAGAAAAATACATAATAATTTATAAACAAATTAAGCTAACAACTAATTAAACACAATCTTAAAATGAGGCAACACCATAGGATAAATTATTTTTTAGCGCCCAATTTTTTATTAGAAAAATCAACTACCAAAGCCTCGTTTACTTATGTAGAGAGTTGATTCAATGGTATTTAGATTCAAAATAAAATCACTATGCTTTGTTTGGTTGTCTTGATTTAGGAGTTCATGAACCAAATTATAATTAGTTATATCAACTTAAATATGTCTTATATCATTGTGTAATGGGTATGTTAGGAGAAAATGAGCTTCATCTTCAATTTCATTTAAATTGCATACTTTACAAATTCTTTTTCCCAAGGTGTTTTCGGGAGTGACCATTTACTAATTTCACTATATAATTTATCTGAGTTAGTTATAAGTTTTGCAATCATAATTTTCTTCTTTATGTTGACAACCTTATATAAATATGATGGATGTTCCAAATTTGGTATTGATGATATCATTATAACAAGTGTGCCATGTGCCAAGTCCCTGTGGGAGATAAAATAGAATTACATAATATTTTTCATGTATTATATCTTAAAAAGTATATCGCTGATCTTTCACATCTTTTGGATTGGAATGCTTTACAAGGTTTAGATCTCGGAGTGGTCATGGTAGAATCAATCAGAGTAATTAACACTCAAAAAATTTATTTACGTAATAAAGAGGTATCATAGTGTAAGGTCTTGTGAGACTAATACTCTGAAGATAGTGCTACTTGGAAAGACTATGAGGAGATCTATAAGCTATTTCTGTATTTATTTACATGATTGATACTTGATACTATGTTGTTATTTCTGTTAAATTCTTTGATATATTCAAAATTATTGTTTGAATAAGTGTCATCAAGACAATGATCACTTTTAGAGAGAAGGATGCTAAATCTCAATTTCATCATATTATTTATAACCTTTGAATCCATGAATTAATATGGTTATTAGTAATTATTATTGCTTTGATTTGATATCTATGACATATATTGTTAGGAGACAATGATATTGTTGATTAATATACATGATGTGACAGTTATATTTTTTTATTCTATACATTGTGGATGTATACTTGTTAGTTTTTCATCATTGATTTATATATTTATGATGACTTAGACTAACTACCTACTTGTTGCGAGGTGGATGGAGGATTGGTCCTACCCTTAGAGTATGATGAGAAAAATCATCATCAGAGAGGATGATGTAGATGGCACGATTGAAGGATAACAAAAGGGGCCGTTAGTGACACAAACTTACACACCATCATAGATTGAATTGTTGACTTTTTATGTTGATCTAGTTTGCTAGTATTATGCTTGTGAGTGCTTGAGTAGTTTGTATTGATCATGTTTCAGTTTATGCATTAAAAAGGAATGAATTCATTATTCTATAGTTTTAGATAAATTCTACATGGTTGTAATTATTGTTTGGGATTACTTGTTTTAATACTTGGTGGTTACCAATTTAAACTCGGTTGTGTTTAAAAACAAGAATGATTGTTTATTAAACCCTGTATGAAATTTGATGGTGTTTAGGAACCAAATTCAATTGTAATTGAATAGTATGTATGGTCCTTTTGTCTAGTATACACAAATGATATGAAATAATTAGACTATGCTTTAAATATATGTTATAAATAAGTAATTAAAGACTTTTTGTTATCATATTCAAATGGTATAATCTTGTCTAGACTATACTTATTTATATCTAATATTGTATGTATGTAACTATGATCATTTATTTAGCATACCTGAATGGTATGATTGTGTATGGAATGTATCTTTGTTACATATATAACAATAACATGCTTGTAGATTCATTACAAGCATATTAATGAACAAAATATAAAGTTAAGATTATTTTTATATTTAGTAGGTTTACATTTCAACTATTAGGAATAATCTAAATGAATCTTTTAAGTTTAGTGTTATGCTATGTTATATATATTATGCATCCCACATTGATGATACTAAATAGGTAGTGAGATAGACTTCATTGCCCTAGTTAGCATCATCAATGCTGGGTGTGAATAATCTAATCAAGTGGTTTGTTATGAAATTTTCTGATTTGGGTGATCATATGTTATTTAAAAACTTTGACCAAAGTAATGTTAGATTGATATTGTCAATTCATATATTTGATTTACATGTTATATGATATCATATTAAAAATGTATTTTATTTTGATACATGTCATGTAGTATAAATCTTAAAGCATATGGAGTACTAACATGTCTCACTCTAGATTCTTACACTGTTCTATCTGCTTATTTATGAAGGGAGGGCCATTTCCTGATATGAAATTGTGTAGAGAATTAATGGTCTGTGATTGGAGTGAAAAAGCACTCAGATGATGCTTTTCCTCCCCCACTGCAATACTTATTTAGAGACTACACGTGAGGTTATCAGAGATACGTGAGTTGGTTCAATTCAAGCTCTAGAGAGCTGGGTATCTATATATTGTATAAAGGCTAAATGCCTACTGTGAATACAAATATAATATTTTAATTATACGTGAACATCAGTCGTTGTATTATGAGACCAACTGTGGTTGCATCATAGTGTATTTACTTTCCATGGAGTTGTAATACTTTATATTGCATTCAAAATTAAAGTTAGAATTTTAATGTTATAAGTTATAATATAACTTGATTTAAGTTTATGTGATTTTAATTGAATGCTTGTCAATTAAGTTTTAAAAAGAATTATTGTATTTTTTTTAAGTACAATTGGGAAGGTTGTAACACTATCAAAAGACCCTAAATTACGGTTTTAATATACAAAAACCATCATAAATTGAAAATTAACACTTAAAATTGCATGATATTTTGTGAAGAGGTGTTTTATGATGTTTTTAAAAATTTGAAATTGGTTTAAATTTTTTTGGAGGCTTATATCTCAATATATTGAAAAAACTCAAACTGCAAGTATAAAATAAGGCCTATTTAGAGCACTAAAAACACTTTAACTCAAAAACAACCTAGTCAAATTCAATGAAACTTTATAGAAAGGTGCATGGAGATAAATGTGAGGCTATAAATTAGGTTTCAATATTTTAATATACATATAGAGAAATTTATTAAATAACCTCACTCTACAGACCTAGAAATAAGGATTAGAAAATCTATTTTCAATCTTTTTGTAAGAATTATATTTCAAAAAAGGTAAAGATAAGTTTCTTGGATTAGATAATATTAAATGGAATGAAATAAACTCTTGAAAGCATAAATAATCTTATTTAATTCTCAAAATTAAGTCAAAAAGGTTACAATCCTAGTGAAAAGAAGACTTTCCTTTGAACCCCTACATCAATATGTTATTGATGTTAGTTTTGAGTTAGATGTAGGATATATATGATTAAGTATTCGCATATACTCAAGGGAATTATCATGATCACACTAGTGGTGTATACACATAATATTTTTAATATTTATCACTTGACTAACCCTTTTTATCTTGCAGGAACTCATCGAGTCTCAATCTCTCTAAATGCATGTCCTAAAGGGTGCACCAGGAAAAAAGTGGGCAGACCATTAGTGCTTCGTAGGATTGTTGTCTCTTTTTTTCATTTGATATATGTTGATATTTTTGTCTCAAAAATGTCAAAATATCAAGTAACCTAAGGGAGATCCATTAATATTTTGGAAAAGTGCCTTAAAATGACCCAAGACACTCACTTCCCAAAGCCCAACAGAAGTTGGAGATTTGGGTGTAATTTACAACTTGCAAACTTTCAAATTACATCTAGACCTCTAATTCCTACTTTACTCATAACTAAAAAAATCAAAGATTGAAATGTTATTTGCAAGTTATAAACTTTCAAATTGCTTCTCAATCTTCACTTCTTGCACAACTCATGACCATCATTATCTAGAACCTTGCTCGTAATTTGCAACTTACAAAGTTGCAAACTATAAATAGAGCTCCACTTCCTACCAAACACATACCCTACAGAAACTAGAGATTGAAATGTAATTTGTAACTTATAAACTTGAAAATTTCTTTTCAACCTCTATTTCCCACGCAACTTGAGTCCCACTTCCTTCCAACTTTCTTTCCTATAGAAACTGGAACTCTGGTTACAATTTGCAACTTGAAAAGTTACAAATTGTGCCTTGAATTTCACTTCCCCATTTTCAAAGAAACAAGCTATTCTATGGAGAGTGGAGGTCAAGGTGCAAATCATAAAATTAAAAAATTACAAAGTTGCTCACAGACTCCAGATTTTTGAGCCTCCCACCAGCCACTAACTTAGATGCATTTAATGTAGAGGTTATATAAATGAAAAGAGGTTAATTTTAAATCATTATTTATTTGTAAAATTAAAGAATCAAGCTTTGCGACCAAGCTATGACCCTGCTAGTGACTTCGAGCCATACCATCATGTATTCGAGCTATGAAACCAAGCCACGATGCCATTGACCCCCCTGCTTGGTATTCCTTTGCCATCCTTGCATCCTTTAGATCAATCATTTTTTACTATCACAGCTGGCTTTGTGCCATTATTTTTTTCCATCTAGTAGCATTTTTTAAGTTTGTTTGTTTCTTGGTGTTATTAGGATTTTAGCTTGTTTTCTTAATGTTATTTTAAGAATAGCCTTGATTCCTCAATCTCTTATTGAGTCATTAATTCCATTTTATTATACCATTAGAAATATAAGGTTTTAAAAATCATAATAACCAGTCAAATATTCCTTTGAGGATTCCCTACATAGTCCCCATATACTTTTTCACCTACATTCACAATTCCATAACTCGTGGGGTTTCCACTTGCATTTGCAACCTGATAAATTTGCAAACAATCCTAGTGCACCTTGTAACTCCAAATCCCACCGAGGGTATTACTTGCATTTGCAATCCTGAACCCACCAAAGTTTTCACCAGACACTGCAAGTGTGTTTTGTAACCACCATCTCTACTAGACATTTTCCCTGTAAAAGCAACCCCAATCTCCACTAAAGCTTTCACCTATGTTTTGTACCTTCAAATCCCACCAACTCTACAATTGGTTCTAACCTAGCAAATTCTCTGAAATCCATGTCTAAAAAAGAAATGAAATTCAAATCCAAAGGACCCTATGTCCCACTTATCTTGGAATCCAACACGAATGAGATCATAGACACAAACCTAGGTCACATTGACCTAGGTGATTTATGGACTAGAGTGAATGCTAAATTCAAAAATGACTAGATTTAGAGCATTTACGATTGTGGACTGCCTCAAACAAATTTCCTTCTATTAGTGCAAAGCCCTACACTAGTGCTCACATTGGAAAAGCACTATGATTCTAAAAAGAGAGAAGTATTAAATAACAAGGGGGAAAGGATTCTAAACCTAGACCATGACTTCATAGACTTAGTGTCCTTGATACATGAATATGAGAGTTATCTTGATATAACTCTTGAATTATCAAAGAAGATCTATTAGGACAACAACACTAGATGTCTAAGGTCAATGAATAGCAATGGCTAAAGGTCTCTAGGCTTACATCCACAAGACTGCCCGAAACATTGGTAAGGATAGATTTTAAGGATGAAGTGGGTGATTTAATCATACTGCCACATAGAGTCACCAAAAACCCCAATGCAAATAAAATTCAAGACTGGATGTACCAATACATATGGATAATCCATCAAAATAAACAATACATCCATTAAGCATAACTGATAAGTGACTCCATCCACAAGCAGTTGATGAAAGTCCAGAATAAAGGGAACTTAGTTCTATATGACTTCTTATATAGTCTACATATTATCCAAGGGGAGACCCTTCCCAAGATTAAATATAGTAGCTGACCAAGTAAACAAGGTTTTCAATTATTACCCTGACCTCACTCTCGAGGCAAGTAGGCAGTACTTCAGAAGAGTAAATGATGCATTCATATAATACATCATAGTCATGTTTGATAAAGAGTTGTAAAAAAAGATATTCTCTAATGTTGTTACTTCAGAGATTACAAATTGAGGATCTTATTTCATTCAACTCCCCACATACTCATACATTAGAGTAGGGGGATTCAATGGTTGTCCTTACACCCTCTCAAGGTATGTAAGTGACAAATGGGCTTTAATGAAGCTTGTGAGGTAGCTGATGAAGACTCACAAGTTGTTATCAAGCAAACACAAGGAAAGAATCCATTTCCCTATTAGTATAGGTAGCTACACATGCCCTTACTTATCCAAAGACAAGAGTGTAGATGCTGAAATGATTCAGATGAACTTGATGGCTCTAGAGGCAAGGCCACTCTATGATGTAAATGGTAATATTACTAGTGCATTGGGGATCACAACATATTCCCATGTTCCTTACTATGAATACTACTATGAGGACCTTAAAGATGAATTAGAAGTGAGACTGAAAGACTATTTCAGGATGACCCTAGATCAAGTCAATGATTTTAACATGGCACCAGTCCTCGAGGACTTGGTAGATGATGAATCCCCAATAGACAAGGTCTACTATGACAATAAGATCTATGCTCAACCCATTCTAGCAGTTAGGTGGTCTATTCTTGAGTCCTTCTCATTAATGGATAGAACCACCAATGTAATAAATAGAATAATCAAATGGATTAGAAGTAAAGGGGTCAAAATGACCAAGGAAATAATAAGCATCAGTGAGAAGCTAAGAGAGCTCAAGGAGAAGGGAGTGCCACCAACAACAAAAGGTTCTAGTAGTGGAACCCTCATAGAACGGGCATGTGGGCCAATGGTATCCCACAATAAAAAGAAAAAATTAAAGGCTAAGAGAGGATAATCAAATAGCCAAGGAGCAAGAACAGATTAGTCGATAGTAATTTCATCTAAAGATACAACTACTATTGAAACACCAATAGTTTCTACTCATATCTCAGTCATAATTTATACTTTTATCTTTGTTATAGTCCCTCCTATCTCTGTCATTCCATTAGCTTCAACACCTCCTCCTATCTATACTCCACCATCACCTCAAGTAATTTCCCCCTCTGTTTCCACCAGCTCACCTGTGCCAGTAAGTCCATTGCCAATAATTTAATCAACTCAATCAGACACTCAAGTTTAACTTCCACTCCCCTCTTCCAAAATTCTTTCCTCTTCCATAAATTCACTCCCTTCTTCCATAACTCCTTCCATATCATTCCTAATCACCACCACCACCCCATTAATCACTAACACCACACAATAATATAGAACTACAGATTTAGTCATATTGACTATAATCCTGCTAGCCATCCCAACCACTAGGATAGCTATTGCTTCATTTTCATCTCCCATCATCTTTCCCATTTCATCAACCCTGAGTGTCCCCACAACTATGATTGATTCATTCACAGATCTTGATTCCACACTCCCACAGGGTCCCCTATTTCAACTCCTTATACCTACCCCTCCATTGGTGTCACTTCCATCTCCACACCCATGATAGGCACATCCGTTTCCACTACAACCATTTATTCCATTTTCACAATAAACCCAACCCCCAAAAAGGAGGTAGAGGTAGAGCAAGTAATTGATACAAATGTGGCCACTCAACCACAGATGGGAAAGAGATTAGCAAAATATTAGCTAAAGATTTAGCGGCCATTACAGTAATAGACTCAACACTTGTCACTATAAGCACTAGTGCAATAACTTCAGCTATAGATTTACAATTGGTAGTGCCAGGACAATAGGATGCCACACCAAGTTAGCTAGTATGACCTGTGGAGAAGAAATAGAAGTAGATGGTATCCTCGAACACATTAGATTTTGCCCTTATAGATGCATTAAAAAAATTCAAGGTAGTTCATAGAACCATATCGAGAATACTATATGATTCAATATGGGAGAAGTATGTAGAGATTGCAGTCCTCTCACCAGAAAAAAAAATGAAGATCTTGTGGTGGGGGACTACCAAATATACAAGGTTTCACCTTGGTCATCCTACAAGAGAGGGATTGAAACATGATAGTTGAATGATGAGTTGAATAATAAGGTTGATTAATTGATGACTACACTAAATTAGTTCATTGATCCCACTGCCCAAACAACACAATTTATTACTTAGATCTCTAGCCAAGAATCAGTTGATGCAATAACAAAGATTGGCATCATGGGAAGGGATATAAAGGACTGGACAAAGGAGCTCATTTCAAATGGAAATAGAGTAATTAAGTTAGTAATGGATTACTATAAGGCTCTAGAATATGGATGGGCAAATTTGAGAGAGAAATTAAGCAAATATTAGGAAGAAGTAGAAAGGTTGTACCCATTCTATCAAAAGTTAACAACTATGGATACAATTGAACTTGATACCCTCATTACAAAAAAGATATTGAAAATTGATACAGAGCATGATGAATTGGAAAAAGTAACTCAGTTTAGAATAAGAATACTCACAGAGATAATCAATAAAGCTAAGGCTATACATGATAAAGTCACATATATGCTCTTTGACATTGAAGATTTGCTGAATAAATTGTCATGTCAAGCAACATATCATCAAGACCAGATCCTTTCAGCACACAAATTTTAAGAAAAATTTAAAGGAGTGGTTAAAGGAGAGTCAGCATGAGATACAACATTTAACTTGAGCTCCATCCACTATTTTATTAGGTACCATAATACACTGGATCAAATGGGAAAAGAGACTCAAGTATACAAGGTTGCATGAAGGGAACTCTCTAACACAATTGCAAAATGTAAAATAAGCCACCTATACTCTTTTAGTCCTAATGAAGATCGTATCCTAGATATCTTCAAGAGTTTTGATGCATATATTGAAAAGACACAGGCAAAGAAGTGTCAGGGAAACCCAGGAACAACAAACATGCTCCGATCCCTCCTGAGTCAGGATCTTGCTCTACCAATTAGAACACATGTGATTACTTCTTGTATTAGCAGCTAAACATGAAATTATACCAGAATCAATAAGTAACTAGAAATATGAAACAACACAGGAATTCATATATTGAAAAGACACATGCAAAGAAGGACAAAGAGTATTTAGAGGTTTTGGTTGTAGATTAATTCTTTCCATCTAATACATTTTGCTATATTGTATTTCCTTGTTGTAAAAATATTATAAAGTTGCAGATTAGACTAAAATTAAAACTATCATTTTAACAGCTCTTTTAAAGAAAGAGCCACTTGTAATTTTCATGTTCTTTTTTGACATGTTCCGTAACTTCTCTTGTTTGCATCCTGGTGAAGCTTTTAGCTCCACAACCTAACAAGAAGGACAAAGATTCTTTAGAGGTTTTGGTTGTAGATTAATTCTTTCCATCTAATACATTTTGTATATTGTATTTCCTTGTTGTAAAAATATTATAAAGTTGCAGATTATAAAATTAAAACTATCATTTTAACAGTTCTTTTAAAGAAAGAGCCACTTGTAATTTCTATGTTCCTTTTTGACATGTTTAAAGTTGTAAAAAACAACCTTGTAAATTGCACTTTTTTTTTTGACAAGTCTGATTTGCTTAGTTGCAAAAACTCATATTGTAAATTGCATTTCCAATTTTGTCAAAATTGGATGTGTTAAAAAGTTGTAAAAGTCCCAATTGAAATTTACAAGTTAGGTTTTACAAAATAACCTAAAGTTATCTAAAAGCTATTTATTGTTCTAAGTTGGATCTCATTTTTTGGCACCTCATTGCATGGAGAAGCTACAATAGGTCAAGTGAAGAAGATAAAGGTGTTGCATGAATATTCTACAAGTTTCCTCTATGCCTTCAATAATTTTTGTAATGCCCAACATTTCCATGTTCTTTTTCAACCATTTACTTTACCAAGGATGCCATTCCAACTGAAAATCATGCCCCCCTTGCCTTGAGTTTTTAGATTTTGTATGCTCTTGAACTAGCATGGAGTTTTTGTTAACTAAATATCTTGTATGAGAATATTTTATATAAATATGGCTACTATAGCATATCCCATTATATTTTTGTTGTTAGAGAGATTATTTTGCATTTTGAATAAGTTATTTACATGCTATAACCTGAAGAATGAGAATAGATTGAAGATTTACCTTTCTTGTCTGTGTTATATTTATGTATGCAAAGTTATTTATCAAATTTATGGATGATTTTATTCTTATTTCAGTCATAAAATTTTATTCGTGGTATTATTTTGCCCTTTTGAAATATTGTTTGATAAAAAATAAAAAATCTTGTCCCTTGTATGAGAAATACCCAATATTACCTTTGGTTTCACATTTGCATGAGTTTGTGCTCCAATGAATTTCAATATATTTATTGTTTTGTTATGTTTATTCAAAACAAGCATTAAAATCCACTACAAATATTTGGTGCAATCACCATTTTTATTTTTGCAATTTCATTTCTAAATTTCTTTTCTCATACTCAAACCTTAGTTTAGAAGTAAGATCAATAAGAAGCAGAATTTTCACATGAGTTGGTGGTTTATCAGTTGCACCAAATTTAGTGAAAAGAATCCATCTTTCTCTGGAGGTTCACCTCAATTCATCAAAGTCCTAAAACTTGAAAGTGATCCCATTGTATCATTAGATTCTTACACAACACGCTACAACATCAAGATGGATGCAAAATCTATGTAATAATAATTTTTCGCACGCCTGATGGGTCCTAAAAATTATTACTAAAGAGATTGGTAATATTCTTAGAAATCATTGTATGAGTCTCATACACATTTCAAACACACTTGGCGATTCCATTGGATTATGGATTCAAGAATTTAAGGTTTATTTATGCCAAAGAAACAAACAAGATCATCTACTAAAGGTAAGAAAACTAATTTTTTGGAATTATAATTTCCATATAAAAAGAGATCAATATCATTCATACCTTACACTAGAGTATATCCTACAAATTTATTTGTATCTCCTTCAAATATCCCCAATAGTTTTTGTTAACCAAATTTGACCCTGCAGGTCAAATTGGGACCCCTATAGGTAAAAACTTGATTTTTAGATGTTTTATGGGGTCTAGTATTATGTCATAAAGTGTATTATAATTTATTTGATGTCATTTAATGTCATATTATCATTGATCTTGGTCTAATTAATCAATATGTTATTTTGAGTCATTTAGTAGGTATTTAAGGATCATAAATACAAGTGGCATAGTTTTCAAGGTGTCTAAATGTCCTATTTTCTTTTTAAATATCAAAAACTTAATATTCCCTATCAATAATGTCAGTTCATCTGAAACTTACAGGTTATCTAACTGAAAATTAGGAAATCAACTAAAAAATGAAGAGTTTGGTAGTTATACGGCCCATGAGTGAGTGTGACATGTGGGATAAGATTTTGAGATGACTCTTAAGCTTCTTAAAACTCATTTCTATGCTTGACATATTATATAAGTGTCAATTTTGAGCTAAAAATATTTTGCTCCTTCTTTGCCTTTCTAGACACATAAAAGTGGTCAACATGTTTGTGCTTTTTACATTCAGTATAAGAGGTTCTAGGTCAAACACTTTTGGGAGGAGGTATTAAACTTAAAAATATTAATTTTCATAAAAATAGTTTGAATATTTTTCAATTGTGATTTATGAACCATCTCTAACAAGTTGACTATATTTTTCTGTTTGCCAGTCTGTGCACCCTACAAATTTTTCTCTTGTTTTAATGATTTCATACAATAAAACTATTGGGATTAATTCAATAGGATGTTTAATCAATCCTATAATTCTATCCATGTTTGGTTTAACATTTCAAAGTTTTTGGATAAGCCAAGTGATTCAGGTTGCAAGTAAAGACACCATTCTGTGTTGCAGACAATTTTTCACCATTTGTAGGATCTTCATGATTTGATAGTGGCTTTTGAGGATGAAGATAGGTTGGTTTACATGTTTCCAATGTTATATTCATATCCTCCCATTTCAATCTCATTATGAAAAGCAACATCCCATGAGTTTACAATCATATGCAAGAAACACAGTTAGGCAGTCATGAAGATACGTTTGAAGGCATCCTTATAAAATGATATCACATTAAAATGAGGCTATTTTGATTTGTTATAAATACTCAAAAGTTTAAAGGAGTTTATTTAAGAATTTTAAGGAGGTACATGATTATTGAAATTGAGACTCATCTTCACTGCCTAAACTCACTATCTGCCTACATACAATTCAATCTTTATGTACAAGTGCTCTCATAAAGACTAATCATGTTGGAAGCGAGTTTGATAGTTTCATCAATATTTTAGAGTGAAAAATTGAATTTGAACCCTTGGTAATGGTATTTAATTGATCATAATCATGTTGATCATAAGATGAAGATAGGTTGGTTTACATGTTTCCAATGTTTTCTTGATCGCCTCCCACTTCAAGCTTAGTCTCCAAAGCAACATCCCATGAGTTTGAAATCATATGCAAGAAACACAGTTAGGTAGTCATGAAGATACATTTGCAAGCATCCTTATATAAGGATATCACATTGAAATGATGCTATTTTTATTTTTTATAAATTCTCACAAGTTTAAGGGAGTTCATTTCAACATTTGAAGGAGGTACATGATTATTGAAAGTGAGACTCATCTTCACTGCCTAAACTCACTATCTTCCTACATACAACTCAATCTTCATGTACAGGTGCTCTCATGAAGACTAATCATGTTATAAGGGAGTTTGATAGTTTTATCAATCTTTTAAAGTGAAAAAAGTGCATTTTAACCCTTGGTAATGGTTTCGAATTGATCATAAGCATGTACATCTCATATACTACCAAGTTTCTGTTTACTGCCTGCATATATGAAAATGCTCATCTACAAGTATCCCATGAGAAGACCAGTCATGTTAAAAGGGAGTGTATGAGCCAAATAAGGTTATGCATGATCAAGGAAGTCTATTTACAATCCTTGAGAAGAGCCTAAAACTCATAATAAGACAAAAATCCATGCACATTGCTCTCATTCCATTCACTATCTGCATACATGAAAATGGCCACCTACAGGTGCTAGTAGAGAGCTAAGGAGTTGTTTTGAAGGCATTAAAACAAGTAATGAAACATTCCTTGAAAGTCCTAACATGTGGTGTGATCATGAAAACCTTGTTTAAGGGTTAAGTTGGTTAATATAAGTGGAAACTAGGATTTGAGGTAGAATGACTATACTTAGTGATCAAATCCCCAAAATATGAAAATAGAGAACCTCACCATTTTGTGGATAAAATACAACAAGATTGCCACTTCATTTTATGAATCTTTATGATTTTGTCTTGAAGCTGCCATATAGGACAAGGAATCCAAAATTTTTGAGGGGTATGATCAATGGATATTGGTTTTTTAGAGGCCCAAAGTTGTGATTTTATGCACTAAATCTAGGTAGTATTATCTATAGGTCTGAGCTATAGGAGACACATTCACCAAATATTAAAATACCAAGGCATATTCCCATGTTTTGAAAAACTTATGGGGTGAAAATAATACCAATGGGCATAGAGACCATCAAGAGGAGTTGGTTAGTGATGTTTTGAGCACTATATGCATCTACATGTATCTCTTACCTGGAAGTGGATGTACAGTAGACTGTGAAGCCCTACAAGTGTATAATAAGAGTTTGAACATAGAATATTATGAATATAGAGATGCATATCATCTAAAATTTTATTAATGAAATCCTTAGATGGTTCCTACAAGATATATGACATAATTTTTAGGGAGAAAGACACCTACAAGACCCCACACAGTCAACTATAGTTGACTGTGAGGGGCAGAGAGTAAAGGGAGTGGGATTCTTGCGGTGGATATAGCCCAAGAATGAAACAAATAGTTATAAATCAATAATAAATGATATTTGAAGGTATAAATGAATCTCATGCAATGTTTTCAAAGTCTAATCCACATAAAATCACCTACATGTGTCCCATCTAAGGCAAGAAACATAGTCAGCAAAAGAGATTTATGATTGGTCTTGATAGGATCCAACCTCAAGGTATGAGTTGAAAAAGTTTAATGATTAAATAAATCATGGAAGGTATCAAGGAATCCCATGCATTATTTCCAAATTCCAACCCATTAAACTACACCTATAGGTGCTTTACCCAAACATGAAATACAATCAAGCACCTTGACTAGTCAGACAAGGTGCATGATTGAGGAGTTTTAAAAAGGATTACATTGAGAAAGTGCTTGGAATGGGTTGGAAAATGGAATTGACATATCATGAAGTCCTCAAATAAAATTATCAGATCATAAAACCCTTTCCAAAGGCAATACACATTTAGTCTATGACTGTCATACACATAGTCTACCTCCTTCATAGTTTGTTTTGGTTTTTATGCATTTTTGGGGTCTAATGACCTAATAAAACCCATATTTTTTATACATATAATATTTATTATTTGGATAATTCCATACAAAGTTTTTTTTTGCTATAAAAATAGGGGAGGTGCCCTCTATTTTGACTCAGATAGAGGGTACTCCCTTTATACACAAACCCTATAGTCTTGGAAAGAAGGGATGAAATGAGATGACCAAGAGATATTTGGACCTTGAAAGGAGGTTTAGGAGGTTATAAAAAATATATGAAAACATAAGGGACCTTTCATAAAAGGATAAATATAAACAGGGTGCTCTAAACCCTCAAGGTTACAATCATGCCTGTTAGGCATGATTAAGCCTAATATCCAAATGAAAGGTCATTTTTATTTATAGATGCAAGTGAAATTTATACCCTATTAAAAAATGTTTATGGGATGAATTTATATGTTTTTGAGCTATTTATATGTAAAATAATCCATGAAAAAGTCAATCTTTGACTTTAAGACAACTCAGGCTTCCATGAAATGGAGAAAAAAGCTTGATAAGGCAACTTTAGAAGCTCATATCTACTTGAATGCTTTGCATGGGGACCTGAGAAGATTGGAAAAGTTAAAGAGGGTATTGAAGATCATTATTATGTTTTTTTTTGCAAATTCAATGTCCCATATTTATGAATGAAGCTTAAGAGGGTAAAATAGGCCTAGACTCATCAAAACCCTTGTTAGTGACCAGTTTAAGGAAACAAAAGAGATAATGCACGAAAATGGAATAATTTTCCTAGAAAAAGGATTGGATGTTGTAGAGGACTCATTAAATCTCCATACCATTAGGATGAGTTGTACATAATGTGTATGAATAGGGCATAAAACTACTTTTCTTAACTATTTTGTGCATTATGCAGGTTCTATGAGGCTTAAAGAGATGAAATAAATTTTATAAGAAATATTAGGACTTAAGATAAATCTACATGTACATTTAATTCCTTTTAAAAACTCCTAAGTGTTCCAAAAAAAATTCTCATCTCAACCAATCAAAATTGGCATAGTGAACATGATGGTGAGAAGTGTGAGAACTTCAAGTGGATGGCTTTTTAAGGTTTACCTGATTAGTCTAAATCCATGGAGGGTGTTTATAAGTGTCATAGACTCCATTTAATTTATTTTAATGATAATTTGAAGCCAATTTTGAGGCCAAGTGTGAAATGTGATTGAAAAATGAGTTTTTTAGACTACAAGCAATGATGGCTCACTTCTAGGAGATTTCAGATGAGTAGGACTGCAACCAATGCATGGAGAGGTATGTCTAAAATTATTCCATATCATTAAAATAATAAAACCTATCCATAGTTAGTTTTAGGATGTTCAAATAGGGATAAATCATGAAGGTAGTTTTCTAGGCCAACAAAGGGAATTCCATGCCACTTTTCATGACTTTCCTGACTTAGAGAGCCACTTGTCTCTTCTAACCTTACACAGTCCATGTCACACCCTCTTCTTATGCATAAGTAACTCATTCTCTTAGCATGACAAGTGTCTTTGTGACCTTTTGACTTCTTCCTTCTCCCCTCTCTCTCAATTTCTATAAGAACTAGCCATTTTAGCCTTTGTAAACTATGCTCCACCTAAGTATGGTGAAGCCCTGCTCATTTGCATACCATGGATCAATAAAGACTACTAGTTTTTATCTCTTTCATGACTATTCATAGTGTGTTCACTTGGATGATTGATTTTTATTAGTGATGACTTATTGTTTCCTTAGCATTGTTGTTTCATTATATCACCTATTTGTAGTTGGAAAAGCTTCTTCTTGCAGGTCATGTGAAGTGTTATATTGACGTGTCAAGGTTGAGTGAGTTAGTATATTCAAATAGTGCCATCCTAGGCCTCTTTTTTATTCTTCCTAGCCTAAACATTCATCACAACCTCATAATAAAATATTGATATGAGAAGATGCAGATTGGAGAAGTGTATGTTTGGTTAGTCTCTTTTTCTCATGTGTAAAATGCAACTAGTTGGTAGTTATAAAATCATTTGGTGTATCACCTCCTTTAGGATAGTTTACTTTCAATTTTATCTTCCTTTTCCCTTACAAAGTTTAGGTGTAGAAGAGATTTACAAGTGGTACATCAAGGGAGCTATCCCTATTTAGAGATTCACCTCATTCTTAGAGTCACCCAAAATGTAGAGGTGTTTCAATTGTGCCACTTGGATGAGAAGAGATGAGACATATCCTCAAAGGGTAAAAATCCAAGTGACAATAGATTTTGGCTTGCCTGATAGGACTCTTAATCCAAGAAGTTGGAAAGATTTTTGGTGTTGTCTATCAACACATCAACCTTTAAAGGCATCTATCTAAACATCAATGACGACTCTGAGATTACATCAACTGGTGAAGCAGCCTAGGTATTCATTTTGAACATTATTAACAATTATTCCTTGTGTTCTTGCTTCCTAATGAAGTTCCATGGCTGACTTTGATGTTGAGTATTATTTTACACAAGTTGGTGAGGTTTATCAAGCTTATGGCATTCCCTATCAACCTTATCATGATCCTTACAAGTTTTAATATGATTCTTTCCATCTCCAATATGACCATTGTCAACCTTATCATGAGTTTTATCAGTCTTATAACAAACCTCCTCAATATCTTTCTCCTCCTAGTCAACCTACTCATTCCTTTAATCAATCCATTACAAATTTCAATCAAACACTCTTAGGATATGATAAGTACATGTTGGATATTGACACACTAAGGGGAAAATGGTCAAGATATTCCTAGTCATTTCATTCATAAGGTGAGAGATGAATTAGAGTTGGTTAAAAAAGAGTGGGTACCTATTGAGAGAGTCAATTGGCAAATACTCACAAGTGAGATGCTAGATGCGAGTGGCCTTGTTTCATCCTTAGAGGATAGGCTAAAAATTAATGAAAAGTAACCTCAAAAAACCTATTATCCTTTATATACACTTCCCCAAGATTTATATCAGTCCTATATGATTCCTACTCATGAACCCAATCAAGATTATCAAAGTCATCCTTTTCCCAATCAGCTAGAAGAGAGAGTTGGAAAGATAAACCTTATTTTTGAAGCAAATCTTGATAGGCAGATTGAGTTGGATAATAAGATGTAGTAGTCCATATCATTAGAAAAGGAAGTGAAATTTAATCCCTCATTTCCCTCTCCCATTAAATCACCATCTCAAGAAGAGACCTCTAGATATGAGATCCTAAGTTGGAGAATCCAAGCCTAAGAAGATCCCAAGTTTATTGAACACTTCATCCACTCTTAAAGTTGCATCACCATCCCAAGAAGAGACTCCTAATACTAACATCCTAAGATGGAATAAGATAGTGGAATCATGGAGAAAGAAAGAGGATAAAAGGCTTGATAAGGAGTGTGAAGTTGAGAAAGAACTTGATCCTATGCAAGTCCCTCCCACCCTTCCTCAAGAGACTGCTTGTGTTCCATGTCAGCCATATTGTACTCCTTATCCTCATGAAGATACCTATCAAAATAAAGAGAGACTTTTCCAAGAGAACCTAGCCAAGCAAATTGAAGAGTTAGAGTTGAGAATGAAATTGTTGAGTCAAGGTGTGATGAAAGGTTTAGAGCCAAAAGAAGATCCTATGCCTAAACACACCCCATCTAACCTTCCTTAAGAGAGTTCTCAATATGAATCAGATGTAAATGAAGTGATTGTAAAATTGAAGGAAGAAAACCAAGGTATTTTATCTCAAGGTATACCTCCCCTTCCTCAAGAGCTTCGAAAAGAACCCCCTACAATTCATTTTCAATCTAATTTTGAGTCTTATGTTTCATATACACTAACTAATTCATCTTGTCCTCACCCAATCACCATTTTACTTGATGAAAATATTATATGGGAACTTAAAGAGGAGCATTTGGTTGAAGAAAATTCAGAACTCTTGCTTGAAGAAAGTGTAGCTCCTTGGTAGCCTCATTGGGCTAAGTCACCTGATTTCAAGATGCCTAGTCTTGGCGTCACCAAGAAGGGGGAGATTGAAGATCTTATAGCCCTTGAGAAGAAAATTCAAGTTATTAAAACTGAGATACAACTTGATATCCCTCAAGAGGTCCTAAATGTTGAATAAGAGGAAATAATTATAGGGACTCCCTTTGGTGATCACAAGTGTAATTATGCCTTTTTGTATGAAAAGAAACATGCTAAAGACTCTTTTAAAACTATCTACAAAGAATGTGACAAACACTTTAAGAGGGAAGTAATTGAAGAAGACTCTAAATATAATAAAATTTTTGTACATAATCATCTCAATCATGAATATGAATGTGTTATTAAGGATGAATAACAATTTCAAGTCATCCCCAAAGAGGTTGCAGTCCTAGAAAAATCTCTTGAGACCAAGGTGGAAATTATTGTTCTTGAAGATGACCCAATACCTTAGTCTGATTTTGAATCACCCTCAGATGCACTGGAGCTTGAAGAACACCATATTTATGACCTCATACATCAATAAGAAAATATTGAAGAGGTAGTGGTTTTAGATGATAAAAAGGACAAAGATGATTGGTAGCTGCAAATGAAGTTCTTTCAAGAGCTTGAAGAACTTTTCCAAGTTGAGGGTCAAGTACATGATAAGGTGAAGAAAGAGTCTTCCATGGAGGAGAATGATGAAGATTGGGTAGAACATGCAAATCTCCTTGATGAGCTAGAAGAACTTGTAGTTGAGAAGAAACTTAATCTTATTGAGAGAACTATGGAAATCAAGAAGGTATCCCTTGTTGAACCACCATCGGAGGTTGTAATTGAGCATCCATATGAGAAAGTTGAGACTATTTGGATCCAATAAGAGTTAATTTCCATATCCAACCTATTTGAAAATTCTTGATTCTCAATGAACATCATGCTAATGAAGTTGGTAAATATCATGAAAAATTTGGAGGCATCAATGTCAAGGATCAAAAGACAATATGTCTCATTCATTCCTTCATATCATGAAGCAGGAAGGGTTTCAAACTTCCCCTTTGATCTAGGAGGGAGTTCTCATCTCAAGTTAGTTAGTGTTTGAGTCAGTTTGTTTATTTTGGTGTGTGTGTTCCATAAGTGTTCATGAAGCACATGTGTGTTTGCTTTTGCTTTGTATGTGTCTTTTATTTTGTGTGGTTGAGGTAGTGATTGGTCTTGTCTTGATCAAATATCATTGTCAAGTGTCAGGCCCTCTTGTGTTTTAGACTTCAGATGACTCCCTAATCCTAATGGATTGATAAGGCTACTGATCTTTAGTATAGCAGGCATACTACCCCTATGACTCACTAATTTATTGACCAAATTTGACCCCACAAGTCAAATTAGGACTCCTATAGGTAAAAAATTTATTTTTATATGTTTTAAAGGGTCTATTATTATGACATAGGGTGATTATAAGTTATTTGATGTCATTTAATGCCATATTATCCTTGGTCTTGGTCTAATTAATCAATATGTCATTTTGAGTCATTTAGTAAGCATTTAGGGGTTATAAATGCAAGTGGCATGGTTTACAATGTATTCAAGTGTCCTATTTTCCTTTAAAATGTCAAATAAGTCAGATTCCATATTAGGAATGTTAGTTCATCTAAAACTTGTAGGTTATCTAACTGAAAATTAGGAAACCAACTGAAAAGGGAAGAGTTTGGCACTAGTGCGACCTATGAGTGAGTGTGACACATGGGATAAGGTTTTGAGATGAATTTTAAGCTTCCTAAAACTCGTTTCCATGTTTTAAATACTCTGAAATTGTCATTTTTGAGATAAAACCATTCTACTCCTTCTTTGCCTTTCTAGACACATAGAAGTGGTCAACAAGTTTGTGCTTGTTACAGTCAATAAAAGAGGTTATAAGTCAAATATTTTTGTTAGGTGTTATTAGAATTAGAGATATTAATGCACATAATATGAGTTTTAATATTGGTTATTTGTGCTTTATGAACCATCTCTAACAAGTTGACTGTGTTTTTCTACTTGTCAATCTGTGCACCCTACAAGTTTTGATCTTGTTTGTATGATTCCATACAATCTAGATATTTGGATTGATTCAATAAAATATTTAATCTCTTGTATAATTATATCCATGCTTGTTTTATCATTTTAAATTTTTTGGATAAGTCAAGTAGTTCAGGTTGCAAGTGAAGACATCATTTTGTGTTGCAGGTAGTTTTTCACCATTTGTAGAATTTTCATGCTTTGATAGTGGTTTTAGAGGATGAAGATAGGTTTGTTTACATGTTTAAATTTTTTTATTGATCTCATCCCATTTAAATCTTAATCTCTAAAGCAACATCCCATGAGTTTGCAATCATATGCAAGAAACACAATTAGGTAGTCATGAAGATACATTTGCAGGCATCTTTATAGAAAGATATCACATTGAAATGAGGATATTTTTATTTTTTTTAAATACTAAAAAGTTTAAGGGATTTAATTTAATTTTTTTAATGAGGTACATGATTATTTAAAGTGAGACTCATCTTCACTGCCTAAACTCACTGTCTGCCTACATATAACTCAATCTTTATGTACAGGTGCTCTCATGAAGACTAATCATGTTGGAAGGGAGTTTGATAGTTTTTCAATATTTTAAAGTGAAAAAAGTGAATTTTAACCATTTTTAATTTTATTTAATTTATCATAATCATGTACATCTCACATACTACCAAGTTTCTATCTACTGCCTGCATATATGAAAATGCTCATCTATAGGCATCCAATGAGAAGATCAATCATGTTAAAAGGGAGTGTATGAGACAAATAAGGTTATGAATGATAAAATAAGTATATTTTAAATCCTTTATAAGATACTAAAACTCATAATAAGACAAAAATCCATGCACATTGCTCTCATTCCATTCACTATCTGCATACATGAAAATGGCTTCCTACAGGGGTTAGCAGAGAGTTGAGGAGTTGTTTTTAAGGCATTGAAACAAGTAATTAAACCTTCCTTGAAAGTAATAACATGTGGTGTGATCATAAAAGGATTATTTTATGGTTAATTTGGTTAATATAAGTGGAAATTAGGATTTAAGGTGGAATGATTGTACCTAGTGATCAAATCCCCAAAATGTGAAAATAGAGAACCTCACCATTTTGTGGATAACATATGAGAAGGTTACCACTTAATTTTATGCATATTAATGACCTAATATTTAATCCTCCATATAGTAAAATGAATCCATAAATTTTTATGGGTAGATGATTAATGGAGATTGGTTATTAAGAGGCCCAAAGTTGTGATTTTATGTACTAAATCTAGGTAGTATTATCTACATGTCTAAGCTATAAGAGACCCCTTCACCCAATATTGAAATACCAAGGAATATTTCTATGTTTGGAAAAAATTATGAGGTAAAATTAATACTAATGTGCATAGATACCATTATAAGGAGTTGGTTAGTGATGTTTTGAAACCTATATGCATCTACATGTATCTCTTGCCTAGAAGTGGATGTACAGTAGACTGTGAAGCCCTACAAGTGCATAGTAGGATCTTGAACATAGAAAATTACGAATATGGAGATGAATATAATATAAAATTTTATTCCTAAAATAATTTTATGGTTCCTATAAGATAGATGACATAAGTTTTAGGTAGAAAGACACCTACAAGACCCTACACAGTCAACTATAGTTGATTGTGAGGGGCAGAGAGTAAAGAGAGTGGGATTATTGAGGTGGATATAGCCCAATAATGAAATAAATAGGTAAAAATAAATAATATATGATATTTAAAGGTATCAATGAATCTCATTATTTTTTTTCAAAGTCTAATCCACATAAAATCACCTATAAGTGTCCCCTCTAAGGTAGGAAACACAGTCAACAAAAGAGATTTATGACTGGTTTTGACAAGATTCAACCTCAAGGTATGATTTGAAAAATTTTAATGATTAAATAAGTATTTTAAGGTATCAATTAATCTCATTAATTATTTACAAATTCCAACCTATGCAATTGCACCTATAGGTGCCTTACCCAAACATGAAATACAGTCAAGTACCTTGACCAGTCAGACAGGGTGCATGATTGAGGGGTTTTAACAAGCGTTACAATGAGAAAGTTATTGTAATGGGTTGTAAAATGGAATGTACATATCATGAGGTCCTCAAATCAAATTATCAAAGCATAAAAACTTCTCCAAGGGCAATACATAGTCAGTCTATGACTGTCATACACATAGTCTGCCTCCTTCACAGTCTGTTTTGGTTTTTATGAATTTTGGGGGTCTAATGACCTAATAAAAGGCCAATTTTTTGTATATATAATATTTATTAATTTGATAATCCCATAAAAAAATTTATTTAGATATAAAAATAAGGGAAGTTCCCTCTTTTCTGTCTTAGACAAAGGGCACTTCTTTTGTAACAAACCCTGTAGTCTTGGAAAGAAGGGATTAAATGAGATGATTAGGAGATGTTTGAACCTTGAAAATAGGTGTAATATGTTATAAAAGATAAAATAAAACATAAGGTACCTTTCATAAAAGGATAAATATAAACATGGTGATCTAAACCCTCAAGGTTACAATCAAGCCTGTTAGGCATGTTCAAGCCTAATACCCAAATGAAAGGTCATTTTTATTTCTAGATGTAGGTGATATTTATACCTTGTTAAAAAATGTTTATGGAATGAATTTATATGTGTCTTATATATTTGGATGCAAAGTAATCCATGATAAAGTCAATCTTGGATTTTAAGACAACTCAAGCTTGTAGGAAATGGATGAAAGAGCTCGACAAGGCAAATTTAGAAGCTCATATCTACTTGAATGTTTTGCATGGGGATCTAAGAATATTAGAAAATTTAAAAAGGGTATTTAATATCATTCTTGTGGATTTTTTTTTCAAATTCAATTTCCCATCTTTATGAATGAAGCTTAAGAGGGTAAAACAGGCCTAGACTCACCAAAACCCTTGCTAGTGACCAATTTGAGGAAATGAAAGAGATAATGCACCAAAATGGAATAGTTTGACTAGAAAAAGGATTGGATGTTTTATAGGACTCATTCAATATCCCTACCATTAGGATTAGTTGTACAAAATCTATATGGACAGGGTATAAAAATGTTTTTCTTGACTATTTTATGTATTGTACAGGTTCTAAGACGCCTCAAGAGATGAAATAAACTTTGGAAGAAATATTATGACTTAATATAAATCCCCATGTACATTTAATGCATTGAATATAATCTTTAGTTTTCCAAAAAAATCTCTCATCTTAGCCAGTCAAAATTGGCATAGTGAACATGATGGTGAGTAGTGTGGGAACTTCAAGTGGATAGATTTTTAAGGTCTACCTAAGAAGAATAAGGACATGGAAGGTATTTAAATGTGTCATCCACTAAATTTAATTTATTTTCATGAGAAACTAAATCCAATTTTGAGGCCAAGTGTGAAGGGTGATTGAAAAAAAAGTTTTTTAGACTACAGGTAGTGATGGCTCACTTCTAAGAGATTCCAAATGAGTAGGACTACAACCAATGAATAGAGAGGCATGTCTAAAATACTTAACTATTATTTAAATAATAATACAAATTCATACTTAGTTTTGGGATGTTCAAATAGGGATAAATCATGAAGGCAATTTTTTGAGCCAACAAAGGGAATTCCACAACACTTTTCATGAGTTTCATGAATTGGAGAGCCACTTGTCTCTTATAACATTGCATGGTCCATTTTACACCCTCTTCTCATGAAAAATTAACTCATTCTCTCAGCATGACAAGTGTACTTGTGACCTTTGGACTTCTTCCTTCTCTTCTCTCTCTCAAGTTCTCTAAGAACTAGCCATTTTAGCCTTTGTAAACTATGATCCACCTGAGTATGTAAAAGCCTGATGACTTTCATACCATGGATCAATAAAGACTATTGATTTTTACCTTTATCATGACTATTTATAGTGTGTTCACTTGGATGATTAATTTTGATTAGTGATGACTTGTTGTTTCCTTAGCATTGTTGTTTCATTCTGTCACCTATTTGTTGTTGGAAATCTTCTTCTTGTAGGTCATGTGAAGTGTTATATTGGTATGTAAAGGTTGAGTGAGTTAATATATTCAAAAAATGCCATCCTAGGCCTCTTATTTAGTCCTCCTAGCCTAAACATTCATCATAACCTCATAATGAAATATTGATGTGAGAAGATGTATATTGGAGAAGTGTATGTTTAGTTAGTCTCTTGTTCTCATGTGTAACATGTAGCTAGTTGGTAGTCATCAATTAATTTGGTGTGTCACCTCTTTTAGGATAGTTTACTTTCAATTTTCTCTCCTTTTTCCCTCACAAAGTTTAGCTGTAGTAGTGATTTACAAGTGGTACATCAAGGGAGCTAGACCTATCTAGAGATTCACCTCATTCTTAGGCTCACCCATAACCTAGAGGTGTTTCAATTGTGCCACTTGGATGAGGAGAGATGAGACATCTCCTCAAAGGGTGAAAACTCAAGTGACAACAATTTCATTCCTCCCATTATGGCTATGATAAATAAAAAAAATTGGCCTTTAGTGGAGGCAACTTACTTCAATTGGCCCAATATGATGATATACCTACCTCAGATCTAAAAATCATTTCGTATTTTATTGGTGAAACTTCCACCACTCTTATGGAACAATACAAGACATTGCTAATCTTTGTTCAGTCCATAATGTAGTATAATATAATGTTAAAATCAGACTCCTAGTGTCCTCTTTTAAGTGTAAAGCCTTGTAATGGTATACAAGCCTGCCTCCTATTTCCATCCATGTTTGGGATGACTTAAGAACTTCACTATGAATGTAATTTGAAGATAAGAGTGATTACCTCTTCTTGTTTTAACAACTAACTACCATTCAATGGGTTCTTAATGAGTTCAAGCATGATTTCAATTTTTGCTTTCAAAAGACATGGAATAGAATTCTAGTATTAGTCAAGTCAATCCCAAATAATGATTTCTTATATTACTTAAGAGATTTGAATAGTGATGTAACTATTATGATTTAGTCAATGGGTGGTACCACATTCCCCAATGCCTATGAAATTTTAATAAAAGTAAAAAAATTAATTTATTCAACATGGAAGATTACCCCAAGGCCATCAATTCCTCTATTTACAAAAATACCTCCTACACAACCTATAATTACTCCAATTCCCACCACAAGCAAAGCACCTTATTTAATTCCTATTCCTATTGATGATTTATATGAGGTTAATTCATTACTTAAGAGCTTTGGCAATGAGTTGGTATCATTGTAAGGGAAATAATCCCATAACTACAGGCCTTATTAACAAGATAACTATACATACCAACCCAATAAGAAACCATACCAAGTTAATTCACAACCACAAGGTCAAAATATTCAAGCAAAACCTCCAAATATTTGTGTTCTACTTGCACCAAGTACTTCCAAAGCTATTTTACCTGTTTAGAACAATCTGGCTTAGGAGTATGAATGGTGTTATCCTTTTGCTCAACCACATAATCAAAATACTTATCCTAGTGGCATCATCAGTCAATCCTTGATGGTGCAAGGCATATCAAATATTTAATAACAACAAGAAGAAGCTACTTTCCATCAAAAAAATACACAAGAACCTACTCAAATGAGGCCACTCTTTTGAACTGGCAAGAGGAGGAATTTTGTGATGTAATTTAGGAGGAATCATTATTCAATGGTGGTGTTTTGGTGGTAGCGAATACACGTTCAAATAGAAGAGCAATAGAAAGTGATCAACCCTCTAGGGTGGAATAAGATACAAATTCTAAAGTTATACAAGAATTTGCAAAAGGCAACATAGTAAAGAGGCTACTTTTTGTGCCAATGGGCCAATTAAAATCAAGTGTTAACCCCAAATCTTGTGAAAGAATACATATCTCCCACAAAGGCACTAGCTAAGGTTGGTAAAATTCCTTTCAATATTGTTGAACAAATGAAGAAAATTAATTTGAATGTCATTATGTGGGAAGCACTGTCTATTCCATCACAAAGAGATTTGCTACAAAAAGCTTTGAAAAACTTCCAAATAATAAACAAAGTTTGACAAAGGGACCTAATACTACAATTAATTTATGTCAACCACAAATTGACACCAAAGTGAGAAAAATGGCAAGCCTCCCTCTTTATATCTTTCACTCATAGTTAGGAAGCAACTCATTTATAATTGCATGGTAGACTCAGGGTCTAGCAGTTTTGTTATGTCCAAGAAAATAGTTGATACCCCTGGTATTAAGTATACACCTATCTCAAATGTGTGGTCCAATTAGATGGGATTTTTATTCAAATAGTTGAGACAATAAAAGGTTTAAACCTCACCATCTACACATGTCCAAGCTTGCCAATTTTCCAAGATATATCACTTATTGATCTCCCCCCTTATTTTACCATTTTCCTTTCTTGAGACTTCACTATAAAAATGGGAGGGTATCTATCTACTGACTGGCCTCAAATGTTGCTTAGGATGATATATATAATAGGAGTAATAATAAGTGTTGAGCCAATTTCTAAAGACCATATTGATCCATATATTCATATTCCCATGGGCATGAATTGCACAATATAAGATTAGGAAGAGGAGCTTGATCATGAAGTTTTAACACCTATGGAAGATACCCTAGACACCCATCTAGATGAATGGGGATCAAACATCTAATTTGATCCTTATGACTATGTACAAAAAACTAGTTTGGGTACATATTGCATTCATGAAAATGATGCAATCATACCAAATGTTGTAAAATCAACTGAAGATATTCAAGGAATGTGGCACTATTATTCGATGGATCGAGAAGTAAAAATGGTGTAGGTGCAGGTATCATCTTGATATCTTCATAGAAAGAGAGTTATTTTTATTCTTTCAGACTTCAGTTCAATTGCACTAATAATGTAGTTGAATATGTAGTTGGTGTTGGGGATCAACCAACAATGTTGATTACACTTATGAAAGCAATAAACGCGGAATTAAATTAGAATGATAAGTAACTAGAATGATAAATAGCAAAGAACAAGAGATACAAGAAACCACCCTGAAAACTTGTATTAAACTCTTTACAGAAGGAATACAATTGAAGAAACTTATTTTCTTTCACACCTCTCTCAGATGTATAGATCTCTCTCTAGATATCTTTCCCTCAAGAGCTCTCTCTCTCAAGTACAATCAACTCCAACAACCTAGATTGATTCACATATACAATTCTGTACTATTCAACATTACCTTACAATAAGCTAAGAAGATCTATCCTATTATATAATAATTAAGAAACATGAGCATGCATTTACAACCAATAGTTATGCCTCTTAAACAAGGGCTCTAAAATAGTCTTACTAAAGATAGAGACACAGACTTAAGACTATGACTTAATCTTGACATGCAAACACACTGTTTTGTCCACGAAAATAGCTTTTTGGACGCACAGGTAACCGACGTCAGTTCCTACCTATTTGCCTGTGACCAATGTCAGCCGATATCTACCGATGCTGGCATCTCTTAAACTACTCCTGACCGACGCTGGTGACTGTGTAAACCTGCAACTTCTACAAAATGCTCCTTTGGTGAAGCTTTTAGCTCCACACCTTAACAATCTCCCACTTGGAGATAAACAGCTGCACCAATACCTGTACAACAACATCTTCTAGCTCCTCCATCTTCAACTCAATCATGAAGACCAACAAAAGTTGAATGAAGATTCAACTTCTCCTTTGTAACTGGCTTGGTTAACATATCAGCAGGGTTCTTATCTGTATGGATCTTCTCCAGCTTCAACTCACCATCCTCCAATACCTGTCTTATGAAGTGGTACCTAAGCTGTATATGCTTTGTTCTTGAATGAAAGGCTGAATTCTTAGCCAAATGAATTGCACTCTGACTATCACTGTATAATCTACAACTCTCTTACTCCTTTCCTAGCTCTTCCATGAACCGTGTCATACATATCATCTCTTTGCTAGCCTCTGTGACTGCAATATACTCTGCTTCTATAGTTGACAAGGCAACAACCTTCTGCAACTTTGATATCCAGCTAACCACCGTTCCACCAACAGTGAAAACATACCTTGTGGTGCTCCTTCTGCCATCCAAATCACCTGCCATATCTAAATCTACATAACCATGTAGAGAAGTATCTAAACCTCCATAGCACAAATGCCTACTGCTGGTTCCTTTCAGATATCTAAGGATCCACTGAACTGTTTTCTAGTGCTCCTTCCCTGGATTGGCCATATACTTACAACTCCCACTGCTTGGGCAATATCCGGTCTAGTACACACCATTGCATACATTAAACTCCCTACTATGGAAGAATATGGAACTCTACTCATGTACTCTACCTCATCATGTGAATTAGGACATTATTCTTTACTCACTTAAAAATGTCCAGCCAAAGGTGTGCTTATCGGTTTTGCATCCTGCATATTGAATCGTTTCAACACCTTGTTTACATAATCCTCTTGAGACAAAATCAACCTGTGATTTTTCCTGTCTCTCTTAATGCTCATGCCAAGGATTTTCTTTGCTGCTCCCAAATCCTTCATGGCAAATGTGTGAGCTAATTTCACCTTAAGCTCAGAGATATCCTGCATGTGTGATCTTGCAACGAGCATATCATCTACATACAACAATAGAATAATAAATCTACCATTATCCAATCTCTTAAAATACACACAATGGTCATATTGACACCTACTATAGCCATGCTCAGTCATAAACCTGTCAAATCTCAGATACCACTGTCTAGGAGCTTGCTTGAGGCCATACAAGCTTTTCTTCAATCTACACACTAACTTCTCCTTACCTTTGACCTCAAATCTTTCTAACTGATCCATATATATTTCTTCATCCAAATCTCCATGAAGAAACGCTATCTTAACATCAAGTTGCTCAAGATGCAAATCCTCAATAACAACTAAAGACAATACAGTCCGTATAGAATTCATTTTAACAACAGGAAAAAAAATCTCACCAAAATCAATACCTGGCTTTTGTGCAAATCCTTTCACTACCAACCTAGCCTTATATCTCATCTGTCCGTTCTCACCTTCCTTCAATCTGTAGGTCCATCTGTTCTTCAGTGTCCTCTTACCAGCTCGTAACTCAACCAAATCCCATGTTTGGTTCTCTTTCAAGGACTCCATTTCCTCAACCATGCCATGCTCCCACTGATTCTTGGATTCCACCTGTATTACTTCTTGAAAACTCTCTAGTTCTCCACCATCAGTTAGCAATAAATAGAATAATGAAGGGGAATATCAAATTGGAGGTTTACTTACCCTTTCTGACCTCCTGATGGGCTTCTGAGACTCATTCACAACACCTTGTCCGCCCAAATTCTCTGACAGTGACTGACCTCAATCACTTCCAGGCCTATAACTGGTCGATGTTAGTTCTGCCTGACCGACATCAATTTCTGTCCTACCAATGTCGATCACTATATGAGTGACATCGGTTTCTATTATGCCGACGTCGGTTCCTTCCTGGCCGATTCGGTCTCTGTGTTTTCCTTTCTGTGATTAATTTTTCTCGCAAGCTCATTTTGGACCGTCACCTCGTCCAATTCTCCATTGCTCTGCCCAGATTGATTCAGCTTCTTCATCTAATCACTATACATCACTTTTTCATTAAAAACAACATCATGGCTCCTAATTATCTTGTTAGTTCCTAAATTCCAAAACCTGAATCCAAAATCATCAGAGCCATAGCCAATAAATGTGCACCTCATAGACTTAGCATCTAGCTTCTTTCTATTTTCTTTATCAACGTGCACAAAGGCTTCACAACCAAAAACTTTAAAAAATGAGAGATCTACCTTTTTACCTGTCCATGCCTCTTCTGAAATTCCACCATCTAGAGCTATAGAGGGTCCTTTGTTAATCAGGTACACTGGAGTATCAACAGCTTCTGCCCAAAATTCTAAGGGCAAACCAACATGCAATCTCATACACCTTGCACGCTCCATTATTGTTCTATTCATCCTTTTAGCAACTCCATTTTGCTGAGGTGTCCTTGGAACCATCCTTTGCCTGTGGATTCCATGCATATAACAATACCAGTTGAACTTATAGCTGCAGAACTCACCACCATTGTCAGATCTCAGGCACTTCAATCTTCTGCCTATTTCATTCTCAACCATAGCTTTCCAAATCTTAAAAGTCTCAAATACATTTGATTTCTTCTTAATACAATAGACCCATACCTTTCTTGTAGCATCATCTATGAATGAAACATAGTACTGTGATCCTCTAATAGAAGCAACTTGAGCCAGTCCCCACACGTCTGTGTGAACAAGCTGCAACTTATGCTTCTTCTTTGTTGACCCAGTCTTGAGAAAACTCACTCTCTTCTATTTTCCAAACACACAATGCTCACAAAAATCCAGATCTATGCTTTTTAAATCTGAAAGCTTACCTCTTGACTTAAGAATGGACATTCCCTTCTCACTCATGTGGCCGAGCCTAGAGTGCCACAATTTTGCATCCACATCTGAAGTAGATAATACAGAAGGAGAATTATTAGTAACACAATTACATAAATATAGAGTACCTACTCTCTTACCTCTGGCCATTACAAGTGTACCCTTGGTCACCTTCCAAGATTCAGCTGTGAGAGTTATTGTACAACCCTCATCCCCTAACTTTCCTGCAGAAATCAAATTCCTCTTCAAGCTAGGAACATGCATAACATCTCTCAACACCCATGTGTTGCCGTTTTGCATTTCCAACTGCACTTTTCCTTTGCCAATAATTTTACAAAGCTCATCATCCCCTAAATACACTATTCCAAAATCTCCATGGATATAGTCACTAAAATATTCTCTATTGGGGGTAGCATGAAAAGATGCACCAGAATCTAACACCCAAGATTCTATATTATTATGCAAAGAGAATATTAAAGCATCTTGTGCAATACCTACAACCTTTGCTTCTTCTTTTACTTTGTGTTGATTGTCCTCCTTAGGCTTTGACCAGCAATCTCTGCTTATGTGCCCAATCTTTCCACAATTCCAGCATTGTGGCTTCCTACCATTTTTTGATTTGGATCTACCTCTCACCTTTGACTTAGACCTTGATCTCCCTTTCTTGCCCTTCTCTTTTTGCCTTCCCCTGCTCTCAAAACTTAAAGCGTTCCCTGATGTTTCCTCTGTGCTTTTCCTACGAATTTCTTCATTCAAGATAACACTAATAACATCCTCTACTTTTAAAATATTTGAAGCAGATGCAGTATTACTAACTGCCATTACTAAGCTATGCCAGCTTTTAGGCAAAGAACATAATATTAAAAGAGCTTTAATTTCATCATCAAACACTATTTTGACTAAACTTAATTGATTTACAATTCCATGGAAATTATTTAGATGATTAGATACAGATCCACCTTCCTGCATACGCAAATTAAATAACTGCTTCATAAGATATACCTTATTAGAAGCTGAGGGTTTTTCATACAAATTTGCTAAAGTAGTCATTAACTCTATCATAGACTTTGCCTGTGATAAATTAGATATCACAGTAGATGCTAGACTCAGTCTTATAGACCCCAGAGCCTTTCTATCAAGAACTTCCCATTCTTCATCATCCATGTCTGTGGGCTTCTTTGCGATCCCACCTAATGGTAAGTATAGATCTTTCTGATACAAATAATCCTCTATCTGCATTCTCTAATGTTGATAATTTTTTCCATTAAAATTTTCCATTCTCAGTTTACTTTTTTCTGCCATTGCTTCTCCCACTCAAACAAAAATCCCTACAGAAACCCCTATGAGTACCCTGTAATCAATACACACTAACCAGATCTAAAACACATGTTAGTCAACCTAAGCTCTGATAATACTTGTTGGGGATCAACCAACAATGTTGATTACACTTATAAATGCAATAAACGCAGAATTAAATCAGAATGATAAGTAACTAGAATGATAAATAGCAAAGAACAAGAGATACAAGAAACCACCCTGAAAACTTGTATTAAACTCTTTATAGAAGGAATACAATTGAAGAAACTTCTTTTCTTCCACACCTCTCTCAGATGTAAAGATCTCTCTCTAGATCTCTTTCCCTCAAGAGCTCTCTCTCTCAAGTAAAATCGACTCCAACAACCTGGATTGATTCACATATACAATTCTATACTGTTCAACATTACCTTACA
Source organism: Torreya grandis (assembly GCA_037957365.1). Taxonomy (NCBI): domain Eukaryota; kingdom Viridiplantae; phylum Streptophyta; class Pinopsida; order Cupressales; family Taxaceae; genus Torreya; species Torreya grandis. The sequence goes on along the minus strand of JARHVA010000241.1, from coordinate 2,011,876 downwards.
ATAAGTTAAGAAGATCTATCCTATTATATAATAATTAGGAAACATGAGCATGCATTTAAAACCAATAGTTATTCCTCTTAAACAAGGGCTCTAAAATAGTCTTACTAAAGATAGAGACGCAGACTTAAGACTATGACTTAATCCTGACATGCAAACACACTGTTCTGTCCACGGAAATAGCTTTCTGGATGCACAGGTAACCGACGTCGATTCTTGCCTATTTGCCTGTGATTGACGTCAGCCGATATCTACTGACGCTGGCATCTCCTGAACTACTCCTAACCGACGTCAGTCGCTCTTGATCGACGTCGGTGACTGTGTAAACCTACAACTTTTGCAAAATGCTCCTTTGGTGAAGCTTTTAGCTCCACACCTTAACAGTTGGAGAGTGAATTTTTTGAGAAAAGAAGCTGAATTCTCTAATAAAAACTAATCAAGATTCTAGGATCAATACATGGATCAAATAATTTAGTTGAATACAAACAAATAACCCATGGACTTTGTTACTTTAGAGAGTATCTTTAAATTAGATGATCAGTTGAAAGGTGAAAAGAAAAACATCACAATCAATAAAGAAGACTACGACCCAATTATCATCTCAGAGAGTAAAACATTGAAGATTGGAAAGGTATGTAATGATTTTGAGTATCTTTATTGAGTTGTGTCAAGAATTTGATGATAAATTCACTTGGAGGTATCAATATCTAAGGGGGTTTGACCCTGACTAGCCCAACACATAGTAGAGTATGACCCAAATACTAAGCATGTTAGATAGAAATAGAGACCAATCAATCCAAAAATAGAACCCTTGATGAAGAGTGAGTTGTCAAAACTAATAGAGGCTAATATCATTTTCCCTATCAAACACTCATCTTGGGTTGCTAACTTGGTCCCTGTAAGGAAAAAGAATGATGAAATCAGGGTTTGTATAGATTTTAGGGATCTAAAAAAATCATCCCTAAAGGATCATTATCCCCTTCCACCCATGTAGTAAATTCTTCATAATTTAGTAGGGTCTGAAAGGTTTTCCCTTTTAGATAGTTACTATAGATATAACCAAATCATTGTGTAGGAATTAGACTAGTTCAAGACTACTTTCACCAAAATATGGGGCACCTATTCATACAAAAAGATGCTTTTTAGTCTAACTAACCTTGGTGCTAATTTTCAAAGAGCCATGGATATGGATTTTAGAGGTTTGATAAATGAGATGATCTTCGTATACCTAGATGACATCCCTATTTATTCAAAACATGTTGATGCACACCTAAATCACCTTAAGAATTTTTTTGAAAGGTGTAGATAATTTGGAGTTACCTTATTCCAAAAAAGTGCATTTTTGTAATTCATGAAGGGAAACTACTAGGACACATTATTTCAAAAGAGGGTCTTGCAATAGACCCTGAGAGAATAAGTGTTATATCTACATTAGCACTTCTAAGACATAAAAATGGGTTACAAAGTTTCCTTCAAAAAATCAAATTTATAAGAATATTTATTCCAATTTTTGCCTGTATGGCCAAACCCCTAACTACAATGCTTAAGAAGGGTATCATTTTCAGCTAGACACAAGAAGGAAAAGATTGCTTTGAAGTCATCAAGCAGGGTATTTCTCAGGATCTTACCCTAGTCAAACCCAACTATGAGAAATATTTTATTATCTATGCTTTTGGAGGAGATGATATAATCTTAGCTTTTCTAATCTAGAATAATAAAAAATAGTTGGAATAACCAATGTCTTTTTTTAGTCAATCCTTGAAGGATTATGAAGAAAATTGTAGTTTTATGGAGAAGCAAGTATATGCGATAATTAAAGCTCTCAAAAATTCAAACATATGCTTTCCAATAATAAAATTCATTTGATGGTTAGTCACCAAAGTGTCAAAGAGTTCTTATTGAGCTATAAAATAAATGAAAAAAGAGCAAGATAGATCACAAAAGTCATGGAATATGATGTGAACATCAAAATTAAAAAGCTTGTAAGAGGAAAGGGCTTATGTGAGCAACTGGATTATAATATTAAGATTGATGAAATAGTATCTGATGTAGTTTATGCTCAAGGTGCATCCTAACCAGCCAATCCTATTTAACAACTAGATCCATGACATGACTATCTTCTTGAAAATTGGCAAGTACCTGTATGATTTCTAGCAGTCCAAGAAAGGTATTTTAGACTCCAATCCATTCCTTATGTTCTTTTTTATGGAATATTGTTTAGGAAAGATATGAGTGGATTCATGTTAAGATGTATCAAGCATGATCAAGTCCCCAAGGTGCTCAAATAATTTTATGATGGTCTGTCAGCTGGACACTCATCTACAAGAATCAAGACCATCAAAATAATGAGAGGGGGATATTATTGGCCTAACATAATAAAAGATGTCCATCAATGGGGAAATAACTATGAAAAGTGTTCTTACTTTACATGCCAACAAAAATTAGTAGCTCTCCCTCTCAAACCAATCCAATATAACGAGCCATTTGCTTAATGGAGATTGGATTTCATTGGTATGATCAATCCACCATTGAGTATAGGCCATAAATGGGTCCTTATAGTAATTTAATATTTCACTAGATGGACTAAAGTAGTTATACTAAAATTTTCCACGTAAGCATTTATCCTAAATTCATTGATGACATAGTCATAAGGTTTGGTGTTCCTTACACCATTATCTCAGATAATGCCAAAGCTTTTATGGGAACTCAAGTAAGTGAATGGGCTGTATAGCATAATGTATACATAATTAATTCCAATTATTACTTGTATGGTAATGGCTTGGTCGAGTCTACCAACAAAAATCTCATAAGGATTATCAAAAGGATAATGAAAGACAACCAAAGAACATGGCACACGAAGTTGAAATCAACATTGTGGGTTGATAGGATCACTCTCAAGAGAGCCATTAGAAATTATCTATTTATGTTGGTATATGGAATGAAAAATAAAGTTACGATGTCAATTAATTTACCATCTCTATAACTCAATCATTAGTTGGAATTGATTGACAACAATAAAATGATAATATGATTGACATAACTCATGGAACTAGAAGAAGTCTAGAACTAGTCAATGAAAGTTCTGGAAGAAAATAAAAATCAAACAAAGAGAAATTCCAAAAAAAAATCATATAATAGGAGCTATAATGAAGGAGACATGGTTCTCTAATGGGATTCTCAAAGAGCTAAACCAGGTAAGCATACCAAGTTTGATGTAATATGGAATGGTCCATTTATTATAACTCAGTGTAAAATAGAAAATGCATTCAAGCTATCCAAAATCGATGGATTTGAACTACCTATCTCAATCAATGGGATATACCTCAAAGCTTTCTTTTGAGGTTGGAATCGTTCCAATTTTTTTTATATATACTAGGGTTAGTTGTTTTTTTCTATAAGTGCTTTTGCACAGGTTAACTCATTAGGAGTTTTTATTTCCTTAGTTTGTTCTATTTTTCCCTATTTCATTCTTATTTAGGCGAATATCAGTTTTGTTTTTATCCAATTAAAGTGTGTTAATCTTAAAATCAATCCATGCATAATGAACTAGAAGGCTATTGGGAAGAAACTGATTAGTAGACAATCACCCTACAAAGGTTGCCAAAAATGTTGATATTTTTATCCCAAAAATGTTGATATTTTTGTCCCAAAAATGTCAAAATGTCAAGTAACCTAAGGGAGACCCATAATTTTTTTGTAAAAGTGCCTTAAAATGACTGAAGACACTCATTTCCTAAATCACCAAAAAAATCAAAGATCTGGGTGTAATTTGTAACTTGCAAACTTACAAATTGCATCCAAACCTCTGCTTCCCGCTTTAATCATAGTTGATGGAAATTAGGGATTGGAATGCAATTTATAAGTTACAAACTTAAAAATTTCTTCCCAAAATTTTCTTCTTGCATAACTCATGACCATCAAAACACAGAACCTTGGTCATAATTTGCAACTTGTAAAGTTGCAAATTGCAAATGGAGCTTTGTTTCCTGATAAACACATACCCTAATGAAACTAGAGATTGGAATGCAATTTGCAACTTGAAAAATTGAAAATTGATTTCCAACCTTTGCTTCCCACACATCACTCCTACCAAAAATTGGAACTTTGATTGCAATTTCCAACTTGCAAAGTTACAAATTATAACTCGAGTCTTGCTTCCTACCAACTACCCTTCCTATGAAAACTAGAACTCTGGTTGTAATTTGTAACTCCAAAATTTATAAATTGCACCTCTAATTTCACTTCCCCATTTTCAAAGAACCAAGCTATCTTGTAGAGGGTAGAGGTCAAGGTGCAAATCACAAAATTTCAAAATTTTAATGTTGCTCACAAACTCTAAATTTTTTAGCCTCCCGCCAACCACTGACTTAGATGCATTTAATATAGAGGTTATATAAATGAAAAGGGGTTAATTTTAATTCATTATTTATTTGTGAAATTTGAGATTCAATTTTTATAACCAAGATACAACCCTACTAGCAACCTCGATCCATGCTGCCATGCAACAAAGCCATGATGTCATTGACCCCCTACTTGGTATTCTTCTATCATCCTTGCATCCTTTAGATTAATCATTTTTTGATATTAAAGATAGCTTTGTGCCATTATTTTTTTCCATATGGTATCATTTTTTAGGTCTGTTTATTGATCAAAATTATTAGGGTTTTATCTTGTTTTCTTAGTGTCATTCCAAGATTTGCCTTGATTCCTCAATATCTTATCGAGTCATTCATTCCATTTTTGTTTACCATTACAAATCTAGGGGTTTCAAAATCATAATAACCAGTCAAATATTTGTTTAAGGATTCCTTGCATAGTCCCTGTGAACTTTTCCACTTGCATTCACAATTCCATATCATGTGGGCTTTCAAGTTGCATTTACAACTTGATAAATCCATGGAAAATCTAGTGCACCTTGTAACTCCAAATCCTGTCAGGGATCTTACTTGCATTTTCAAGCCTGAAACCCACCATATTTTTCATTGGACATTTCATGTGTGTTTTGAAACCACCATCTCCATTAGAAATTTTCCCTATAAAATTAACCCCAATCTCCATCAAAGCTTTCACCTATGTTTTGTTGCACCTTTAAATCTTGCCAACTCTACGGTTGGTTCTCCCCTAGCAAATTATTTAGAATCCATGTCTAGAAAAGAGATGAAATTCAAATCCAAGGGACCCAGTGTCCCACTCATCTTGGAATCTAACATGAATGATATCACAAACATAGACCTAAGTCACATTGACCTAGGTGATTTATGGACTAAATTGAATGCTAAATTAAAAAATGACTAGATTCAGAACATTTACGATTGTGAACTAACTCAAGCAATAGCTTTCCCCCTATTAATGCATAGCCTTGAGCTGGTGCTCACATTAGTGAAACACTATGAGTCTACAAAGAGATAAGTATTGAATGATAAGGGGGAAAGGATTTTTAACCTATACCCTGACTTCATATACTCAGTGTTCCTGATACCTGAAATAAGAGTCATCTTGATATAACTCTTGAATCATCAAAGAAGTTATATCAAGATAATAACACTGGATGTCTACATGTATTAAATAATCAATGACTAAAGGTTGCTAGGCCTACATCCATAAGAATATCCTAAACATTGGCAAGGATAGATTTTAAGAATGAAGTGGGTGATTTAATCATACTACTATATAAAGTCACCAAGAACTCCAATGCAAAGAACTTTAAGGATTGGATGTATGAATACAGATGGATAATCCATAAAAAAAGTAGTACATCCATTGGGCACAAATGATAAGTGACTCCATCCATAAGAAATTGATGGAAGTCCAAAATATAGGGAAGTTCTATATGACTTCTTATATAGTCTACATATTAACCAAGGGGAGATCCTTCCTAGGATTGAATACAGTAGCTACATAAGTAAATAAGAATTTTAATTATTACCCTGACCTCACTCATGAGAAAAATAAGCAAATTATTAGAAGAGTAAATGATGCATTCATATACTGCACCATAGTCATGTTTGATAAAGAGCTAGAAAAGAAGAGATTATTTGATGCTACTACTTTAGAGATTACAAACTGGGGATATTATTTTATTAAATTCCCCACATAGTCATACATTATAGTAGGGGGATTTAATGGTTATCCTTACACCCTCCCAAGGTATATAAGTGACAAATGGAATTTAATGGAGCTTGTAAGGCATCTTGTGGAGACTCACAAGTTATTATCAAGCAAACACAAGGTGAGAATCCATTTCCCTATTAGTATAAGAAGGTACACATGGCCTTCCTTATCCAAATCCAAGTGTGTAGATGTTGAAATGACTCAAATGACCTTGAGGGCTCTAGAGGTAAGGCTATTCTATTATGTAAATGGAAACATTATTAGTGCATTGGGGATCACAACATATTCCCATGTTCCCTACTATGAAGACTACTAGGATGACCTTCAAGATGAAGACGAAGTGAGATTGAAAGATTATTTCGGGATGACCTTGGATCAAGTCAAGGATTTTAACATGATAATAGTCCATAAGGACTTGGTAGATGATGAATCCCTAGTATACAAGGTCTAATATGAAAATAAGATCTATTCTTAATCCCATCTAGTAGTTAGGTGGTCCATTCATGAGTCCACATTAATGGATAGAACCACCAATGTAATAAATAGAAAAGTCAACTAGATTAGAAGAAAAGGGGTCAAATTGACCAAGGAACTAATGAGCATCAGTGAAAAGCTAAGAGATCTCAAGGAGAAAGGAATGCCACCAACAATAGAAGGTTCCAGTAGTAGAACCTTCCCAGAATAGGCAGTTAGGCCAGTGGTGTCCCACAAGATAAAGATAAAGTCAAAGGCTAAGAGAGGACAATCAATTATCCAAGGAGCATAATCAGATCAATCGATAGTAATTTCATCTGAAGATATAATTGCTATTGAAACACTAATAGTTTCCACTCCTATCTCAATCATAGTTTCTACTCCTATCTCTGTTATAGTCCCTCCTATTTTTGTCATTCCATTAGCTTTAACACCTCCTCCTCCTATCTCCACTCCACCATCACCTTAAGTAATTTCCCCCTCCATTTCCACCAGCTCACCTATGCCAATAAGTCCATTACCAATAGTTCAATTAACTCAATCAGACACTTAGGTTTCACTTCCATGCCCCTCTTCCATAAATTTTGCCTCTTCCACAATTTTACTCCCTTCTTCCATAACTCCTTCCATATCATCCCTAATCACCACCACCCATTAATCACTAACACCACACAATAGTATATAACTATGGATTCGGTCATCTTGAATACAATCATGCTATCCATCCCAACCACTGGGATAACTACTACTTCATTTTCATCTCCCATCGCCTTTCCTATTTCATCAACCTTGAGTGTCCCCACAACTCTGATTGATTCATTCATGGATCTTGATTCCACACTCCTATAGGTTCCCCATTTTCAAATCCCTATTCTTACCCCTCTATTGGTGTCACTTCCATCTCCCACACCCTCTATAGGCACATCTATTTCCATTGCACCCATTTCTTCCATTTCCACAATAACCCAAACCCCCACAAAGTCATTGATACAAATGTGGACTCTCAACCCATATATGGAGAAGAGATTGTCAAAACATCAACCAAAGATTTAACATCCATAAAATTAATAGACTTAGCACTTTATCACCATAATCACTAGTGCAACAACTTCAACTTCAAATTCACAATTAGTAGTGGCATGACAACAGGATGCCACACCAAGTTGTCTAGTACAATCTATGGGGAAGGAATGAAAGTAGATGGTATCCCCGAACACATTGGATTTTGGCCTTGCAGATGCATTTAAGAAATCAAAGGCAACTCCCAAAACCATATCAATAATACTACATGATTCATTAGGGGAGAAGTATGTAGAGATTGTAATCCCTCCAATAGACAAACACAAGGAAGATCTAGTGGTGGGGGATTACCAAATATCAAATGTTCACCTTGGTCATCCTACAAGAGAGGGATTGAAACATGATGTTCAATCCAACATTAACTCTCTTTTTGAGAAAATGGATAGTGACAAGGTCACTAAGGATGAATTTAAGAATAAGGTTGAATAATTAACGACTACACTAAATAAGTTCATTAAGCCCTCTGCCCAACCAACACAACTTATTACTCAGATATCTGACGAAGAAACACTTGAAGCAGTAATAGAGATTGATAGCATGTGAAGGGATATAAAGGATTGGATAGAAGAGCTCATTTCAAAGGGAAACAAAGTCATTAAGTTAATAATGGATTAATACAAGGCTTTGAAGGATGGATGGGAAATTTTGAGAGAGCAAATCAGAAAATATCAGGAAGAGATAGAAAGATTGAACCTATTCTATCCAAAGTTGATAATTGTGGATATAATTGAAACTGAAACCCTCAATGTAGAAAAGATACTAAAAAATGATGTCAAGCATGAGGAATTGGAAAAAGAAGATCAGTTCAGAATAAGAATACTCACAGAGAGTATTAATAAACATAAGGCTATACATGATAAGGTCACATATATGCTCTTTAACATTGAAGATTTGTTGAATAAATTATCATGTCAAGCAATGGATCATCAAGACCATATCCTTTCAGCATAGGAAGTTCAAGACAAATTCAAAGGAATGGTCAAAGGAGAGTCAACATGAGATACAACATTTAGCTTGAGCTCCATCCAACATTTTATTAGGTATCATAATACACTAGATCAAATGGAAAAAAAGACTCGAGTATATAGGGCTGCATGAAGGGAACTCTCTAACACAATTGTAAAATGTGAAATAAACCACCTATACTCTTTTGGTATTAATTAAGATTGCATCGTAGAGATATTCAAGAGTTTATATGATTATATTGAAAATACATAGGCAAAGAAGGACAAAAAGTCTTCAAAGGTTTTGGTTGAAGATTAATTTTTTCCATCAAATACATTTTGTATATTGTATTTCTTTGTTATAAAAATATTATATAAAGTTGCAGATTGCAAATTGCAACTATCATTTTAACAGCTCTTTTAAAGAAAGATTCACTTGTAATTTCCATGTTCCTTTTTGACATGCTAAAAGTTGTAAAAAGCAAACTTGTAAATTGCACTTTCCTTTTTGACAAGTCTGATTTGCTTAGTTGTAAAAACTCATTGTAAATTGCATTTCTAATTTTGTCAAAATTAGATGTGTTAAAAAGTTTTAAATGTCCAAATTGAAAATTACAAGTTAGGTTTTAGAAAATAACCTAAAGTTATGTAAAATCTCTTTATTTTTCTAATTTGGATCTCATTTTTTGGCACCTCATTGCATGGAGAAGCTAAAACAGGTCAAGTGAAGAAGATAAATGCATTGCATGAAGATTCTACAATTTTCATCCATGCCTCCAGTATTTTTTGTAATGCCCAATAGTTGCATGTTCTTTTTTAGCCATTCACTTTACCAAGGACACCATTCTAGCTTAAGATCATGCCCCCCTTGCATGGAGTTTTAAGCTTTTGCATGCTCTTGAATTGGGCATGTATTTTTTGTTAATTGCATCTCTTTTATGATAATATTTTGTATAAATATGGGTATTGTATTGTAGCCCATTTATCTTTTTCCATTAGAGATATTATTTTGCATTTTGAATAAGTTATCTACATGTTCTAACCTGGAGAATGCGAATAGATTGAAGATTTACCTTTCTTGTCTATGTTATCTTTATGTATGCAAGGTTATTTAACAAATTTTTTGATGCTTTTATTCTTATTTCAGTTACAAAATTTTATTTGTGGTATTATTTTACCCTTTTGAAAGATTATTTAATAAAAAATAAAGAATATTGTCCCTTGTATGAGAAATACCCAATATTACCTTCAGTTTTACATTTGCATGAGTTTGTACTCAAATACATTTCAATATATTCATTGTTCTATTGTATTCATTCAAATCCAACATTAAAATCCACTACAAATGTTATGTGGAATCACTATTTCTAGTTTTTCAATTTCATTTATAAGACTCTTTTCTCATAGTTAAACGCTAGTTTAGAAGTAAGATCACTAAGAATAGAATTTATATATGAGCTAGTAGTTTATTAGTTGTACCAAATTTAGTGAAAGGACGCTGGACTTCTTTGGATGCTAACATCAATTTTTCAAGGCCCTACAACTTAGAGGTGATCCCATTATTTCATTAGATTCTTGCACAACATGCTACAACATTAAGATGGAGTCAACTTAGTTAGTAAAGACTCTTACTTCTATAAAATAGTAGTGACCTAGTTGAATCTATTCTATATAGTTTGCATAAAGTGTTGCCTGAATCAAATCTATACCATTCTTAATTTGGGAACTAATAACTATTTTCTAGTAATTAATTCATACTTTTATTTTTAGCTATTTGCATGCTTAGAGTAGCTCACATAATATAATTAGGTGGTTTTTCAAATTACCATTTAGTTGAACTATTTTTATCTTTTTGCATGCACTACCAAATCACACAATATTCAAAATGCATTTAACATTTATCTTCCCAAGGCCTTCGTACTTGGATTTCATCACCAAGGGAGAAGCCAACTTGGTTTTCTAGCCAAGTATAAACACATGGTTAATAGTATATATTGGCAAATCACCTGATACCCTTATCACTATGGGATTGTGAAGTAAGGGTGTAGACCCCAATACCAAGTCAGTACCATTGCCAACATAGATCCCTTTCAGACTAAACATCTTGAAACCATCCATAGATTGATTTTTAGTTCCCTATTTTTATCCAAATTCCATACCACACTTAAAATAATACTTTATAATAATTTAACAACATTCAGGATGACCACTTAGTTAGCATTTACTTTTCATTTGAATACTTGCTTTTTGATCATTGTGTGTTGTATTGCAAAAACTTGTATTGACCAATGTTAGTGCAAGGTTTTATGTTGTGTGCCCTAATTGGATCATTCTTATTGATCCAATTGTTTGTGTGTTTGATTCCATTTATTTATTCTAATTACATTACAAAAAATTTCCATATTTTTAACACATTGTCATTCTATTCGATACAGTCTCTTATAGACTGTCCTTTTCCCTGCCTACATTACTAAGTCAACTTGGTTGACCCTATACTCTTTTTTTAGTCAGGTTATAGTACTAATTCATCCTATTTGACCTTGTATCTTTATCACATTGTACTTTTTCCTATCTAAAGTACTAAGTTGACCTAGTCAACTCTATATCCCTTTCTACCAATCATGTTACAATACTGAGTTAACCTAGTTAACCCTTTATCCTTATCAGACTATGTTTCTCCTTGTCTACAATACTAAGTCAACCTAGTCAACTCTATACTCCTACCAATCAGGGTATAGTATGAAGTCATTTTGGTTGACCTTATATCCTTCTTTACTCAATTTCTAGTTAGTTTGCAATACTAAGTTGACCTGGTTGATCATGTACTCTTTTTTGCCAGTCAAGCTATAGTACTAAGTTGATTTGGTTAACCTTGTATCCTTATCAGGCTCAGTTTCATACCTTGTCTATAGTATGAAGTTGACATGGTCGACCCTATTCTATGTTTGGCTGATTCTATCTTCATTTTACATCTTTCTATCTAAATAGTACATAATCAACCCTATCAACTATGTACACCTTGGTTGATACTATTCTATGTATTGTTATCTAGTCTTATTTCATAATGATGTCATCTTTTTAGCCTCTACTTAGTCAATAACATTTCATAATTAATGGTTTATATTAGAAACTCACTTATTTTATTACTTTAGATGAAACTATTCACTTTCTTCCTTCATCTTTTCCTAATCCAAAATCAATCATTACACAATATAATGCGGTTGAGGTCCTTCATCCTAGTCTTCCTCCCAATACCCTTCCTCCCACCAACACTAATAATCCCCCTCATAACAAAACTAATACCCCACCTTCAAATACTAATGCAAAAATCAACACAATGCAAATTCTTTCACAAATAGTTCAACAAATGAACATCATGTAAACAACTAATCATTCCCAAATAATGCAAATGCAAAAATATTTTCTACACATTACTAGTCAACCACTCAAGTCATCATGTCTTAACCAAATCAAAATTTTGTCCCTCCTCTTACAGATGCCAATGGTAATATCATCCCTCAACCTCCAATGAATAACAAAATGCCTCAACATATTCAAAATGAATCTTTATCCCCATTCATTGCATCCATAGATATTGGAAACATTTTTCCAACTATCACCTATGATGGAACTAAGGACCCTATTATCTTTCTTAAGTATTTTTGTAATATCTATAAGGAATGGGTCCAAACTAACACCTTTGATACCATCAAGCTCTTAGCCAAAAACTTCCCTGGTGATGCACTTGAATGGTACAACCAACTTTCTAGACATTTCATCTCACAACTAGAGGATTTAGTCAATGCTCTAGTGAAGTAATTCCAACATCATGACCTTCCTAAAAATTACCTTAGCCATTTCATCAATGCCAAGCAACTTTATAACGAATTTGCTCACACTGTCATCAAATGATGGATGTATCTAGCTCATAAAGTGGACCATAAAATGAATGATGATACTCTTTTAAAACTATTTGTTACTTCTCTTAAAGCTCACCTTCAATGCAAAGTTTGAATATTTTCCCTTAAAACTTTAGAAGAAGCTTTAGACCCAGAAAAAAGATGAGACTTTTTTATGACTCAATTTGAAACACCTCAAGCAACTACTAAAGAATCTTTCCAATTATTTTCTCATAACATTAATTCATCCAAGCCTCCCCAACCTCACAGTGGAGCACCTAATTCAACCAATTTTAACCCAACCTACCCTCCCTTGAGTATAGAATAACTTAAGAATAAATTTCCACCCTCTAAACCCATGAGCTTTGATCCTTCCAAACCTCCTCCAAAATGGTACAATCCTGATAAGTTTTGTTGGCGGCATGATACTATAGATCATTCTCATGATTCTTGTCATGATCTTTACTGATTTATTATTGATTCCTTGCTTGGGGTCCACATTTTAATCTTGATACTCTCATAAAACAACATTATCAATACTATCTTCAAGCTTCTCAAATTCAATCTAAAGAACCACAATCACATCAACATCAACTACCTAATGAATAACAAAAATTATGCCATACCTACACCCCATCCACTAATGTCATTCAAAGCATAATTGATTATTATTCCTACACAAATAAGGAAAGGATATCTAATATGAACAACTCTAAACATATCACTGCATCTGTTGAACCTCAACCTCTTAAATCACATGAACCAAAGGAGTACTTAGTTCAAATATCTACTCCAAATTATATCATACATGGTCCTCCTCTACCTCCTTTACCTCTTCATACCTCTCCTACACATCTTATATCACATTCAACATCCCCAAAATATAACAAACCAACACATTTACCTATATCTAAATGCACTTACCAACCCAATACAAATAATTTTAATGGTTCAATGTTACCTCACTCCACCTCACATGTTGGGGCATATTGTGATGCCCATCTACATGTTTTTTTTTAATTTGGGGCATCTTATGATTCCCATCCCTACATCCACTTACCCATTTGGGAATCTTATGATGCCCACTCTTATTCTGCAATGCATAGTAACAAATAAATTCAGATTCAATAGATATTTTGGGACACATAAACTTGTATTTCACATGCTCATCTTTAATATAAACGTTAGCATAGATCTTACTTGTTATTTTTCATCTCATGTTTCTATATTTTTATGCACTTTAATTATTTTAGTTTTACTTTACTAGCATCATTATCACCTTTGGGTTCTTTAGTTTTCTTACATATTAAATTTGGCATTTATTTTCATTCTCGTTCTTATATATCTCTTTCATTTTTATTTTTTTTATGTCATTCTTTGCCTTAGTATCTTTATGATTATTTTCCTCCCATTATTTAGCATTCACCTCATTGGTGTTCACCTTATGAGTTGCAATTTAAGAACATGGATAGGACTAAGCTTTCCTCACAAATTACCGCATTAAAACCTTTAAACCACTTTTTGGGATGACTACTACTTTCATTGATGCTTGTACTAGATCCATGGTAGGTTAGTATGGCTTCTCTAGTGACATGACTATCATAGCATAGCCCTGTCATTTTTATAACACTATTTTACCTCCTTGTGATCAGATACAAGTATATTCATCATTGTATCACTTATTACATAGATGGATCTCTCATGATCCTCATATTTCCCTTATTTCCTTTCATTTGTGGCTCACATTGATCAATTTTGAGATTACACACATACTTGTGGGCAAGTCTAGGAGTCTTTAGACACCTTGGTCTTTAGGTCCTTTTCTTTAGTAACCAAGTGTAATCTCTCTTGTGTTTTTCACCTATTTCATTCTTGTTTGGTTTTCTGAATCCGTATGGAGGAGGAGGAATATAAAAATCCAAACAAGTTAAAAGCCAAATCATAAAATACAAACAAAAGACAATAATTTAAAGGCAAAAATAATCTTAAAATTTAGATCACACCAAAAGACATGATCTATATTTGGCACATCTCTAATATTAGTCAAAGCTCAAACTCCATAGTTGGCCTCATGATAGAGCCGAGGTCCATTACGGTGCAGTAGGCTAGTAGATCGGGGTAGGAGGTCTCATATTCTATACTATTTAGTGCCACCTACTTTCTCACTTAAGTACCTAATTTTTTTAGTAGATCGACTACTCTGTAAGGGGTACTAAATAACTAGGAACATGTTGTCAAAAGGTAGGTCTATTTTAATTTACATGCATATAGCCTTCATGGGTTGATCTATGTACTTCATTTATTAGCCCAAGTTTTGTGTTCATTAGTCAAAATGTCCTAAGTCCTTGGTGTTGATATTTCATAGCCTTTCTCATTTGCCTAGTGTGTCTCATTCTTGCTAAAGATGTTCACATCACCCATGTGGTTCCTCACATTCATTATTTACATCACATTTTATTTATAATCTCCTTGTTGGATATTTATTTTATCTCATCACATCCTTAATCACATCTACCTTATTATGCCTCTTGGTTTATAGTTTATGAGTTGCATTGTAAGACCTTAGAAAGGACTAATCCTTCCTCACAAACACCCTTACACCATTTTCTTACCACACCATCTCATTGTCATAGTAGTCATGTCATTATGTGGTTGTATTTTCTTACATTGTATCTCAAAACAAGCATTAAGTTTGAGTTCCCATCCTTTAGAGATTTTGATTTTCATTTATCCATCATGTTTTTGTTTGATTTTTGTGGACTTAACTTATCGTACATATGACATTTTGGAATTATTGCAAGTTTATTTTTATGTATGACTTCTTCATATTTGTCTTACATCTTGACTTACATTTCATTTTTAGTCATTACATTCCTTTTTTCTATTTATGTTTTACATGCTTCCTAATGTGATTTAGTATATTCTATATTTCATTTGTCATTTATGTTTTACATACTTCCCAACGTGATTTAGTATGTTCTACATTCCTTTTTTCCATTTATGTTTTACATGCTTTCTAACATGATTTAGTGTGTTCTACAATCATTTAATATTCATTTGCCATCATTTTATCATTCATTTGCCTTCAATATTCTAACCTTGCCTCAACAATCGCAATTTGCAAATTTTCCTAAAGTAATTCATTGCTACTTTAACCATCCTACATACTCATGCATTAATTATATTGTTAGTTTTGTATCCCTAGGGTTTTTTAAATGTAGGTATTATACCCTCCATAATCAAGACTAGGATGTTTGCATACAATCATTTAGCAAAAAGGTAAATTAAGGTATGTATATGGTATTTTTAGTTACTCTCATTTCATTTTAGCATTAATTTCCATATGTCATTTTTAGTTATCTTAGTTTCATGTGTTTCTATGTTCTTTATCGAAGCACCATCCCTTATTACAATCATGTGACACATGATGAGGTTCCAGTGGTGCATATGTATACACATAATATTTTCAATCTTTACCACTTACTAACACTTTTTATCTTACAAGAACTCATCAAGTCTCAATATCTCTAAGTGCATGTCCTAAGGGGTGTATCAAGAAAGGGGTTAGTAGATCATTGGTGCTTTGTAGGATTATTATCCCTTTTTGCCACATGTTATCTACACACTTGTCTCCTAAAAACCATTCCCCTAAGTTTTACCTCCTATTTTGAACCTTCCTCTAGTCATTTACCACCTTCATTATCCCTTTCCCTAACCTAAACCCCTTTTCGGTAGTTTACATGACTATGTTGGCCACATTGACCCTGTATTATTATTTACAAATCTTAGTAAGAACTAAGTTGGCCATGGCTGACATAGTTTATAACCTAGTTAGTTTTTTCAATTTCAATACTAGGTTGACCGGGTCAACCTTATTAGCCAAAACTTTCAGAAGTGTTTAGGGTTAGATCCACTTATATAAATACATTCATTTCCATCATTTATCAAGAAGAGAATAGGAAGTAAGATATATTGTGCATCTACTTATCCATCATTATACTTAAGGAGCAAGCTTAAGGTTTCATAATTTCTTTGGAGATATGGATCTTGTCTTGTGGATAAATTTTTTGGATGCATTGATAGGTTGTGTAGCCTAGAGTTGATTTATCCTTATCATCCTTACATACCAAAACAAAATCTTATGAATCACCTTGGCCAATGGATATTGAGGCTCGACAGGTTAATATTTGAAGGTAAGTATTCCTAGCTTTGTTCTTCCTTTATAAGAGTAGATAGATATGAATTTGCACTTCTCTTCCATGCATTAGGGTTCTGTATACATTGACATGAGTATATATCTTCTATGCATGTTTAATTTTTATGTTTATTACCCCCACTTTGTGCCACAATATTTGGTGAACATTATATTAGAATTTTAATTTACTTGTTATTAGTTTAGTGAATATGAAAATATAGGACCTAGTTAGGGTTATTGTATAGTTTTGATTGACTAGAGGCTTTGGAACCCTCCCTATTGATATTATTATGGTAAGAGATCCATTAATTAGGTCTATTAGATTCATATTGGTCATGACCTTGATTATCTAATGTATCCCCAATCATAAGTGTAAGTAAGATCTATCTTCGTTGAATTAGGATTGATTTGTACATCTATTGCATTTTCCATTGCATATAAGGGAAATATTTATACATATCATGGGGGCATCCTTATGTTGTATGGTAGCATTCTAGGGTTTATCTTTCCTGGTTTTCCTTTATCACATTGAATTGTATATTTGATTATATACCGTAATCTAGCATATATCTTATGTGCTTCACTATAGTGTGTATTTTTTCTTTGATTTATGAATGCTTCATGATAATTATAGAATGTTTGGTGTGTTTTATTGCTTACTATGTGGCATGTCTCTTTTGTTTTCCCTCTAGATATTATGTGTACTTATGATTTTTACTTGGAATTCGTTTCTTAGCTTACCTAGAGTAGATGCTTTAGTTTTATACTTTATGTCACATGTTTGTTATATGTGTTATGATTTTTCTATTTACTTTGTGTGACATTGCCTGGATTTTTTACTATGTGTGGCATTTCTTGATTTGTATAATTTTTGTGGCATTGTTTGACTTGTATTATGTTCGTGTAATATTTTTTTTAATTTTTTTTCCTATGAGTGTGGTATGATCATATTTTCTTAGTCATAACTTACCTTCCTTGTTAGGTTTACTTTGTGTTACTATGATTAGTACCATGACTATATCATCCACATTATTTTTTGATTATTTATATGTTTGTTGACTACATTTTCATGGTTTCTACTATGTATCTATTGAGGCATATTATTTATGTGCTTAATTGACTATATATTATCCATTATGGCCATGATACGCCTATGATTGTGTTAATTATATCTTGTCCACAATGGGGAATACTATTTTTTTGCCTTCACTACTTATATCTTATCTGCATTAGGGTATATTAAAGCTGGTTCCTTCACCACTTACACATTAGGGAATATTACATGCACCTTTGCTACTTATCCCTTACCAATATAGGGGTAACCCATTACTACCTTTGCTTATGTTGCTTCTACTCAGGAATATAGTAGTTAAGTTACCTATTATCAATGTGCTTTAATAATGATATTGTTCTTTGATTATATTAAAATGTGTTATAAATGTGATTTAATGATGATTTCATATTTTACACATGGTAATCATAATATATTTATTTTGAGATGCATGATATACAATTACATCCCACACCTCAAAAAGGGGCCCCATGATTTGTTTATTCTATATTTAGCTTCATGATAATATACACTAGGCACACTAAAAATATTTTTACCCCACATATTTGGAGGCACCCACCAAACACATTAAAATTATTTTTCCCCATATATTTAGAGGCAGTCATCGGGAATTAGTTTACAAGATTTTATAGTGAAGGCAGTCACTAGAGACAATTTAGATTCTATAGCAACAACAATAGAGTTCACATACCACCAAGTGTAATCATTCTTACTCTTTTATTTTAGTTAGTGATTTCAATAATGTTTTTATTTTTTATTTATAAATACATTTATCTACTTGAAAATGTTCCTTGTCTTTACATGTATTTTATATTTCACATTTCAAGATTATGGATGCTTGTTCTAGGATCCTAAATGGTAGTTGGAATACTCATGCAGATTATGAGGAGACATGGTTTATTTTATTTTGTAAGTTGTAGGAGCTAGAATTTGTGATGAGGTAACCTCTTTCCTCTTTACTTTTAGAATTTTTTTCATATCATGTATTAGCTTTGAGCAATACTTATATTTTTAGTTGTACATTCTTCTTTAAGCCCTCCCAATTAAAATTGTTTATTTTACTTTGATATGTACACACACACTGACACACGCACAAAAGTGGGACATTATGTAAACACCTTATTTTGGTACAAGAATAGTTATTTATTATGGTACTAGTGTATTTATGTGCATATGGATCATTGGTTCATATTAGGCTCTTATTGACACATTTTTAGCTTATATTAGGTCTCATATTACCTTTTCTTATCTTGTGTTGTCCTTAAAAGTTTATTTTATATTCACTTTAGATTAATGATAATACCATCATTCAATCTGGAATGTTTGAAAACCTATAGATTGATAATGTTTTTCTTGAATACAACCATAGAGGCTCCCAAAATGTCCAAAACATTATTTTAGGGTATCTTGGTCTCCCTAACTAGGATTAGACTAGTACATTTATGGTCTAACCATAAGACCAATATGATATTGGTCATTTTTTTTGGGTCCCTTAACCCCTTTACCTAGTTTTTTAGGTTCCTTATTCCCTAATTGTCATCTTTCCTACCTTTTTTTGTCATCTTGCACTCTAACATGATCTTAATATTAATTAAAGAATTTTATAAGTACATAAATGCATATAAATGGAGAATAAGGATTGGAATTGATAAGCCATATATTGAAGTATAACAATAGAATTTAATGCTTAGAGTAGCACCCCTTGTACAAAAAGAAGAATCGAAGAATTAGTGAAAGAGCATATAATTTATACTAATTTCTTGCATCTCATACATATGAATAAGGGTCAAGATCTTCGTACTACACTAGATTTCTTGATAGATTGCATGAGTGTTGACTTATAAATTTTCAAATAATAGTGGTTTGACTAAGGTAGGGCCCTCATAAGTACCATTTTTATCTTTTTTCAAGGTGATTAGAGCAAAATAGGGTTGTGGAAAAGGAAAATAAATTCTAGAAGATTTGTAACTCAATTGCACAATCTGAGAGAGGTTTTGACAAGCAAAAGGGGATGAAGACACTCAATAAAATTATTAATAATATAACATAACTTGACTAGGATCAAATGTAGTGACCAAAATAATATTTAGCCTACCAGGATCGAACCACTATGATCTTAGTCTAACCAGGATCGAACCTCTACAATACTAACTATTTTCTAAAAAAAATTTAAATCGGCACCAATTTTATAAGTTTGCTTTGAGATATTTTTTGGACTTTTTTGCACCTAATTTAAACCTCCTTCAATAAATGGTTAATTAATAATTTAGACATTTCTTTAAAAACCCTCTTTTTCAAAATTTAAACATATTAATCCCTATCTTCATACATTTCATATACATTTTTTTGCTAAATAATTATACTTAATTTATATTTTTCTTATGCACATGTTTAAATAGGTTAATGTTATGTTTTTAAACTGAAAAAACACATAATGCATTTTACCTATTTACATGTACCTATTAAATGGCGAATATTTTACATCAAAGAAATAACTATTTGGAAACACTAGATATAATCTATATAGAAATACCACAATACATTAAACTTGTCTATTAATACAAAATGGATATATAAGTATTTCTCTAATGACCAATAGACAAATAAAAAAAATGAAAATGTTTCACCAAATGCAAGGAACTTATGTCCAACTCAATAATTTTACCTTTACCCTAACATACTCCAGTCTATGTAAGAGGTAAAAAATATTCCCCAAAAAAGTTTAAAATATTCTTTTGATAAAATTGAAAATGATTGGCCATTCTATCTTATATGAATTTGGTTCACCCAATGACAAACTATACTCATCTTCTTCCTTCCTTTCCAATCCAACTATTAATAACTTGGTGCAATTGGTGTATAATTTTCCTTTGACTGACCAGGACAAATTTTTTTTTGATGTAATATATCCATATCTTAACTAAATATAAATATACAAATATTTCATAAAAAAATATAGGTAGTATGAGAGCATGCCACGTCATATTAGGCAAGGCCTACAATCCAAAAATAAAAGCACCACTGATAACTAGGCAAAGCCTAGAACCAAGTCACAAAGTCATAATAAAAGATAAATTTTAAGAAGAAAGAGTAAGGATAGTGGAGGATCTATATCATTAGGACCCCAACCTGAGATTGGAAAGTCATTACCATCTGGAATAGGCTCCCAGCTAGTATCTTGAACCATGCCATCTTCTTCTTCCTATGTCTGAGTGGGCAAAATGGCCAAAGAAAGCATGGGGAACTTGTCCAACACATTCGATCAGCCTCTAGGTGGCTCTCCCTAAGCATCCAAGTGTAGAGGAGGAGGAGGAGTGTCCTAACCATCCTACCTAGATGGGGAAGGAGGTGATGACTGTCACCCCCATTGCTACCCAAGAGGGGTCATGCACTAGTATGGGGTGTGTTATTATGAGAGTGGTGTTGAGAATGGCTAAGACGATGCCCACCACGAGGTGGCAGAGTAATTCTATCCTCTAGTTTGGGATCTATGGGTAGAGATGGTAAAAATTGAGCCATTGCACAAGGATCATCTCCCTAGTGAGAGAGGAGATCCTGAAGGTGCCCAAGCTCCATAGCCACTTTATTAGCTTGAACTTGAATCTATAAAAGAACATTAGAGATGATAGAGGATTTACTTAAAGTAGAGACATTACAATCATCTACAAAATTATTAAACACATAATTATTTCTTTTTTTCCAAATCTAGAAGAGAATCTCCACTCTAAAAGTATGCCAAAATTGTTTGTACTTGAAGGGCATCATAGGTTTATCTCCAAGGAGGATGTGCTACCAGAGAAAGAATTTAGGTTGGAAAGGCATGGAGAGATCATGGATCCAAGTCTAAACCCTTTAATCTTTGGAACAGTACTAGAAAAGATGAGGAAGTGTCTTTAGGTGGACATAGAAAGGGCAATTAGAAAGGTGAACTTCTAGCTGGCCGAGTCTTATGCCAATAGGAAGGCCTTGTTGTAACATACACCAAGCAAAATGAGCAAGCTTGGATTCATACAAGCCCCCCAAACAATGTTTAAGTGGAATTTATATGTAGTAATAGATGAATGCAACCCCCAATAGGCATTAAGATTGTCCACCATAGGTGAATGGGGGGTGAGCCAGCCATAACCAAGCCAATGAGTGTAATTACAAAAGGGGGTCTCCACATACCACTTCTAGTCCTTCCACCATGGATAAGTGGAGTGGATCAAGATTTTATGGAGCATAGATTGTGATAAGATGTTAACTATTTCCTGGTAAGATTCTTGGTATATATTGGCTAACCAAAATTTGGGTTTCACCTCTTTCTAAGATAACCAAGAATGAGATCACCTGTAGTAGATATCTTGGATAGTATGAATTTTCATTCAAAAAAACTTGAGAGTGTTGATCTAAGGGACCTCTACCAAGGGCACTTCATTTAATTTAATAACAAGAGACCACTAGATTGAGTGGGTGTTAATAAATAACACATTATGAAATCTTGAACTGTTCCAGAGAAGCCATGGTTTAATCTTTTCCCATGCCTTCTAGATGCTTTTAGCCAAAAAGGACCCTATGATTTGGATGGGAAACTTAATAAAGAGAAAATTAGGGAAGCCAAGTCCTTTTTGGGCTTTCTTACCCTTAGGTAAGCCTAAGGAAATAAAATGTTAGAACAACACCTTCCAAGTTTCTTGGCCCTCAATGGCCCACACAATCCATTTGGAACATAAGGTAGTTCTTTGTTGGGCTATGTCAATGAGCCCCATCCCTTTGGCATCTTGTGTGAGGTAGTACTGTTCCCAAGCCACCCTATGGAATCCTTTACCTTGAGGGGAATTGGACCAAAGGAAATCTCTAAGCAATTTCTCCAACTTTTGGTAAGATTTCTTAGAAGGCACCCAACATGAAGAGTAGTACACATGGGTGGTCACAAGAATTTTTGACAATATTTGAAATTTTACTGCTAACAAAAGAGACTTGGTCACCAAATATTCTAGCTTCTTAACAACTCTATCAACAACAAATTACAACATCAAAGGTGACAAAACATCAAAAGCAAAGGGGATGCTAAGAAATTTAAAGATTTAGTCATGTTGGATCCACTTCCAACCATATTTAGTAGCTCACACTAGTGGAGGGATTTAAGATTGCTTGTAGAAATGAGTTTTATACCATTGGATGATGGATCCAGAGGCCAAGCAAAAGGTTTCAAGACAATTGAAGTCATTGTCCACATTGGGTTCATCCTCAATAAGAGTAAGGAAGGAGTCATCTGCAAAGTGACCATTAAGCAATTGCATATCTTCTTGTAGGTTTGTAGCATCTAGAGGGAGATAAATTCCTTTAACAAGGCCTTAATTTTGGAATTGATAAGAAGATATCCCAAACCCTCAGTTGCAAGCACATACAAGGTGGGAGCCAATAAGTACCCTTGAAGAATGGAGTGAAACAAGCCAAACTACTCAGAGGTGACTCCATTAATGAAAAGGATGACTGAGGCATCTGTAAAAAGTATCTAGATGGTTTGGATGAAGATAGGCCTGAAGCCTAGTGCTCAAAGCATGGCTAGTATGAATGGCCATCAATACGGTCATAAGATTTTTCAAATTCAAATATAATGAACATAGCTTGTTGCTTAGAACTTTTGGCCTAATCCATCCCTTCCTAGACTGCTATAATGTTATCCAAAATATAATAGATTCTAATGAAACCCATTTATTTAGGGTGCATGATGAGAGGAAACATATTGCATAACATGATTGTTAGAGCCTTGGTAATGATTTTATAGGATACATTTAAGAGGGTGATGGGTTTTCAGTGATAGATCAACTTAGGATCTCCCTACTTAGGTATGAATTTAATATTTCCTTTATTTATATTTTTACCCAATGAATGTGAGTGAAATGCTTCTTGATAAACCTTATGTAGGTCATTTCCCACAAGATCCCAAAGGGTTTTATAGAGTTCACAAGGGAAGCCATCAATGCTAGGATCTTTGTCATTAGACATGTGAGACACTGCCTTATGCAAATCATCAATAGTGAGGGGCCTATCACAATCCACCCATTGGATGGGAGTAACTTTGCATGACACCACTATGAGACATTATTGAAGTGTAATTTCATGCTCAATTAAGGATGCTTGAGCTTTTATCACTTGTTGATAATGACGAACAAAGGCTTGAATAGTATGTGGAGTATTTGCAACTCTATTGCCAGCCTCAGAGATGACTTGTATTTCCTACTTCGAGTTCTTAGCTCGCAACAGTTAAAAGAACTCCTTTGAAGCTTTGTCCCCTATCTTGAGCCAATGAAGCTTGGATTTAACTTAGGATCCTTAGGCATTATAGTTGTCTACAATATAAATATGGTGTCGTAAGGAGGATACTTTTAACTAATGATCTCATTGAAGGGATCCTTTTCCAGGGCTAAAGCCATGCAACTTAGCTCTAAGGAAGTAGCAGAGTAAGAGTGTCTCTAAATTTTAGCAAGTTGGCAGCCATAGATTCATAGAAAGTGAGATATCTTTCTGATGGCATCATCCCACCAAATAATCTAACCAAATTCTTGGGAAGGACATGGATCCAAATTCCAAACTCTCCTACTATGCACCACCGTGGGCCCATGTTTGAGAAAAGAAGTGCTAAGGAAGAATTATGTTTTGTGGACTTTGGATTTCATAAACTATCATGTCACTTTGAATAAAATAGGGGAGTGGTTAAAAATCCCAAAATTTGATAGTGCCTACATCATAGGGGAAAAACCATTATCAAAGGAGAAGTACAGTTGGGTGAACATCATTACCCTTTTTAGGCACTTCAAAATCTGAGCGGGGCCTTCTTTGAGATTACTCCAAGTGTACCAAACTCCATATACATGTTGAGGGGTTAAATTAGGGTCATAAAATCCCCATTTAGTGCACATGTAAAACCATGCCTCCCTTTTGCCAACTTCCCACCTCATAAGTAAGTGGCCCACTTTATCGTCAAGAGATGCCACCATATTAAATTCACCACCTAAGACCCAATGGGCATCAGGGAGATTATCCACTATCCACTACCATAAATGGATACACTCTAAGGCATCATTCAAGGCATAAATGTTAATAAAATCAAAAGAATGGCTTTCAATGCTAAAAAAGGCCCATACTAACTAGTTGATGGGGTCCACGCCAGATTGCACTAAGTGTAGCTGCCACCTTGGAGAAATGAATGTGATCACCCCTTCATGTCCTACATCATGATTTCTATGAAGAATGATATTGTCATGACAGATGGAATTACTAACAGCCATCAATAAAAAATATACCACCTTGACTTCTATAGACAAACAATGCCCATCTCAGGAAACTTCCTTTTGAAATCACGTACAATAAACTTGTTTATTGGGTCTATGAAACCCTGAACATTCCATGAAAAATAATTCATAGATGATGGGTATCAAGGGAAATGTCCTCTGAGTCCAAACCTTCCAAGGCATCATATAGATTCTATATAAAGTGCCCACTATTAGCATTTAAAAAATCATCAAATTGCTTCCTCATAGTAGGGTCAACTTGGTACTTTCCTTCCTCTACCTCATTACCCCTTCGAGGAGAACTATGAGAGAATTCGGGCATATCCCTTCAAGTAGGAAGTGGAAGAGTGGTTGGTTATGAGTCTAAAAATCCAAAAAAATTGGGCATGGAAGCCTTGAAACCTTGGGCTAAGATGTTAGCAGCTAGAGGGGTGTTAAATACCCTAGGTTTTTCTACCAATTTTGGGGCTTAAGCTTGATGATGCTCTTTCTTAATAGGAGCCTACTCCTATGGGCCATTACTCAAAGATGACTTACCTCCTTTGGGAGTAGAAATTAAGTTTGTGGCTTTGGAATGGTTGTTTTTCTTCCCTACCATAGTCCATCCATCCTAAACTAGTTTTTTGCTAGCTTCAGGAGAGGGCTTAGTGGAGAAGATGAGCGGTTGGACACATTGTTATAGGCCAATTGAAGGGGATAATCCTGTATCTTATGGTCTATGGCTTGGTAGTAAAAGTAAGTGTTAGGTAAGTTGATGTATAGGACTTGCTGAGAGTGCTTCACATCCTCAACTTGAATTTTCACAAACTCCTTGAGGTTCTGGGAGAGGTCTAATTATACAAAGACCCTTTTTTATATTCTAGTAGAGTATAACCAATTTTTTTCATGACAAACCACATGACCTATGGAGGACACTATCTAGTGAATAAAGGGCCAACAAGGGAGCGGGAGGCTTGGAAATTCAACCCAAACTAGGATTTTAAGAGTAGTGTGCTTTGAGACCACAAAGTCTCATGTCCAGGCAGAGAGAACCATAAGGGAGTTCCTGACATACCAAGTAAAAAAACCCTTAGTCATGTTTTGGATGCTTTCCAACTTAATGTTGTGAGCTTCCTAGTGAGTTTGAACCCAAGACCATAACATACTTTTAGAGGGAATTCTCCCAACAAAATATCCTATCAAACAAAATTTCTCTAACCATTGACACAAAAAATTAAATTCAGGGATAAGAAATATAACATCAGGTTTTGAAACATTACCTTGTGGTAAACCTTCAGGTTAAACTTCCTCAGGCACTTGCACGGGGCCATTACTCGACACCCCACCATTCTTCTCCATAACTGAAATAATTGAGATAAAATGGGGAAAAGTTATTTTAAAGGTTGGCCTCTTCTAAAGGCAAGAAACCCTAAATGACAATAAATGTAAGTCCCTAAGGTGACTTAAAGATGGGGTGTGACACAAGGTTGGGTAGGCATAAAAATAAGGGCCAACTTAATGGCGTGCATGGAGGAAACCCTAGTAGACCAAAAAAATCTAAACACTCCATCGACTAAGAGGGATAGTAAAACATGCATGTTGTTATTTATTGGAAATGGTACCATTTTCCCCTTGTACTGATAAAGTTTTTTTTTCACATTGCATTTTGAGCTTGTTATCTTTTTTCATAGTTTTCATAATTTTAGAGAATTTATATTTTCTTTTTTCCTCACAGTCTAAATATCATAAGTTAAAATTGAGAATTAAATTTGCATAATTTGTGGAAATGGCTATTTTTTGTAAAAATAACTGATATTTACTAATGAATTAAATAAATATAGTGATGTACATTTATTTGTCACACATTCATTTGTTGCTTTTTATGAGCAATGTTTTCTATTTATTTTATGTGAATCACATTCAAGATTTTCAATACACTTGGAACAACCATAATGATTTGTATTTTAGTCAAAACTCTTGAAGTCAAGCCCAAGAAATGTCTAACCTCATATATGAAAGAACAAAAAATTATCTGATAAAAATTTATTATGTAGGGAAAATGTGAATCACAGATTTAGGCTATGGTTCCATAGAGGGGGTCTTACTATTTTTCTCCTTCTTTTTCTTTTTTTTTGATGAGAAAATTTAAGAACCAAAATCAAAAAAACTATCTTTACATTTTATTATTTGTTACATTTATAAGTAATTTGATCTATCTTTTGACACTTCTTGTATGTCCCAACCCATTCCACTTATAGTTATTTATAAGAAAATTAGACTATTATTTATTATACATGTCAATAATATTTTATTTTATTATTTTTTAAATATTTTAAATAATATAATTAACCCATCACAAAAATTTATTAATATTAACTTTTTATTTATTTATACAATATTTTTAAATTAAAAACTAGTTAAAAAAACTAATCATATTAGTATACCTCTACCAATAAAATGCTAAAAAAAATGTTCTTTGTAAATTTCAGAACTTTATTTTTTATGTTTATAAAAACACTACAACTAAATTCATCACACATATAACTATGCAAAATAATTACATCCAATAAAATAATCGAATTACGAGACCACCTTCAATCCCATGGCTACTCCAATATTCTTAAAGAAGATACAACCACATGAATGAGTTACTCATGAAAGGAAGATAACAACATAACACATGTTCTCCTAACAAAAAGGCATATTAAATAATTCCATGTAAAATTGCTACTTTGTTCTAAAAATTGAAAAAATCATGTGTATTGTTTTTTAAATTCTATTTTTATATTATATATATATATATATATATATATATATATATATATATATATATATATATATATATATATATATATATATATAAATCCATTTTATTTATTTAAGGTAAATTATTTTGATAAATAATAATAAAGGAAAAGGGGTCCTTATTTCATGATATAAAAGACTTTGGCTAGTAGATTAAACTAAGAGAGATAAAAGAAGCCTCCATGAGAATAAAAGGAGGCATGTAGAAAGTTAAAGAGCCAAGCAACCACAAAGCTATTGAATAAGTTATAAGAGAGAAGGCTAAAGAATTAAAATTTGGAAGCTATTAATCTTAGATCATTCTAAGAATTTTAGTGGGAAGTACTACTAATGAATCACTCTTGAGAAGAACCAAGTTGCCAACATTAGAAGTCTTGTTCTTCAATCACTAAACAGTCCTACAAGCACTAAGACTACAACTACACTCCAAAAGCAAGATCACCAATTCCCATGATTAAAACTTGAACAAAAAGAGTTTTTCAGTGGATCAAATATTTTATAATCAATTCTTTGCATTCTTCCGAATGAAGGAGGCCTTCACAATGCCAATCTTCATTAGGAGGAAGGTGAAGAGCTTCAAAGTTAGCCAAGAAATCTATTGAAAATTTAGTCTCACGATAATTGTGGTGAGAAGAAATATCATTAAAAAAAGGAATGATATGGAGGATATATTGAATGATTGAATTGAGCTACCATTTATAAGATCTTATTTTTATAGCGTTGATAATCAAGACAGAATCACATTCCACAGATAATTTCCTGAAATTTGAATAAGTGGTTCTCAAACCTTTGAGAAGAACTATAGCTTCAGCCAAAATAGTGAAATCCATGGAATGTTGAAGGAAAAATATGAAATCACTTGTTTAATATTATCTCTAAATATGCCTCCACCAGAAAGACCTGGGTTACCTTTGGATGCCTTGTCAAAATTTTGTTTGATATAAATTTCACTCAAAGGATTTTAAGAAGTCAATAACCTTTTATTAATCTGGGTAGGAAGGATGATGTTGTTTTTCAATAAATTAATTATCTATTATAATTTATCTTGGGTAAATAATATCTGCTCTAATGCCCTAATGATAATTGGGACAAGATGCATAATTTCAATTACTAATGCTTTTGTAAAATTTTATATCAAATTATTGATACTTTTGGGTGAACCTAAAGTTGTATTCATACTTTATAGAGTTGTTTTGACTTTAAGGAATAAAACTTCACTCAATAGTCTTAGTGGTGGTCCTCATATAGTTTGTCATTCTATTTATATTGGGACTATGGTTGATTGCCTTGCGTGCACTTTTACAAAAGTTATTTTTCTTTTATCTTTGGACGTAACCACAACAAAATCCATGAATGTAGTAAACATTAAAATTGACTTTACACTCCATTCTATCTACCTCAAAATTGTGTTTGATTGGCTTGGCTTATTTTTGGGTAAATGGATGCTATGAGAATGTAAAGGGTAATAATAATCTAATGCACATGTAAACTCCTCTATCACCATGGATGCATGACACATGTTTTTTGAGATGATTTTTTTAATTCATATAATACTAATTTTGATATCACAAAATGAAACCAAAATATAATGTGAAATAGGTAAATATACACATTAATTGTATTTGATAATAACATAAATAATTTCTCTATTTTATCTTTATTGCTAATCTTTTGATGATGTACTTTTAAATTAGTCTAGAGCCATCTTACATAAATATGATTGTAAAGAATAAAAAGTGATAATGTATTTATATTAATTGCTATAAACATAAATTAGCATTGGCACTTCCCTAACAATGATGACTCCCATTTTTGTTTGGGGTAGATTTAGATGGTAAAAGTAACTACAAAATCATAAAATGAAAAAAATTGATTAGAGGGAATTGATAAGTTGTAATAGAATTGGGTAGGTTTGTTAATCAATTAGGTTTTTTTAAGTACAATGTATAGGGTTTGATTCTAAAGAGACTATAATGTGGGGGAAAAAAAGGTCTTACAATAATAATTATTTTGTAAAGTTTATTTACTATTAGAAGACTTCATATTATATTAACCGAAAAAAATTATTTAAGGTCTCTAATGGGTATATGATTAATTACTTGAGTTAGTTGTGGGTGTCTTGTTGGAAAGTTTTTTTAATAATCAAAATCATTATTATATTTTTTTAATCATGTGTAAGTATTTTTATTATTGTTTGAGAATATTTTTTTTGGTAATGGATTGTGGAGATTTGGTAGGTCTTTTGTCAAACGTTTATTTTTTTTTCAATTATTTTTATATCTTTTTTTAAACACGTGCAGGTGATTTTATTATTATGCCTCTAAAGGTTAAAATAACCATTAGAGGCATAAACAAACCTTACTTGTTCGGTAAGGTAAGGTTTGTTTATGATTCTAATGGGTATATGATTAATTAATCGAGTTAGTTGTGGGTGTCTTGTTGGAATTTTTTTTTCCAATCAGAGTCACTATTATATTTTTTTAAACATATATAAGTGTTTTTATTATTGTTTGAGAAGTTTTTTTTTGGTAATGGATTGTGGTGATTTTGTAGGTCTTTTGTCAAAAGTTTATTTATTTTTTAATTATTGTTGTATATTTTTTTAATCACATGTAAGTGTTTTTATTATTATTATCTGAATATCTAAATAAGATTTTTTTGATAATTGATTTTTAAATTTTTGTGGGTCTCTTGTAGGAATGATTAATTTTTTTCAATTGTATCCTTTTTTAAATTTATGTAGGTGCTTTTTTTATTATCGTCCAAAATGTTTAGAGATTTTTTTTTAATAATTGATAGTTGGGTTTTAGTGTAAGGAGGAAAAAAGGGACCCATTAAAGAAGGCCTTTAACTCTTTATTACTTATAAAAACACTCTCTGATGGACACATCTCAAGTATATTACTCTTAAACTTAATACATAACACATACCTTCTTTGAATTCATCTTTAAGTTATTAAAATTGAATGTACACTCATTCAATATCACACAAACACTTACATCTATAGGGTTATTATAATTACATGAAGAAGATAAAAAGTATTTTAGAGTCCATTTTGAACTTGAAACATCTCTCTATTATGTTCTTGGAGGACTCAACCCCCCCCCCTCTCTCTCTCTCTCTCTCTCTCTCTCTCTCTCTCTCTCTCTCTCTCTCTCTCTCTCTCTCTCTCTCTCTCTCTCTCTCTCTCTCTCTCTCTCTCTCTCTCTCTCTCTCTCTCTCTCTACAACTCTCCTTGGCCATTTCATTTGTGAATTCAGATCTTCTCTAACATTAGATGCCTTACAAAGTGTCTATTCATGTTTCTTTGGATTTTATAAATGCTCAAGATTTGACCGTTTATCATTCTAAATTGTTACTTTTGTTTTTCGCTTTCATATAGGTGAAATTGTCTCTTTACATAGTTTGATGATTGTGAAACCATTTTGGTAGTTGAAAAACCATACCTTTATGCAGATTAATAGCTGAAAAATCACTAGGGATGTTTTTAAAACACCACTAACACTTGTGAAATAATCTCAATGTAGACTGATAGTTTTATCACAATGAAAAGTCTGTGAACTTTGGAGGCCATAACTTTTGCATATAGACTCAAAATGAATTTTTTTTTTCAAATTGTATAAATTTTTGAGGGGAATATAAATATGTAATAAAATGTATGTTTATAGAATATATTGATTATATTTTTACATTTACCCCACCACCTATTTGTTTTATCCCTTCAACACACAAAGTGACTTCTTGGATTGTACCGATGGTTGAGAAATTCAATCACCCTACTTGGAGCCATATAACTTCTTAAAAGTGATTAGTTTATGATTTTGTTGATGATAATGAAGTGTAGGAGTCTGGATGCTTCTCATAGATCATATTCACCATGCCAAAATAAAAAATAAACCAACAAAACTGCAAGAACATACAACTACTATTTTTAGTTAATGTAAAATTGATAGTACACCTTGGATGCTCCTACATTAGACACCTAGACTATTGCAATTGTGAGATCATAATCATATGGATGGAATAAGTGCTAAAACCTCTCTTTTAAATACAAAGTTTGATGTCCATAATGTCCCCTTTCAACACACTAAATAATTTATCTGATTGACTAAGAAATTCTTCCATATCCAACTTCCTCTTGTTGGCTCCAAATATGTCCCCTTTTGCTTTTCTCTACTCTTTCTTTCCCCCTTTGTGGGAATAGACCCACCATAAACCATCTTCCTCTACCAAAGGATGCAGTTTGGCCAAGCGATGTATGCAATCAAAATATAGATAAATGGTAATTGTCCCCCATAAATATCCACGTTGGTCAATCAAAAATTATGTAGATTAGTCAAAAATTGTGGCCATTCTAATTTTTATAGAAATAAGTGAAGGCACAAATAATATCAAACATCAAACATTTATAGCCCATGAAAAATAAATTGGTACATTTATTTTATTGGAGGCATATCATAGAGATTATTCATAGTTTACCATTAATAGAAAACATATAATGAATCATTACTTGTGAAATTAAGCTCAAACATTACAAAAATGTATATATTTTAATTATGCACAAATATTAAGGTCAATTAATAGATTCAACCTAAAACAATAGCACCATGCATGTCCACAAGTACTAAAAATGGTAACATGCATGTCAACAGATATTAACAATAGTACCCTACCTGTCGACAAGTACTAATAATTGGGCATCATGTTCATGGAGGTATCTTTCCATATAAATATTCTTTAATAATGCAATATTCCCCCAAAAATAGATGTGGAACTTAATTCAACTAAATTTTTTTTCTAATTTAAAAGTTGGTGATTGGCTACCAGGCCACTATAAAATAAATCAAACGAGGTCTACAGTGCTTATTTGTACTAATAAGATATGAGGTTGGTTATTTCTAATTTTATGATAATTTTTTAAAATAATATTTTAATTTTGACAATAATTAGATTTATGTGAAGAGTTTTTTATTTCTCAATATCAATATTAAAAAATTGGGCTTAGTCTTGTGGGAAGACTCTTTTCGTGGTAGATGCATTGAGAAGTTAATCTTTTTGAAAAAATTACAGGAGTTGTGAGTTTGAGGATGAAGCCTTATTTGTTTTCTAGTTTAGAAATTTAGGAGAGGGGATTCTATGAGAAAAAAATGGTCTTCTATTTTTTTTTTGGTATTTTATTTATAAAATGAATTTATTGATCTCCAACCTGTAAAATTATAACATAATTTGATGGGTGTTTTGGGTGAATATTTTGTCACCAGCTAATTGATGGGCAAAATAGGTCTCTTCAACCACAGCATAAGGAGATTAGTCAGCCAGATGTGCGGGTTTACCACATCAAAAGTGAACAAATCTCTCCTCTCATCAAGGGGAGGTTCCCTCATAACTATGAGGAGCTATATACTATATATATGTGCAGAAAATAACACTCGGGGGTTGGATAACAAGTAACTGGTAACATGGTGCAGTAACCAACAAAATGAGGTGTAGCACAAAGTCTCCACCTCAACTACCCAAGAGTGAGATACGAAGGACAATGAGGGCAAAAAGTCATCCCAAGGTCCTTTACACAAAAATAGAAAATAGACAAACACACTAAAGGCAATCGTGGCAGCACAAAGTCTCCCATAGTTGGCTTTAGGACACCTTCCTGATTACTTTCACTAGTTCTACTTATTTCATTAAAATGAACAAGAACACATTCAGGAAATAGACATAAGAACAATCTCATAAATGACACAAGCTATTACATCACAAAGTCTAGAAGTAACTTGTTTTCTCATTCAAAACAAAGAAATATGATTAACAATCTGAGCTCAAAGTCTCAGTAATCGCCTCTCAATTTTGGTAGAGGTTTACTTCTATAACAGAGAGATATCCTTTGCATAACATAAGAGATTACAATATATAGTAGCCAAGAAAGGCTTGGCACTTTGTTCCATGGAACGACCCATGCTGCATTCAATGCCTTGAATGTATTTTTAGTTTTGTTAAAGAGGGCGATGCTGGAACAGGGCATCTACCTTAACTATGGCATGTTGATTCATCTCAAATGTCTTCTCCTCATCATGGGTTATCTGGTCATTTTCCTAATATCTATGCAGTTGTCTACTTCACCTTTATTCCAAGGGAGAAAAATAAGTCACGCTTTTAATGTTTGCAAGCTCAAATATCTACTTGGTGGATTGTTCCACCTATTGGAATAACTCTTGCATAGATATTTCTAGTCTTTCCCTCTTTCTTGTTGAAATTTGAGCTCTCAGGCTGTCTTTTCCCTTTTTGTTGGCTCTTTCAGCTCCCTCTTCAGTTGGTCACTGAGTTTGTTTTCAGGTTTCGTGCCACATTTGGAAATCAACAGATATTTCATTATGCTGAATTTGACATCTGAGGGGACATCATTGGTTCACTATTTCAATGGTTTGGGTGACCTTCTCAGCTCCTTGGTTCCATCACTTCTTTGGTTTATTCACTTTCCTTTACTCAGAGCTTTCATCGAACCATTGAACCCATTGAACTTTTGAACCATTTTGGTTCAAGGTTCAATGGTTAATCCTCTTTCTTAGAAGCCTTTGTTTTCTCTAAGTCTTTCAAAGCTTTGAAATTCCTTCATCTTTATTAAGCCTATAGATTCCATAGAAACCATCTTGTAGAGTCCGTAGAAATGAGTCCATAAAAATGGGTCTGCAGAGTCCATATAAACCAACCTGTGAAGTTCATAGAAACAAACCTACAGAGTCCGTAGAAACTAGCCTGAAGAAATAGGTCTATAGAGTTTATAGAAACATTCCTTCAGCTAAATGTCTTCAGAACCTCCAAAATGGAAGGTGTCCCTTCAGGCCTTGAGAAGGTCCATTTCCTAGTCGTTAAGAGCCCCCCCCCGCAAGGGTACTTGCCCTTCGGGGTCCTTCGAGCAGTCTTCTTCTTCAATTCCTTTAGACATTTGTTTGAAGGAATTCCTTCATAAATTTTGTCTGAAGGAAATCTTCCCTTGCCTTAGCCACTTTTTTGCTAGGCTTTTGATCATTCCTTCAGACAATTTATCTAAAGGATTTGCCTTGTAAAATTTGCCGCATAAAATCTTTCTGAAAGATATCTCTTTGTCCACTTTTATTCACTGCCCTCTGCAAGGGCACTTGGCCTTTGGTTCACTACCCTCCATAAGGGCACATACCCTTTAGGTTTTGGGGCACTCCTTTGAACCATTCGATTGAATCGACCGATTGAACCAACTTTAGTTCAATGACTCAATAGTTTAATCTTTTGTTTCGCTCATGTAATTGACCACTTGAACCAATCTCTTTGAACTAACCGCATTGAACCTTTGAACCTTTGAACCTTTTTGGTTCAAGGTTCAACGGTTCAATCTTCCTTCTTTTCGCTAAGTCTTTTGAAGCCGTTTGAACTTGCCGAAGTAGTTGAACTTTGAACTTTTGCCGAAGCGCTTAACTCTTTAAGCTTGCCAACATCATTAAACCTTTAAACCCATTGAACCTTTGAACCTTTTGGAAGCAGGGTTCAATGGTTCAATCCTTTGTTTGAAACTTGTCAATGAACATTTTTGGTTGAACCGAGGCGTTGAATTAATCTTGAAATTGCCTAAGTGTTGGGAACGTGTTCCTTTGTGAGAACTCGACTGTTAAAGCTGTTGAACCTATTGAACCTGCTAGTCCCTTAACTAAAATAGCTTGAATAATGAAGAATTTGAATGCTCAGAACAATTTTTTGAGAAGGGAAGAGATAATTTTGGCCTACAGGACCAAAACAGTTCATATGTTGTCCCAAAAATGAGTGACAAATTTTGGGAACAACAGGGTGGATGGTAGTTTATTGTGATAAGTCATATCTCCTTTTATCTTAATTATTTTATTATTATGGTCCCAAAGATCGTTAGGTCTAATAATCACAATTAAAACCATTTCATTTCATTCATTTTTATCTTCCTTTATAATTTCAAATGTGAGAAATATTTTTTGAAATTAATTATATAACATTAAGGGATGACCAAATAAAATAGATGCAAGCTAATTTCCTTTTTCCCTACCCAACTTTACTTTACCAAGCTTTACCTACTTAAGTCCATACTCTCTATAAAAAAATAAGGGCACCATGTGCCAAGTCCCTGCAGGAGCTTATAATAGTTTTGAAATTTGATTTAAGTATTGATCATAGAGAGAACTTTTATCAAGCAAAATTATTTAAATTGTGATATAAACAACCAGTATAAAAAAGAATAAGGAATTAGTACTAGACAAATACAATTAGGTGGAGATTAGTTGGTTGATTATCTTTAACAATATATATAGCATGTTTGCATTTTGAGTTTCTTGATTATGTTGAATGCTAAATAATCAATGCATATTATAGGTACATAATTCACTATGTTAACACAAAGAGCAAAAGAACAAAATAAAATAAATTGCCAATACATTTTAATATTCAAAAAACTTGTCAGCCTGGAAAGATAAATTATATTATAACAATCACCTTGGCAAAATCATCAAAAATAATTGACTAGTTCAAATACTCAGCTCAACCAAAGTAGTTTTTTATAAAACAATTTTATACATCAAAAATCAATTCTAGAAAATATACTAAACAATGTAGCAAATAAATTACTCAACATTAAAATAATGCCATATTGTCATCGATCTTGAATTTGATTGCATCTTTTATGAACTTCATCTTTGCATCAAGTTCTACAGTAGTTTCCTTTCCTTTTGTAATAATTCTACTGCCTTTTGAGTTGAAAGCCATTTCTACACCAAACCTTAGCATTTTCAACAACTCATCCTTATTTATAGCTACATTAAAATAGGAATTAAACTAGTTTATTCTAGAGACCATCATGATTCAAATTATAGTAGATTTGCTTACTTAGTATTAATACTTGATGGCAGGTGAATTAAGTAAAAAAAATATTAGGATGCACAAGAAAACAAGTTTTGCATTCCAATTATATGAAATACACAAAGGAATAATAATTTATCTAAAATATATATCTCAAAAAAATAAAATATGCATTCTTAAGTAGTTGCTAAATGCATGCATTCATCAAATGAATAGTAAGAAACAAAAAAATGACCTAATACAAAATATAGAAAAAAATGTAGAAATTAAAGACCAGAACCCTAAGTCATTTATTCTCTACATATGTTTAACTCACTATCCCTATTTCAATATTCATTTGAATTTCAATTCTACCATAATAAACATCCACCAAACCTCAAAAATGATAATATTCTTGACACTTGGCCTACAAAAAACCACCATATCAAGTTATTAACCCAGGATCCAAAGATGCAATTGAAGAAAACCATATTTTATTGGTTTTAAAACAAATACCAAAACATGTATCCCATTTACAGATAATGAAATCCATAAACAAAGGCACACTGAATGCAACAACACACTTGTCTTTTGACTAGACCCATCCTTGAATTTAATGGCTTTTGCCTACACAAATTCCATTTATTGGATCAACATCAAGCTCACAAATGAAATGAAAATTTGTTAACAAAATTGAGAAAATTCATTACATAAAATTTGAACATAAATATTACTTGCTCGTGTAGTAATTTTAAAAATAACACCAAAAATGTTTATGGGAATTTTGAAAATAAGGCTAAAAATGGTTGTGGTTTGTGATAGTATAATTGGACCAGTAAAAAAATGGAAAAGCTAACAGATTTTGAAAACTAAATTTTTGATAATAATTGGTATAACTAGTAATCAAAGTTTTTTCAAAAATTGAAACTAGAACTATTAAAAATCTAAAAATTGAATTCATTTTTTTTTATACTTGAAGAAAAATACCTTGACTTAATATCTGAAAAATGAATATACCAATTTATTTTTAAACAATTTCGATCCTAAACCCATTATTAAATGTCATGATACTATTAAAATAATTATATTCTAAGTAAAATTATCAATCTATACAATCACAATCAAATATCCTAATAAAAGTTAAAACAAAACAAATTTTAACCAAAGGTCTCACTGGGGAGTTTTAATTAAAGCAAATTCTATTTAGAATATTTCTTAAACTCAAAAAAATATTAAAACTAGTCCACTCCCAAGCTATAAATAGTTAAATTGTTTTCATAACAGTTCAGAAACATCTGGGAACAAGGGATTTGAACGTCAAGAATCTCTAATGTATGAGTCACTTGACCAAAAATCAGAACATGATAACTGTTGAAAATAGATTTTGAAGTAAAGCACCTGGAAAGAGAGGTTTTTTCCATTTTTCAAATTTTATAAATATACAAGACAAAACATATTCTCTCTATATATATAAGCTCTTGAGAAAATTAATAAGTAATTTTTTTTAGATTATCATCTACAAAATAAATACTGGCAGTGTGAAGCACTATAAAAATTACTTATTCTAGTAGGTCATCGATCCTACCTGAACCAATTATTTTGGCTCCACATCACAAAAAATTTAAGGATGGATACATGCCTTTTGAAACTACACCAAAACATTTATTCCACTTAACATGATAACTGGGGAGTTACATCATCTACCTTGACAGACATTACCCGACTTAGCTCCAATCACATGGATTGGGATCCATCATCCTCACTTGGCATATATATATATATATATATATATATATATATATATATATATATATATATATATATATATATATATATATATAAAATTAGGGTGGTCCAATTTGATTTAAAATTTTATTTTACAACTTAGATACTTTAACCATGCATAATTGGAACAACCATTATATTTTATCAGTGGATATTTATTCTGAAGTAAGATAACCATATAATAATTAACTAAGAGAAAAGAATTGTCAGTGGCCATTTGTTCCAAGTACAGATAATTGTTTAATAATGTAATAAGAGCAGAGAAATAAATTATATTAATGTCTAAAAATGACCAAAAATAAGTCAATGAAACACTAAGTATATTCATTTTTAATAAAGGAGTATTAGGGTAAAGGGGCCATAGATTATGAAAGAATAACTAAGTACAAATCACTCAAGAATCATAAACATAACAATGGGGAGAACCTAAGAGAGGAACAATAATTGAATTATAGATAATCATGTTAAAGAGAAAACCAATCCATAGATAGTGTTTATGCTATAACATTCTTAAGTCAAAAAATGAAGACTATCTTGATGTAGGAACAAAAATCATGAAATGGAAAATGTCTGTTATAACTTGTTAAACAACCCACTTTTAGAAACAAGAAAGAAAACATCAATTTATAAAATACAGTCTACTGCAATCCTTCATTTTGATCGAATTCAAGAATATGATAAATTTGTAGAACATATTCAAAAAAATTGCTAAACGTCTGATTTCATTTTCACAATGGTGAGAACGCTAATTGGATCTAAAATTTTAAGAGATAGAATAACTAAAAAAGGAAAAAAGAAGGACTACATCTAAGCTCTAAGTTTGGGAATGTGAGTCTAGGACTAACCTATGTTGGCCATTCATGGGATGTTTATCCTCTATATCTTTAAAAAATGTTTTACCTTGGTAGGGATAAACATTTCCCCATTGGAATCCTTCTCTAGAAGAAATAGCAATGACATCATGTGCAATCCCTAGTTTAACTATAATTCAATTGAGGTACATGGTACTATGAATAGAAAAATAAAATAGGAGTGCGTTAGATATTAATCTCAATTATTTGGGTTCCATTGATGCAAATCAAATTATCTGACATTCATAATTTGTTGAGTTTATTTCATTT
The DNA here is from genome assembly GCA_037957365.1 of Torreya grandis. Taxonomy (NCBI): domain Eukaryota; kingdom Viridiplantae; phylum Streptophyta; class Pinopsida; order Cupressales; family Taxaceae; genus Torreya; species Torreya grandis. The sequence goes on along the minus strand of JARHVA010000241.1, from coordinate 1,972,311 downwards.
TGATATTCACAATTTATTACATTTAGTTCGATTTAAAACTCATAATTTATTGATCTCGCTTTAGTTTTTCCTTATTCCATGAATTTTTTTTCAATAGTAGTTCGTATTCTATTAACCAATTATCTCTAATCCATTATTCCACTCCACATTCTACATTATAGCAAATTCAAAAAAAAATGCAAAATTTAATAGCCTTATTTACATAAATATTTACGAAATCTAAATTAAAATACTTATGGTTTGGAACTTTAAATTTACCTTAAGATGAACTTTTCCAAATGGCTTTCTCTACTTTAAATTTAATATCAGCTAGCATGAGTTAAATGACCATTAACATTGCATTTCTCTGCTACTACACTGCGATCATCAAGATGGTGGGATAGTGTTCCTATTTCATTGGGTAGTTTTACAGATCCATCTGAGTTATTATTGTAATTATTTCCTAAATTCCACTAGTGACATCCCTAAATTTGTAACAGTGCATGGAAAATTTCTTAAAAATAATATAGAAGGATTTTATTAACTAGGGAAAGTGATAGCTTAGAGTTGTTTCCATTTTCAACTGTTTATCGCCAACTGCACATGATGTCACCAATTTTTCCTTTAATAACATGTTAACAATTTTAACCAATCATAATAGAAATAAATATTTTTTTCATATTTTTAATTAAAAAATGCATAAATTAATTATTGGAGAACTACAAATATTTGAATACATAAAAAATAATAATATATTATTGATCTAGAAGATAAAATTTTATTGAAAATTAAAATGAATAGAATCTATTAATTATCCTTTCAAAACTATTGAAAAATGTAATGTCTCTTTAAAAGATGCAAAAGGGAAAGATTTGGCAAGCCTTTTATTTTATCAAACTTAGCTAACCCCAAACGTTTTAATTTCCTTAATTCTAACAATTTCAAAAAAAGTTGACTTATCCCAATCAGTTGAATGTAAGCTCTATTGGCATGCTCACAATTGGGAAAGGCTAAAAAGTGCATGCCTTGGGTATAAGTCTTAAGTGAGGATCAGGCCAAGTGTAATTTGGAGTCTATTTTGGTTGAATATATCCTTTAACTGAGGTTTAGTGTAAGCCAAAATAAATTTAGTAAATAAAAATTTCTTAGACTAGGTTGGGTATCTATGACCCAATAACATGTGGTGGAGCAAAATTCTCACAAATTAGGTTGGATGTAAGTTCTATATATAATAATTAAAAGTATATATTTTTAAAATTTAAAAAAAATTATATATAAATTTTTTAAATCTATGTAAAAAATAATATAAAAAAAATGTTATATATATATATAAAATAAATGTAGTTTATATATATATATATATATATATATATATATATATATATTTACTTAGGATTTGTTTAACATTTTATCAAGATAAGAATTATGTGAATAATAAATTAAAATTTCTATCATATTTATATAAATATAAATATGAGGTATCTTTCATTCTTGTGCCTTGAATTAAAAGTATTTGTTTTTTTTTTAAAGTATCAACATCATTTCTAATATGTTTTGTAAGAAAAATAAAGAATGGGTGCCATGATGTATTCTAAGGGATCAATTTTCAAAATAATAAGGACGATTTTGTTTTGGAAATCTAAAATGTCATACTTAATGTACATCTCCACAAGATAGATGTTATGTCATTTCCCAGATGGTGGAAAGATAAGAAATGGTCAATTAACACCCCTTTATATTGGTATAAACTCCATTTAACTCATCAACTCCTCTTTCCACAACATTTTTTTATTGATATTCTTAGTACCAAATGAAAATTTAACTCCTCAAAACAAGTGTCAACAAGAATATTTGATTGTGCATAGGTTGCTATCTTAAAACCCAAAAGATTATTTCTTTTAGTGTACTCTTCACCAAGGCTCCCAATCAGCACATGTTTCATGTACCTTGGTTTGGCACATCTTTTTTGTTCTATTTGTAACCACTTTGAATCTATAAAGTATGTTTTCTAGTTTTGTAAACATGCCTAGTCAACATGGCAATGAATTCACACCATTTTTTTACCCTTTCATCCAAAATTATTTAGCTAAAAGATAGTATTTTTAGGGGACATGGTCATGATTCCTATAACATACATGCAAAGTTGGCATATATTTCATGTTGAGATTATTTTTCAATTATGGAAGAATAAAAATGAAGCTACTTTTAATCATATCATTCTTGCTAATTACTTTCCTACAGTTAATAGGGTTAATGTTATCTTTAATATTATACTTCATGTATAGGTGCAAGTTGAAAATGTTCATCTTCAAGTTGAACACCTCTAGAATTTGTTGAATCATTAGGCTAGTTTCCCTTGTATTGTTAGCTAAGTCCCTCAAAACTCTTCTTGACACATGTTGCCTCCATGAGACTGTGTTATTGTTTAATGGGGGAGTAATCATTATCTTTATCCCTCTTGATGGCATGTCATATTTTAAGAGGCCTCCCAAGCTTCTATTCATAGTTTTCTAGGATCAAATAATTCATTTTGTCTTTTCTTCTTCAATCAAACATTAAAAACTATGGCTTGTGGTGTCAATGATATTATTTTTTATTTGATAAGGTAAAGGTTACGAGTTTTCAAGATCCTGAAACTTAATACAAAGGAGAGAAAGATGAATCATTTATGCATAAAAAGTATGCCTCTACCAGTGATAATGGGGCAAGCATAACAACTTGCCAAATACAATTAAAAAGATAAAACAAATAGTGGTTCTACCTAACCACTTTCTATGTATTTTCACCAATAATCTATTTTCTTTCTACCTTTAGCAACTATCTTTTGTGGTTCTATTATGAGTCCCTCTAAGCCAAGAGTTCCTTCCTAGATTCCCCCTAAGTAGAGGGTCATACAAGATAGTTGTAACATTGTTTTAATACCTTTATTCTTTTTCTAAACTTTTATACAACCTTCCTTATCTTCTACAACAACACAAGGCTAGGATTTGTCTTGCATTGTTCGGTCCTCAGATGTTTCTACCCTAGATAATTTCAAACCTGGGTTTTTAGTAGAGGAGACTGGTATGGAGGGGAATACCATATTCATGGATTTCCTTGGAAAGATTGTATCTTTCAATAGAACATCTTTAGATTGAAGAGGGTTGTTAAGGTCCTCTATGGAAAAAAGGGTTTTAGGATATTCTAAAGGTGACTCACTATCAGAACCATCTAGATCTTCTTAAGCATCCACCTATAGAAGGTCAAGGTTGCAGTCTTTCCACCAAGAGGATTCCTTTTTTTTCGTAAGGGAACTACATTTTTTGGTTAAGTGGCCTCTATTAAAATAAATAAGATAATGAAATAATAAACCTTCATAATCTAGAGGTTAGGACCAAGAGTGGTCCCGAACTTGTAAAGTGATATTTTTAGGTAATTTTTTTGAGGTGTCAATATTCACCAAAATTTTGGCAAAAGTAATGTGATAAAAACGATCAGTATAGATACATATTTAGGTAATCACCTAGTGAATTACCAATAGCCTTTAGATTGGATTCAATCTAAAATTGAAGAGGAAAATGAGGCAAGTGAACCCAAATGGGTTTAACATTAAGTGGTTCTATGAGGGTGTTGAAGGTAGGGGACCATGGTTTGATGACTAGGGGGTGGTGGTTCAAGCACCTAAAACTATTTTGAATTTATTACTTGTCTTTAATATAATGAAAGATAAGAATAAAGAAACCTTTTGCACAAGGGTAAATATCAAGAGCACTTATTACAAGGGGTTGTTCATACTTCAATATCCAAGCATGCAACTCTTGAAGTTTTGGCTAGTAATCTATGAATTTGTAGATGAGACCTTTGACTAAGAAGAATTCTTCTAATCTAAACACTTGTTTGATCTCCTCCTCATCAAAGGTTACAATACGGTCAGAATATGTAGGTTTTAGATTTATAGAATCTAATTTTGGATCTATCTTATGAGATACTACTTCAACAAAGGATAAATGCTTTCTAGGGTTCACTGCATCTTCCAATTATATGACATTTAAGGCTCTATTGGTAGTAGGGGTTTTGCCATTGGCTAGGTAGATTTGAGTTGAGTCTACTTTATGCTTTATACCTTCTACCATATTCTTTCACATAGGGTCCATCATATGCACAAGGTCCATTTTCTACATCACTTCAGACTTTTGCACAATGACATCCTTCTATCTAGAGTCACCAAACATAGGGGAGCTTCTACCATGAGTGAGAATGGAACTAACATCAATATTATATGTAGCGATAAAATTCTATCCAGGATCACCAAACATAAGAGAGCTTTTACCATGAGCATGAGGGGAAGCAACATCAATCTTCTATGCAACAATGACCTTCTGCCCAGAGTCACCAAACATAGGGGATCTTCTGCCATGAGTGAGAAGGGAAGTAGCGTTAGTATTTCACATAGAAACAACATTATGCTTAGAAATGCTAAACACAATAGAGATTTTAGCATGGGCATGAAGGAAAAACACATTGGTATTCCATGTAATGATGACCTTATGCCCATAATTACTAGACATAAGAGGGTTTATGCCATGAATGTGAGGGGAAGCAGTGTCAGTATTTCATGTAGTGATGACCTTATACCCAACATTGATAGATATAGGATATCTTCTACCAAGAGCATGCAATTAATAAACAATTATTTTATGTGTAATGATGACCTTCTATCTAGAAACTTCAAAACTAGGAGAACTTATTCCATGAGTGGGAAGAGGAGCGGGAGGACTCATTCCAAAAATTGGATAACAGTTCATTATTATAAGTCAACACATATACCAATTTAAAAATTATGATAAAATCAATGACATGAATCTCCTTAATGCTCATCATACTAGATATTTAGGCTCTGGTATTTTCATATGATAATATTCATATGTATGCTGTCGTTTGTTCAGATGTCCTTTGAAATTCTCTCATATAACATTTTGTAAGAGATATATGTGTTTTAACTCCATTTTCCATTTTTTGTTGGAACATAACTATTTTTCAAGGCTTTATGCCCCTCAAGTATAACCACTTCTTTTATTAAATAGTTAAACTATTGTAATAAAACTAAAGTAAAATGGTAAAACTACTTTCAGCTTACACACTAAAATAAGGTCTTAATTTGAATTAAATAAGTCTATGAGTGCATGAGTGCATTAATACATTTAAAAGGGGAACAAAGATTTGAATTGAAAATTAATCTATTCAAGTCTAAGGGAAAAATTGCATGATTAGATTAACACCCCTTGTACAAAAAGAATAATCGAAGAATTAGTGAAAGAGAATATAGTCCATATAAATTTCTTGCATCTCATACATAGGGATAATTGGGATATTCATGTTACACTGGATTACTTGCTAGATGTTTAAATATTTTATATTTATTTAACAATGAGATTTAATAAACAATAAACTATTGAAATTGATTTAGATCTAAAAAATATGTAAAAATTAAATGTAAAATACAAAAATTATAATGAGCTATAAATAGTAATTTCCAATAGAATATGCAAAACCTAGTATGAATCTAGTTTATGCTAAATATGTAGGCAAACTGTTGATATAGAGTTGACTAAAAAAATATGTGAATTTTGTGGCATATTGGTATAGGGCTGCACTAGGGCAGATAAGGGCAAATTACAACTTTGTCTATTAATTGTGTTTGTATCTGTGTTGATTGTGTGGATGATTGTTCTATACGGGCACCTACAACAATATGGGAGTGTCTTGTCTATATACGGATGCTGATTTTACATGTGGAATTACTTGCAATAATAAAACCTATTTTTTGAAGTAAAATATCTTTAAAATTAGCCTATGATTTTTATAATAAATAAGAACTTGAATTGGAAATATTAGTGCCATTTTACTCAATTTGTAGTAGAATTGTCAAGTGATTGCTAGATGTGTTTTGAATGGCCTTGATGTGATTATATAGTGGAAAATTTGGAAAATTTATGTTAGCCAACCTTGCTAAAAACATGAGAGAATTGACATCAAATGTATCAAATTTGAAAACTACATATTAGAGTACCAGGGATAAGAGCTCACTAGTGGATAAGGCCAGGGTGCAACTTGTTTGATCTATTGTGGGCTTGTCCTAGAATGATGGAGACAATTGAGATTTGAATATCAGGAATATATGAGTAGAATAGGGATGTTTGAATGATTATTTATATATTTCCAATATAGTGAATAAAATAGTGAAGGTTCTCATAGAGATTGTAAGTCAATGACTAGCGAATAGGCCAAACAAGGTAAGAATGTCAAGATTAAATATTGTCAAACACTTAATGATTAAATTTGAGCATCTACATTTTCACCCCCTTTATTCTAGTGATTTAATGAAGTGAAATTACTAGAGTAAAGGATATGTGAACCTAAGTGTGAATACACAATTTTTATTTTGATGTGAAACCTGATTATGAAAGATGTCTCAATGCGAAACCTATGACAATGGCATTGAAAGTAATTATTATTCATATTTAAAATTTGAAAATATTAAACTTGAAATTTGAAATTTGAAAAGGATAAAAAGGAAAGATTTCACTTGAGAGATTATGCAAACTAATTGCCTTGTAACTTGAAAGTGGGTAAGTATGTGTGCCCCCTTGTTGAGGCACATGATAAAATATTGAACATGTGGTGAATTAAGAATGATCAAGTCTCAATTTGAAAATAATTGAAATCCCTTGAATTAAAAATATTATATTATCCAAATCTCATATGAATGTGTAGAGTACTCTTGTAGAATAATTGAAGGGGTGGACTACCAAATGTGGCTCATTACAATGTAACTATATATCTTGAGTGTCACTAGACTCAAATGTGGTAGGATATGGGGTGGAACTACCAAATATGGCTCACTAAAATGCAACCATATCCATTGAGTGTCACTAGACTCTAACATGGCCCACTTACAAAATGAAAATGAATCACACCACTAATGATAGATCTATAATATGTATGAAACTTTGCATTTCTAAAAGTTTTGAACTATTAAATTTGAAATTTTTAATGTAGTGACATGAACATGAATGCATATCATGCCTTTTATATTATACTAAATTGATATTGAATTCCAATTGAACTTGTAAGTGTTTCAAATTTGTAACTTGTAACTATTTGTGCATATGCTCATGCATAAGCATAAAGTATATATGAATATGTACTCAAGTAACTATAGGAATGAATGCACATGCATGTCATATGCCCCCATAATATAATTTTTTTGAACTATTATGAAAATTAGAACATTGTATTTTTTCAGAAATCTAAAATTTATTGCTCATAAGGACTTGAATTCTCAAGGCAATCCCATTTTGATGCCCCCTTTTTGAGATGAGATACGTAGCCTATAAGTAACTAATATCAAAAAAAGAGTTATAAAATATGTGAAAGATAAAATCATGTATTATCGTGTGAGTGTTTGAAATGTATTGCATCTTAGTATTGAATATAGCATTGAATTGCATATGAAACATGTGTTAGATAGATATAACTTTGAAACACATAAGCAACATGTTTATGATATGTATCATGGCATAAAAGTAAAAGTAGAGAATAGAAGCAATGTGTGATATGAATGACAACACCATATAGTAATAATAAATGAACATATAAGTAATGTCACATAATTTTCATAGAATGTCACACATAAGGCCCAAAGGCCACATACAAGGGACATGTTAATGCCACACCAAAAAAGTCCAAGGGCCCCAAATAAATGACATAATGATGCCATAAAATCAATAAAATGTAGATGTTATACACAAAAGGGAAGGGAACCAACACAATAATCAAGAAATTTTGAACTTATCATGTGGTAAAGTAAGAATTTTAAATGAACCATAGTGAAAATGAGACTAGTCTATACCAACAATATGTATCAATGCCATCATTAACAAGTAGCATATCCATGAAACATAATGTAAAGTATGAGTGAATATAAAAAACACTTGTATGATATATAACTCAACATGGTATAGAGGTTGTTGATAGATACAACTTGTTAAAATATTCATAGAGAAAAAAGAGATGCCCCCAACTTAACAAGATTTTTGGGTAAAAAGGGAACCTCGACATCGAAAAACCATGTAATAGTATGTCTTATAACACACTCAAATACCTCATGAAGAGCAGTGTGTATGTGGAAATTGAAATATGCTATCTACTTAATATGAAATAAGTAACATAAAGAAAGAAGTAAGCTAACAATATTTGAAAATGCTTTGATGTTTTGATTTTTTTATTTTTTGAAAATTTGTTGATTTTTTGAATTTTTTACATATATGGGTTTTTTTTTTAAAGTTTTTCCATATTTGAAAATTTTTGAATTTTTTGAAATATTTGAAGTTTAAAAGATTTGAAAACTATTGAGAAGCAAGGGTTAGAAAATATAATAAATGGGAGCAATTCAAACAATCATCAACAAGGTGTTAAAGCATAGTGTGGCACGAAGGAAGATAAACAATATGATCCAAATGTATGTGTAAATAATTCATATCAATGTAGCATAAATGATTGATATCGATAAGAGTGTATATGCCCCCAATGGGAAAGAGACTATGTGTGCTCATAGATAATGTAGGAGTAGATAGATGTGATCATGTAGGTGTATTGGAATCCTATCATGCAATAGTAAGCAAACGGAATACCATAAATAGTGAACATTATAGACATTGTAAGATAGTTGTTTTAGATTATTCAAATTGGTTTGAAAATTAAGAGGGCAAGTGCCCAAAGTGAAGATAAGCCAAGGGATAAAATAAAGCTTAGATAATGGATAAAATAAGTAGCAACAAAGATAAAATCAAAGAAGCTATTTATAAAGGAAAATATGTAAGTAAATAATCAAGATATTTTTTCCAACCAATGGGTTGGGAAGAAGTAAGAGGTTGTGTCCAACCAAGGATCTCATCAAGAGGATTCACATGTATATCTAATTATATGGTATAAAAGAGTGACTTCTTATGAAAAGGAAGTGCTAACTATAGATGTTTTTGAATCAAAATAGGAATCATATGTTGTAATATAACCATCTGAATCACTACTCATATATCAATATGAACCTATCCATATGTGTAATAGGATGAGATGTAACTTCCTATACCCATTGTGAAGCATTATGAATAACCCATTATGCCTTATGGGATGAAGACCTCTTTTTAGGTGTTACCTTATACTTAGTAAAATATATCATGCTATCTAAAACTAACTGATTATGCTCATGTGTAACTGTATGATGCTCATAATCAGATGGTGAAAGTGATTCTGTAATATGCTCATGTGTAACTATGGTATCTAAAAAAATCAAGCAAACAAGTAGCGTTCTAAAAAAATTACAAGGTCACCAAAATGTTTAAATTTTTTATTGTGATTTAATAATGAGTTAAGAAAAACTCTAAATGATTGAAATAATGATTTAGATTACAAAATATAAATGTAAAATACAGAAACTAAAATGATCTATAAATAATAATTTCTAATAGAATATGTAGGAAAATAACTGATATAGAACTAATTTGGAAGATTTATGAATTGCTTTGAAACTAAAAATAAAATTTGGTGATGTAATGGGGTAGGGCCATACTAGGCTAGACAAGGGCACATTGCAACCTTATCTATTGAATACGTATGCACTTGTGTTTAATGTATAGATGATTTTTTATAAGGGTACTTACAACAATCTAAGATTATTTGTTGTCCATTATGAATGTCAACTTGACATGCAGAATTACCTATAATAATAAACCCTAGTTCCTACAATAAAATAACTTTAGAATTGGCCTATAATTGTTAGAATAAATTAGAACTTGAATTGGAAAGATTAATGCCCTTTTTATCAATGTGCAATATAATTTCCAAGTGATTAATGGATGTGTTTTGAATGACCTTAATGTGCCTACATAGTGGCAATTTTGGAATATTTTATTTAAATAACCTTACTAAAAGTGTGAAAGAGTTAATATGAAACATATAAAAATTGAAAAGTAACCATTAGGGTGTGGGGGATAAGGGAGTACAAGTGGACAAGGCTGGGCTATGACCTTATTTGACCTAATGCGATCTTGTCCCAAAAGGCTAGAGATTGTTGGGATTTGACTAATAGGAATCTATGAGCAGAATATGGATGTATGAATGATGTTTTATGTATTTTCAAGATGGTGAGTGAAATAGTAAAGGATATCATAGATATTACAAGTTAACAAAATGGGGAATAAGCCAATCAAGGTAAGGATGTCAAGCTTAAGCATTTTCAAGCACTTAATGATTAAATTTGAGTGTCTACACTAGATTGCATGGGTTTTTATTTTCAACTTGTCAAATAATAGTGGTTTTACTAAGGTAGGATTCTGATAATTACTTCTATTTTTATGTTATTTTAAGGTGACTAGAGCTAAATGGGGTTGTGGAAAATGAAAAGAATTTTTTGGGAGATTCATAGCTCAATTCCACAATCCGAGAGAGGTTTTTGACAAGTAGGAGTATATGAAGGCACTCAAAAATTTTATTAATAATCTAACATTATCTAACTAGGATCAAACATAGTGACCAAAATATTACTTATCCCACCAAGATCTAACCACTACAGTCCTATTCTAACCAGGATTAAACCTCAACAATCATGACTTTTTAAAAAAAAAATTTAGCGTGGCACCAAATTTATAAGTTTGATTTGAGATATTTTCTAGAATTTTTTGCACTTAATTTCATTATATAATAATACATAAGTCACAATTCATGTATTTCTCTAAAAACCCTCTTTGTTAAATTCCAAACATATTAATCCTTGTTTTCACACATTTCATATATGTTCTTATTACTATATAATTATATTTAATTTAGATTTGTCTTGTGCCCATGTTCAGATAGGTTTGGTATACTTTTTTTAACCTAAGAATCACATTCTACACTTTTTGTATGTATGTGTACCTACTAAATGGCTAAATATTTTATAAAAATATGAAATAACTCTCATGTAAAAAATAATTAGGGTATTTTTACAACTAAATAACATCTATATGAGAAGTCCATGATCTATAAAAATTGTCTATTAAGACATAATATATATGTAAGTATTGATCTAGTTTCAATTCCCCCTACACAAGCCATACATAAAAAATATAGTACAAATAACGAGGCACTAACAATGTTTCACAAAATGCAAAATACATACTCCAGTCTATGCAAGAGGATAAACCTTTTTCCCTCTCCACAAAATATTAAAATATCCTTTAACTCTTTTGATAACATTAAAAATAAGGGTTTTGTTGTGGCATGAATACATTTCATTATTGATAGATATGTAAAATGTTTGAAAATATGTCATTGATAGATGGGCATAGGTGTCACTGACTTACAATAATAAAATTTCACTCATTGGTCTCAATGGTGGTCCTTGTATAGTCCATGAATTTTTTTAACTTATGACTACATTTGATTCATCATGTGCAATTTTAAATAAATCATTTTTTATTTCATCTTTAAACTTAAATATTATAAGTTAAAATTGAGTATTAAATTTGGATGATACCTAGAAATGGATAGGGGAGAAGGACTAATTAATGGATAGGATCTTAAAGTGTTGATACTTTTTTGAAGGGGGTCCTCAATGTCAGGTGGGTGACAATTGATGATCAGTCTGGATAGGATCGAATGTATGAAGTTGAACCCATTTGGAGTAATGAAATCTAAAGAAAAACTCAAAATGGAAGAAGCTTGTCTTCACAACCAAAAAGTTGTATTGACATCATTATCCAAAAATTACATACGAAGGTACATTATATAGTGAGGAATTAGGTCACCCAAAAAGGTAATTAACTCAAGTCATAATTATAAAATTACTTAATATAAATTTCCCCTAATGACTTATTATTAAACTAAGCAAGCTAATTAGACTGTGTAGGTAAAAACAAATAGTGGGAAAAAACATATTCTAACACCCCCCTTAAAGTGTAGCTTAGGTGGATAGAAGAATTGGGTCCTAACATAAAGGTTTGATGAGGTACCCAAGTACATAGAGATGATCCCCTAAAGTAGGAAGAAGTCTAAGCTATTTAAACCCTGAAGAGCCCACAAATGAAGATATTTGCTCTCGATGAAGGGTTTGATGAATATATCAACTATTTTCTCCATTGTTTGAATGTAGTAGAGATTAATGACTTACTCATCGATGAAATCCCAAATAAAATGCTTATGAATATTGATATGCTTGGTCTACTGATGGAGGACCATATTCTTGTAAATATAGATTGTGCTTTGGTTATCATAGAAGATGATTGTTGGTCATCAAGATTAGATGCCAAACTCAATGAGAATCCCCTGAAGCCAACTATACTTAGTGAAAACATTAACAACTCCTATGTATTCTACCTTAGTAGAAGATAAAGAAATAATATTCTAATTCTTACTTGGCCAACTAATTAGACCTAAACTAAGGGAGAAACTACAGTCTAAAGTAGACTTATGATTTTGAGTATTGTTGACCCAATCTGAATCTATATAACTAATCAAGTCAATACCAATTTCCTTCTCCATGGTGAATCTTGAAACTATGAGTACCCTAAATGTAGTGGAGAATTTTATTAACTACTTTCTAGTGCATCTCATGTGGAACCTGCATAAATCTAGAGATCATACCCATTGCATATGAAATATTAGGTCTAGTGTGCATAAGGTAGATGAGACTGCCAACAAGTTGTCGATATAAGGTATCATCATCAAAAGGATATGGATAATTATCATCAAGATTCACACCATATATAAAGGGAGTCAGAGGTGGCTTACAATAAACCATGTTATTTTGTGAAAAAAAATCATGAGCATACTTGAATTATGCAATAGTGATCCCAGAGTTAGATTGAGAAATTTCAATCTTGAGGAAGTAGTACAACAAGCCCAAGTCAGTCATTGAGAACCTATAAAACAAAATAGTTTTAAATAATATGATCGTAGATGAAATAAATCCTTATGTGTAATAGGTCATCCATGTAGACAACCATAATCAATAGTGAATCATCCTACCATAAAATGTAGACATTCAGATCAAAATGACATTTAGTGAACCTAATTGAAAGAAGAAAGGAGGTCATCTTGGTATAATAAGATGTAGGAGCTTGCTTGAAGCCATAGATATATTTTTGAAGTTTGAAAACTAAGGAGGAATCTTTCACAAATCCTTGTGGTTACTCCATGTATATTTATTATTTGAGTTCATCGTGAAGAAAATTAATCTTCACATCCATTTGATGAACATCCCAATGATGTGGTATGACTATAGTAAGAGTGAGTTGGATTGATTTCATTTTGGAAATTGGGGATAAAATCTTATTATAGTCAATTTTAGATACCTAAGATAAACCCTTTGCTACTAAACATGCTTTAAACATATTTATAGGCCCATCTACTACAAATTTTGTTTAATATATCCACCTACATAGAACAAGTTTTCTTCCCTTAGGAAGAGGGACTAAATCCCAAGTGTTATTCCTCAGCAAGGAACCATACTCCTCTTCCATATCAATATCCCACTCAAGAGTTCTTAATGCCTCATGAAATTATTTTGGATTGGAAGCAGATGCAATAAAAACATGTGGGGCATTAATAGAATTGGGAATATGTTTGCCTATTATTTGATGTATCTCCAACCCATTGGATAAAACTTTGAAGTTTATATTCAACCCAAAGAGGACTAGTTTTTAGATAGTTAGGAGGAGATTCCTCATCCTCTAAAGACATTCTGGGATAAGAAGGAGGTGAATCTTCATCACTACTCTTATAATCAAAACTAGAAGAAGAATCTAAATCATCAAAAAGTTGTTCAAATAGATCTGAATTATTAGAATAGCCATCAAATCCTAGTGTGTCCAAGGAAGTGGGAGGAGTGCCATGTGCGGAGTGTGAAGGACCCTCTTGAAAGTGAGCACTCCTTTCAATGATAAGTGTGTATCCATTAACACCCTTAGGGTATCCAATGAAGATGTAAGGCTAAATATGAAGTTGCATTATCTTACATTTCTTCTTAGGAATGCAGTCCATAACAAGAGATCCAAACACTTCAAAGTGATTCAATATGGATTTTCAACCACTTCAAGATTCAAAAAGAGAAAATCCATTCAATGATTTATAAGGAACTCATTTTTGGATATAAAAAACACATTTGATGGCCCTGGCCTAATACTAAGATGCAAGAGACTTGGAGTGTAGCATATAGTTGGCCATTTCTTTCAAGGACCCATTCTTATGCTCTACAATACCATTATATTGAGGACTATATGGAACAATATGTTGTATTTCAATTCCCTCTAAAATGTATAATTTTTTAAAATGATTACTAACATACTCACCACCATTGTTAGTGCATAAAATTTTGATGGCTTTACCTGAGCGTCTTAAAGTCCTAAAAATGATCAAAGACCTCTAATTTCTAGTTAATAAAATACACCCAACTATACCTAAAAAATTCATCGATGAAGGTAAGCATATATTTAGTCATATTAAATGAAAGAGATGGAAATGGTCCAATAATGTCACTGTGAACTAGTTCTAATAACTATGTAGCTCTATATGATTTACCTTTGTCATACTTATCCTTAGGATGCTTACCAAGTCTACAACCTTGGAAAAAGTTGTCAAAAAAATGAACATGTGCCAACCCTTAAACCATGTCATGACAATTAAGTTGTTCTAGGTAGTGATAATTGAGATGGTTAAATCACTCGTGTCATAATTTACTCACCCCATCTGAATGAATGAGCAGCTCAGTAGAGGGTTGATCAAGATCAAAATGTGAGAAAGTATATAATCATGACTAGTGATCTACTTTTCCAAATACAATAATGGAGTCATTATCTACTTCCCTAATAGCCATTGAATTAGGTATGAATTCAAATCTCTTACCCAAATTGATGTGAGTGATTTGATAAACAAATAGGAGATTGGTGGATAATGAGAAAATAGACATAATATAATTAAACATCCCATCATTCACTTCAAAGGATTCTCTCCCGCTAACTTCTATAGAAGTATCATCACCCAACAAGATGGAAGGCATAAAACAAGGCCCTAAAGATGAGAACATATCCTATGATTAAGCCATGTGGTACAAGGCACTAGAATCAGTTACCCATGTGGAAGGCTGGGACATAATTGTAACAAGTGCTTTTCCCTTTCTACTATATTTGGGCTTAGAAGACTCATGTGATGATGAAATCTGATTGGAAGAATCATGGACATTGATATCAATGTGTTTCTCAGGCATCTTAGTTAGTTGGTCAATCTTCTTCTTCATGCATTTGGATTCATCATGCCCAAATTTCTTGTAGTAGGCATATATGTATCACTCTTTCTTGGGTTTCCTATCTAAAAAGGAGGACTCTTTTGAAACTTTGGACTTAGCATCAAGTTTTTGACCCTTTCTTTGCTCTGGGTCCTTCTTATTCTATTTCTTATCCTTACTACCAGAAGCCTTCTATTTGTCATGACTCATAATTAAGGTATGTGATTTGGAGGACTTCAGTGTACCATTTGAATAAACTTGTCTTGATCCTGAGTTTAGTCAAAAATAAAGTCATCTAAGGACAACATAGTTCATGTAACTACAAGGGAATACTTGGTGGCATGGAAGTTATAAACAAAGACATAATAGTCAAATCCCAATTTGGAAAGGATGGAAAGAATTAATTGATCATCATTTTTGTTAATACCACACATTTTCAACTGCTACTTGAGTGATTTGAATTTAGTGAAGAAGTCTTATATAGTATCAAATTCATCTAGGATCAAACCAATGATCTCATTTTCCAACTCATGATATCTGATTATGGTCTTCTTTCTAATGATTATTTCTAGTGTGGTCCACACTTGATTTGAAGTAGTTGAAAATTTTATAGGAAAGAGCAAGTTAAGATACATAGATATGCATAATAGACTATAGGATTCATCACTTCTTCTGTACCACTTCATCTTATCTGATTCAAGTGTCAGTTCTATTTCTATACCCATAATGATCTGATTAAGCCTTTACTCCTCAAGAGGATTTGTATTTTGACTTTTCACTTGTGATAGTTGAACAGTGTAAGAAGTGGAACTTGAGACTGATCCATGATAGAAAGGAAATATGTGTTGAAATGTGTGTGCTTGAAATACTAGGATGTGAAACCTCCATAAATTTACAAATATTCAAAGTTACAAGGCATGAGAATATCACCAATGTGTAGAGCTCAAAAAAACTTGCACATTAAAAAAAGGGACCTGAAAAAGAATTATAGGTTGAAATTTATGGAAGTTTGAATGTTTCTTGCTCACAAAAAATAATAATCTCCACTTTACATAATTTTTTTGTGTGCAAAAAATTTGGCTAACTTTTGTGAATAAAAGTTAAGCCTCCTTGGGCTGGTTGTGACCAATGGCTTAAATTCCCATGTGACCAGGGGGATAAGGGGCATGATGAGGGTAAGGTTTTTGAGTTCTGAACTGGAAAACCCTCAAATCTATAGGCTTGGTATGGTTTATTCAAAAACCAATAAAGACTAACTTGGTTTTTTCACAACCCTAGAAAAAACTATAAATGGTTTTTCCTCAAAGTCACTAGATGTATAGATTTTTATAAAATTCAAAAAAAAACCTTCAAACCCTCCAAAGTGGTAAAAAGCTGAACGTCACAAAACTAGGTCATATTTACAACTGTTCCTAGGGTTTTGCCACTATCTAAATTCAATGGTGTTGTCATTTTTTCACTTTGAGACTCTAGATATGTAGATTTGCATGGATTTTCTGTAAACCCCATAAAACCCTAGAAAGCTAAAATTAATTAAAAGATAAAGAATGAGCTAGAATACTTGGTCTCACAACAAAGGTTGTGGCATTCGACTACTAGAAAAGATCAGACACCATGTTGGAGTGGGTGACAATCAATGATCAATCTGGATAGGATCAAATGCATGAAGTTGAACCTGTATGGAGTAGTGAAATCTAGAGAATAAATCAAAATGGAAGAAGTTGTCTTCATAACCAAAAACTTGTATTAACATCATTAGCTAAAAAGTATATAGGAAGGGACATTATATAGTGATAAATTAGGTCACCCAAAAAGGTAATTAATTCAAATCACAATTAAAAAATGAATTAAAGTAAAATTCCCCTACTTACTTATCATTAAACTAAACAAGCTAATTAGATCATGTAGGTAAAACCACATAGTGAGAAAAAACCTACACTAACATTCAATTCTTATTATAAAATACTTATTTATTTTTGTAAAAATAATTTTGTAATTTTTACAAACTCACTCTCTTATTTTATTATTTGTCTTATCACTTTTAGGGTAAATGATTTGTTATTTTTTAGAATAATGGAATTTCATTCCTATTAAATAAATAGGGTATGAGTAGGAGAAATAAATAAAGAATATTCCTAATTAAAGCTACTAATTTTTGAAACTAAATCAAAATTAGACCTTTTCTGAAAATAGCAGTGAGAAAGAGAAAATCGAAATTAGCTTATTTTATGCTAATTTGACTGAGATAGTGTTTGAAAATT
Organism: Torreya grandis; assembly: GCA_037957365.1. NCBI lineage: Eukaryota > Viridiplantae > Streptophyta > Pinopsida > Cupressales > Taxaceae > Torreya > Torreya grandis. The sequence continues at coordinate 1,954,776 of JARHVA010000241.1, read as the reverse complement.
TTTGTGCAGGCATAGGACACTATCACAAATATAATTCTGAACTTTATTTCTTGATTAAATAAGATCACTAGAATTGGACACCCTAGGCTCTGGTGCTATAGTCCTTCTCTGACATTGTTGTTTTGATAATCTAAGCTTTTTGGGTTTTGTCTACCTAGTCAGTGTGAGACTGTGTATGAAATTTTAGGTCCTTGTTATCAATAGAGCTCCTTGTAGAGCTGATTATTTATGTACTTGTATCTTCTATGAAATTGAAAGAACTTTGGAAAATGGGGAAAAGGGGTTAATGTGTGTAATATGCACTGGACGTGCTTCACACCCTATGTGTGGGCACGCTACCTACATACCAATACAAAACAAGAATGAAGAAAGTTGAGTGAGAGAAAGAGGAAGAGAAAGGAATGAATACACCTCATCAGGTATGTGAACCAATACAAAACCTATTGTGATACTAAGTAAGGCTAATTAATGTTGGATGTGCTAGATGATGTTGTACCAAAGTTTATATCATGAATAGATTTGAGTAATTAATTCCTCAAAAAGTGGCTCAAGAATGCAAAGGCTGGCCCTTTGGCTCTATTGTTGCCTACTAAGTGAAGTTAAATGATCATACATATGCTAATCGGTGTTTGGATTGTGTGTCTAATCCCTTTGAATAGGTGGCTCAAGAATACAAAGGCTGGACCTTTGGCTCCATTGTTACCCACTAAGTGAAGTTAGGTGGTCATACATATGTTGATTGGTGTTTGGACTATGTCCAATCCCTCTATATAGGTGGCTCAAGAATACAAAGGTTGGCCCTTTGGCTCCATCATTGCCTACAGAGTGAAGATAGAATTGATACCAGTATGTATGAATGTGTATGTCATATGATCTAGCTTCTGAAGCCCTTGAATGATCTATAAATATGATAATATGGCATGGATAGTTGAATGTGTGCTATAAACTAGGCCAATGTTGGCCAACTTGGAAAAGATGGAGATTAGGCTTGTATGAAAGCCACTCTAAAACTAAAAAAATTGGCTTACATGGAAGCCACTTGGGAACTTGAGTACTCAGGAAAGTGGAGGTTAGGATTGTATGAAAGCCACTCTAAAATGATGCCAACCACCTATATATGAAATAAGGCATGCAACTGCTGAGAATACCTAGATAATGTTGAATTTGAAAAGAAAAGAAATTTTTTTCTATGCAATCTTCCCCCAATCACTGGTGTTTGAAATATGAATTCTGATCTAAAAGTTATACTAACTATCGTATCTAAAAATGGAAGTGAGAACCATCATATCATGCATGATGCCCCCTATATCTAGATTCTATGAGTAAAACTATAATGAAGCTACTGATTCTAGTTTGAACTATAGCTGATAAAAATGTAACTAATCTTACCTTTCTATCTAGTTCTAGAAAATATGGTTTTTCTACTGTTTGGATAAGATCACCAAAAATGGACACTCTAGTGTTTGGTGTTATAGTCCACTCTTTATGTTGTTATCCTAGGATAAAATTGATCAATATTCTAGAATCTTGACTATTTGCCTAGTCTATTATGAGTGGTTTGATGACTAGTTATTATTTTGGTTATTTTGAAACTAGATTTTTTGACTGATAAGAGCTCTGATCTCTATAGCAAAACCTTTGTTTGTTACCCCCTCTTCTAAGGTTAGGAATAGGTACCCTGTAATGACTACCCTCAGAAAAAGAATCTATACAAGTATGTTAAGCTAAAAAATATACATGATATAGCAATGATAATCAATAAGATATCTCAAGATATAGCATGGTTAGAATTGAGAGATTATTAGATCAACAAGGGTATGCCTAGATAGATATAACAATGTAATAGCATGTGAAATGTACTAGAATGGAATTGGAAGTCTAGTTAATTTTTAGTTATTAGTTTGTTAATTTGAGGGATGGAGCATGATTTCCATCATGGCATCTAAGAGAATATGAAAAAATGCATGATATGGATCATGACATTGTAACAATCAAAGATGCAATCAAGAAAACAAGCACTCAAAGCAAGAATCAAGAAGAAATAAGCATACAAGGGTGGCTAAGGGGCCATAAAAATAAGGGACATGGGCACATGTCACTCAAACTAGAAAACAAGCATAAAAGTGAAACAAACAATGTTGGCACAAGGGTCACAGGATCATAGAAGAGTACAAGCAAAGGACATTGGCAAATGTACTAAGGCACACATATGAATAGAAGAAAAGGATATTATGTCCTAAGGCACATATAAGAGACAAGTATAAACTAGAAATATAATTCAACAAGCTACACTAAGTAAGAAGAGAAAGCATTAATAATTGGAAAGAAATAATCACATCTAACTAATCAAAGCAAGAGTGAAATTATGCAATACATGTTTAGTACAAGAGTAGGTATATGCTAAGAGATACACAAATCCTATATAGTAGTGAAATGTTGATATAGTAATCTATGTAATCTAGGAAGTAATGTAAATCAACATGATAACGTGGAGTGTGTAGTGTAGGGATGACATAACTTGGATGGTGTATTTATGTAGAAGATGCCCCCAGGGGGAAGATATATCGATGTGTGTCTTGAATGTAGAAGTAGGATGTTCCCTCAATGGGTAGACTGAATCAATCAAGTAGTTGGATCTCACTGCACACACTCAAAGAAGATCAAGTAAAGCATGATAATGTAGATAAAGCAACATACAATAGCATAAAACAATAAATGTAAGTCCTAGTATGATATTAACAATGTAAAATATGGATGATGCATACAATCAAAATATTTTTAGTGTTTTGTTTTATTTGAATGTTTTTGGATTTTTGAAATGTTATATTTTTTTTATATTTTTGGAATATTTGAACTATATATAGTCAAGTAGAATAGATTATGTATAAGCAAAATTGAAAAGAAATGATAATAACTGATGAGTCTCATGCGACACTCCCTATCATGGTGTCTTGTATCAAGAAATGGGATCGTGCATGATCATGAAACATGATGGAAATGCTGAGACTATGGCTCTGAAAGTTGTATATGCTATAAATGTTCTAAAATATTTGAAGTAGAAACCAATTTTGGGGTCCCTATGTAACTCTAAGAATTGGATGCAATTGTAGGGATCTTTGGCACCCATCTAGATGTTAAGGTGTGGAGCCTAAAATCTTCACCAAGGAGCGCTTTACAAGGTTGCAGCAGTTACACAGTCACCAACATCAGTCAGGAGCGACTTACATCGGTCAGGTGCAGTTCAAGAGATGCCGGCATCGGTAGGGATCGGTCGACGGCGGTCACAGGCAAGCAGGCAGGAACCAGCATCGGTTACCTGTACGTCTAGAGAGCTATTTTTGAGGATAGAACCAAGTGTTTGCATGTTGAGATTAAGTCATAGTCTTAAGTCCGCGTCTCTATTATTAGTAAGACTATTTTTAGAGCCCTTGTTTAAGAGGCATAACTGTTGGTTGTAAATGCATGCTCAAGTTTCCTAATTCTATATGTAGGATTAGATCTTCTTAGCTTATTGTATTGTAAGTGTTGAACAGTACGGAATTGTATATGTGAATCAATCCAGGTTGTTGGAGTTGATTGTACTTGAGAGAGAGAGCTCTTGAGGGAAAGAGATCTAGAGAGAGATATGTACATCTGAGAGAGGTGTGGAAGAAAGAAGTTTCTTCAATTGTATTCCTTCTGTAAAGAGTTTAATACAAGTTTTCAGGGTGGTTTCTTGTATCTCTTGTTCTTTTCTATTTATCATTCTAGTTACTTATCATTCTGACTTAATTCCACGGTTTATTGCTTTCATAAGTGTAATCAAATTGTTGGTTGATCCCCAACACTAGATGTAGGAGAATCTCTTTGAACATCTCTATGTGTAGATGCATGAGATCTCAATGAAATTTCTCTAAGGTGTGAATATTGTAGCTGGAAGCTATCTAGAATCTTGAAGATATGGAGGTGTATGAATCCTCTATACTAGCAATGGATGCTGCAACTATGTCTGAATTTGAAGTGAAAGAGGAATTAAAATTGGAGGAGAAGATAAAACTGATGGCAAAACTAAAACTAGTTGTGAAACTAAAATTGGTGATTGTAAATTGGTAAATGGCTCTGAAGTGGGGAGTGGTAACTCATATGGAACTCTATTGACGATAACAACTTGATTAGAGTGAATGAATTTCATGCATCTATGAAATGTAGAAGGTACTGATATGAGTTTTTGAATCCATAGTTGACCAATTAACATATCAAAAACTCCTGTCTTATGAACTATAGTGAATGGTGTGGCCACATGTGTAGGACTAACCTGTAGTGGAAGTACTATGTCACCTAATGAACTATGTATATGCCTATTGAAACCACTGATAACTATATTTTTTGGAGTGATATCCTACTCTAAATAACCCAAATGTTGTAATAGTGTCAAGGTGCACATGTTAAGACTAAAACCATTGTCAATGAGCACACTGCAAATAGGTTGATTATGAATGTGAGCTCTAATAAAGAGTGCATGATAATTTAAATTATCCTCAATGATCCCTTGCTCTGAGAAGGAGATAGAAGGTCTAGCTAGAACTCTATAATTGTATACACCGATCATGTTGCTCAAAGGATGTAACTCAATTGAAGGTGCCCTATATGTATCTGGTGGTGGATGTGCATGATATGCATGATGAACCCTTGATGTGTCCCTTGTATCTTATTCTAAATGTTGTGTAAATGGATATGAGAAGATTTTCAATGCTTTATCATGTGTTTGCTTTATTGATGGAGGCTCAACTAAAGTGCCAAGATCAATAGTGTTTAAATCTATTAGGTCCTATATCTTATGTTTTAAACTGATGTATTTGTTTGTTGTATGGCCTGGTGCCATGTGGTAGTCATAAAATACCTACTGAACATATCCCTTTGGAAGAGGCTTTGTTGGATCAACTTCCTAAATATGAGGGAGAGATATGATATTACAATCCAAAATCTACTATAAAACCCTGGCTAGAGGAACTAGAAGATGTGGAAAAGTATGCTGAGAGGGTACTAATAAAACTATTCATTAAGGAGGCTCTAAAGCCACATTGATTATAGGTTGATTCTACCCTTTAGTATCATTAAAATTGACCTTATATAGGAATTTGTTGTTACTCTTATTAGTTGTGTCTGATGTATTAGTGTACTTTAGTTTGCCCATTGAAATTAGTTTGACTTCTCTTTCCTTTAATGTGTGACACAATTCAGTGAAGGAAGAGAATATTTTAAAAATGATTGATTCATGAAGTGTTGATAGAAGACTTTGTTTGAAAATGTCATATAACTCCTAATTTGCCATGGTACTAGTCATCTTAGCCAAGATGGTCTTATACCGAAGAACATAGTCTATGAGATGCTCATTTGGCCATTGTTTCTATTGAGCATATAAAACCTTATCACCAATGTTGATACTGAAGTGTGCTAGGAACATGTCAGCTAAAGGATTGAATGTATTGATTGATTGATTAGGTAGACTGTAGAACCATTGTACAGTATAATCCTTTAGGCTCTATGGAAATAGCTTGGTAAGTAGCCAGTCATTTGGTACAAGCATGTTGTATGAAATGCTCTTAAATGTGTCTTTAGATTACCTTTGTCATCATAAATAGTAATCTTAGGTTGAACAAAACCTTGTTACAAGGGTGTAGAAGCAATGTGACATGCCAATGATGTATGCAGTAAAGCAAAAGAATCCAAAGCCTATGTAGGTCTAGAGGCACCTTGCTCAAGATGTTTCACCTTGGATTGAAGAGATCTTATCTCTTGCACAAGGGATACCACACTAGGATACAAAGATGTACTAGTTGTAGCTGGTGGCACTGAAGAAGGTTGGGCTGCTATAGGGGGTTGTTGAGACATAGTTGCCCCCATAGTGTCATTTACAACTAGTGGCTCTGTGGTTTGAGAAGATTGACCATTGTTCACTTTTGTTGTTCCTCCTATAGAATTCTAAGCATTTCATCTTGCATATCTATATGTTTGGTCAAGATTTCTTGAAGTTCTCTTTTATCAATTTCATCAAAATCGATATATTGGGCCATTGTTAAAGTAGGAAAACAATTTAATGTGTTTGAATGTTTTGCAATAAGTTTTAATAGGCAATGTGCTAAAAAGGGAAAGTATTGAATATAAGAAATGCAAGGTCCTAAAAATAGTGAATTGGAATTTACACAAAAAGGATACTAAGCTACCAAACATGTAAGGTGATACCTCAAGAAGAAAAATAGGAGCTAGTACATGCAACTAGGTATTTTTTGAAAATATATTTGCAAAATACTATGAATTTTTGAAATTAAAATTGAATTTTTGAGTTAAGTATTCAAGAAAAAAATTCAAAAATTTATGCGAAAGTGTTTGATTTAAAGGGACCTAGTAGATGCAACTAGGGTTTTGAGAAAAATAAATTTTTGAAAATTACAATGAATTTTTTTAAATTTGAAGTGATTTTTTAATTTTAATATGCAACTAAAAATTCAAAAAATGATTGGAAAATTACTGAGAGCTAGTTGATGCAACTAGGGTTTTAAATAAATTTATTTTAAAATTTACTACAAAATTTTAAAATTTGAGATAAATTTTTGATTTATATGTGCAAGCAAAAAATTAGGAAATTATTGGATTAATGTTGGAAATTTACTGGGACCTAGTGTATGCAACTAGGGTTTGAAATAAATTTATTTTAAAATTTACTAAAAAAATTTAAAATTTGAGAGGAATTTCTGATTTTAATATTCAAGAAAAAATTCAAAAATTAATGGGAAAAATCAGCTAGGAATTTACCCTAGGTTTTTTAGGGGTTTTATGCAAAATTTGAAGTCGAGTTCGCTAAATGATTTCTTATTTTTGGGAATAATGGAATTTTATTCCTATTAAATAAATAGGGTCTGAGTAAGAGAAATCAGTAAATAATATTCCTAATTAAAGCTACTAATTTGTGAAATTAAATCGCAATTAAACCTTTTCTAAAAATAGTAGTGAGAAAGAAAAAATCAAACTTAGCTTATTCTATGTTGATCTAACTAAGACAGGGTCTAGAAATTTATGTGCAAACTTGGGACACTATCATAAATAGAATCCTAAAATTCATTTCTTGGTTGGATAGGAGCAGTGAAATTGGACACCCTAGGTTCTAGTGATATAGTCTTTCTCTGACATTATTATAGGTTTTGTTGACCTAGTCAGTGTGAGCTTGTGTACCAATTTTTAGGTCCTCATTATCAATATATCTCTCTATAGATCAGATTCTTCGTGTACTTGTATCTTATGGATGTGTGTGTAAGATACACTAGATGTGCTTCACACCCTGTGTGTGGGCATGCTTCTTACATACCAATACTCTGAGGAGGGATCAAGCCATATGCAGTTCTCCTTTTAAGAGTGAATGGTGCAATAATGAATGAAATGCAAGAAATGCTAAAACTAGGAATGTGTGAGATAACTAGGGACTAGTGTAAGGACTTGAATTGAATTGAAAGTGTATATGTTGGTTGTATGTAGATAATAGGGAAGATCACTTGAGTGGTCTTGATGGTATTCTTGCTTGCTTGAATGATATTTACCAACCCTTTCCAAATGATCTTTGAATGGTATTCTTTATGGATCTATTAGTCATGGGTTAAATGAACTCATGCTAGGCTAACATGATTGAAGATAAAGATCCAAAAGGAAATGACCATTGGGGTCTAAGATGCACTTGGACAATAGCATCAAAATTTGGACACCCTAGGGTCTAGTGTTAGTGTCTAAGTTGGGAATTATTATCCTAAACTGACGGGGCCTGGGGGGTGGATTAGTCATGAAGAGAGGGTCCTTGCTTAGCTAGTATCAAGTTTGGAAGGCCATGGATGACTTGGAATTAGTGAAAGTAAGCCTAAGAGGGTCATGAGAGTAAGCAAGAGGGACCTAAGGATTAGGTGTCATTAGTCATGCTCATGTTACCAATTTTTGCATTTTATATGACTACAATAAGTAATTAAAAAAATACTTATATTTAAATATTATATACTTATTAAAAATTAATGAACACAATATTTAAACAATATATAAACTATAATCAAGTTTGAATGCACTTTATATAACATTACATCCTTCGACGATATTTTTATGTGCAATTAAGTTTAAAATTTGGAGTAAACATGTACACTCATGAATGATAAAAATTCAATATTTAAACAACTTTTGTACATCATTAATAAATCTAATTGTAATTTTTACAAAATGCTTTCTCCAAATATCTTATGTTTTATAATGCTATAACTATTGCATTTATAAATTATTAGATAGTATATTATTTAAATTTCAAGATTTGGCTCTAAAAAATGAAACATTAAAAGTCACCCTCCTCCATTAAAAGTGTGTACCTATAAAATGGAAGTTTTATAGAATTTGTAAGCCTCACCATACACAAAAATTTAAAATTCTATAATGAAATGACTAAGTATACAATTCAATAGATGTCAATAGAAAACAACCAATAAGATGCAAGCAAATTTGGTACATGAGATACCATTCATCTCTAAATGAAACATTCTAGACAAACCAATCTTTGAATTTCAAAAAGCATGTTATTTTAGAATTTATAAAATTAGAAATTGTTGTCATTATTTTTATAAAGATCAAGTTCCAGATAAGTTGGATTTATTTGCATATGTCATTATTAGCTTCGACTACTATTATTAATAAAATTTTCAAGAATTTATTATATTTATATCAAACCATAATTAAAATCTTTTAATTTTCTAGTTTCATATTCACATATAATTTAAATGGATAGTGTTGTATTAATTGATCTATTAGTATATGATTTTTTTTGCAAGTTTTACAAGTTAAAAACACTTTAAGATAACCTCTCATTTTAGATCTTCATACTTTGTTTCTGACTTGTCCATGTTCATCACCCCTTTCATTGTTTTTTACAATTTTAAATACTTCTATCACTTCCTTCAAAATGCAATAATAATGAACTCATAATTTGCTTGCTTCAATTCCTTGAGATTTATGAAAATATGACCAATAATTGAATACATAGGAATTTATTGTTTTTAATGTGATTTAAAAATTTACGTAGTGAGGAGAACTTATTTATTTTAGGTATCTTTAATAATCATCAAAGGGCCATGTTGGTAGACGATTGATAGTCTTAAATTGCATTTAAGTGCCATGTTAATCTTATTCAATGTGTCATGTTATAATATTACTTGCAGTAAATGTGAGATGAATAGAGATGGAAACTTATTGCCTCTTTTGTATAATGTAATGTTTAATAAAGGTTTTATCTTGGACATGTTGGAGGGATGAAACATTACTTGCTTTGAGCACCTTGAAAATGTTATTAGTATGAGTGATTTCCAAATAACTTTTCTAAAACCAATTATATGATGAATTATCTTGTCAAATAGATAGCAATGTATTATATAAAAAAATTTATATGATGAAATATGTCGTAGGCCTTTAGTTTCACTTTTTTCATTTTATGTAATACATTATTATATATTTAATATTTTTAACATCTCATAGGTTGTTAATAACATAAGTTAGACTTGAAGCATGTTATTAGTGAGATAGATTTGGAACATTGTAGATGACAATGAGGTGAGAATAAATAATGTGTGTGCACAAGAACCTTTTAATGATATATATTTTAGAAGGTGATTTAATCATGTAGTTTAACTTAACAATCTCAAAATCATAGGAGATCAACTTATTGTGGGTGTAATATAAAGCAAGGATGTTATACTCAAATCCTAAAATTTAGACTTAGTGAAGAGAAGATATCGACAAAGCACTCAGCCATATAAGAATACATCATCTGGCTTCTCTCTCTTCCCTATAGATCATAATATGCATGGGTGATATACATCAACTACTTATTTCATTATGGATCCAAAATATGGACAGTCAATGTCCTAGCCATAATGAAGACATGAATATGCCTCAAATAAATAAAAGTGATAAATAATGAATCATCAACAATATTATAATTGAAGAGTGAGTATGTCAAAAACATTGTATTAATGACTTTTGATTAGAATAACACTTCTAGATTTAATTCAAGGCTCAATACTGATCTCTATGATATAGGTTACTATAAAACCCTCAAATCGATCAAAATTTGGTCATAGTTCCAAGAATGCTTCTATTTTATTTTGGTTATGTTAGGCCATTCTAAAAATATTACAAGCCGAATATCCAAAATATGAAGTAGAGAAATCTAAATCTCCAATCTAATATGATATTAAGTTATTCATTATAAAAATGGATGATTAAGGAAAAAATGGTTTATACACCAAATTCTAAAGTAAATCAGAAAGGCATTAAATGCAATTAAACAAACTAGATAGACAAATTTGAAGCAAATAAAAAGGCAATAAATGTTTTTAAATTTAACTCCCCAAAACAAACTACAAATGTTCAAGAGTTAAGTCTTAATTTCCATGATTAAACTATAGATGTTATATTCAAGTCCTACACTGCTAAATCATCAATAATTTTTTAATAGGTATGACCAACTTTTGACATTATAAATTAACTTATAAAAAATTGTAAGTGATTACGATAGATTTTGAAACCTGCAATGTTAATATATTCTTTGTTAATACTACTATAATTGTGTGTAAATAGATTTTGAAATTATGTTTTTTTAAAATAGTGAAGTTCTTAAGATATAATTTCTTAAAATACTTTCAATACAATACATACTCTGAATAATAATAATGTAGTAATGCATTAACAGTCACTATCACTATTGAAACAATGCATTATTTCAAAATCTATTGTCATAAAATTAAAGAAAAGATTTTAACAATATAATATTTCAAAATCTATTTATAATTATTTCAAAAATATCATGGACTCAACAATTTGTATATTTTTTATGATTCTTATTTAATATAGATTTCATTGATTTTTGTAACTCACCCTGAGAAATGGTAAGAAAAGGACATAGCTTTTTAGACAAAGACCATGTGAAATAATGAATAATAAAGGGGTGAATTATAATAGTGTTCTTGATGAAGAAGTTATTGAATAACAACCCACTGCCAACCAGTTAGAGAAGGAATTTATTGAAGAGTAACCCACTACCAACTGGTTAGAGAAGGAAGTTATTGAAGACCACCCACTAAAAACCAAAAAGAGAAGAAAGTTATTGAAGATTAATCCACTACCAACTACCCACATAAGGAAGTTGTTGAAGACATATTGTTTCCACTAAAAAGGTTTCCTTCCATAGAGAGTGGACAAGGGATGATATGGAAAGTGAAATGATAAATGTAGAGAATAATGGTTACTCGATAAATGTTGCAAAAAAAAAAGTGTGGCATGAAACCAAACGCTTTGTCCAATTGGATTAAATGAATTACAACAACTAACCAGAGGGGGCCACTCGCTATTTTATCAAATGTAGATGAATGTGAGATCATGCAATGGTGTAAGGACTTATCTAACATGGGTGATGGGATGAACATCTCACATTTGAAGGCAAAAATTTCCCACATATGCCAAATCATGCCCAACCCTTTCAATGATGGGGTCCCTAGTAAGTCATGATGGAAAGGCTTAAAAAAGAGGTATCCTAATTTGTCAAGTAGAACATTAGAGGGACTACATAGAGATAGGGTTGTGATGTTAAGGTCCTCCATTGTTACATTTTTTATGGGAACTTTATAATTATGTATACATAAAACCCTTATGGGCCTTAAACATAGGGAATTAATATGAGACGGGAGTGTAAGCTAGAAGGAAATGTGGCATGTGAGTCACTGCAAAAGAAGGGCAAGGAGTGTGCCACAAATAATGTCTAAAAGTAGAGAATGGATCATAATTTTAGCATGTGTAATGCAACTAGCTAGAGTATCCTGATATTATACCTTTTTAAAGAAAAAAGACAGTTACAAAATTTAATTTTAGGTTGTGAATCAGGGGCATGTATGGTTTCCCAACCTATGCATGGGTGACCAAAGAATTATTTATAAAATGGATGCATCATTTCTCTAGATCTGTACTAGGAGGTGTTTAACCTACAAATAAACATTTTCTTATATTTGATGGGTTTGTTATCACACATTGGCCACAAATTTCATCCATTGTATATAAGTGTGTTTGGTCCATTCAAGGTTGAATTCAAGAGTGAGAGGATATCATGGATGAATAAGCATCATGGTCTAGAGATTAAAAGACAATAATTAATCACTTTGGGTAGCATATCATTGGAGAGGGCACTAACTCATGAGAATACAAAATATAGATTTAGAAGGATTTGTATATGGCCTGTAAACCCTGAGGTAGTAGTCAATGACGTGAATCCAAGAAAATCATTCCATGTTGAAGAATATGAAGTTAGAGATATTAAAAATATCATGGGGTTGGTAGGGATATATGACGAACATATTCAAGCTACTATCAATGGCTCTCAACAAGAAATGGAGTAAATACAAGAAACATATGTTGTTGAATGTGATCAACCAACAAATGTAGAAGATGTTATCAACCAAGAAACACATGGCATCAAAAAAACACATGAAATTCATGTTAGTAAAACTCAAAAATCAAAATCATTTGAATATGCATTGAATGTCCCTTCTAATGAAAGGGATGAAATATTCGCATTCAACCAAGATGGCTTAAGTTTGCCTACCTAAGTAAGCCCACCAGATTGGCTAAAGGAGGGGGGGAGAACCTTGGCCTTAATTGTGAATTCATAGGAGATGTGTCAATGTCAATGCCATCACTGCCACTTCCTCTCCAAATTGAGATAGTTAATTACTATGCAGTAATGGACAATGAGGCATAAAATATGAAATGGTATATTTAGGTGCAAATTAGGACATATTAGAAGATACATTCAGAGATATAGATTTTATCCAACCAAAAATGAGTGAAAAAGTAAATTCAATACAATCATTTACTAAAATACCAATTAAACAGGTTACTAATAAATCAAGAAATAATGCACTTAGGTTGAGCAGACAATCTATAATACTCACATTAAATGAGTATAGGCAATTTTTTGTACAACATTGACAACTAAAATTAAAATACCAATTAAATCTGATGCAACATAGCCAACAATCACATACAACCTCACCAATTAGAGATGGTATAAGGTAACCACTTGGTTTATCAATCTGGATACATTCACTAATTGTTAGCTTAGGGCATGTATTTTGGCAAGGTGTCAACACTGTATGTGCAGCACTAGTCACTTTCTAAAGTTGAGGTTAGAAACATTGCATATAGGAAACATTATTTCAGAAGGTAGATCATAAGGAAGTGAATAAAACTTGTAGAAATGAATTATAGGTAAGTACATCATGCATATGAAATTGAAATATACACACTCAATGTTAAATTGCATATACAAAATTAATTTGCCAAAAATAAATAACACATAGTTTAATGAAATTGTAGGAAGGAAACAAATCACACAACATAAAGGAAACTAATCTAATGGATGTGGATCTTCACCAAAACTCCTCACAAGTAGGCCCTACCTCGATTTGACTTGTACTTTGATCTCTTCCTTGTTACACATGATTTACTTAAAATTAAATATTTTGAAATAATAATTACGTATCAATTTACTACGCAAAGTTTACAAGATTACAATAAATTAATTATGACTATTAATTCATCTATCTAACTTTCACTTTATTACAATGCGCATCCCCTCTTGTTAAATAAAGATGGAATAATTTTATTTAGATTCCTAATATATAGGTGGTTACAACCAAAAATATAAAACTATGATTACAATAAAACAAGTTACAACCTTGAATCAATAGTTTGTAACTTGTTTTATTTTAATCATAGTTAAAATAGTAGAACTTCAAGATAGGGAATATCTAGTTGCTCCCTCAAGTAGTTATTTAATTCCATCAAATAATAGAAAGAGTGAATCTAGGAATATCTTGGAGCAATATATGAAAATCCCACCAATGGTGGAGTATGAATTAGATAATAATTATTCAATTCCCAACAAAGTGGAAATAATATAAATTTACGGTCAACAATTATTGTGGGTGCTTTGTGAGTGATTCAACCATGCTACAGTTGGAAAAAACTACTACACCTACTGCTATAGGCTGAAGATGGATATTGAAACTGATACATATTACACATAAACTACTATAAATGCTATAAGTTGGTGAACTATAGCTACAAGCTATAGAATAGATGCTACACATTACAACCCAGTTGTTATGGGTTGCAACCCAGTTGTTATGGGTTGCAACCTAGTTGTTACGGGTTACTCACACACTTTTTATGGGTTGTTATTTCCTCAATGATTTTCTTCCTCTTTTATACTTGAAGGTATATTAGGTGTTATGCATTTCAAAATTAGTATAAATATATGACAAAATAATTAAATCATACTTCTTTATTTATAAATTGGACATTTTATATCATAACATTAAATATATGCAACATAGATGGAGTTTATGCTATTAAGTATGGGTGATGGATTATAAAAATATAAAAATTAATGGTGTTTCTAAGATAATAATATATATGGTGAGTGTTATTTATTGGAATTTACATACCCCCATACTTAACCTATTACATGTTCTCATGGAATCATATTAGAAACTTTTAGACTGTATTTTAGGAAAAGGGGCTCCAAATGTCAGTACAATGAATGAATCCTTCATCCCTTTTCAAATTTTTATCTGTCTCATTCCATCTATGATTCTAGTTCATGTATATGATATATCATTATCTTAATCTAAATTTATACATGATTATTTCTTGTCTACAAATGAAAATAATTTTCCTCCATTTATTTCCACAAACATCATTTTTTTGATAGGTTCTTTCCTTTTCTATTTTCTTTGAATAGATTCAGTAGAGTGAACTATTGGAGGAGTATAGAATACAGAAATAAATTCTTACAATTATTGTGAAAAACCTCAATCCTTTTCTTGTAGCAACTAAACTCAGTAAATGAAATGCCTTTATAATAACCCAAAATGATATGTGAGACAAAAATTGAATGTCCCTTATCTACTGTTGAATGTAATCCTATTTTCTAAATAATCTTGATACTTCATCTCTATATATAAGTTATATTTATTAACCATTCTTTCCTAAAAACTAAGCTTTAAACTTGTACTCAAGTGGAAGTAAATTCCCCCAGCTTAAACTTGACACTTGTCCTCAAGTGAGTTGAGGTGAAGGAAAAATAATATAACTTTGGAGATTGATTTCTTGTGAGAGACAAGGGAATGATTGAATAGGGACTATAAAGGCCAAAAATATGGATGGTGGAACATGCAAAGTGGTAACATGGATGGGTGTGAAAATATATAAATCATAGATGAGTGAAATAATAGAATGGGCAAGTTAGATATTACAAAAGCAGGCAGAAGGAGCATGACATCTAGTTATGGAGAGTGGTTGAAATAACATAGTTAAATATTTTAATGTTAGGATAAAAGGAAATGAAATATATATATAATTTACAATCACCTAAATTTATATTGGTTTACCAATGAAAATAATAGGTTTGTAAAAGAGTCTAGTTGCAAGTGTGTTAAAGGAACAACATGTAGTTAGTCAGGTAGTGTGACCAATTAATGATCATATCAATTAAGCATCCAAAATTATGAGTGAAATGGGAAGATGAATGAAAACCCAAATGTGTAGAAACAAATTCTTGATGAGAACCAAAATTAATACACCGCTTGAATAACTTAGAATTTGACCAAAAATAAACACTAAGTAGGTAATGTAACACATGATTGCAAAGAAGATTAGTTTCTTGTTATCATGAAAACCAAACCAAAACTAACATCCTAGGAACATGTCGTTGAATTTGGAAAGATATAATAAGTTAAAAACAAACAAACATAATACAAAATCAAATTATTATACCCTCCTCATGTATGTCTCCTTCTAGCCAAAATTCAAGTCTGGATTGGCTTGAATGTAGTTAAAAAAGGCTTTGTTAATGTTGTATAGTCATTTTGGCAGCATATCCTATTACACTATGGATGATTGATTCGAAAATTTTTACTTCTCAATGGATGATGAATTTAGGATTTGGCATAGCTTCGTTTCACTAATTAGCCATGTTAGAATGAGGAGAAAACCCTCTAATTTATAGAATTAGATGATGAATGGGGACCATTAGATCAAATGGAAGATCAATAGATGAGGATCATTCATACAATGAGAGGAAAGAATTTAATTTTATTATATGTAGTGTGTTAGTGATTTTAAGGAGCTCCATTCATGAGGGTTTGGATGTGTAAATGCATGTCATAGACATTACTTGCACTCCTTTCACCTTGCATTAAACTTGCCTTATCAAGGACACTTTTGAATTTTGAAAAAATGATTTTAAATTTTCAAGTGGATGAGTGATGTAATAAATTAAGATTAATTAATTTAATAAAATAAGTATATTCTAAATTCCATGGACTTTTCCATTAAAATAAGATTAGCTAATTGAGATTAAATAGCTAATAGGAAGTGATGTGAATTTGGTGGGATAAGATGCCATAATAGAAGAAAGGATTAATTGATCAAGGGGGGATAGTGACAAACTAAGAATGTTAGTATGAATAGAATAATTGATTAGATGATTTAGTATAATGTTATTGGATAACTAAAATTGACACAAAGTGTTTGGTTTTAGATGTCTACATTTTGACCCTCCTTAAGAAGGTGTTACGAGACATGATGAATAGAGTAATAAATTTTCAAAAAAATAAGCTGAAAAAGGTGGATGGAAATAAGAAGATGATTATTAAATAATGTTATGGATGAATCCCTCTAGAGAAGGCATGTGGGGATGAAGGATGCATATGGGATCTTGAAAAAGACAAGAAGAATCTATAATGAAATAAGCAATGGGTGGGTGATGAAGAAATAAGGGGTTAGGATGTAGGATGATAATTAACCTATACTCGAGCTAATGATTTAAAGCTTTAATTTTTGATGATGATGGATTTATTTGCCCCAAGTAGGGCTGGTTTGGGAAGGATACATCCCAAAAGAAGTGACACACTTTGGATTACCCTAAATAAGGGAAAAGTTTTGAGCTTGACTTTCCCCAAACAGGTTGGATTTGGAAAAGACCTATCTTAAGAATGAGTTGTATGTTTTTTACCCAAAATAGGGTGAAATCTAAGATATTGGGCTATATGGATGACTGATTGATTATATTGCCCCAAACATGGTGAATTTGATCAATGATGAGACTAATTGATTGATTGATTGATTAATTGATTTGAAAGCATAGATCAAGGATTTAACTTATTTCATAGATTAATGATAATAAAATCATATGATGGATGACAATAAGTTGACAGGTTGATGCAAACATATGTATAATGGTATAATGAATTTTCAAAGAATGAAAAATCTACAAAAAACTAGACACATGAGAATGTGTAAAGAGATGAAAATAATGTTTGAAGAATGATGCGATTAAATTTTGAGAGAATTGAATAAATTTTGGATCAGAAGAGGATTGTTAGAAGAATTTAATAATGGAAATAAGGGTGATGGTGGTTGATTTCACCTCAGAAACATCATGTGACTAAGCATTGCCTACATAGTCTAAATAAACCTTAGGCCAATGTAGTTCTCCTAAAAAGGGAGAACTATGATTAGGAATGATTAAGATAAATAGATTTTGATCCAATTTGGTCAAAAATGGATGAGATAATTTGATGTTCATAAATGTCAAAAAGGGAGGATATGATGTGATGTGGTCAAAGATAACTAGAATGATGTGATTTGATAATACATGATTTTGCAAAGGGATAAACTACCACTTTAGCATGTCTTCGACTAATTTTTTGAACTTAGTTTTTGATTTTTCACATGATAGAATACACCATGATTACCTGACGGCATTATGCATAAGTACTAATCCTTGATACAATAGAAAAATAACACTAACACACCATGATATGAAATACTTAAGATGATATTATTATCATATGTTGATAGATGGACTCAAGTACAAATGCATGACAAGAGAAACCATGATGAGATAAAACCATGATGACACTTTTGACATACTTGGACTAATTCAAGGCACAATAGGGAAATCAAACACACACACACAAACTTGAAAACAAAAACAACAAAAAACATCTTGCCATTAATCAAGTAAAAAATCCATGTGTGAAAGCTTAATAATATTGATTTCTAGATGTTACCCCAAGAAAGGATACATGAAATGGGATATATTGAGAATAATATATCCAAAAATAAGTTGCATGCTTTGATTTCCCCCAAACAGGGTGAAAGCTTCAAACTAGAATTGATAAATTTCCCCAAGCAAGGTGGATGTGGGAATGAATTATCCCAAAAATCTTGAATAATGTGATTTTCCCCAAATAGGGTAGGTTTGGGAAGGGAACGTCCTAATAGTGGATAAAATTATTCAATTAAGTATTTGGATTGGATTTAGGATAATACAAAAAGTTTATAGATTTTGTGGCTTTATATCTCTCTTGGAGATTTGCAACATGTTTATGATTTTTTTGTTTTAATTTTATTTAATAATGTTTAGGATTTTTCTGAATGTTATGATGTTTTAGATTTTTTTGAAATATTTGATGTTTTTGGATTATCTTATATTTTTGGATTTTTTGGATTAAGTATATAGAATGGGTCGCTAGCAAAGGGAGAACTTGTTCTAGCACAAGGATGGGATATGATAATGAATGAAATGGAGTTAGGATGATGTTGGAGGATATTGGTAAATTATGGAAGGGATTCATTGATCTCTAAGGAACATAACATGCGGGATCCAAATGTCAAATCATCATAAGACCAAACTAATGATAAACCAAGATGTTTCCTAAAACAAGGCTCAAAATTGCTTCCACTTCTTTATCAAGGTCAAGATGGGAAGAAAGATGGGCATGATAGGATGGATAAAAGAATGGAAAAAGATAAGGATTTAGAAAAGGATGGATGAGGATGTAGATGAGGCTTCTAGTAATGGATTAGGGGTCACCAATGACTATACCACATGGGAACCAAGTGTCCAATTATCAAAGTATAATTTAGAGGATAAACCAAGATGTTTCCCAAAACAGGGCTCAAAACAACTTCTACTTCCTTATCAAGGTAAAAATGGGAAAAAATATAGGCATGATAGGATGGATAAAATAATGGATAAGGATTTGGATAAGGATGTATGAGGATGAAAATGATGTTACCCCTAAGTCTTGAGGTACATACAAATAATGGATTATTTGCACATGATGTCATAAATCTAATTTTCATCATGGTACTTGCCCAAGGTGTCATAAGCAGGGTTTTTGCCATTGGACAATTATTTTCTCTCTTTTTTTATTTTTGATTTTTTTTAATATTTTTTTTAGCATCTCAACTCATTGGGGGTTTACAAGATTCATAATGGTGACCCATTTTGATTTCTATCCCATACCTATTCTGAATAGCTTCTCTGCTATAATACTATTACTAATGTGGAATACACTGATATTATTGTGATCTTCATTGATTTTTTATTATGCTTCCTCCAAACCTCCAAATAAGGTGTCTTCATAATCTTCATGAAAAAAAGTGCTTCCAAAGAGGGTAATGTATGATAAACTTTGGATGAAGGATTTGATTTGATTTTTGGATATAGGAGTTGGATGAATGATGTGATCATGAATGGATGCATAATTATTGGGAGACCAAGAGAAATCGGGATTAATAGTCACACACACCTTTTTTGATTCTTGATGTTTTATTTGCAACATGATTGTGGATGTTGGGGGGTCAAATACCTCTAAAAAATTATCTTAGGAGGACCATAATATTATTTTTCTCCTTAGGCTTAAGATTTTTTATGATCTGCATGATTTTTAGATTATCAATTCTTTCCATATTGACTTCAATGATGTCTTCATCAAGCGATGTAAAACTGATTTTTTAATCTTTGGTGCCTCTAAGAGTTTTTCACTAATAAAGTCTTTTTGATTAAGCTAATTTTGGTTTTGACTCTCCCTATGTGCCTCAAACAAGGTTTTACTAAAGGATGTTGACTTTGAACTTTCATTATCCCCTAGTACCTCAAGCAAGATTTCACTACGGATGTTTTCTTTTGATTGAATGTTGTTTTATATTGCTATGAATTCTGCAAATTATATGTCACTATGGAATAATTCCAATGATGTATCATTTTACTGATCCCAACTGACAAATATAGGATATTGGACATCAAGAAAATGTACATGATGGTTAGTGTGAAAATGATGAGTAATATTAATGGAAGGATAAAAGCAACACAATCTTTTTAGAAAATACTAGGATAACTCATTTCAATGCCAAAGGAAGCTTCCTAAAAAATTGTGGAAGGATCAATGATGTATTTAGATGGATATGTTAAAAGTGTGTAGATGATGTCATAAGATCCTGATCCTCATTCTAATTTCAATTATGATTCTAATGCTAATTTTGATTATGATATTGATATGGAATATAATTACGATGTTATATTATAATATGAAACCTGATTGTGATGTTGACTGGAGTAATGTTGATAATTATTCTAATTAAATTAATGTTGATAATGATTTTGATGTTGACTATGATTCATACATGGAATCAGATTTGGATGTGGCTACATGGAGGGCCTATTGGATCATGTTATCCAAAAATATCTTCTTCAATTTTTATTTGTAAATGAAGGCTTTGGGTAGAAGGGATTCCTAGGAATGGGGGATGTCTTACAATGGACAAAAGATGGACTACTAGTCAATGATGGGTTCTTCGAATATGGACTCATCAAATAAGGGTTCATCAAAAACATGTGGATTAATTTAGAAATGCTTGTTGAAGTGAGGCTCATAAAAAATGAAAGGATGGTTAAAAGGTGACTCGTGAAATATGTGTGATTAGATAAAAATGTCAAATATGAGTTGACTATCTTGATTTTTAATTAGAAGTGGATGAATCTGATTGTGATATTAAAAAGGATCTTGGCATATCCTTATTTGATGATACTTAGACATGGATGGATTTTATTCTATTTCAATGTCTCCACAGTTAATCAAAACTTAGATATAAGTCCTAAATATAGCACATTGATTAATAGATTGCCCTTGAATTTTGTGATACTCATAATATTCATATTTTCAATACCACTCAAGTTTTGGGATGTTTTCATAAAAATATTTGGTATGCAAATATAATATCATGTTTTCATTGATTAATTGGGAAAATGTTTATTCCAAGGGTTCATTGAGAAGTTTGAAACCCTATTTGGCTATGAATGGATTGAACTCTAGATGTGACTCTTATGGCTTAGGGGCCAAATAAATGTTAGATGAGGACATAAAAAAAGGTTCCTATTTTATAGTATGATGGGGGATGTGATGATCAATACCAATGGATGGATGTTTAATTGATGTTGATGTGGAATGATTTGACTTTGCCTACTTAGGATGGATCTTATGTTGATTGGATCATAATCTGTAAGAATTTGGGCATCTATTTCTAAGAGTCACAAAAGACATTATTTTTCTTCTCATACATGTACCATTAAATTTGGACTCTATCTAGATCTATTTTGCATACCATGGAATTTGATGTAGGATTGGTTAATTTTTTTCATGCATTGATATGATTTTGATGTTTGATTTTATTTTCCCTATGCAGGGTAGATTGCTTTGATGTGATCATGATGTTTAGTTTGATATGCCCTAAGTAGAGTGGATTGATTCGATGTGATCATGATGTCTAATTTAATTATCCCCAAGTAGGGAAGATTGATTTGATGTAATTGGCCCCAAATAGGGTATATTGATTTAATGTTTGATTAAGTTTAGATTGGATATTGATTATTGGATTTGATTCAAATGGGAGAAATGATGGATGATGTGAATTCATCATTCCCAACCGATGGGTGTAGGAGATTGAATGAAAAGATAAGATTTTGATTTTGAATGTGATATGAGTTGGACTAATTGGACTTGGTCAAAATAGACTTGATTTGACTTTGTTTTAATGTTTGAATTTGGACTTGACTAGACTTTAAAACTTTGAATTGACCTGATTTTTATTGACATGGAAGGTTTGTCTTGATTTAAATGTTTGAATTTGACTTTGTTTGACTTGGAAGCTTGATTTGCATGTTTGAATTTGACTTTGACTTGGAAGGCTTGACTTGATTTGATTGTTTGAATAGATGTTTTGCCTTTGACTTAAAGATTAACTTTACAATGTTTGATTGGATTTTAAAGTTGACTTGGAATGTTTGACTTTGAAAGATTTGGATTGATTTTAGATAGTTTGACTGATTCAAATTTGATTTATAATTGAATGTGGTTCAAAATAGACCTGATTTGGAATTTTTTAAATGGACATCATAATGGTATAATACAGATAGGGTGTCATTTCAATCGATTAACATAATGCTAGGATGGGATAAAATGACTCAAAATTTGGGCAATGTAATGCCTTATTGCACCAATGTGTAATGACAAAGTTTGGACTTGGGATAATTTGACTTGTTTGATGTGTAAGGTATGACATAAAAAATGAGTAAATGATAATAAAGATGCAATGACATGCACATAAGACAAGCTCTATTTCAAGGTTAAAATAGGTGTGGAATGTGATTATATCCCACGTATCTACCTCACAATAAGTGAGAATAGGTTAATCTCTTAAGCCTTACTTCAAGAGGTATGTCATGAGATCCTGGGGGAGGTTGGTTTTCATTACACTAAAAATCATTTGTGGGAAAAAGGTCTTAATCTAAGTTTTAACAAGGCTTTCTAGATGGTCCCCAATATACCTCATAATCATGTGGTGTAAAAGTCCATGAAAGAAGAACAATAATGGGAAATTCATGGAAGGGTCTAGCCCCTTCACAAACACTTGAGCCATGAGATCTTAGTGAAGTGCTACTAGAAATTGAACCTTAAGGGTGATCTCTGATGGCATAGTGTTCTAGATAAACACCCTTTTTTCACAAAACCCTTTATGGGGAATTTTTCTATGCTTTTATGATAAATTCCCTAAATTTGTATCCCCCACAAAAAATGGGGATGGTTCCACCAATCATGCCATATGTAACATATAATTTTAAATGAGATTAGTTTCTTGTTAGCATGAAAATCAAACCAAAATAATATAAAACTAAATCCTAGGCACACCTTCAGATTGGAAAATATATAAGAAGTGACAAACAAACAAATAGAAGACAAAATCAAATATTTATACCTTCCTCATGGATGTTTCCTTTAAGATAGATTCAGGTTTGGATTGGCTTGAATGTAATTATAAAAGGCTTTGTCAATGTCGTGTAGGTATTTTTGTAGTATTTCCCCTTGGATAATTGATTTGATAGTGATTGATACTTAATGGATGATGACCTTAGGATTTGGCAGAGCTTTGTTTCACTATTTATCCAGTTTGGAATTAGGAAGAAACCCTTCAATTTATAGACTAGGATGATGAATGTGGACCGTTGGATCAAGATGAAAATCATTGGATGAGGGCCAATCCTCAATCCTCATAAATAAGGGAGATGAAGTGTGTAATAGGGAGAGATAGAGTGTGTAACAAAGGATTGAGTGTGAAAGGAAATGTAAAATCTGGTCATAAACCTTGATCACACACTATCCAATTCCATTCAATTGCCTTGGGAAAGAGGAAGACTTAATGAACTTTTAATTGGAAAGTTGCTATGTGATGAGGATATTAGGAAGTATTTGATTTTAAAAATATTTATGACATGTACATTCTATGTAACCTCATTTTTAGAAGAAGTTTAATTAGCCTAATCATGTAGTTAGATAATTCTATTGATTTTGTCCTTTTCTAGTCTCATTTGTAAGGTTTGATTTACTTCGTTTAATATGCATAGTGAGACATTTGCAAGAAGGGGACCAATTTTAGGATGTCGATGCTAGATTATATGATTTGAATATGATGTTAGCATGGATTATTAATATAGTTAAAATCAACACAAAATGTTTGATTTTAGGTTTCTACATTTTACCCCTCTTTTAGAAGGTGTGTGAGACATGATGAGTGGAGTGACATTTTTTTAAAGAAAAAAGAATCTAAAAAAAAGGATACATCTCGAAATAAGTTACACACTTTGACTTGTCCCAAATAGGTTTAAATATGTGATCTTGATTTTCCCCAAGAAAGGTGGATCTGGTAACAATACATGCTAAGATAAGTCGCACACTTTGACTTGCCCTAAATATGGAAAAAGTTATGAGCTTGGATTAAATTGATGACTAATCAATTAAATTACCCAAAGTAGGGTGAATTGATTGATTGATTGATTTGAAAGAATCGATCAAAGATTTAACCTATTGCATGGATTAAGGATGATATGATCATGTAGATGAGATTATCACGTTGATGGATGACAAGAATTTGATAGGTTGATGCAAATATATTTGTGGATGGTACAAATTTTCATAAAATTAAGAAACTAAAAAAAACTAGGTACACAAATATGCCCCAAATGATGAAAATAATGATTGAAGAATGATGTGATTAAATATGGAGATAGTTCACTAAATTTTGGATGAGAAAAGGATTGTTAATTAGAAGAATTGAGGATCGATTACATATTTAAAATTGATTTTAGGTCAATTTAGTTCTTCTAAAAGGGAGGAATGTGATGAGAAATGATGAAGAATAAATGGACTTGATTTTATGTTGACAAATGTCAAAGAGGGATGAGATGATTTTATTTGAAAAGATAAATTTTTAAGGGGATAATCTACCACTTTAGCAGATTGTCAACTAATCCTTGAAACTTAATTTTTGATGTAGCACATGATGGTATGCACCATGATTTAAAACACCATGATGACCTAGATGAAATATGCATAAGGACTGACCCCTGATCCAATAGATAAATGGCACACATTCACCATGATATAGAAAAATCAAGATGATATTGTTGTTGTATGCACCTGATAAGAGGCATAATGATATGTAAAAACCATGATGACATTATGGATGTAATTATATTGAGTCAAAGAACAATAATAAAAATAAACAAATAAGCAAGCAAGCAAATGCACACAAACCAAAAGATAAAAATAACAAAAAAATAGTACCATTAATCAAGCCAAAATTCTACGTGTTAAGGATCAATGATATTGGTAGATAAATGGTGCTCAAATTAAGTATACATGCAAGGGGATGGATTGGGAATAAGATATCCATAAATAATCTACATGCTTTGATTTTCCCCAAACAAGGCAAAAGTTGTGAACTAGAATTGATGATTTGCTCCAAGTAGGGTGAATGTGGGAATGAAATATCCAAAAAATATGGAATGATGTGATTTGACCCAATTAGGGTGTATTTAGAAAGGAAACATCCCAATGGTGGCTAGAATTATTTGATTGATTAAGTATTTTGACTAGATTTAAGACAAGAATTTTTTTTCTAGATTTTGTGGCTTTATATCTCTTTTGGAGATTTGTGGCCTATTTCTAATTTTTAGGATTATTATGAATGTTGTGATATTTTACATTTTTATAAATATATGATACTTTTTGGATTATAATTTTTTTTTGGATTAAGTATATATAAGGGGTCACTAGTAAAGGGAAAACTTGTTCTAGCACCAAGAATGTGAAAAGTGATGTGGGATGAAGGATGGATACATGATGATGCTGGAGGATATGAATGTTGAAGGAATACTAGGAATGGATTAGGGATCTCCAAGGACCATATCATATGGGAACCAAGCGTCCAGCTGTCAAAGTGTTATTAAGAGGATATGCTAAGATTTTTCCCAAAACATGGCTCAAAACTATTTCCACTTCCTTATCAAGGTCAAGACGGGAATAGAGATGGGCTTGATAGGATGGATGAAAGGATGGACAAGGATAAGGATTTAGATAGGATTGCTTAGAATTAATAAGGATGGTTGAATATGATTTAGAAATGGATAAGGATTTGGATAGGATTGGATGGCCAAAATGGATTGAATGGGATGGATAAGGATGCAGATGGGGTTACCTCTAAGTGTTCAGGTATGTATAGATAATGAATTATTTACACATGATGCCAAAAACATGGTTTTCATCATGAAACTTTTTCAAGGTGCCATAATCATGGATTTCACCATTGGATGAATTATTTATCTTTATTTTTTGATTTTTTTTACATCCCAACTCAATGGAGGATTATGAGATGCATAATGCTCACCCTTTGTTATATTTAGGTGCATGCTCCATATAAGTCATCATGAACTTCATTGATTTCTAGATTGTATTCATTGAAATTGATCAAGATGTTGTCATAGTCCCTAAAAAATAGGGTACTTCCAATAAGGGTGAAGTGAAAGTTGTGTTGGATAGAGGGCATTTGTTAATTGCATGAAGGATTTAGAAGTGGAATATGATCATGATGTGAATGGGGATTGGGACCAACAATCTCACATTCCTCAAGACTAAGAGTATCTACCTAATTTTGATTTTTATTTTGGCTCAATAGCACCTCAAAGAGGTTTTCACTAAGGGACTTGGATTTTTCAATTTTTGAATTTTGATTTTGATTATTCCCCAGTGCCTCAAACAAGGTTACACTAGGGGACTTTTTCTAGATTTCTAGGATTTTGACTTTGATTACCCCATAGTGCCTCAAATAAGGTTTCACTAGGGGATGAAATTTTTGGATCTTGATTTGCTAGTTTTTACCCTAGTTCCTCAAATAAGATTTCAATAGGGAATGTAGTTTTTGGATCTTGATTTGCTAGTTTATACCTTAGTGCCTCAAACAAGGTTTCACTAAGGAATGCTATTTTTTTACTTTGATTGTCATGTAGTACCTCAAACAAGGTTTCAATAGGGGATGTTGATACAAATATATGCTCTTCTATATGGAATTCAATCATGAATTCTACCATGGTTTGATTGCTATAGAAGGTTGACAGTAAATGATTGTGTCGGTCCCTATCGACAGGTGTGAGAAATTAATTTTTAGGATGGTCGAAAGGATGGATGGTATTGATAAAAGGATGGTGGTATCACAATCCTCATCAGGGATATGAATGAAGCATGTATCAATGCTAGATGAATATTTCTTAGAAACCATGAAAGAATCACTAACACCTTGATGTTTTTTCATAGATAATTTGTATCCAATGCCATGATAACCTCTGTGTACATACATATGGATTGGTTTAATGATTCCTTGCTCATGAAGACCAAGGCATTTGAATTTTTGTTTCATGATTTGGAGGATTTTACTTGATATAGGATATTTGTTACTTTGTAAATAAGTTTCATGGGTGTCCCTACATAACCCTAAATAATTATTGACATTAAGTTCCTCATCTATTATGAGGCCAAATATGATAAATGATGTTTTATCAAACTAATATGGTGTTGATGATAATTTGGGAATTTCTAAATGGTGTTGTCTACTAGTACCATTTCCTTAGGAGGAAGATGGTTTTGGGTGATAAAGTTAGATTAAATATGGTTTGACCAAGGATGATTTACATTAAGATAGGTTGGTCAAATATAGGTTGACCAAGGATGGGTGATAGTTTAAGTGATGGTTCATTGAATATTGGATCATCGAAGATAGGTATTTTATCAAACATGAGTGAGCCAATAATGGTTTGGGATTGGTCAAATATGGGTGATTAGACAAAAACATCAAATATGAGTAGATTATCTTGACTTTGACTTAGAAGTAGACGAATCTGATTATGATTTGGAAAGGGATCTTGACATATCCCTAGCGAGTGATTCTAAAACTTGGATTCACTTGGGTATTTAGTATATGATGGCCCCTGGAGGTTTAATGACACAATATGGTTGGATTTTTAGATTTTCCATGGCATTAGGGTCAGATTGGATTTTGGACTAGTCGATGAAGTGTCAAAAAGGGATGCTATGTGGGATATTTGTTGGCTAAGCTGGAAGATTTGATCTATCATTATCTTGAGTAATGAATGAGCATACTAGATTAGGATTAGGATTTTGAGAATAATTATGATTCTTCCCAAATGGGTTTCAAGGTGTCATGGCTTAGATTTCATTGTATTTGATTTAATTTGGACTTGATTTTTGATTTGGTTAAAAGAAAGCTTACACATTTGAATTTTGACTAGACTTGTTCAAAGTTGACATGATTTCATTTTTTTATGTTTGATGTGATTAATCTAAGATTAGATTTAGATGTTGGATTTTATTCAAATGAGAGCGAGCATGGATGTTATGACTTTTTTCATTCCCAACCAATAAATGCGAGAGATTGAATAAAAAAAGATAATATATGATTTTTAATTATTAATTTGGAATTGATGGACCTTGGTCAAAGTTGACCCAATTTAGATATTTTTTTAATGTTTGATATGATTAAGCTCAAATAAGATTTTGAATTTAAGTTGGATGAAAGAAATGATGAATGTTATTATTTTTGTCATTTTTAATCATTAGGTACAGTAGATTAAATGCAAAGATAAGATGTGACTTGATTTTGAATGTGATTGATTTGGAATTAATGTGACTTGGTTAAAATATGCCTAATTGACTTTATTTCAATGTTTGAATTTGGACTTGTATTGGAATTGGTCAAAGTGGACCTGATTGGACTTGGTCAAAGTTGATCAAATTTGAATTGATTGGGCTTGGTCAACATTTACTTATTTTTACTTGATTGGAGTTGATTAAATTTAAATATATTTGACTTTGACTTAATCAAATTTGACCTTACATTTTAATTTTGATTCAATATTTAAATTTGAACTCGGCCATGATTGATCATTTGACTAGGCTTGACTTTGAATTTTGATTTGATTTGATGTGACTTGAATTGACTTATTTGAGTTGAATTTGATTTGAATGTTTGACTAATTTGAGTTTGATTTGGAATTGGATTCAATTCAAAATGGACCTAATTTGGATTTTTTTCAAATGGGTAACATAAAGGTATAATACAGACATGGTACCATGTCAATCAGATAATATGATGTTAGGATAGGATAAAATGACTTGAAAATTAGGTAGAGTAGCACCTTATCACACCAATTTTCAAAGACAAATTTTGGACTTGGGATAATTTGACTTATTTGATACATAAGGTATAACATGCAAAATGAGTATATGATAATAAACAATCAATGACATGCACACAAGATGAGCCCTATTTTAGTAGCAAAATGGGTGTGTAACACAACTGTAGCCCACATATCTACCTCAAAATAAGTGACAATAGGTTAATATCTTAACCTTGACTCCAAATGATATGTCATGATATCTTGGTGTAGGTTGCTTTCCCTCACACTACAAATTATTTGTAGCCAAAATGTCTTAATCTAAGTTTTGACAATGGTTTCTAGATGGTCCCTAATATACCTCGTGATACATGTGGGGTTAAAAGTCTATGGAAGAAGAATAATAATGGGAAATTAGTGGGAGGTTATATCCCCTTTATGACCACTTCAGCTATGAGATCTCAATGAAGTGCTATCAAAAATTAAACTTTGAGGGTGATGTTTGATAACTTAGCATCAGGGATAAACCCCTTGCTTTCACAAAATCCTTTATGAGGATTTTTGCTATGATTTTATGAAAACTACCCTCAATTTATATCCCCCTCTATAAAATCAGGTTGGTACTATGCTAGGGGATGAAATCCCAATTATCACATGCTAAAGACCAACAGATGATGATGAAGTTCAAATTGCACAACCAAAATAAAAAGGAAGCTTCACTATTTTTGATCCCCAATATACCAAAAGTGGGTAAGAGGAGAGCATACTCTAGCTTCACTTTGGGGAAATATAATAGTAACCTATGTGATTTTAATCACCCAGGGTACCATAAGTGGGGAAGAGGAGAGCATATAAATGATAAGCCATCCAAAAACACACAAAAAATAACAAAAAAGCTCAAATAGAAGAAAACACAAGTATTTTAAGGCATTAAATTCAAATGTTGGTTCATTTCTAAGCTCCAAAGTGAAGTGTGTTTGTAAAAGGTGTTTGTTTGTGAGATAAACCACTTATTTGACAATCAAAATGTACTAAAAATTAATAGTGTTTGGATTTATTGTCTTTGATAAACAAGAAGTTTAAGTGTCGATTGTTTAAGTCTTGAGAAACTGTCACAAGGTGATTCCACTATTTAGTAGGAAAATCTATTGATTATCGAATAAATATCATTGATATTTATATGGAAAGCATGGAGAATAAGAAACTTGGTGATTCCACTGATATGTAGGTCAATCTCACCGATTACTAGGTCAATTCTATTGTTTCAGTTTATGATTACAATGTTTATGTAAAACTATGATTTAAGTGAAACCCAAGAGCATTCCCACCATTTCACAATGTGATTTTGATGATTTTTAGGTCAATTCTACCATTTTATTAAAAAACATAAAAGATAGAAAACAAAGAAGAGCCAATATCATTAATTACTAGGTTGATATCATTGTTTATGGGCAATGATTCTATTGACTAGTAGAGTGTTTCTTCCACTGATTGGGAACAAAAATTTGGAAAACTTAGAATAAAAAGAGGATAAATTAGGATCAATCTAAGATAATTTTAAAATTAGGATGATGTTATGATATTTCAAAGGAGAAGGTGGGGTGTAGAGTCCCATCAAGCGTGCTATATGTAACACACAATTGCAAAGGAGATTGGTTTCTTGTTATCATGAAAATCAAAACAAAATAATATAAAACTAATATCCTATGTGCATGTCCTTGAATTGGGAAAGGTCTAAGAAGTGATAAAACATAAATAAAATACAAAATCAAATGATTATACCTTCATCATGGATGTCTCCTTCTAGCCATAATTCAAGTTTGGATTAGCCTAGATGTAGTTATAAAAGGTTTTGTCAATTTTGCATAGTCATTTCAACAACATTTCCCCTTACACTATGGATGATTGATTTGATAATGCTTGATTCTTAATAGAATATGACCTTAGGATTTGGTAGAGATTCTCTATACTAGTTGGCCATGTTGGAATGAGAGGAAACCATTAAATTTATAGTTTTGGATGATGAATGTGGACCATCATATCAAATGGAAGATCAATGGATGAGGATCAATCCTATAATGAGAGGCAATCATTTAATGTTATGGCATCGAGTGTGTAAGTGATTTTAAGGATATCCATTCATGATGGTTTGGAGTGTGTAATTTCATGTCATAGGTATTGCTTGCACTCTTTTCACCTTACATTAAACTTGCCTTGTGAAGGACACTTTGACTTTTGAAAAAATGATTTTAAATTGTCAAGTGTGTGAGTGATGTAGGAAATTAGGATTAATTAATATAGGAAAATAAGGATATTCTAAATTCCATGGATTTTCCCATTAGAATAAGATTAGATAATTAATTAATACTACTTAACTAATATGAAGTGATGCGAATTTATTGAGATAGGATGTGATAATAGAAGTTATTGATTTATCAAGGGGTAATAGTGAAAAATTAGGAATGTTAGTGTGAATATAAGAATTAATTAGATGATTTAGGACAATGTTAGAGGATATATAAAATTGACACAAAGTTTCCGATTTTAGGTGTCTATAGGAAATATGAATATGCCAAGGTTGTAAAAACAAGGAACTAGCTTGTAGTAATGGTTGCAAGACCAAAAATGCAAGAGTGGTTGCAAAATAAAAATAGGGTAGTAGTGCCTATAGGCCAAAAATTAAAACTAATAGCTAATATGTCGAGTAAGTGTAGTGCCATATAAACATAAGAAGAATATGTATTTGTAGATGTAGGATGAAAGGAAACAATATATGATGAATCTGGCTAAATTCTGAAGCAAGGGAAAATAAAAAACAAGGAGCAACTATCTCAACAAGTAGTATTTCCTAATATTTGGAGTGGTGGTGGTGTTATTCTAGTGCTAAAGGAACTTGTAGCAACAAAAGGTTGAACCTGTAGCACAATAGGGGCATGTTGATAGATATATTGATATTTCAACAAGTTAGAAGAAACAACTAAAAATATTAGATGAATGATATATACTTCCTCCATTTTATTTTATTTTTGGATTTTTTCCCTTGATCAACCATTGAGCTGGTTTTTTAGTCAATGATATTTATTCAGTACTTGGTCAACAAACAAGATGGTTTTATAATTGATACTTCCAAAAATGCCCGAGGGTTTTCATCATTGAGGATTTTCTTTGAAAATTTTGAGAAAAGATGACATATTGAAAAGTTAGGAAGAGGCTCTATCAAAGCTTCCAAAACTTCCAAATCAAATTGAAACTTGAGTGTAAATATTTTTTTTGTAGTTTGATATTTTTCCCAACATCAACCTTGATCCATCTTGATTGAAATTTAACTTTGTATATGTGAAATCAGGTATAAATGCTTAGTCTTCAAGTAGAAATCCCCTAATTTATGTGAATTCAGAGTTGTTGGTGTTCAAGTAAAGTACATCAAACAAGGGAAGCTAAAAAATGGAATGAGGAATGATTTCGCTTAGAAAATGGTTGTTGAATGGACTTAGAGTGATGGGAAGTTGCATGTTGGAGTTCATCATAATGTGTGGGTTTCTCCAAACACCCATATTTATCACAATTGTGGGTGTATTTTGTTGGATCTCTTAACAAAAGGAAATTATGGAAAGGATTTTCTATAATCATTTTTACTAGCAAACCCAAGAGCTTCATATAAAATGAAAATAGATTCACTTATAAACTTTGTGCATTAGATGTTAGTTGTAAGAATCAATAATGAAATTATCTAAAGTAGGCATATCTAGGATGGTAAAGTTGAATTCGTAAAGTAATAATAACTATATAACAATGTAACCATTGAGATTTAGTTTTTGCATTATTTACCAAATGAGTGAAAAATCAACATTCATGAGAACATAGAATCTGATAAAAAAATGTGAATATATCCTCAAAATTACAATAATAAAAACTATGAAGAAAAATAAACAACTTGCATAAATTAAAGCAAACTATGCAACACAAAATTTAATGTGGTTCACTCAATGGGCTATGTCCATAGAGAAATTTTTTAGCCTTTTATTTACAGCAATACCAAGGAGAATACATAGTGACAACACCCTATGACACCTTTCTTCAATCTCTCAGCCTCTTGTATTCAATGCATCAATGTAAGCTAACACCAAACTTAAAATTAGGATCTCAACCAAGCTTAAAACAAAGACTTCACAAGTCCTCAATTACTCTTCATTGCCTTACAAAATGTAAGAATACATGGAATATATAGGCATAATAATAATAAAACCATAGACCAAAACCATGGGCTAAAACCACGGGCATCAAAATTGTGAGCTAAAACCATGAACAAAAACCATGACCTTATTTGTCCTTGTCCCCCACTTGACCACAAAAAGATAAAACTCATTTTTGTCTTTTACACCAGGGGACAAAAAACATGTGATTCACTAAAGATAGAAAAAACCTATCATTTTGTGGAGTGTTATGCCCCACTCATTATTCACATCAACCTTTCATATGGAAGATTCTCCATGGGCCATGCCACATCACCAACAAGCCACATCACCTTCCTAACATATCACTAAGATACCATGTCACCATGAATAGTGATTTCCACCTCATCACCATGAATAGTGATTGTGAATATTGAATTCACACCCAATAATCTCCCACTTGAATTCAATATACATAGGATATACCACACTTGAGTATTCTTCCATCCAACTTTCATCCATGCCCACTATTACCATATCACAACTTTAACAATCCCAAAAGAAGTTTGATGCACTACTCAAACTTCTTTGACCTAACTAGATTTGTTAACATCTACTCCTGCATTGGAGATTGCAGAACCTAACGTGAATCTCCACTTCACCATAGGCCAATCCTCCATCCAATATTTTACCATGAACTAGCTCATAACTCCTACTGATTGGAAGTATCTGGTCTAGTCCACACCATGGCATATATTAGGCTTCCTACTCCTAATGAATAAAATACACAAGACAACCACATCTTCTCTTCCTTTATTCTAAGACACTCCAAAAGATAACTTTAAAATATATGCAAGAAGCGGGGCTACTAACTGGTTTTCCATTCTACATATTGAACCACTGCATAATCTTCTCAATAACTAAATCTTCTTTTTTTTTCATGTCCATATGCATCTTCATCCTTGGTTTTCTCTTACCACCTTCTCTCAAATGTCCTAGCCAATTGACCCATCAAAACATTTATCTTTATCATGTTGGGGCCTATAACCAACATGTCATCAACCCATATCGATAACATCTACTAAAACTTTGGCTATCCATGAAGGTATTGTGTACACCATTTGCACATTTTCTAGAACCTATACAGTCTTCAATCTATAAAACAATAACTATTTGCCTCTTCCTCATAACCCTTTGGATACTACATCTCATCATGAGATTACCGTGTAGGAAATTAGTTTCTCTAACCCTGAACAACAAGTATAAGTAACACTCTTGATAGTAGTTAACTACATGAGAGAAGAGCTCATAGAATTCAATACCCAACTTCTCCACATAGCATTCAACTACCCGCCAACTCAACATGGCATGTATCAATAGTTCTTTGGAAGTCATCATGTTACTCAGTGCAACACTACACCTACCAAGTTTTTGATCATGTATTGAGATGCATCCTACTCTACCACATGTCCAAACACACAACCTTCTCCTTTTATGAAACCTCAGGTATCACTTGTTCTTCTCCATCCATCTTGAACTACTTCAATAGATATAATTTTAGGTTTATTTTTACTTCCTCATTTACATGGATTTTAACCATTTCAGCCAACATATTGTGGTAGTAGGATCTCATAACTTATACCCTTTCATAGTCAAGAAACACAACAAGGTAAATGTCTTATCATCATAGTCCATCTACACACCAATGAAGACCAACTTGATCCTCAAGTTATATAGTTACTTCTACTATGTAGGTTGTTGATCATCTTGGTAAAGCTTGTTCAACTTTTCCTCCATTATCCATTTGTATCTTCCACAGAGATAAATACCTGCCATAGCTCCCACTCAAGCTACAACCTTAGCTTCATACAATTTAATCTTTGACCAACACAACCTTTGCTATGATACCACTTGTTAGAATAATGCAATGTAGAAATTATCTTCATAAATTACAAATAGGAGAAACTATGAAATGAAAATAAGCAAATTACAGATAAATCAAAAACATGTACAACAAAAAAAATGATTAATAACATATATAAATACAAATAATTCATTTATAGTTACCATATAGTTGAGACTTTGTGCTAGAAAAAATGTATTGATGTTGTGTATGTCATGGTTCAACTTTCCATCCGTTGGGTCAAGGACAACCCATGGTACTTTGTCGGAGGCTAAAGAAAGGATATGAAAATGAATCATGTAATCCAATCCTCAAACAACATGTATAAACATGAAAGTGTCTTGCAAAACCTAAAATTTGTCCTAACGTGCATTATTCTAATCAAAATAATCATCATTAGAAACCAAAAATAGTTCTAAATTTTTGGTAAAATCTATCATTAAACACAAGCATGATCATGGAAAATCCTAACATTATTTTGTTTTTGGGATATGTATAAATGTCTGATCATATCTACCTCATGTTAGTCTACTTAGGTTTTGGTGGATGATTTAATCAGTAATCTCATTCATGTCAGTCTATGTTATGTGCTCATAAGTTTAACCTTTAGTCAATGTTAATAATTTGTGAAATATAAAGTAGTAATTTATTATAATTTCTAGCCATAATATTTTGGCCTCGATTGGCTGGATAAGAAATTAAAGTTTAATTATTATTTTTAGCTTAAAATGAATAAGTTACTCATTCTATACCTCTTTTATGCATTAGTTGTGGCCATTAAATATTTTTATGTTTTTATCATCACTTTATCTTAATTGTAGCATCTTCTCAAAACAATTTATATTAAACTACCAAAATTTCTACAAGAAAGTTACATATTGTAGTAGTTTCTATAGGATAGCCTACAAATGCTATAGGATAGCCTAAAGTTGCTATAGGAAACCTGCAATTGCTATAGGATAGCCTGCAGATGCTACAAGATAAGCTATAGTTGCTACAAAAAACTTGTAGTTGCTACAAGATAACAATTTTATGTCAAGCCAAAGAAAATACCAAATGACCAACACTAAAATTCGTCATAGATACAATGTATATACCATATTCTAGAATGGATAATTATGGATACAAAGTTATGAATGAACACACAATATCTTCATTGCTTTTTTTTTTTTGTGAGAGATATTAATGACTATCTAGATGAAAAATTGGTAGCAAATTGAAGTCTCTAAAATATTAGTTGTTACCTCCCCAAGTGTGGTTTGATCTATAATAAGCTACAAGTTATTCCCATATATTCATTGATGTGATAAGACATTTTATAACACCCCTTAAGTTACACAATTGTTTTAACCACCATTTGGAGGATATAATGGTTATGGTAAAGATCTTGGAGCTTTTGGTATTTTATTGTTTTGTTTGTTATTATTAATATTAAGAATTTGCTTGATAGATATACCAACTATATGTATATCCTAAAAAGGGTTGAATGGTTTAGAGTGCTTAAAATAAACCATGTTTTTTAGTAAAACATCAACAAGCAATCTAATTACTTAGGCTATTTAAAAACCTATCATCTTATGTCCAATCTTCCTTAAGCATTTATCGGACCACTTTTGTATATGTGGATACATTCTTCATAACTCTGAATTAATGGAATATAGACACTATCATGCCTTAGTTTATGTATAAATTAAAATGTTTAATAAGGTTGTTTTCTTTCATGATTCGGTCATTTGTGAAAAGGAAACTTTAGAAAAATGGAATAACCTAACTTGTGAATGAATGTGGTTCAAGTATTGGCTCATTTATTAGTAATGGAGTGTTTATTGGGGACTTAGAAACCTCATTAAAAGGTTATAAAATTATTGTAGTGTGGGTGGGCCTACTACAATCCATGAATGTGGATGTAACTCTATTCAATTTAATGGATGGGAATGCCATCCATTCATTATTAGAAACTAGATGTGTTGATTTTTTATTAGGGTTATGTGTAGGCTGTGCATAAACTGGTAGGTGATTTAAGGGAAGGTTGGGTTTGGTTATTAACTATTTTAAAATACTATAGTCTATTGTGGTTTTAGGTGTTTATTAAACCCAACTTTTCATGGTTATTAATGTTAAGGTGGTGGTTTCCATGACTGAATTTAATACCATAACCAGTTGATATGTGGTTGTTGGTGATGCATTGGAAAATGTTGACATGATGATGGGATGTAATTATAAGTATAAAATTTATAATAATTATGGATAAAATAATTATAAAAATAAGAATGGAATAACCAAGGGCCAATGGGTGTACTTGAACTTTGTTACATTGGTGGCCAAGGTTATTTTTGAGCTACGAATCAACCCTACATACTTCCCGCTCCATTTATTTTAGTTTGATTTTAAAATAATGACCCTTTGTGTATGTTATCCTTGTTTTCCCAAGTATCTTTTCATATATACTTATTCTTCGTCCTATAGCAATCAAGGAAATAAACAATAAAAACTCCTTTTATTAGTTGCCATTGAAAATTTATTACACCCTATAAAAATTATTGAATTATAATTCCATATAAAAAATATGAATAATTTATAAAGGTAATTTCAACACTATTGGTTTAAAAATAGTAACATCGAATACGCATTCATCATGAATGGTGAGCCATAAAAACAACATTTTTTATTAGTGCAATTCCTCCACAATTTTCTCTGTTGGCTCTAGAATTTGAAATAAGGGGTCTTGGGGGTAGTAACTCATAGCAGGGTCAAGGGTAAGTGCCCCTTATGGAGTTTTGGGGTAGCACCCTAGGTGTGCTACCTATCATGATAAAAGGTGGGGTCAAGGGGCAGAGCCATTTAAGCTAAGCACATTTTTCCTCTATCATGGCCTTTCAATTAGTCACTATTAAAGTATATTTATCTATAATTTGTTATGTTTGAACCATCCCAAAAATGCACAATTTATACTACTTTAGGATGATTTCCTCCACAAGTAACATCTGTGGGTTTTTGGTTAACACAAACAACTGTTGCAAGTTACTTTTCCTCACAACCCAACCCATGACAACTTGTTATAGGCCATTTTTACTAAAAAACTAGTGCATGAAAATCAACATGTAGATCACTCATAATAACTATTGCATGTTGGTTATTACCAGCTAATACAAACATTTTTGTAGAGGTGGTTATTCCAAGATGGTTTTTATCAATAGACATACTAGTGAATACAACATCAACTACTATGAGTTGATATTTTCATCAACAAGTGTAAAATTTATGATTTCCACAACTTGAATTTTTTTACCAACAAATCATGAGATTCTTATAATCATAGATACATATGTTTCTATATGAATATTTTCAATTATAAATCCTCCCTTCTTCATAGGCATTTTTGGTTGCACAAGTGTAAGTAGTCTTCTTTTATCAACATGTTCATGCATTTTTTTGGAGTAATTAATATGGACTCATCAACATATATAAGATCAATTTATGTAAATGCACATTCCTTATCAACATTTACATGATCTATTATAGACACATTCGTTGTAGATTGACTGTTACCAATAGGTTCATGATTTGTCATAAGATAAATTTTTACGATAGTATTTTTTCAGCACAATGTACAATACCAACTATTACATGATAATCTCTACCAAAAAGTGCATACATTCTCATAGAATTTTTTTATGTAGGATAGATGTTACCAACAAGTGCATTTAATCCTCCTTGTTAACACATGTATTCATTATAGTAGGTGTCCTTTTCTCATTAACAAGTGAAAACATTTCCGTAGGAGGAATTATTTATGGTATCCATTCCTCATCAACATGCATGAGTGTTTCAGCAAAATAAATTAGTGCAGGTAGCCATCCTCATCAACTGATACATCCACTTTTATAGAATAAGTTGATGTAGTTAACCTTTTTTGATTAATGGGCTCATGTGTTTTGGTAGAAATAATTACTGTAGACTGGTTTTCACCAATAGGTGTAGGGGAAACTATTATAGTTTCATCAAATAATGCAACACCAATTGTAGATTGCTCTTGCTTACCAATAATTGCAAATACATTTGTAGTCACATGTGTAGAGGTTGATAAATGAACAATTTCTATAGGAGGTTTTCCATCATTAATAAGCACTCATTTCTAAGTGCACATTATAAATGATCCTCCATCTTTAAGGATTCAGGTCTCTCTACATGATAAATAGGCACATGAGAATGAGTTCTCTCCTTAATACATCCTGCGTCCAGTTTTATTGTACTACCTAGGGATTGTAACCTTTGTTTTGATCTTGTAGCTCCTTAATATTATGTTTGAGGGACTCCATCTCTTGGTATATAAAATTTAACTCTATATTATTTATCCACCTTACATCACCATTTTTAAGTTATGTTCCCTCAAATATTTTTTCAACCATAGCTTCACCTGCGCGGGGTTAGTTTGTTTTGGGGGGATTTTAATTTTTTGACTAATTTATTCACATAAATTGAAATTTAATTATAAAGCAATAAATTTTATTATAAAAAATAGAGAATTTAATCTACAAATAAATAAATTTTATGAATTTTTCCTAATACAAAATAAATTATATGGTATGAACTTCCTAGGTTTTTCACTTCCTAAATGAAATAACTTCATGGGTTTTTATTTTCTGTAATGAAATCCCAACATAACTTATAGTTTGTCCTAGAAATGAATTTTAATTGGAAGGTGGTAAATTTTAATCTAGGAACACATGAAATTTTAGTAAAAAAAAAAAGTAGGAAATTTTAATCTAAGAATGTAGGAAATTTTAGGCTAGGTAAATAGGAAATTTTAATCTAAGAATGTAGGAAATTTTAGTTTAGGTAAATAGGAAATTTTAATCTAGGAAAGCATGAAATATTTGTCTATGAAAACAAGAAATTTTAAGATAGAAATCAATAAATTTTAGTCTAGGAAAACATAAGATTTTAATCTAGGAAAGCAAGAAATTTTAATCAAGGAAAAGAAAAATTGAACCTAGAAAAAAAAATCTAACCAACCCTTTAAGATCTTAATACTTGACACCTATCCCTGACAATGATGGTAAAATGATGATCAAAATTAAATCACATCATAGCCAATGCTTGCATACAACCTGACCGATCAATGATGGGATAACAAAACTACTTGGTTTATCAATCCTATTATATTCACTAATTGTCAATGCATGGCATGTA
Organism: Torreya grandis; assembly: GCA_037957365.1. Taxonomy (NCBI): domain Eukaryota; kingdom Viridiplantae; phylum Streptophyta; class Pinopsida; order Cupressales; family Taxaceae; genus Torreya; species Torreya grandis. The sequence continues at coordinate 1,914,530 of JARHVA010000241.1, read as the reverse complement.
TTTTGTCAAAGTGTTGACACTATATGTGTGAGAGTAATCACTTTTGAAATCTAGAGTTCTAAAAGTTGTATATAGAAAAAGAACTACTTTAGGAAACATTATTACAAAATATAAATAATAGGGGCATTAATCGCACTTATGAAAAGGAATTATAGGTAAGTACATCACACACATAGAATTGAAGGATACACACTCAAAGTTAAATTACATATACATAATTAAATTGCTGAAAATAAATAGCACACACTTTAATGAAATTAATGGAAGGAAATAAATCACACAACATAAAGGAAACTAATTTAATGGATGGGTATCTTCACCAAAACTCTACACAAGTGGGCCTTACCTCAGTTAGCCTTGCGCTTTGATCCCTTCCTTATTACACATGAATTAATTCAAATCAAATATTTTACATTAATAATTATGTAACAATTTTCTATTGAAAGCTTACAAGATTAAAATAACTTAATTATGACTATTGATTCATCTACTCTAAATTTCACTTTCTTATAATGCACACCCCCTCTTATTAAATAGTGAGGGCATCACTCTATTTAGATTCTTAATATTTAGGTGGTTATAACCACAAATCTAAAATTAAGCTAAAAATAAAAAAATTTACAACCTTCATCCATACTAAGGAGAGTTACAAAAATATAGCTAAAATAGTATATCTTCAAAATAGGAGAATATTTAGTTTCTCCCTCAAATAGCTATTCAATATCCTCAAATAATGGGGAGAGCGATTCTAGGAATATCTTGAAGAAATATCTTCAACTCCCACCAATGGTGGAGTATGGATTAAATAATTATTATTCTTATAAATAATTATTCAACTCCCAACAAAGTGGAAGTAATATAAATTCATAGTCAATAATTATTTTGGGTGCTTTTAAAATGCTCCAACCATGATATGCATTGAAAACAACCACTACAACTGCTACTACAGGTTGGAGATGGTTGTTTTAGCTACTACAATTTTTACATCAATGGTTAAAAATGATATAGGATGCATAATAGATGCTACATGTTGCATCTCAGTTGCTACAAGTTGTACCTAGTTGCTACGGGTTGCTCACAAACTTACTACGAGTTGTTATTTACTCAATGGTTTTCTTCTTATTGTATACCTAAAGGTATATTAGCCATTCTGAATTTCAGCATTAGTAGAACCATATGAAAAAATCATTAAATCATACTTCTTTATTTATAAATTGGATACTTTATATTAGAACATTAAATATATGCAACATAGATAGAGTTTACAATATTAAGTATAGGTGAGAGCTTATAACAATGGAAAAATGAAGGGTGTTTCAAAAGTAATAATATATAGGATGGGTGCCATTTCTTGGGCTCATCAAACAGGGGTCCCTCAAGAAGGAAATTGAAAAAATTAAGTGAAAGAAGAAAGAATGGGGTGATGAGAGGAAAGCCCTTAGGCAGGCCAAAAGGGAAAGAAGGGAACAATTGAAGATTCAAAATAAAGAGTACAAAAATATACTTCAAATGTAGGAAAGGGAACAAAACAAAGAGCATTATAGAAGGGAAAATAAATTTGATAAGGTCAAAAAGGAATTGGAGAGTCAAAGATAATTAATCAACCAATTCAACCCTATACCTAAATAAAATCACATTTTGAAAGAAATGGTAAACATTCTTAGCCCAATTTATTCATTTGCACCTAGATATACTTGTAGTATCCCTCCCACTTCAGTGAACGTGGCATCAAATATCTCTAAGGAGAAATCCATTTTAGGACCAATTACAACTCCACATTTTCTAAATATAGGGAATAAAGGGCATTGCTCAATATTTCCACCTTGGATGGTGTAAATTTTGTTCTCCATGTTGGTATGTTATAAGACCATATCATAGTGACCTTTAATGCATCATATTTAAGATATGTTTTTCTCTAACATAGGAAATTAGGGTGCCCAAGATGTTTGATCAAGCATGGCACATAGATTAGTTTTTATTTCCATATTTAAGATATAGTTTTTATTTGAAATATAAACTTGTAGTACCCAAGATATGTTGTTCAAGCATGACACACCTACTAGTGTTTTTTGCAGGTGATGATACTAACAAAATATATTATGTAATGATTATGTTTCAACTATATAAACTAGTTGTTTATTTTCTACCATTCAACATGTAGATATAAAATATCTTCTTATAGGCGATGAAATTTTTGTTTATTTGTTAATGATAAATAAGTTGCATCTTTTCACACTCTTCTAATTTACAATAAAATATTATTAAATATACATTGAGAAAGAATGAACAAAATGGAGAAAGTGACAAAAATGGGGAAACAGGTCATAAACTTAATAATTTTAATTAAACTTCACCTACAGTTGTGTTACCGATTATTCTTCTTCACTCTTTAATTCTGAATTTTTTTTATCATCATTACCCACATGAGACAAACATCAATAACACAAATAAGCAAAATATTTATGTGTTAACTTTAGTATAACAAAACATTTATTAAATTTTAAAAAATAAATGTAAGAACATTACAAACTTCCCAAACATAAACTATGTTAAAAAACACAATGTTTGTAATTATTTTTGTAAATGGAACAACTTTGAACAACCTCACATTTTTTAAAATAGGACCAGGCAAAGTATTTTACAACGTGTCTCCTCAAAATATGGTTCAATGGACGTCAATGATTACTTTTTAAGCATAAGATGACATAATGTATTCAATTTATAGCTACCCTATCATCAAAACATAGCACTTATTAGTACACCTTGTTTGCCACTCCAATTAGATGTTGACCCCTAAATTTTGTACAAGTATTGTTCCAATCTTGGTGTGTGGTGTGGACAGACCATTATCCATTTTATCACAAGTATCAACATAGCACGGAAGGAACATGACACACTAGATTATTATGGTATGGAATTTGCCAAGCACAAGCGGACAATGGCGCAGGAGACCCAGCGTGAGAGGTCTCGTCAAGGAAGAATGGGTCTCGAGGGACCTGAGAACAAAGGACTCAAAACAAGAAGCATAATACTAGGAGAGCATAAGGGAAGTAGAGCATGAGGAACATGGGAGCAGTTAGATGAGTAACTCAAGTAGGACACTTCGACCCCAGTGATCAGAGATTACGTACCATCATGTGAGGAACGAAATACTTAGCCACCAGAACATAACATAGAGCAAGCATCTAAGGGCATAGAAGCCCAATTCTATAGGAATATTCAATTATAAGAGATATGACTCTCATCCTGTTGGCAGTTTGTGTGCCATTTTTCCATGATAGTTATAATCTTGACACTTGGTCAAGGCAAAACAAGTATAAAAACTCTTGTTGTGATCATTTGTGAATGTGGACCTTTGGAGAATAGATACATCATTTTATCTTGTAATGTGTTAAGCAATCAATGGATAATTAGTATTTAATATAACACGTGATGATTCATGAGCATTTTAATTGTTGAATAATGAATATGTTTATTTCTAAGTCATGAGTATCTTTTCCTTATATTGATATTATTGAATAATAATGGTGATCCTAGTTATCATAGTAGTTAAGTTTAGGATGATGAGAATAATAGTGGTATAATTATGGTATTGAATAACTTAAGATTTGTGTTACAAGAGATGGACAAACATATAACATTGTGCTTCAAAGCCTTTATAAACTGATATTTAGCTATGTGCTTCAGGTGAGCATGTGAGACTTACCTCTCGCATGATAGGGCCAGCATGTTAGCCTATTAGGGAGAAGTTTCAGTGTCGTAGTAGAACATTTTGGTTTCATTGTTGGGACATGAAGCAATTGGAGCATAATCATGGGAAATGTTTGAGTGTATTACATTAGAGAATATTGAAGAATGGGTTATCAGTATCGAAGATAGATTTTTGATTTCATATCTTGAACCAAGAACTTCTGCATGATAGTGGGTACAGAAGAATCTCTAGAACTCTTTGTATGAGACTTTATTTTTTGAGGTCCCAGTTCTCTTTAATTCTTGGATCTTAGAATATGCTCAAGGATGATCTCAAAATCTTGGATGAAGGCAATCATGGACACTTGAATGACAAATGAGTTTAGCATGACTTGAAGTTTCTTGGATATGAGCAGTTAACTATCGGTGTAAAGGCATTCTGAATAGCTACATATTGGAATACATGGTGACCACCTATTCATGTCCTACGGAAGCAAAGTTCCAATTCCTATGAGAACTAAGGGGACAATATCTTTCATCATTTGTCATCGAGGTAAAGAAGCTAGTTGTGGACCTTGGGTTGGAGACTCTACCTATGGAGGGCTAAAATCTCCTATGCATGAGCTGCACATTTGGAGGGGAGACTAACAGTTGATTGAAGATTGTGGGTTTAACATAGTAACAAGCTAGTGAATGTTATGAAAATGAAAATATGATGAATTTCAGTAGAGGATCATGGGAGTTAATGGCATGGGAAGAGATCAAGAAAACTTGAAGAATGTTGTGAAGAGCCACAAGGAGTCAAAGACATGTGAGGAACCCATCACTTTCAAGCCACATCCTTTGACGCTTCTATCCTATGAAGGAGAAATGAGTTGGACTATCGAAGATGAAGAACAAAGTATGAGTCAACTGGGCTACCCTACCATAGTGCATGTTCATGCCTTTGATTTGGATAAAATACATATATAAAATTGGGATACAGATAGTAAGACTCAGAAATTGAATAGGTAAGGGAGACTAAAACTAGGCTATTAGGCAATAATTTAGAATTTACATCTATCCCTTTTCAAGGGAATTCTATGGCACAACTTGGAATGTCTAGAGGATCTGGTCCTCAAGGCCAAAATACATGACTAAACCTAAGAAATCAACCCTATACCATGCCTCTTCCCATGGGCACTACTACTGGAGGCATTAGAGGAGGACTAAGAGGAGGTGTTGGAGGAAGTGGACCCCCTCCTAAAACTAGAGCTAGATCTTTCTAGTACCAACCTGCTCAACCATAACCCACTACAGTCTACTATGAGATGAAATTGTACTTACCTGAATACTGTGGGGTAAAGAATATAGTTGATCATGTTCATAAGTGTGAACTAATTTGAAGGGTGTGTGGCATCATGTCTTATGAACAAAAGGCAATGTAGTTTACATCCACCCTTTTAGAGTGTGCACACAAATGGTATCTCAAATTTCATCCTCAGTAATCAGTGGTCAACTATGACTAGCTCAAAGTAGCCTTTTTGAAATAATTTGACATTCTTGAGTTCGAGCAGTAAAGTATAGAGGTGTTGAAAGACATAAAATAGAGACTTACAAAGAGTGTACATGAATATGATGCACAATTCAAAACCTTGATTTTTAAGTTGTCATTTGAAATCAATCTTGCTCATCATGCACAATGGTTCATGGGAGGATTATTTTTACCTTTTTGACAAACCTTGTCACAAAGAACCTTCACAAGCACACATGAGGCATTAGAAGTTGCCCTTTGTGTTAAAGCAGTCAGAAGTATGGATATCGAGATTAGTCCCTTTATGGAGGCATAGATAGCATCCATGGAATCTCAACTTGAAAAGTTGAAGGAAAATAATGCACATGAGACATGCAGTGGTGTCTAGTGTACCAACTATGAGACTGAAGGGCATACAAGGAATAACTGCCTATGTAAGAACATACATGCAGTACTAAAACAAACCTATGAGATTTGTCATGAAGAACATGATGTCCATTCTTATCCACATTTTCAATAGGATATAAACACAAAAGTATCTGAGTATTGTAATATTTGTGATGCTTACACACATGCCACTAATGATTGTCTATTGATCAATGATATCCATAAAGCTCGAGCATGCAACATGCATCAAGCATCAATTGTCAATACTCAAGATAATGGTGGCTACCAAGGGAGAGGGAGAGGATGAGGGTGAGGTGGTGGTTGATTTCTACCAAGAACTTGTTACAAATGTGGTTCACCAGACCACTATCAAAGAGATTGCCCAGAGTACCCAACCTATGCATTTTGTGAAAAAGATCATCGACTGGAAGAATGCCTTGATCTATATGCAGCCATCACTAAGGATCAAAATGAAAAGGGTGCCAACATGATTTAAATAGATAAACCACAATAGTGCACATGACCAACCATCCCCATATTGTAGCAAGTAAACATCACCACTCGTAGTGGAGGTAAAACTCAATCCATAGCCAACCTGGTTGAGAAGGTACATCAAGAAGAACCATGGGCAAAGAAGTACCTTGATGCACAATAGAAAAATGATGTCCTTAAAGATACAATGGAACTTGTGTGAGATATTCAAGGCAAGATTCAATACCTCAAGGACAAGGATGTCACATAGCATGCCATAGTGCAAAAAGAAGCCAAACTTCTTGTGGTGTAGGATGATTTTTAGGAACTATGCAAACGTATGCTTGATGAAGACATCATTCCCCAACTCAACGCTTGCCTTAAATGTCAAGCCCACCTACCAAATGAATTCCACCATCACCTTAGTCGGTAAAGTGAAGATCACTATTTAAATCATGCTTGATGTCAGAAAAGTCTTAGTTCCTCTTCCTTGGAAGATGGAGAGATATTAGTTAATAAAGCAATCAATGGATGGGTAATCTAAGATATTCTAGTGGATATTGGCATAGAGGTGAATGTTGTCACTAAATATGCTTGACTAAAAATGTCTATTCCAGCCTTGTATCCCTCTCCTCACATCCTGTTCATGGTGAGTAAGACTCGAGCACATCCTATTGGAGTCCTTAAAAATTCCACCGTTGACATATTTGGGGTTCCCTTTAAAGACAATTTTGAGGTTTTGGAGTTGGTTGAAGCTGATGACTATCCAACCTTATTGGGAAGGCCCTGGTGCTAGAAAAATCATATGAATTTGAGATTTAAAAATTGATACATTAGATTTGAGAATATCGATAAGCGTGTAGTAATACCCTTAGACCAAGCACAAGGACCACCCTATATTGAGCCTGTAAGCACAGATAAAGACATCAATAATTTATATAATGTGACTAATCAAAATGATGAATAACATGATCCAATGTCAAATGGTATTCTCTAGTGGATAGACAACCAGACTATCTCAGATACTATAAGTAATGCTTGCAAATGTTGGGCCCATAGTGACTACAATCTAACTAAAAGATTACGCAGCACCATAAATAGAGGAGAAATCATATTGTACCGGCTCCCTAAATGCCACAAATTTGTGCACCTTATGGGTTTAGTAATGAGAGGACCACTAGAGGGACCACCATTAGAGAAAATAGATGATGCTCCTTGATTCTAAGGATAAATGGAGGTACGTGATTTTGTCCAACACCTTAAAGAGTTATATGATACCAAAAGTGACCAAATGAAGTCTTTGGATCACATCTTTGATGATACCACTGCCAGATGGTGGCATGATCATAAAGAGTGCCTTTTGTATTGGGATTAAGTGCGAGATACTCTACATCATATATTTCACCATGATAACTAGATCAGAGGCACAATTAGTTATAGTGGCATGAAAGCACTTAAACCTCACATTGAAGCTTGTGAGAAAATATGGTGAGCTGAAGAAACATTCTTACCAAAGTACCTCTAGTTCCATGCATTTTATGAGTCTTTGTGCACTTGGGAATGAGCTTGGTACATTCATGAAGAAAGACACATGGGTATAAGGTTCTAGCAGTTATTAAATAAAAACATGACATCGGTACTTTATTACTTTTCACCAAGGATGGACTTGCACCTCATCCTTCAAGCCATGCATGAATCAATCATTGGAGATCCAAGTCCTGTTGAAGACTAGTTGTGCCATAGTCATCAAGAACATGTAGATACCTTGTATTTATTCATTGGGCCTCCCACACCATCAATTCTTGTACCATCGATAGTTTTGAATGAAGCACATCGTAAAGAGATCTACTTAGGAAAGTAAAAACTTGTCCTTTACGTAGATGAAAGTGAATGATCTACCTCACTTGACCCCTTAAGAAACCATCTATATGTCCCTATAAGTATTGGTTCATGAACTATTTCACACACCAGCTCTCCAATATCAACCCTTATCATGATCCCATTCAAACTATTCAACTTAACATTGGCACATAGCAAGAGCTTAAGATGGCTACGATTGAAAATTATTGGACTGAGACAAAAATCTCACAAATTTTTGAGTTGCTAAAAGAATATCAAGATGTATTTTTGAGGAATTATAGTGAAATGAAATGAGTTCACCCATCTCTAGGGAAGATGCACATAAAGCTGACTAATGGCACTCACCCAGTGAAGAAACATCCATATAGGATGAATCCTAACCTTTGAGTGTGTGTAAAAGAGGACATTGATAACATGTTTTGTTCTAGAGTAATTACTCCCATTGATGAATCTGATTAGGTGAGTCCTATGGTAATCAATATCAAAAAGGATGGGCATATCTGGATCTGTGTGGATTACCATATTTTAAATGCATCTTGTGTGACAAATCCTTTTCCAACATCATTTATAGAGGAAAGCCTAGAAGGTGTTTCTGGTTGTGATATATACTCTTTTACTGATAGATTCTTGGAGTACTACCAAGTCCAGATAGCTAAGGAAGATCGATCCAAGACTAATTTTGCTATTGAATAGGGATATTTTGCCTATACCATCATGCCTTTTGGGTTGAAAAATGCCCCAGTAGTGTTCTCACGGATAGTAACTGAGGCTTTCAAATATTTTATCCATAAGTTTCTCTAAGTCTACTTAGATGACTAGATGGTATACGGGTTGATCAAGGATGGTTGTGCCAATCTAACGCTCATGTTTGAGCATTGTCGAGTGTTGCAAATTTCCCTGAATTTGAATAAGTGCCTATTTATGACACCTTTTGGGATACTCATTGGGCATATCATTTGTAAGGAGGGACTCCTGGTGGATCCAACCAAGGTCTTTGTCATTTTCTGTTTGCTAGCACCCAAAACTCAATGTGAGGTGTGCACCTTTCTAGAACACACGAGGTAATACAAAAAGTTCATTTAGGGTTATTCCAAGATCATCACGCCCCTAAAAGAGCTTCTAAAGCACAATGAACACTTTATATGGACTAATTCTTGTAAATGAGACTTTGAAACTCTCAAAGAAAGGTTAGTCATAGCTCCTATCTAATAATTTCTTGATTAGACAAAGCCTTTCCATGTCCATTTTGATGCAACTAGGATGAAAATTGGTATGATACTTGCACAACCAAGTGTTTCTTATTTACTTTGCTAATAGGAAACTGACATTGGTAGAATGGAACTATACCACCACTTAGTGCAAAGCTTTGTCTCTAGTTTATGCTCTATAAAAGTTTAGGTAGCACCTTTTGGCCACTCCATTTATATTCTATATAGACCATGAGGCCTTGAAGTATCTTGTCAATAATCCAGTACTACATGTAAGGATTTGTCGTTAGATTTTACTCTTCCAAGAATTCTAGTTTTCTATAGTAGTGAAGCCTAGGAAGACCAACTGTGGACCTAATCACTTATCTCTAATTGAAAATGAAGAACCCCCATATGCCATAGAAGATGATCTTCCTGATGTTTAGATATTTTGATTTGCTTAGGTACCTAAAGAGATGGAGGATATTATGGCATTTCTCAACACTAGCTATGCACTTGAATCTTTCGATTCTCAATAAAAAAAGCAACTTATGATCTACACTGCACCTTATCAACTCAGAGTAAGAGATGTATACAAAATAGACCATGATGAGGTACTTCACCACTATGTAATGCAACATGAATGCCCTGAAGTGATATGAGAAGTCCACAAAGGTATTGCTGGAGGACACTATTTGGAGAGGCTACCATGCACAAGGTATTACTTGTTGGACTCTTGTGGCCAACTTTACTCAAAGATGCAAAGGCTTATGTTAGTAAATGTGATGTTTGACAACACATAGGAAAACCTAACATAAGAAATGTTATGCCATTGTGACCTATTCCTTCTCAAGAACCATTTGAAAAATGGGCTATTGACTTTGTGGGACTTATCACTCTAGCAGGATGATGAACGGGTTCTCGATACGTCATTGTGGTAACCAACTATCTCACACACTAGGTTGAAGCAACACCAACAAAAGATTGTATTGCAACAATTACCACACAACTTATCTGAGAAAATATTATAACATAATTTGGATGTCCCCTAAGTTTCACTAGTGATTATGGCACCCACTTCCTTAATGAGATGATTTTCATCTTGTTAGCTGAGTTCATGATCATGCACCACAAGATGACACCCTACCACCCACATGCCAATGGAACAATTAAAGCCTTCAATAAGATGACACCCTACCACTTTGACAAAAATTTGTAATGTTGGCTAGATTGACTAAGATGACAGAGTATCTATAGTACTTTGGGCTTACCAAACTACATACAAGCACCTCAACAAAAGTACACCATTCAACTTAATTTATGGAAAGGAAGTGATCATGTCAGTGGAGTTCTTGGTTCCATCTCTCTAGATATCATATGTGGAAACTTCAATGATGAAACCTCTTTGAAATCTCAGCTCGATGAATTGATGAAACTAGATGAATCTCGGTTCCTCACCCACTAGAGTCAAGATGTTGAGAAACATAAACAAAAAGTATGGCATGATCACCATCTAAAGCATAAAGTCCATTCTCCAAGAATGATTTTTTTTTTATATGACTCTAAGTTCACACACCACCCTATGAAGCCCTGAGTCCATTGGGATGGTTCATTCATAATACATAACATCTGACCTATCAAAGCCTACAGTTAAAGAAAATAGATGGTCAGTTCCTCCCATGGCACTATAATGGCAGTCAGCTTCGACCATATTGTGATTCTATTTAGGTTTATGTTGTATTCAATAATGCTCAAGGCCATTAGGTTAGGATTTATTAATTTTAATAAAAAGTGGTGCCCTTGAAGCACGTGACCCTTTAATTTAATTTTCAGTCCCTGTACTTCAAGTGTTTTCATGGAGGACCATGAACCCTTTTTAGTGTGGGGTAAGGCATCATGCATATAAATACAAGACATGACATGCAAGCATGCAAGTTCTAAAGATGCAAAAGTAATATATGGCATGCAAGTGATTAAAGGTGTGTGAGTAATTGAATGCACTTCAAAAGCATTTTGAAAGGTTCCCACCATTTGGGTGATATATGTCTTCCACTTTATTAGAAAGGTGAGACAGTTGTCATCCACTTCCAAGAAAGGCATGGGAAAGAATGAACCATTAATTCAACAAGGTTAGTTATGTCTAGAAGCATGCGAATAGAATGATGGGACAAATTGGTTAAGGCACTTAATACTCATTACAAGAATTAAAGATATGCATTAATGATTAGAAGTGAGAAGGGGAGGGAAATAATTAATGGAGGTAATCCCCTTGCATGGCCTATAAATAAGCTTGCCAAAGCCATTTTATACTTTACCTTAAATATATGAGTGCCAATTGTGAATAGCGAATCAGAGAACTAGATATCAATGAGACCAATTTTCTTATAAAATAGACTAAGTGTAAAGTTGACAAAGACACGATGAGGGTTTCTAGGTGAAGAAGAGAGGTTGCTCAGTTCGGACTTGTGCATAGGAGTGAAGATTGTTGAATTTTCTTGTTACAAGTTTTGCCATTATTGAAGCATGAAGTTTAAGAGTTGAGGCAAGTTGGATCACCACCATAAACTCTTTTGGAAATGTGGGATGGATACGGTTAACCTTTGAGTACCATAGAGGGTAATGCGACCAAATAAAAAGTCTAAGAGACTTGAGAAGCTTCCAACCATACCAGAAGAAGAAGAGGTGAGTAAAGGAGCCTAGTTTCTTATAAGAGAAGAATTTTTAGGAGGCTCAAAAGAAAGACCAGAAGTGCAACGTGCAAGAGACTTAAGAGAGTGTAGAAGGAGAATTAAGTGAGAGAATAGAAGCAAAGATGGTAAAAAATGGAAATTAGGCCCATGCCTCTTCATCATAAAATGCCTCAACATCCCCCCTTCCATCTTTATTAATAGAAGAGATGCAGTATCCAGAGTTAGTCTTGCACGTGGAGAACTAGGTATTCAAGGTGCTAACTGCAATAATTTTTTACAATGACCGTCAATTGGGCAACAAACTAGAGTTGCAAAATGACTATCAGGTCCAAAACATTAACACATGAAACCAATTGGTCTATAACTTATCCATCAAAAACTAGATGGATAAATGTGACCTCTTCTAACTCTTTAAACTGCCATACTTTGGCAAGCTTACTGAGGTATTTCAGTTCTTCCTCTTTCACATTCATGAGGACTACATCCACTTCATGGAGAACAACATGAATATCAATGTGGAGAGGATAAGAAAATTCACAAGGCTTCAATGCTCAAGGGTTAATGTGTTAGATGATTTCGTAGATACCGAAGAGATCTAGAAGATCACCACTATGTTGATGTACCAAAAATAGGCACATGTAATGCATATAATAAACCTGTAGTATCCCATCCTTAGAGTCATAGCATAGATCATTTCCACCAAGTTGGAGGGATTGATCGATGGAAGGAGTTAGATATGGACCACCTACACATTGCTCACCAAGTGGTTCAGGGCACACAATATAACTGGGCACTGTATTTTACCTAGAAGATAGCTGAAGATGCATAGAAGGCACACAAAATGCCTAAGTACATGTTTCCTTAGGGAGCAATCCTATTATTTCTAGTTTTTTATGAGATCGGGGTGCCTAACTATAGTTTAGTATCTTTGAAGTGGGTGTACCCCCCCCCACTCACAAGTCCCCCATCGAGCACTTCAAAGATTTCACCTACCCCCAGCACATTACCCCAACATATAATTTGAAGATGAGGTACTGGTTTGACATGATGAAGGTGGATTTCAAGAATGAATGGTCCATTCCCAAGGACTTGCCCACCCTGACTATAGATCAAACAAAATTCACTGTAAAGCAACACTACTCCCTGGCGTGCATTTTAATGAACCCTTTGGGAGAACTTTTAGCATGGCTTAAACTGCCATATGCCTTCTCTATGCATTACTTCATCGATTCCATCAATAGTATTTATGATTCATAGCTAATTAGTCTATAGGTAGAATAGATCAATGCAGAGTGCCACACCCTTTAAAAAAATTTATATATCCAAGCAAAAAGGCCTTTTCAGAGAGAGGGGAAATAGGATTAACCAACATTAAGGTTAATAATATTTTGGTTAGGGAGCATCTCCACAAGTTGTTTTACATGTTACACCCTTGCCAGTACCCTCATGATGAAGACCCCAAGGAGAGGCTCCCCCAAGCACTGCAAGTAAAAAATAAGTGGCTAGAACCAAGTGCTAGCACAAGTGGGTAGTAGGCCCCTCAAAATGATAGAATATGATGGACGTGCATCCCTCCTAACCCACTACTTCTCAACCATCCACACCACATGCACCACCACCTCGACCCTCACCCTCTCCACCTCATCCTTCACCTTCACCATCTCGACCGTCTCCATCTCCATCTCAAATTTCATCACCATCTGCTTCACCTTCACCCTCTCATTCCACTCTTTCCCGCTCACCTACCTTGAACCCTTCATCTCCTCATCCAACTTCCCCACCTTCTCCTCCTCCATGACCACCTTCACCTTTACCTTCTCCAAAGACTACCATCGAATCAACACCACAACACTCTCTAAGTCAAGCGTCCAAAAGGTACCCCTCTCAAGAACATATTCATAATTTGGGATCGAACTCAAAGAAGACTCCATCCCCAGTGCAAGAGGTCCCATCTAGCGATCAAGCTGATACTAATGGAATGGGATTGGATGACATGGCCACCAAAATCCATCAAGAAGGATAACTTAAGTGAGACCTAGAAAAGGGAAAGGGGCCAACTGAGGGGGAACAAGACTAGAGAGGGTTGTCTACTCTACGTGAATGATACCAATTTGGCACAGAAGACAAGAACCTCTATCTTTGAAAGCATTTCCACTCCAAGGATGCAACCCTAGAAATAAGGAAGCAGTCATCATTCCTTTTGGAAATTTATAGTGAAGAACTTTAGTTTGATATTCCTTTGCATTGCATTTTTATTGGCCCAGATGCTCCAGGTCTATCAGACCTTATGAGGATTGATCCACAATAACTCTCACCAATAATGACAAGTGTCGTAATTTTGAAACTACCCATGAAAATGATGTGCCAAAATATTTTATCATATTCAGACACATACACAATATAAAAAAACATGGCAGAGTTGTGGAAATGTATAATAAAGTGTATGTAGAAAAGCAAGTGCTAACCAAGGAAGTGGCCTCCTTGAAGCAACAAATTCAAGAGGCCACCAAGGCTAAGGTAAGGGATTTAAACCTTTGCAAAATAATTTTGAAATAATAATTGACACTTGTAGATGGTGTATCATTAGATGGGGATGATATCAAAAAATTGGAAACATTAGTTGAGCTATTACTCAAGAAAAATAAGGAGTGCCTCGCATCCAGAGATGAGGACCAATAAATACTTGAACAATTCACCAAAATGGTAGATATCTACAAAAGTACTTTAGAGAGAGTTGGGGAGGTTATCCCAATTCTAGATGGCATTTTTGCATGCTAGGCACACCTAAATAAAATAGTAAAAGCTCAGCTCAATGATGAGGAGGTCATGAGGTAGCAAGCGGTTGATGTTGCCCTATTAAATAAAGACCGCATTGAGTGCATGAAAGCATTCAAGGACATAGAGATGATGGAATAGGCATTAATAAACATTGTCAACAAATAAATGCAAGTTTTGCCATACTCTGAGGACAAGTTGATAAGGAGTTCTCTGATTTCAAATATGTCTAGAAGGAAGCTAGTGTAACCTTGGATGAACATGTGAGAAAGATCAAGACTCTGACTCAACTTGAAGAGCTAAAAGAATCAAAGGAGGCCATTGAATAAATAATTTCCAAATTCCTTGAAGCATTATCCCACTGGGATGGGCTGAAGAAGGAGATTGAGCAGAAGTGACCATAATTTTTGGAAAATGTTAGTGAGATTTAGTCCAAGATGGACTAAATACTTAGTGTAGGGTGATGTTGACCCATAAATTTTGTAAAATTATTGTTCCAATCTTAGCACACGGCATGAAGGGACCATTATCCATTTTGTCACAAGTATTGACATGGTACGGGAGGACCATGGTACACTAGAGTATTATGGCATAGAACTTGCCAAGTACAGGAAGACAATGGCATAGGAGACCCAGTGCGAGAGGACCCAGTCAAGGAAGAACATGTCATGAGGGACCCATGAACAAAGGACTCAGAACAAGAAGCAAAAGACTAGGAGAGTGTGAGGGAAGCAGAGCGTGAGGAACATGGGAGTAGTTAGATAAGTAATTTGAGTAGGACACTTCGACCCCACTGATCAGATATTACATACCATCCCATGAGGAACAAAATACTTGGCCACCAGAACATAACATAAAGCAAGCATCTAGGGGTACAAAGGCTCGATTCTATAAGAACATTCAATTGTAAGAGCCATGAATCTCAGCCTGTTGGGAGTCTGTGTGCCATTTTTTCATGATAGTTAGAATCTTGACACTTGGTCAGGGAAAAATAAGTATAAAAACCCCTTTTGTAATCATTTGTGAGTGTGGACCTTTGGAGAATAGATACAACATTTTTTCTTATAATCTATTAAGCAAACAATGGATAGTTAGTATTTTCTATAAGATGTGATGATTCATGAACATTCTAAGTGTTGAATAATGAATATGTTTTATTTTTAAGTCTTGAGTATATTTTCCTTGTATTTCTACTATTGAATAATAATGGTGATCTTAGTTATTATAGTAGTTAAGTCTAAGACGATGAGAATAATAGTGGTATATTTATGGTATTGAATAAATTAAGATTTGTGTTACAAGAGATGAACAAACATATAACATTGTGCTTCAAAGCCTTCAGGAACCAGTCTTTTGTTGTGTGCTTCAAGCGAGCATGTGAGACTTACCTCTCGCATGATAGGGCCAACGCGTCAGCCTGTTGAGGAGAAGCTTCAGCATAATAGTATAATTAACTAAATGAACCCAGCATTAGATGATACACAATTTAGATTATTTCATACTTGTTTTACCCATAAATCTTATGGTTGATTTTACCAAATATGAATGGACAAAATCAAATGAAATCAGACATCAATGTAAGAACACAATTAGAAATTAGGACTCAACTACTTTGTATTATAATTCCAGTATTAGAGGTAAGAATGGGATAAATTTTAGGTAGATTGTATTACCTTTATTGAAGCCCTTTGGTTTTTATTTAAGTATCTAACTTCAAACCCTTCCCAACATCATTACATGGTTATAAGAGTGATTGCACATGGATTTATACAAGATTCATTTTATTGGACCCATAATATGATCTCATCTTGAATTTAAATCATCACAGGGATGAGAATGCCCAAATTTGATTAAATGTGTATGTAGTCTATATCAGGTGTTGAATTGATACTTTGGTAGACATCCTTCCTAATGAATAATTTTATTCCAAGAAAAACATAAAAGTACATAAGAAGCTATCTAGAAAACAACCCATCACACTTTGAGATTAAAGAGGAGTCATATCTAAAAGAAGAGAAGAGGATCACTAAGCTACAAAAATAGACAAAGAAGATAAAATTATGAAGAAAGGATTTGAAATTGGGGAAGCAATTGAAACATAGAATGAATATGGGAATGAATTATAATCCCTTGGGAAGAAATCCCTCATCATTAGACAAGAATTGACATTTTTTCTTGATAACTCTATGATAGGAGGGTTTGAAATAAATATCCACATTTGTTATTAAAAATAAGATCATGAAAAACTAATGAAGGGAAGGAAAAGGAAGAAACTTCATGGAATGTCCACTGTATGTCTTATTTCTAGGTATTCAAAAGCCCAACATGGAACTTACACATGACGTTTGGTTGTGAGAATTAGTAAAATACTATATCACTTAGAATATTTGGGGTTAAAACCTTATACCACTCTAATAGTAACAATTTACAGAAGATATGTTTTAGGTTTATATAGTATTTTAAATTTTATTTCATGGTTGACCTTTTAATATGTGTAAGGTTGTTTTGATGTAGAGGGAGAGAGAGAAACAATCACTTGGCAACTTTCTTTCTTGAAGACTATCTCCTTGTAACCCTTCACAATGGCAAATCCTAATATTTTTAGAAATGCATAGGGGTTATATTAAATATAAAATCTTATATAGACACCCTTTATCCTATTATTGTTTTTTACAAATTTTCATATTCAAACTCTCAAGATAAGTACTTCAACTCACCACTATACTTCACAAATTAGGCCTCTTCTTATAACCCTCCTAGGACACTTTTTTAGGTGATTTGACAAGTACACAAAGGTTTTTAAAAAAATAATATTTTAATATACCCATTAATATATTATAACTCCCTACCAAGTTTTATAAACCAAATCCTAAAGTAGATGCATTAACTCTACTCGACCTTTTTCCAGTTAGGCCTAAATTAGTTCTCTTTACCTTCAAAACTAGGTTTTTTATATAGAAATCTCTAGCGCACCAAGACTATATGGAAGTGTTTTATTCACCTTAATGTAATTAATATAAATTTATATGTCAAATTTGAGGGTCTGAAACAAATTATAACTATGCAAACAAATAAATGGCCAAAAATCCTAGACTAGGTTTCCACACAAGCCAAGAGGTACAAATTTGAAGTTTTCAAATTAAAAAAAGGGGTTAAAAGTTTTTAATATATTTTATAATGTATATTAAAAATTAATACAAAATTTTCAACTGGAATATCAATCAACTTACTCAAAAATCTTTATTTGCAGCCTAGTTGTACGCAGAAAACAAAGTACTAGACGATGAGTTATCAAGTGTGGGATTGGATGAGAGTTTGGACTTCGAAAGAGTTTATAGAGATTAAAACAAGTATTAAAATATTAATTATAACTTTATCACACTTTTTCATTCATCAAATGCTTTAAATCAATCAATGAAACCTTTCCTCAAGATTGGACACTTGACTGTGTTAATAAATAAAGTTCTTAAGAACTAAGTTTCTTTCTCTCTCACTTGTAAATAAATGATAAAGTTAAATCCACACTAAATAATTAAAATAAAATATTAAATATCTTAAAAATTATCTCAAATTCCTTGACAATATACTTCAAAAGTTTCTTTCATTCATAAACACTCATATTCAGCGCTTGCATACACATAATTTTGACAATAGCCTTCTTCATGCAATCTGAACCTTATTTATTTTTTTCTTAGAGATTGAAAATTATTCCTAAAGTGAATAATTATTCATTATAACCTCTATATGACATTTAATTTCCCTATAAAATCTCTAACTACATCTTGATTGCCTCTAACATAGGCTTATGCATGAACAATATGCATTCTTGAATGCTACACAAAGTTTGAACATAAGAAATAAGACCAAAATGGTGTCCAAACTCTAAAATAAATTATAATAATTTTAATACACCTAAATAACCAATACAAATCATTAAAACCTAAAAACATCAAGCTAAATACCTCAAAACCATAGAAAGACATTCAAAAATTTGAATTTGGCATTTTGGTGGGAAAATGCATAGAAGGCTCAAATTCAAATTTTAAGACTAACTAAAACCTATAAATGACTCTTACACGACCTTATAGACTAATAAGATCCTTCTAATACTCAACAACAATGATAAAAAACAAAAAAAATTGTATTTTGAGTGATGTTCTTGCATCATACTCCCTAGGAATAAGAAATTGACTCGTGAACTCTTGTTCATGAGGTCTTCAAGAGTACCTCCATGATTAATAGTGTATGTTGTTATCATCCAAGTGGAATAATATACATGATTATGT
The DNA here is from genome assembly GCA_037957365.1 of Torreya grandis. Taxonomy (NCBI): domain Eukaryota; kingdom Viridiplantae; phylum Streptophyta; class Pinopsida; order Cupressales; family Taxaceae; genus Torreya; species Torreya grandis. The sequence goes on along the minus strand of JARHVA010000241.1, from coordinate 1,895,671 downwards.
TTCCACTTCACTAAATACTGATATTACTCTTTTCCTCTTGCTCTTTTTACAACTTTTTTATCCAAGATAAGCTCAAGTTCTTCTTGTTTTATTTGTGGCAGCTGATCTGCCCACTTTTGGACTACTATATCTTGATTTCCAATTTTTTTATCTTGTATATATCCTTAATTGTATGGATACAATTCAATTACATTGAATATAGTATAGATCTCTATGCCACTAAGCAAATATATTTCATAAGCATTATTGGAAAACTTCCTTATGACCTTGCATGGGCCAATCTTCTTCATCTTCAGCTTGTTGTACTCACCGGAAAATATTTTATTCCTCAAGTGAGCCAATACCATATCTCAAATCTAGAAATTGACCTCTCTCCTCTTCAAATAATCATGTTATTTTTACTTGTCCACACTTATCTCTAACTATTTATTCACTTACTCATGCATCTCTTGCATGGCAATAACAAACTCCTTTCCCTTAGCACTTGTTTTCTCCATTTGCCTAAGTCTCTCAACTCAAATACTCCCCTTGGGTGTCTACCATACACCACTTGAAATATACTCTTTCCAATGCTTCTATTAGGTGATTCATAGTAAGAAAACTCTACTTGGGGCAATACTAAGTCCCACTGTTTAAGACTGTCCTTTGTCAAACATCTTAACAAGTTCACCAAATTTTTATTGAGAACCTTAGTTTGGCCATCTATTTGAGGGTGGTAAGCTAATTTGAAGTTCAATCTAGTTCTTAGCTTCTTCCATGAGGTTCTCTAAAAGTGTCCTACAAACTTGGTATCTGTATTTGAAATAATGCTCAATGGTAAACCATGTAGTCTAACCACCTCCTTGAAGAACACATTGGCCACATGAATATCATCATTGGTTGTATTGCAAGGTATGAAATGGACCATTTTGAAAAATTTGTCCACAACAACAAATATAGAATCATTCCCTCTTTGAGTTCTTGGCAACCCCATAATAAAATCCATGCTAATGGAGTCCCAAGGCCTATTTGGTATTGGTAAGAGCTAGTATAGGCCTCAATTAGTACTCTTCCCCTTTGCATATTGACAAACTTTGCATCTTTACACAAACTTTCTCACAACTTCTTGCATTCTAGGACAATAGTAATGATTACTAAGCTGAGTTAAGGTCTTCTCAAGACCAAAGTGACCAGCCAATCTTCTACAATGTTTCTCCTTGATCAAGTTGTCTCTCAATGAACTTCTTAGCACACATAGTTGAACTCCTTTGAACAACAAATTATCTTGAATCATATAATATATCCAAGGTTCCACATTTTTTGTATTAAGATTCTTTCAAGCTTCAAATGCATCTTGAAAATCCAAATCAGTTTTATATAACTCCTTAAGTGACTTTATTCCTCTACTCTCAAGTTGAATTTTACTAAAAAGTAAAGTTCTCCTACTTAAATCATATGCTACCTTGTTTATTTATCCTTTCTTATGCTTGATGACAAATGTGAAGTTATTAAATTACTCCACCTGCTTCATGTGCCTTTGATTGAGCTTGGGATGGATGGTTGTGAACTGAATAGCATGGTAGTCCATGAAGATAACAAACTCATTTGGCATTAAATAGTGTATCCACTTCTTCAAGGCTTGGACCACAGCATAGAACTCAAGATCATAGGCTAAATACCATTTTTTGGCCTCATTTAAATTCTCATTAAATGAAGATATAGGTTTTCCCTCTTGATTTAAGACAACTCTAATATCCACTCCACTTGCATCACACTCAACTTGAAACACCTTGTTAAAATCAAGAAGTGCCAACACTGGCTGTTTTGTTATTTTTTTCTTCAAAAACTAAAAAAATTTCTCAGCTATATCAATCCATACAAACTTATTTTTATCTCCTCTAACAGTATCAATAATGGGTTTACAAATTATACTAAAATTTATGATAAATTTTCTATAGAAGCTAGATAATCCATGAAAGCTCCTTACCTCATAGGTTGTCCTTGGAGTTGGCCACTCAATTATGGCCTTCACCTTGTCTTTATCCGTCTTCAACACACCTTGTGAGATAAAAAAACCAAGGTAAATAAGCTCTTCCTTCATGAACAAACATTTTTTGAGGTTAATAAATAACCTCTTCTCATGCAACCTTTGCATAACCATCCTCAAATGTTGAATATGCTCCTCTTTGTTAGGGTTGTAAATCAAAATTTCGTCTAGATACACAATCACAAACTTACCATTGAAGCACTTCAAGATATCATTCATGATTCTTATGAATGTGATTGGGGGCATTATTAAGACTAAATGGCATGACAATCCATTCATACAACCCTTCATTTATCGTGAAGACAATCTTTCGTTCATCTCCTTCTCTTATTCTTATTTGGTGATAACCACTCTTAAGATATATCTAGTCAAAGTAGTTAGAACCAATCAAAAAATCCATCGCATCCTCAATTATTGGAAGGAGAAATCTATACCTTATGGTTATCTTGTTGATTTCTCTTAAATCTATACACATCCTCCAATCTCTTTATTTATTGGGAACTAGAGTAGTTGGTACTGCACATGGGTTGAGGCTTTCCTTAATCAATTTTTTGTCCAAGAGGTCTTGTATTTTTTTTTAAAATTTTTGCATTCTCTTGTGGAGTCATTTTGTATGCATCCTTATTAGGCAAACTAGCACCTAGTAAAAAACCAATGTGATGATCGATGTTCCTAATAGGTGGAAGTTCATTGGGTAGTTCATCTACCACTATATCAACATACTCCATCAACATATCATGAACCCCTTAAGGTAATTCATTCATATTAGTGGATGTTACAAAAGTCCTTGGTTTGACCACTACTCCAAATCCCAATTCTTATTCTTTCATAGTGTACAAGAACTCTTTTTCACTTACCATTATGACACTTGCATTGGTTCTTTGTCCATGATCTTCTTATTTGAGTGGCACCAATTTATGGCTAATGCCATCCTTTTCCAAAGTGTATACATTTTTTCTACCATCATGTGTAGTTTTTCTATCATATTGCCAAGGCATCCCTAGAAGCATATGGCATATGTCCATTGACATTATGTCACATAATACCTTATCCTTATATCCTCCAATTTGAAAGTCTAGCCAACATTGCTCATTTACAAGAACTTGTTACCCCTCTTGCAATCATGAGATGTTGTAGGGATTTAGTTGTGGTATCTTTTTCAAGCCAAATTTCTCTACCATCTCAATTACAACTATATTATCTGTGCTACTAGAATTAATGGCTAACTTTCAACACTTACCTTGACATTTGCATGTTGTCTTGAATAGAGTCTTCCTTTGCGTAGACTCCTTCTCTTTAGGTTGTTTGATCAGTACTCTTCTCATTAACAAAGATTCTCCCAATTCTATTTCCTCAACATGAGATGGATAATCCACACTCTCTTCCTCTCCTTGAACTATATGATTTTTATTTTTAGTTCTTGATCCACTAGCTTGAGCATTCTATAGAAATTCCCAAAACCTATGACTAACAAACTTATTGCATTTAAAACACTTACCATTGAATCCACTTAAGCCTCTACCTCATTGTGTGTATCCACCTCTACAGTACGGTCTCTTTCCTCTTAATCCATCTCTTGAATTGGATGCATGTTCTTGAGATGTATTAAGTTTTGAATTATTTATTTGTGATGTGCTTCTTCCTCTTTGTTGACCTCTACCTCTATAATTTCTGCCCTGCCCCTATTTTGTTGTGTTTGTCTTCTATTTATCTTGTCTTCAGCTTTCAAGGCATATTGGTAACACTCTTTAAGTGTTCTTGGACTTACCAAAATGAGTTAATCTTGAAGGTTGAATTTCAGCCCATTGAGATACCTATCTATCTTCTCCATATCTTCTTCCACATGACCTAATTTGATGGTCAACTTATAAAATTCTTAAGTATAGTTCTTAACACCCATCTCTTTTTGCTTCAAGTTCTGTAACTTCTTGAACAAGTTACTGTGATAATCACTAGGCAAGAATTTTGCCTTTAATTTATCTACCATCCTATCCCAAGATTTGATCTTGGACTTGCCTTTCTTTTTTCTTTCATCCTGCACATAGTCCCACCAAAGGGCTGCATGTCCTTTTAGCTTGGTGCAAGCAAAATTCACCTTGTTCTCATCTTGTACACTCTCATAATTAAAATACCTGTCTAATTTTGTAATCTAATCAATAAGCTCTTCTACATTAAGGATGATTGCATATGTGAGAAGTTCTATTTTGGTTTTTGACCCCTGTCCCATGACTACCTTCAATGACCTATTTATTCTTTCTTCATCTCGCTCTACTTCTTCTTCTTCCTCTTCTGGTGCTTGTGCTTCTTCTTCCCTATCACTAACATCCCTTATTACCACTCCTCTTCTTTGATTTTACTCTAATGTTATCAACCTTGCATAAAAACTAACCCTTAGGTTTTTAAACTCCTTTAGGAATGTATCTCCTATTTGGATACTTGCTCTTCCACCTCCTCTTGGATTCCTCCTTGGTGGCATTATGGCTTCTTCACTACAACTGACCAACAAACAAAAAATTCACTCTTATATTCAAGAGTTTCAACCTTATTTAAGCCTCTTTCAAGTACCCAACCTACTCTAATACCAATTTGATGCAGAGGGAGAGAGAGAAATAATCACTTGACAACTTTCTTTCTTGAAGACTATCTCCTTGTAGCCCCTCACAATGACAAATCATGATGTATTTAGAATGCACAAGGGTTATAGTCAATCTAAGATTTTTTCCAGGTGCCCTTTATTCTCTTTTTATTTTAAAAAAAAAATTAGAATGAAAATCTTAAGGGAAGTACTTCAACTCATCATTGTACTTCACAAATTAGGTCTCTTCTTATAACCCTCCTAAGACACTTTTTCAAGTGATTTAAAAAGTACACAGAGGTTCAAAAAAAAATTTATATTTTTAGATAGCCATTAAGGCTTACAACTCCGTACCAAGTTTTATAAACCAAATCCTAAGGTAGATGCATTAACTCTACTTGACATTTTTCCAATCAGGGCTAAATTAGGTCTCTTTACCTTCAAAACTGAGTTTTTGCTCTAAAACTCTCCACATGTTACAAGACTCTAGGGAAGTGTTTGATTCACATTAAAGTCATTAATATCAAGCTCCAAGTCAAATTCCAGGGTCTATAACAAAGTGAAACTATGCAAACCAAGAAATGGCCAAAAACCTTAGACTAGGTTTTCACACAAGCAGAGAGGTACAAATTTGATGTTTTCAAATAAAAAAGAGGGTTTCAAATTTTAAAATATTTTGTATAAGCTATTTTAAAACTTAAGACAAAATTTTCAACTATAATATCAATTAACTTACTCATAAACTGATTCAAAAATCTCTATTTGCATCTTGGTTGTACACGAAAAATAGAGTGTTAGATTGTGAGTTATCAAGTGTGGGATTAGATGAGAGTCTGGATTTAAAAAGAGTTTATAAATATTCAAAAAAGTTTTAAACACTTAATTATAAATTTATCACACCGTTTCATTCATCAAATGCTTTAACTCAATCAATGAAACCTTTCCTCAAGATTGGACACTTGACTGTGTTAATAAACAAAGTTCTTAGGAGTTGGGTTTCTTTCTCTCTCTCCTATAAATAAATTATCAAGTTAAATCCACACTAAAGAAGCAATATAACTGAGTAAAAAAATTACCAATAATATCAAATGCCTTCACAATATACTTTAAACGTCTCTTTCATTCATAAACACTCATATTCTGCTCATGCATACACATAATTTTGACAATAGCCTTCTTCATACAATCTGAACCTTCTTTCTTTATTTCTTGGAGCTTGAAAATTCTTCATATAACAAATAATGATTCATTCGAACCTCTATATTCCATTTAATTTCCTTATAAAATCTCTAACTACTTCTTGATTGCCTCCAACATAGGCTTATGCATGAACAATATGCATTCTTGAATGCTAGAAGAAGTTAGAACATAGGAAATAAGCCCACAAAGGTGGCCAAACAGTAAAAGACATTCTAAGACCTTTAAGACACCTAAACTAACCAAGATCAATTATTAAAACCTGAAAAATCAAGCTAAAGACCTCAAAACCATAGAAAGACATTCAAAACTTTGAATTTGGATTTTTGACAAGAAAATGCCTAGAAGACTTAAATTCAAATTTTAACACCAACAAAGACCTAGAAATGACTCCTACATGATCTTAGAAACTACTAAGATCCTTTTACGACTCAAAAAAATTGAAACAAACCAAAATATTTGCATTTGGAGTGATGCTCCTACATCATGTTGAATGAGCCAAAGGACATCAAGAAAATGACACTTCAACCAAGCATTTCTATATGGAAAACTTCACTGGGTGCATACAGAATCCATGGGAATATGGAGGTAGGGAAATATAAACGTGTAAAAATATCTAGGCAAGGAAAAATAATATACAAAAACTTGAAGCATAATAAATATACAAAATGATTTGGTTTGGTAAAAAAACATTAAACAAGGAAAATCATGTCAAGGAGATAGCCAGTTGAATCATCCTGCTCCACTACAAAGCATAACAATGCAAAAAAGCTTCTTCATTGTGTGGTTTGAGAGAAGATATCGATAAATCACTCAACAAGATAATGTTTGTAGGGTGTTCAAGGTAGGTAACGTTTCATCCCTCCAACATGTCCAAGCTACAATCTTTTTTAAACATTGCATTTTATAAAAGAGGCAGTTGGGTTCCATCTCCGTTCATCTCACATTTATTATGAGTGAAATTTTAACATGACATGCTAAACAATATTGACATAACACTTTACTACAATTTAATACTTCCATGTGTCATCCAACATGGTCCTTCGTTTCTTATTAAAGACACCCAATATTTTGGGAGTGCTCTTCACCACAGAAAAATTTAAATCACATTAAAAATAATATATTCCTATGTATTCTATTATTGGCCAAATTTTCATAAATTGTTGGACATATTAATGTCAATGGTTGTTATACTTATAAAACAAGATATAAATAACATCTTAACCTAAAAATGATGCCCCGACTTAACTGGGTCACGTGTCACTTATTTAGATTAAGATGACATTCAACAATCTAAATGTCAAATTTGACATTATGAGGTGACATTATATAAAAAATGTGGGACCCTAAAGTTAGGGGTCTCTATTACTGAGCCCTCTCCCTATTCGTTGTACAAATAATTGATATTTTGTGATGCTAATGAACTATATAAATATAATGATTTAAATTTTCTTGCCACATATTCACTTTTTGCTTTTATTATTGGAACACCTCATATTATATTTTAAAAATCAAAATATAATATAGAAGGCTACATAGTAATGTGGCCAAACAAATCACGGCCCAAACTCCACGTCGGGCAAAGAAACTGGCTCAAAACATTAGTAAATTGTCGGATAGAACACAACAAGAACAATTATAAATAACTAGAAAGATAATCAAGCACATGCCATCTCTCCAGGAGGCAGAGGTAGAGGGTCATCCTTAGGAAGCGCTGACCAAGCAAGTGGTTCCACATTAAGGATCTCCAAAGCGGTCCAGCCATCCAGGGGGTGATCATGTATAGTGATCAACCAACCATCAATGGGTTGAGCAAGAACAACACCAACCAAAGATCATTGAACATGACCAACATCAGATTTCCCAAAAGCACTCCAACCACCCCTAAAGGAGGGTGAGATGAGAAGTGGCCCCTATTGTGCGATCGACGTATGCTTCAACATCGCTTGGGAGGAGGTAGTAGGGGCCCGTGAGGCGGGCCGTCTGGTGGAAATATGATCATAGTGCACGGGGCACTCCCCCAATGGTCGAGGAGCTCCAGCAGGTGGCAGAGGTCCAGCGCCATCTTCTCCACCTGAGCCCAAATCTACCAGTAGACCAAAGAAATAACAACCTTTCATTAACAAAGAATGAAATTCCACAATCCTCATGATTAAAAATAGCATTATTTCTAGCTTTCCAAAGCTGAAAGAGGATGATAGCACGAAAAAACTACTACAAAAAAGTAATAGACGCTGGCCAGTTTGACTAAACCCCAAAAAGTGTCCATCGCTAAGAAAAGGGCTCATGATGAAAGGGTTGAAATAAGGAGTTGATCCAACGCCAACAAGATTGGGCTTTAAGACAAAACTAGAACATATGCTTGAAAGATTCAGGCACTTGCAAGCCGGATAGAAGGGTTGGGAAATGCAGAGGTGGAGCAACCTCTCATCGAGGGGGAGGCCCTAGTAGATTAAACACGAAAGAAAATGAGCCAATTTGGGCTCCAAACTAAGGTGCCAAACACGTTCTAGATAAGCGATCCAAGTCCTGGGAGAGGACTTAAGGCCCCATCATTTGTTGAGCTTGTTGAGAGCTGGGGAGAAGGGACTCATCCCCTGATACAGAAGCCCTGGAGAGTAGGCTTTAAAATGTGTATCACGATTCCACCTCTAGTCTTTCCACCATGCTCGAGGAGGTTGAAGGCCAAACTTATGGAGCATAGCATTAGGAAGTAATTCCTGAATGCGAAGGATGGAAGGCAAGTCAACACTATTTAATTGAAATTTGCTTTTCAAATCATGTCAAGGGATCTAGTCTCTAGAATTAACCAAATCACAAATAGTGTGAATTCCTTTATAAAATAATCGCAACGCTTTAATACCAGGAATTTAACGAACGAAATAGAAGAACCGGTGAGAATAAGAGACCACCATAAACTATGATCATTAATAGATAACCTTGTGCGAAAGCCATCTCTTACCCACTTCAATTGGGGTTTGACTATTTCGAAAGCCTCCCAGATACTCTTGACCACAATGGAACCTGTAATCGTCACTGGCACAATAGTGATGAGAAGGGATTGAAAGCCAATATTCTGTCAACTAGTTTTATCATAGGGAAAAACTGAAGAGATGCAATGGTGGAGAAGGATTTTTCAAGACTCATATTTCTAAATGGCTCAAACATCTCATTTAACACACGGGACCACACTTTACCGATAAATAGTAATAATGCCCATACCACTTTCATCACGAAAAAGACAACAAATATCCCAAACTACCCGATAAAAACCCTGGGCCTTCTTAAAATTGACCCATACTTTTTACTAGCAACCCTCGCTACTTCTCTTCCCTGGATCACATCCAAGCCCAAGAAATGACTAGCCCCACAGGGGAAAGAATAGAAATTTTATGCAACTAAAATTTATTACGTGGGGAAAATGTGAATTGGAGGCTTGGCTATGGTCCCACGAAGATTGCACCTCATAAAAATTCATTTTCAAAATGCATAATGTTTGATTTTTCAAAATGCGTTTTGTTTGATTTTTCAATGTTTGATTAATAGATGGATGAAGGTGTCATCAGTTTTAAACAATTTTAAAGAATAAAATTCCATTCCATAGTGTTAGTGGTGGTTTTTTTTATAGTTTATCATTTTGCTTATTTTGAGATTATATTTAATCGTTTCGTGTACATTTTTTAATTAAGTTGTGTTTTTATTTTTATCTTTAAACATAATGACAATAAAAATCGCGAATGTAATAAATATTAAAAATGATTTTACATTTCATCGTGTCTATCTTAAAATATGTTTGATTGATTTAATTTATTTGTGTGTAAATGAATATTATGAAAAAATAAAAATTAATATAAAGTATCTACGGGCTCTTATATCACTATAAATGCATGTTAAGTATTTTCTTATAATAAATTTTTTTATTTCTATAATATTATTTTTAGTATCATTTAATAAAATCAAAATATAATATAAAAATGTAGAAATACATATCAATAATATTTGATAATAAGGGCGTCATGCACCAAGTCCAAGTCCCTGAGGGGTTTAGAATAGAATTAAATATGTTCTAATTTTTTTGGATTTATTAAAAAAATTATAATTTTTTTTATGTAGAAGCAGTGGGTGTAATTATTCTTTAGTGTCTTGTCAACTTGGAGTGGTTTTTATACAACAATGTTGCTTTGATGTATTGATCTGAAGATTGGACCTGCACATTATTCAATCAGATTTCAAAATTAAATTTATGTCTCAACCAAAGAACAAATATTTTAAAACGGCTTCCATTTAAAAAAATACGAAACAACATTGGTAAGCTAATTTAGTGTTGCTGCTGCTTGGACCTAAGAAGAGCCTGGATACAAAGTGTTATTTTAGTGCTCAAAGAATCCATTTCTTGGGGCAAGTTTGCAATGATCAACAAGTTTCCCCACATACTGCATTGTAGGAGGAGTTGCAGGGGTTGATGTCAAAGCGTCTGCATCATTACATAAGCAAGACAATGAAATTAACTAAAACAAAATCTCCAAATAAGTGAAGATCAAAATACAGTGTGTCTGATAAGCATCGGCAACATCACATAAACTAATCAATCAAATAAACTAAAACAAAATCTCCAAATAAGTGAAAATCAAAATGCAAACATGAAAGAAACAATAACTCAACCTGATAGTTATGAGAGATACTACACTGTAGCCTTGTTTGAGCATTTATGTATTCAACATTGAGGTTCAATACTTATACAATCCTAGAGGGCAACAAAACCATGGAACAAGCTGCAAAGGTAAAAAAAATAGTTACAAATTCAAAACAAGATACTAAAATACTTTTGTGAAGGATAATGAAGCCCAAAACTTAACACAATAAGATGGCATATTCAGAGCCAATAATAAAACATACATGGAAAAAAAAACATAATCAAAGAAGCAATGTTTAACAAAAACCCCAGCTAGGGCCAACCATTCAAACCATCAAACGAGACAAATATAACAACATCCTGGGTGGGATCCAGAGATAAACAATATTAACAAAGCAAAACAAGATAGGAAACTACGTAAAATCAAGCCATTGATAGAAGTAAAATAAGGCCTCAACCTAGCTAGGTTCCAACCATGTACAATATCAAGAAACAAAACATGCAGGCAACCTATTTAGGGTATAACTGAACAATACAACAGAGGCAAAATATGACATCAACTTTCGCTAAGATCCAGCCATAAAAAATATCAATGAAGAAAAGTATGCTAGCAACCTATTTAGGATCTAACCTAACAATACAATAGAGATAAAATATAATAATAATCTGGATACAATATAACCTTGAATACCCTGGGAATGACCTAACCATAGACAACTTGGTTGCAACCTAACCATGAATAATACCAAAGAAGCAAAACTTGACAACAACCTAGATAGAATCCAAACATGAACAATACCAAAGAAGCAAAAATATTGCAACTACTTCACAATAATCTAACGATGAAAGACATAAAAAAATCAATATGTGAAAACAACCTAGCTAGAATCCACATATTACTAATACCAAAGAAGCAAAATACGATAGAACCCTGTGTAGAATGCAAATAAAAGAAAGAGTAAAAGATAGCACCCATGAAATCGAGATTAATGATATAATATGAAACAAATAGGGCCCGTATTTAGGCCATCAAAACCTAGCTCTAAACATCAAAACACATGAAACCTCAGGATAGAACACATAAGGAAACCATAGTTTGAAAACATTCCATTAGTCGAGACTCCATACCATGAGACGGCACAACACTGAAATCATATTAACAAGAAAGAATTTAGTGGAGCTATTACCTGGCTTCCTCCTCAAATCAGAGTTGTTACCCACATGCCGGGGTAAAAAACACACTAGTGCCTCCAGACTCTCTGCCTGAGTCATTCGGTCCAAGGAAAACTGCTCTCATGCCAGACCCGCCAACTTGCTGCAAGTGGGGCCATGGAGAGGAATAGTCAACAGAGATTAAAGACCAATTTCCCATGCCAGATTTAGTGCCTGTCCTACTTTGCAAGTGCTAAACTTGTGTGGGTTTTGCTTGCCTTCCCCATACAGATGTATTGATGTTCTTCAAATGCCTATACTATTAGGGATAAAACAAAAAAAAGAAACACTTGTTAAAAACACAGCGCCACCTACCAACTAGGTTTAGGATCTACTATTCAACAAAACATTAAAAACAAGTGGAATAACTTATACTTATTTGGGTGAGGAAGTAGTTTCCTCTTCTTCCCTGGTCTTGTCACTCCAGCGTCTCTGGAGTGTTTGAGATGAGTAAACTCTATCCTTGGAAGAAAATCCTAAAAAACTGGAGCTCCTAGTCTAGAAGTCCTTGTTGAAAAGAGTTGAAGGCCATGATGCAGGGGTGTTTTTCCTTCGAGCGACTCTTAGGACACCATGAGCGTGTATTTGGGATGTGGGTATCTACTTAACACCATCCATTTCCAACCTCACACTTCCCTAGCTGCTGCATAGAGTAAATCTCATGCATCACTCCTCTCAGTCAAGGCAGTGGTCAGAGGGGATGAGACTTGTGAAGGCCCATGTAGACCAATTACCCACTGCAAACAATATGGATTGTGGAGACCTAGCCATTGTATTGGACTGCAAAATAAGCACATCAAATAATATTAGGTCTTATGAGTATGTTCAAGATTCAAGAAAAATAAGTGGGTAGATGGTGCAAAACATGGGTATACGCTACCTTGCCTGTGTCAAAGAAATTTTGTTTGGATGCCCACTGCGAATCATTATTTCGATAAATGTTTTCCAACAATGAGAGAAAATTTCAAATCAAAATGAATAGAGGAAAGATAACTTCAAAAAATAGGTAACTACCCTGAAATAATGCACAGCTTTTAGATGCAAAATCCTAGGGGAAATATTCTCGGTATCGCTTATAGCCTCCATCTTCTCTACAAGCTTCTCCAACATCGCATCAATGTCTTCTGATTATGTGTGAGATATGTCTATCACTACAAACGTATGCCCCTGATTATTGACCTCAATCCAATTGCATCCTGGAAATTTTCTTGCTCCCTTGTCTTTCATCATCCTTCTCACTATTGCTAAATCATCCCACCTGCTAGCCGCAGATAATATATTTGAGAGCAAGACATAAGTTCCAACACTTTGTGGTTCCAACTCAAACAGATGTCTTGCTGCATGTTGAACAAGCTCTATGTTTGGATGAATTATGCATGCATTAAGCAAGGCTCCCCAGATAAAAGCATCAAGTTTAATTGCCATATTGTTGATAATATCTGTTGCCTCCCCCAGGTGACCAGCTCGGCCAAGAAGATCAACCGTGAAAGCAAAGTGATCAGGTCTAGGTGCAATGAAATGGTCATTAATCATAGAATTAAAGTAGTAATGGCCTTTATCTACCAGGCCTGCATGGCAACATGCTGAGATGACAGTAATAAAAGAAGCTTCATTTGGTTTAATACCTTCATCTAGCATCTGTTCAAACAGTTGGACATCTAGCATCCCTTGTCCATTCTATCCATATCCTCCAATCAGGGCATTCCATGAAGCCACATTCTGTTCTGGCATTCCATCAAAAACTTATTGTGCATCCTAAATATCTCCACACTTTGCATACATGTTGACTAGAGAACTGCCAATAGCAACACTTAACATAAGCAAACTTTTGATAATGATGGCATGGACTTGCCTGCCCTGTCCTCCAGTAGCTAGGCCTGCACAAGAACTAAGAATACTAGAGAATGTGAAAGAATCTAGGTCAACCCCCAACTATCATATTTGGCAAAACAATTTCATTGCTTGCTGACTGTTTCCACTTTGAGAATACCCCACAATCAGAGAAGTCTATGATATTGCGTCCAGTTTAGGGATTTTCTCAAACACAAGGCATCCATACTCCCACATTTAACATACATATCAACAAGTGCATTTCCCATAAAGATATTAAATTGGTATCTGCTTCTGATGATGAGGGCATGGACTTGCATCCCCTGTCTAATTCCTGCTATGCTCATACAGGCACCAATAGCACTGGAAAAGGTAAAGTCGTTGGGCTTCACACCCACTTCTAGCATCAATTTAAACAAGTTAAAAGCTTTCTCCCTTTCACCATTCTGGACATATCCTACAATCATTGCAGACCAAGAAACCTCCCTCTATCAGGCATTTTGTCCAACACATTACGTTCATCCTCAATAATTTCATATTTATAGTACATGTCAATAAGTGCATTACCTACAATATCATGCATTTCAAATCCAGTTTTAATTATAAGGTTATGTACCTATTTTCCATATTTAATCTCCTACAGATAGGCGCATACACTGATAACGCTCGCAAAGGTTGATTGATTAGGCTCACATCCTACTCGATGTGTTTCTCCAAACAATGCTAATGCCTCAGTCTCATTCCCATTCTAAGCATACTCCGATAATACAGTGGTCCAGGAGACAACATCTCGTTCAGGGATTTTGTCAAATAGCTCGCACGCATCTTTAAGTTGGCCACACGTAGAATACACTCCCATCATGGTATTCTAAGAGAAAACATTTCATTTCAGCATTTCGTCGAACATTTACCGTGCTTTTTCCAAACATCAAGAATTTTTTTTCAATAACATTTTCATAGTTTTGATCAATCAGTAGACCCGTGGGAAGTAGTGTCACTTGAAGAGTCAACTACCAATGGCAAGGGAGATGAATCATAGTAATTGGGGATCATGTTCCACCGAACGACTCACATCCAAAACGTCTCGTTGTGTTCCACTTGGTCCATAAGGAGAAGTGCGACCCCTACCTTAAGGTGTCGACATGGTCACTTGTTGAAAGAGTCCTCATGTACTCAATGGAAATGGTACTTGGATTGATGAGTACAAACTACTTGTACCTCACCAATACACCAAGTCCTTGAGTACTAAATGTTGGGATAAACGCTTTTGATATACCGAAGCTATGAATCAAAGTAATGGGGAAGCACCTTCTTGAAGTGGGACATGTGGGTGGGCTTGGGTCGGTAATGTCCGTCGAACGATCTACATTCAGAGTACACCGCTATGTTCTACTTGGTCCATAAGGAGAAGTTCGACCCCTACCTCAAAGTGTCCACATGACTACTTGTTAAAAGAGTCCTCATATACTCAATGAAAATGAAACTTGGGTTGATGAGTACAAACTATTTGTACCTCACCAATATACCAAACCCTTGAATACATAAAAAATTGTACATATTAACTATTGCAAAACTAAAAATAATTTAATATTAAAATGCAAAAATACATAATATTTAATAATATCATAAAAAATTGTTCTACTTTATCCTCGTTAGTAATCTTTTGAAGATGTACTTTCAAATTACTTCCAAACCTTGATATATAAACAAGTTTATAAAGATTAAAAAATAATAATTCATTTAAATTGTTAATTATAAATATTATACCTTTATATTAGGTATGGAATTTGCATAATATTTACAAATGACTATTTAATTGTAGAGTTTGAATATATAATTATATTAAAAAATGAATTATTTATATACATTATAATATATGCTTTGTATTAAAATATTTATTTATTTTAGACTCTTTTAAGATTTTTGTCTTTTTAAATAATTTTTTTTAATTTCTTGTGTGAATAAAATTAAAATTAGCAAGTATTTTAAAGTTGTGAGGTATGCAAGTTATTTTAAGATGGGTGTATTTTTTTTTTTCCAGTAAAATGGGGTTTTTTAAAGTGAAATTGTAAATTTGTAGTTACATCATACTTCAAACTTATGATTGTTGACCCCATCTTACTTTTTGTGCACGAAGCGTTAAATAATAAAAATATATTTTTCATTTTAAGTTACCAATGCTCCTTTAGATTTATTTTTTTCCCAACATGGATAAATAAAATGTTTACGAAGATAAGTTTTAATTGTGATTACATTTTCTTCCAAGCGTTTGAGTATGGATTTTTCGTATGTTTTTAGGCCTATTGTAATTACTTTAATTATCAATATATTGGCAAAGTGGATGAACAAAAGCTATAAGATAGACTTTAGGACCTTAGTGTCTTCTCTCCACATCATCGGCATTACAACATTGATTCAAATTGACATCGGACATGGAACTTTGACGCAATCAAATCAATGGTCATAACATACTCGTCGACCCTTTGTAATAGAAAATGACCAATCAAAAATATTGCCACCCTACAAGCTATGACCCCTTTACAATATATGCAGGGCATATAATCTAAATTATAATATAATATTATTATTTTTTTTAATATTAATACTATGATATTAATTTTGGGTTTTAACTTAAAATTTTCCATTCTTAATTAATTGTCCAAATTATTATATTTATTATTAATATATAAATATTATATTATTATAATATATTGATATACTATATTAAAACATATAATATTATATATATTTATTTATGTAATATTATTATACCATAATTATTATATTATTTAATAATTATAAATATAATATAATATTATCATTAAAGGTGTGAGTTAAATCGAAAGGGATGTAATTTTATGTTTTGATAATGTGTGGTTTTATAGAGCCAAAGAGTGTAAATTGATAGTTTTATATTAATCAAAATCCATGACCCATGATTCTTTTGCACTTTTTGTGCACAAAGTGGTAAGAAACAATAATATTATATTTTTTGTGGAGGTGATAGTGGAAATTGAGATTGTGTGTTCCTTCATATGACGTGGCAATCAACAATGTAAAGAGAAGACGCTTCATTTCACAGTAAGCTTGAACAATGGCGAAGTGGTTGGGAAGGGCAAGGCCATGCAAAATATGCAAGTGGTGAAATATTTTAGGTGATATTGTACATCAAAGGGCTCATTTTGTACACCAAACCTAGATATCCATGGCTTGCACACATTGTGAAAGGATTTGAAGCTTGTAGGGTGGCATCATTTTTTATTAGTCTTTTTCTACTGTCAAAGGTGGACGAGTACATCATGAGAGCTTATTTGATTGCAACAAGGCTCCATGTCTCATGTCAGCGTAAATCAATGTTGCGATGTCATTGATGTAGAGACAAGATATTGAAGTCCCAGAGTCTATCTTGTAGCTTCTGTTCGTCCACACTACCAATATATTAACACCTATAACAATTACATCAAAATTAAGAATATACTAAAATACTATAATGAACCCTTGTAGAAAAGACAACCACAATTAGAGCTTGTCTTCATAAGCATCTCATTTATCTTTGCTAGCAAAAAAAATAAAAATCCAAAGAAACACTGGGAAGAAAAATATTTTTTCAAAAGATTCTTAAAATGATTAACATATTTTTATTGTTTAATACTTTATGCACCAAAAGTGATACGGGATCAATAACCATGGACATGAAGTGAAGTATGACTATTAATTTACTCTTTTTCATTTTAAAAACTCATGCTTCATCAAAATTAAAAAATACATCTATCCCAAATGTAACTTACACCTTTGAAACAATTAATAATGTTATTATTGGTATGTCACTTATTCAAAGGCCACAACAAACTGAATTAATGAAGCATCACTCACTTGGCATACCCATTCACCAAAGCCTAATCAATAGGTTTAGGCTAAAAAGAGTTTACCCTAAGTTTAGATGAAAAACAGGGAAGTTTCATCATAGAAATGTTTGTAACATAATTAAACTTTTTTAGACGAAACACTCCATTACTTTTATTTTCTTAAAAAGAAACCTGTCTGTCGTTTTTCATTTATGATATTGTTAAGTCATGGCCTACAAATTGAGGGAGTAGCTGAATAGATAAGACGCCAAAAAACACACCCATTGCCCAGCTATAACTGTGAATAGATAACACAGTCTGAAAAACACATGCCCAGCTATAACTATCTTTTCTCATATAAACGCTGCAAGGACTCTGATTCTTATACAGGTATGGATTCTGACTCTGATTCTTACACGATATAGTTAAATAAAATCAATTCTCATCCCACGTTTTGCATTCATTTTGTTTGCATTCCTGTGTTTATAACCATGCAGTGGTTATTCATTGATTTTTTTAAAGTTCTTTTTATAATGGTGGTCAAGTTTGTAAACTGATAGATGGATGGATTGATAAAATATGGGTTGTGGGTGGGTACCATTTGATGGGTATATGTTGGGTGTGAATACAATTTGACGGTTTATTATTGGTTGTTTTTTTCCGGCAGAATTTTGGGTTTATAGATAGAAACAAACTCCAATGGATCAGGATGGTTGTGTAGAAGGCAGGTCAGATGGAGAAGAGTCTGACAATGCCAAAATGAAAGTAGAGACAGATTACGACATTGGTGGCGGATCTCTATCCTCACAGCCTATACCATTGTCAGGCTGGCCAGAGACATTTGCAAATTCTATGGACATCTATGCACGCTCGCCACCCTTGCATGGTATGGCTTTGGGAAGTTATGGTATAGAACAGGACAGTTGTCTTTCTTCTTCCTATCATCAAAACCAGCAGGAGGATAGGGCTACCAGTGGGTTCGAGAATCCAAATGTGTATTTGAAGGAGCCTCTTTTGAATCCAGTCCAGACAAATTTAGAGGAATTTCATGAGAAAGAGAATTGGGAGAATGGTGCTTCTGGGAGTATTGTAGATTCAGCGTATGAAAACTCTGAGGGGAGTTCTTTCATCCGAGCTTCACTTAATGGCATGAATGTCCTTACAGGTTTGTACATAACCATCCTTTATTGCTGTTATGATTGCTACACAGTTTATATTCCACTGTTGCATGTGTCCCTAACACTGTTTCAGTATTGTCATAGCAAGTTATTTGAGTTTGTCATTAATACTGGTATGCATCGACTTTAAAGAGCAGACTTACTATTGAGTTGAAATAACAGACCTATTGCTCCTTCTATTGACCTTGATTTTAGGATTTGCTATTTACATTCTTTGGCATTCAAAACAGAGTATGGAAGCCCGTGCAGAACCACAATATTGATCTCGCTCTTTGAATTCTTTCAGCTTTGTTCTATCAATGTTGTGGAGGTTTTGTGTTTTGGCATTGTTAGCTTTGTGCACATAGTTTTTTTTATAAAGAATAATAATGGAAAAGAGGCCCTTACCCTGAGGTTAAAAAAGGATCTGACAGGCAGATCTAATCAAGAAAGACAAAAGTTGTCGACAGGAGAGTAGAAGAAGACGGGCAGAAAGCCCTTAAAAGTCAAACAATCACAAAGCTAACTAGCCAGCTAAGCTTTGTGTGCATTGTTAATTTTGGACTTTTATTATTTCAGTTTTGTTGTAGCAATTTTGCTGAGGGTTGGGGTTCTAGTATTGTTAGCTTTGCACTATTATTCTATTTCTGTTAATTTGCAAAAATTTTGTTGAGTGCTTGGGTTTTAGCATTGTTTGCTTTGGGATCTTATACTGTTTGAGTATTCTGTATCTATTTTGTTGAGGGTTTGGGTTTCAGCATTGTTAGCTTTGGGCTCTTATACTATTTCAGTATTGGTGTAGCAATTTTGTTGAGAGTTTGGGTTTTAGCATTGTTAGTTTTAAACTCTTGTACTATTTCAGTTTTTTTTGCAGCAATTTTATTAAAGGTTTATGTTTTGACATTTTAGCTTTGGTCTCTTATTGTGATAGATTTGAAATAGCAGACCTTCCACCTCTTATACATTTTAGCTTTGGACTCTTATACTGATTAAATTGAAATAGTAAACCTCCCACCTCTTATACTGACCTTGATTTAAGGTGTGCCATTCACACTTGTATTACAATCCAAAACAGGATAGACCCAACAAAAGATCCTTGCAGGACTGCTACATTGATCATTCCCATAAACTTTTCCAATTCTCTAATAACAATTTATTGATAGCAATAAGTAAAGAATGAAGCACATTTCTTTCTAAACCATCCACTCCATAATGATATTAGGCAAAAATACATAGATATTTGCAGTCATAGGCTAGTACATGAAATCTTAAATCAAGACAATCAAACAAGGCCTGCAGAATTTATTTAAAAACTGGAAACCTACAGAAACAATCTTCTGAACAAGTAAATAGTTTTTGATCGGTCTTAGAGACCAACTTGGCCTAAGGACATTAAAATTTGTCTCGCATTGTGGTCTTTGGTCCCCAATACTAATTGAAGTGGAACGGTAGGTCTCCAATACCTTTTGACCTTAATTCTAGGGTGTGACATTAACACACAGTGTTTGGCATTCAAAACAGTCTACACGACTGAACTAACAATCTTGTTTAGGGTTTCTGTTTTAACACTGTTAGCTTTGGTCTCCCATATTGATAGGATTGAAATAGTATGCCTCTAAATCCTTATAACGATCTTTATGGAACGTGTTTGGCATTCCAAACAGGCTACAGCCAGTAAGAAAAACTTGTATGACTGCTAAATTGATGATTCCCCTAAAATTATTTCAATGCTGAGATAAATGAAATGATAAAGCCTCCATCCCTATATATTGAACTTAGTTTTAGGGTGTGCACCATTTGCACATTGTGCTTGGTATTGAAAACAGGCTACATAAAAAAGAAAACCCCTATACGAAGGCCAAATTGATCAAGCCATGTGAAATATTTCAATTTTCTAGTAGCTATTTCCTTTTGTGATTAAACATTGTTAGTATTGGACTCTATTGATGTTTAAAATTGCACTTAATTCTAATCAACAACAATGGGAAGTTTCAAGCTGTGGGACATTGCGGCTTGAAACAACCTCCAGATTTGAGAGAAGCTGGTCTCTTCTTTTTGTATCAAGTATTGGGGGAAAAGGGATAGGGAATTAAACAGAAACGCAAATGCAGGAATTGAAACCTAATTATGGCGATGCGCCTGAGTGTAATCCTAATCCTACCCTGAGCACAGTGAGACTATATGTAGAATTCAATTACATTTAAGAGCAGACAAGTGCATGATCAATGTAAAAGATTAAGACAATAGAAACAGAGGCTCACAACAGAGACTTCTTTTGCTGGGATACAGAAATGTCAACAAAGGCATAGGGTTCAATCTTTTTATAAGTCTTCCAATCACATAAGAGGCGCAGAAACACATACAGTAATGTAAAACTTTCGACTCAAGAAAACGAGACAAAAGCAAATGACATTCCTAATCACAACTCTATAAAATCTACAGTCTAGACTACTTTTACAAATGACATAGTGTAATATCCCCTCCAAACAGGAAATATAGCAACACAAAAAAACTCTGAACAAGATATAACTTCTGTTGAATAAATTCAGAATGATCACAATAATATAGTCCCTTAATAACAAATTACAGATTGTATCACTTGTCCTTCTAAACTATTACAATTGTAGTCCTTTCTTATGCATATAAAAATGAAATACAGTCTTAAAAACCCTGACTTAGCAAAACTGGAAGCGAAAACTGGAAACTGGAAGCGAAAATTGGATTCTGGAAGGTCTCGGCCTGCTGTGTCGAACACACAGTCGCCGACGTCGGTCACTGCAGGTCAGCTTTCTGCCGACGTCGGTCTTCAGTCGATCGATGTCGGTCACTGGAAACCCTTTGTCTGCCGAGGTCGGTTCCTGAATTGATCTGTACGGACCTGTACGGACTTTGTACGGCCGCCAATTAAGCAAGCTTCCCTGTTTTCAACCCCTGATCTGAAAATATACGTTTCTAGCACAGAAGATCTCTAGCTGTATAATGTATTGAATCAAAACAAGAATAAAGAAATACCTGGAATATCTGTAATAACTTCTGTGTGAAGTTATCTCTCAAACTTGAAATTCTGTGATAACTTCTGGATGAAGCTATCTCTCACTTTGGCAATAGATCAGCTGATATTCCACAGCCTCTTAATTGCACACACTGAAGAGGGAACGTTCTTCAATGCAAATGGAATCTTTGAACCCTAGGCTCAGTCTTCACAGAAGAAATTCTCAAAAATCAATATCAATAATCAATAGCATAATCAACAATGGCCTCCATGAGAAACCCTTATACCCTCAAAAAGATATGCTTGCCCTAATTAGGGTTTCTTAAATTAGAATTAGGGTTTCTAATTAAAAATAGGCTAAATAATTAATATTTGATTAAATCAATCAAATATTAATATCTCCCTCAATACATGTCGGATCCACGAACCGATCGAAGCTAGTGAATCAGGGAGTGATTCCGCACATAACCATACCACAATAAAGGCGCTCTGCTGCATATCAAATATCCCTAAAAAGTAGGAGCTCAAGCCAAATGTGTCTGAAATACCCTGAATGAAAATCAAATGTAGAAATCCTGTGAATCAAAGTCGAGCCAAGCTCCATTATGACCCTCTATCCATCTTATTAGCATACGAAGGTCGCATAATAGGCTAACCATGAACTCAGAACATGTCAATTGAAAAGGGGACATGACAATCCGCCCCTCCTAGAATTGCTTGCCCTCAAGCAATCACTGAATGACAAATCAATCAACCCACCTGGATCCCAAATGTAGTTAGGATCTCCACCACTGTCAATTAACACGAACCCCATGCCATGTCCATCCCAACTCTCATGTAATGGCGTCACATCATCTCTAGTACTAAGATAAGCACCCCAACATCCAATCCATAAATGAAAATCAGCAAGCAAACTCCGTACCTGAATAATATCTAAGATTGGATTGTGAAGGCTAGACATAGTCATATCATCATCAACCTGTGACCCGACTGTAACAGAAAGTTGAGTCCTCACCACATGTGACAACTCCTGAACTGAACTCACCTCAAGACCAAGCTCGTCCTCATACCTCTCCTGTGTTGGTGCCAATGTGCTCTCGTCATCACCCTCTATCATGTTATCTGGTATAGGTACCTCCATCCGATGAAAAAACATATATCTGAAGCTGCTGCCCCGTATTGCCTTAAGAATATGTGTCGTCCCATCAACATTAAAGAGAACCTCCATGTCCTTGAGACGGAGAGTAACTTCCTCAAATGAATGAAGCCACTTCATACCCAAGACTAAGTCTATATCCCCCATGTTTACCACATAATAATCAGCCTTGAACTCATAGTTGTTCAAGCGCAATGGGAGGTCTCTAATCATACGCTCACACTTAAGAGTGTGACCATCGGCTACCTTAACACTGATGCCCTCAAAATCTACGGTAGTGAGTCCACGCTTCTCCACAAATCTAGCATCTATGAAATTAGGTGTGGCCCCTGTATCAAGAAGGGTGATAACCTTCTGCCCTGCCAAAACTCCACGGAGTCTGAATGACTCATCCGACTGAATGCTGGATATGCGTGCCTCCTGTAGGTGAAGCTCTAACTCTGCCTCTGCATTAGGCCCTGAAGCCTCTGCCTCTGCCCCTCAGAACTGTTATGCTGTTCGGAATCCTCAGAATCTGAATCCTCATAATATATCCACATCATACGATTCGCCTTGCCCTTAGGCCTCAAAGGACAATCGTGATGGATATCATATGGACCTTTGCAGTAGAAGCAAAGCTTCTTCCTGCATAGATCATTAAGTGCCTCACGATCCAAAGGTGGTGCTGCTGGATTGGCCTGTGAATCATTTTTAACCCCGGATTTATCTATGTTAAAACCCGGTCTCTCTGTATCCCCGTGGGAGTGATTATGGTCTCTAGATGAAGAAGCACCTCTGGAATTAGATTTATTGGATGGGGCTGCCATCTCCATATTACGTGCCTTCTTCATAGCTACTTGTAATGAAGGAGGATCAAAGGCTTTGATCCAACCTCTCAATGGCTCTGTCAATCCCTCCATGAAGAGAACTACCAATCTACGCTCTGAAATATTGGGCACCATGACTGCCAATCTCTGAAACTCACCAATGAAGGACTCCAAGTTACCTGTTTGTCTCAACTGTGCCAGATCTCGAAAGTAAACCTCGGGATCTTTCCTGTCAAACCGCTCAACCAATCTATCCACAAAGTCCTGGTACTCTGTTACCTGATTATGCTGAAGTGTTACCATATCATGGTACCACCAATCATGTGCTACTCCATCCAAGTGCAAAGTGGCGTATTTGATGGCCTCTATCTCTGACATTGGTCTCAATGCCAAAAAGGTGTCAAGCTTATGAACCCAAGCTTGAGCTGTCATCTTGCCACTGTCGTCAAAATTAGTCAAAGAAAGCTTACCAGTAGCCTTCTTCAGCTCACTGAACTGAACTCTAGGCCTCCTATCCTATCTAACCAATCTGTAGTGCTCTCTCCTAAGATTGACAAAACGATCAAAGGTCGTCCTCTCTTGAACATGAGGAGGTAATAAGTCCCACTCATCATTTGCAGCCATGTAAACATCTGCAAATGGGTTATTCCCTGCTTCCTCTGCTGGTGCCTCTGGTTCTTCTTGAACAAAAGTAGGACGTGTAGGTCTATCAGCTGTTCTGGAGTGAGTTTGCTGTGGTCTCTGATTAACCGTAGCACTCCTATCATCTCTTTGGTCCCCGTTCTGTCCATCAGGTGCGTTCATTCTCTCTATCATAGTCATAAGTACCTGTAGTGTCTGAGTCATCTGCTGTTGGCTTGTCATCATAGCACGCTGAAATTCTCTGGTGCCCTGATCAACATCATACCTGTGGCCCCTGGGTGGGCTACCCTCACGTCTGTCACTCATGTTAATCCGCTGCTGATCTAACAACTGGGTACCTTCAAGCAAGGCTCTACTGCGTGTGTTATACCTGTGCGGTCCCAACTCTTGTGGCTGCATAAGATCTGTCAAACCCTCAGGATGGCAGGATTTAGCTCTGATACCACTGTAATATCCCCTCCAAACAGGAAATATAGCAACACAAAAAAACTCTGAACAAGATATAACTTCTGTTGAATAAATTCAGAATGATCACAATAATATAGTCCCTTAATAACAAATTACAGATTGTATCACTTGTCCTTCTAAACTATTACAATTGTAGTCCTTTCTTATGCATATAAAAATGAAATACAGTCTTAAAAACCCTGACTTAGCAAAACTGAAAGCGAAAACTGGAAACTGGAAGTGAAAATTGGATTCTGGAAGGTCTCGGCCTGCTGTGTCGAACACACAGTCGCCGACGTCAGTCACTGCAGGTCACCTTTCTGCCGACGTCGGTCTTCAGTCGACCGATGTCGGTCACTGGAAACCCTCTGTCTGCCGAGGTCGGTTCCTGAGTTGATCTGTACGGACCTGTACGGACTTTGTACGGCCACCAATTAAGCAAGCTTCCCTGTTTTCAACCCCTGATCTGAAAATATACGTTTCTAGCACAGAAGATCTCTAGCTGTATAATTTATTGAATCAAAACAAGAATAAAGAAATACCTGGGATATCTGTAATAACTTCTGTGTGAAGTTATCTCTCAAACTTGAAATTCTGTGATAACTTCTGGATGAAGCTATCTCTCACTTTGGCAATAGATCAGCTGATATTCCACAGCCTCTTAATTGCACACACTGAAGAGGGAACGTTCTTCAATGCAAATGGAATCCTTGAACCCTAGGCTCAGTCTTCACAGAAGAAATTCTCAAAAATCAATATCAATAATCAATAGCATAATCAACAATGGCCTCCATGAGAAAACCTTATACCCTCAAAAAGATATGCTTGCCCTAATTAGGGTTTCTTAAATTAGAATTAGGGTTTCTAATTAAAAATAGGCTAAATAATTAATATTTGATTAAATCAATCAAATATTAATATCTCCCTCAATACATGTCGGATCCACGAACCGATCGAAGCTAGTGAATCAGGGAGTGATTCCGCACATAACCATACCACAATAAAGGCGCTCCGTTGCATATCAAATATCCCTAAAAAGTAGGAGCTCAAGCCAAATGTGTCTGAAATACCCTGAATGAAAATCAAATGTAGAAATCCTGTGAAACAAAGTCGAGCCAAGCTCCATTATGATCCTCTATCCATCTTATTAGCCTACGAAGGTCGCATAATAGACTAACCATGAACTCAGAACATGTCAATTGAAAAGGGGACATGACACATAGATAATATTAACCAAGGCATAGAGTTCAATCTTTTTAATTCATTCAGCCGCATAAAAGGCACAGAAGCATGCACAGTTACATCAACTTTACAACTCAAGAAAATGAGACAAAAGCAAATGATACTACTTAGTCAAAAACTCTAGCAAGTCTAAAACTATAGGAAAGTCTCCTTTTTGATAATGGATCCCCTTCTTTTATAGCCTCAGATGTCTCCTTCCATCATCCCCTTTCTCGTGCAATTCTACTCCGCCCTTAACTCACAGGGGACAAACAGACGGCGCTTTTAATGTTTGCAGGGCCCAAAAATCTACCCAGTGAACTGCTCCATCTACCAAAAATAACTCTCGCCGAGTTTCCCTCCATCTCGCTTTGCGGCAACAGATACACGGAACACTCTGTTCTGTTGAAATGGAAGATGACACTTAGTTAATTTCCTGAAATTCTCCTTGTCACTTAGAAAGCACCGAAGAATGACACTTGGCGCTTTCCACCTGATTTATCAAAGACACGCGGCTCTCTCTGTTTCTCTTTAGCTATGCTGTAGAATTATTCGGGACACATATTAGGCTCCTGCGGATGGTGACACTTGGCAGCTTCCGCAGACTTTTGAAATAACACCCGAGACCTACCACAATTTTATTCGGCAATGAAGCTTGAAGATAATCTCTCGGAAGTTGACACGTGGCGGCCTCCGCTGTTTTTGGGGAGATACGTGGCATCTTCCACTTCTCCTACTAGGGGTATGTGGCGTCCTCCACTTCTTTTGGGAATAAAGCAGAAAGGAGCCCGGAAAGTGACACTTGGCGCTTTCCGCTGCTCTTCGGTACTTAAACAAAATGAAATGACGCCTCTCTACCCTTCGAAAAGGTACTTGACCCTTTTGATTTTTGGGGCACTCCTTTGAACTGCCCGATGTACCGAAATTGGTTCAAGGGTTCAACGGTCCAATGGTTCAACACTGCGCACCATTTACACGTTATCCGAGGCATTAACCAAAATGTTGAACCAAAGCATTGAACCCAAGCGTTGAACCGACTGTCTCTCGGATGCCGACACGTGGTGACTTCCGCTTTCCGTTGAAAAAGTAGTCCAGGGTCTTCCGCGACTGTCACCTGGCGCTTTTCGTTTTCCTGCCACTTAGCTTGTTGAAAACCTTTGCCGAGAAATAGAATAAAATGCGGGTGCCGATATGAGACGCGGATGCTGACATGTGGTGCGTTCCGTGGAGATGCTATTAGATACGTGGCACGTTCCGCGGCTCTATCGAAAGTTAGGAAAGATGCCCCGGAAGACTCCACTTGGCCAAAACCGTGTTTTGGAAAGCGACACTTGGCGGCTTCCGCTTGAATTCAACACTTAGGCAAAAATGAAATGAAGGAATCAAAAGGGAGGAAAGAAAACCCACGCTCGGACGACACCACATGGCGACTTCCGCTGCACTTCGATACTTAGACGAAAAATGATCGAAAGAAACAAAGCCGCACTCTGCTCAAAACTCTGCCGCCACGATCAAGATATGCGGGAACCAAAACTGCAGTGCGCGACTGAAAATCTGAATGCAGTGTAGAGTAAAAATTTTACTCTACAGACTCCAACGCTGACAGTGAAATGGCAAGACTCCAAAATCTTTTATTGACCTTAATTTTATGAGATGCCATTCACACGTGAAAACAGGATACAACCAAGTGAAGCCTCTGCAGAACTGCCAAATAGATCACTGAATGTGAAACATCTTGTGTTTATAACATGAGGCTCAAGTTCAAAACTGCCCTATCTCATAACCTCGAGGAAGAAAGAGATCCTTAATTAGGTATATGCTTTTGAATTATTGTTTTCCACAATTTGCTTGTTTTATTCTTTGAACTGATTGCGATGATTTTCTTGTTTTAACAGGTGTTGGGATTCTGTCAACACCATATGCACTCTTCCATGGCGGCTGGATGGGTATCGGCGTTCTTTTTCTTTTTTCATTGATTTATTACTACACTGGAATTCTTCTTAAGCGTTGCATGGATATGAATACATATATTCGCAGCTATCCTGACATAGGTCAGATGGCTTTTGGGCAGATTGGAAGAATCATTATATCTGTAGTGCTATATTTGGAACTTTATTCTTTGGCTGTGGAATTTCTGATACTAGAGGGGGATAATTTGGCCCAGCTTTTTCCCAATATGGCTGTGAATATAGCAGGAGTAAGCTTAAACTCACATCAGTCATTCGTTCTCCTTGCAGCTCTGGTTATTTTACCTACAGTATGGTTACGCAACATGAGTTTGCTATCGTATATCTCAGCAGGTGGTGTTGTTGCATCTGTTTTTGTGGTCTTGGCAGTGGCTTGGGTTGGTGTGTTTGATGGGGTTGGATTTCACCATCCGGGCAAGTTGTGGAATCCGAGTGGGTTGCCTACTGTTATTGGTTTATATGCATTCTGTTTTTCTAGCCATTCTGTGTTTCCCAGCATCTACTCTTCCATGAAAGACCGTCGACAGTTTACTTTGGTAAGTTTAAAATTCCCATCTCTTGGGTGATGTATTTGTATCATGGTGAATTTGATAACATATATTGAATACTGGTTATGAGTTTAGCGTTAAGCCTTCTGCAATCCTAATAGATCATTGTGTGTGACAGGTGTTGATTTTGTGCTTTATAGTTTGCACTTTGATATATGCGAACATTGCAGTGATGGGATACCTGATGTTTGGCAATAAGTTGTTATCACAAGTAACATTGAACCTCCCAAGAGGAAAAATGGCCTCGAAAGTGGCAATTTATACAACATTAATCAATCCATTTACTAAATATGCATTGACAATCACTCCATTATCTACAGCCTTGGAAGAGTTCCTGCCTCAATCAAATGCTTCATTAAAAACAACATTTCTGTTATGGAGCACATGCATCAGAACCTTACTGCTTGCCAGTATAGTTATTGTAGCACTTGCAGTACCACTTTTTGGTTACCTAATGGCATTGATTGGCTCTTTATTGAGCTGTACAGTTTGTATTATACTTCCATGCTTATGCTACCTGAAAATTTTTGAGGCAAGGGATTCTAGCTCTGAGATGATACTTGTTCTTATAGTCTTAGTTATAGGTATCATAACAGCTGTTGTGGGAACCTACTCTTCTGTGAAAAACATTGCAGACAATATATGATGAGCATTAAACATTTTCTACATTATTGAAACACAGACCTTGATCCTTCACATTGGTAATATGATTTTTTGGCCCAAAATAGGATTGGAGCTTCTTCTCAGTTCTGGTTTTCAGAGCATTTATTAAAAACATTGTTTTCAAAATGCCTGGGAACTTCCAGGCCATTCTGAAGTTTTCTCTCTGCATGGAAAATTCTGCTTAAAGCTGATATGAATGTTTCAAACAGTGTAGAGCTTGATGTTGCATGTCAGTTGTTTATTTCAAGTTTATTACGTTCTTTTTTGTAGCATAGGTTTTTTCTAAATGAAAACTGCAAAAAATGGCAACTATATGCAAGATATCTCCAAGAAATAGAGAACTTTACCAGTTCACTCAAAATGAAAGTTAACATGATTTTTTATTAAACACACAAATGAAATTGAAGAAGTTGGTGTATGTACAGGTTGGGTGTTCATTGATGTTTATGAGCCTCCAATTGCATGGGAGAAACAGTTAAGGTCAATGACAATGATCCTCTGGCTGGTTCTGTTGCTTCTGTTCTGCAGCTGCAACTTGATGCTGACCTTTTATAATTTTTATATTTGTAATTCCTTGGAGCTTGTTTTAAGGTTCATTGTCATGTCATATGAAGAATCACAATTTCATTTTTCAACATTACCTTCATCAAAAATATAATAATATGTTGCTTACACTATCATTTTTCATCGTTACCTTCATCAAAAATATAATAATATGTTGCTTAATCCTTCATGCACAATTACTGGTTTCAAATGAGATATAACTAATATATATATATATATATATATATATATATATAATCATATTTAATAATATTAATATTTTTTAATTTTTAAAATTATACATATCATTATATATATATATATATTTTTACATATTATATAATATAAATATTATTATAAAATAATAATTAGTAATTTATAAATATTAATAATTTATAAAATAATATATTATTATTATTTTTTAAAGGTTATGTTATATTTGCAAACCAAAGACCTTTTCAAATGATAATTTTTTGTGCACGAAGGATTAAACAACAAAAATATGTTATTTGAATTTTTAAAATCCTTTGAAAACATATTTTTCTTATCACTACTCTCTTAGATTTTTTTTTTTTTGGTCAGTAGGGATAAATAAGATGCTTACAAAGACATGTCTAATTGTGGTTGACTTTTCTTCCGAAGGTTCTAGTATGACATTTTTGTATGTTTTTAAACTTGACGTAATTGCTCTAGGTGTCAATATATTCGTGGCATGGACAAATAGAAGCTACAAGATAAGACTCTAGGACCTCAATGTCTTGTCCCTACATCAATGACATTGCAATGTTGATTCGCGCTGACATGAATGTAAATGATATGAATGCAATTGATTTGGATGTCAATGCTATGAATGATATTGCTAATGTTTCTAGTGGATCTCATAATTTTAATAATTTTTATATAGAGAAAGACATGGTGGAACGATTGAGTTTGTTTCAAACACATTTTAAAACATCCCAATGAAATATATGGAATGTTATATGTATTAAGAGATATGTGAAATAAATCCCTAGCTCAAGAGCCCGTACTTGAAGATCTACCTTTTAGGGTGAAGAGTGAACATCTGAATGCTTCTAACGATGTTCAACCTTTTATAAGTTCCCTTTTTGTCCCGAAAAATGTGGTTGTCTAAAATTTTTTCTAACTATGTTCATCCTCATGTTTCTTCTACTTGTATTTCTGTCTTTATCTTCTCAAACCATTTTTAAATCTTATTTTTTTCTACTCAAGTTCGTCAACCGTCTCAAATGATTTTCCAACCTTCCTCTCTTATCCAAAAATTTCCTCAAGGATCTAGTGTTTCCATCCGCACTTATGTCACCACTACTTTGGTTCCAAACCTTGAGATTGCATTCCTTCAATAAACTATGCATGATATGCAACAATAGATTCAATAGCTTTGCTAAGGGCCTCAAAATCCAAAGACATAAGATCAATTCATATGATATATTACTCAATCATTTGACATATGAGATCCTTGCCTACCCTTTTCCTATCGATTTTGTAGCTTCTAACTTTGAATTGTTCAATGATAAAGGTGATCCTTCTCATGATTTCAAGTCTTTCTATGCTTCATGTTTTGACTTTGCGCATAATGATACATTATTGACAAAAATATTTCTAGTAAGCCTTAAGGACTATGTTCTTATTTGGTTTTGTATTATTCCATCTAAATTCGTACACTCTTTAAATTATTTGGCTGATAATATCTTAGATCAATTTTCAGTCAACATTGGCATGAAGATCATGTTTGCATAGTTCTCGCAACATTAAAAAGGACCTAATGATAATTTTATTGAAAATGCGTTTAGTTTCAAAACCATTCTCACAAATATTACTTATTAATTACTTGATAATGAATTGCAATTTATGTTCTCCTAGAGTTTACTCCAATGCATTAAAAATAAAGTGGTCTTCAACTCTTAATAATATTTCAATAGACTTTTTCATCCAGTTAGAAACTATGAGATCAATATTTTAGAGGTTAACATGATTACATATGGGATTAATGCCCCTACTTATAGTGAAGTTGAATATCAAGGTAAATCAACATTCAAAGCTAAAGCTAATGATAATAATTTTCAACCTAAGAATGAGGCGAAGAATGTAGTCAATGTGGTAGACCAACCATCAAGGATAATCATTTGCCAACAAAGAGAATGAAGACAATTTACATAGTTAACTGAGAGTCCTCAAAATGTGCTAAAATAATTGCTTGAATGTAATATGATATCTCTGCCACTTAAATGAAAGTTTGAATCTTCAAGGTGATTGCCTAAAAATAAAGATATTAATGCATACTATGCTTATCATAAACTCCATGGTCATTCTAGAAATAATTGCACGACTTTAAAGCATAAGATCCAAGACTTGATTTAAAACAAACAATTACAAATAGTTAGTCACAATATTACTTTGAATGAATCTGTTTCTTGGTTAAATCAACATCTAAAAATATTTACAACCCTCTCCCAAATCTTGTTATTCAATCCAAAAACTAATATGATATTCATACGATAGCTCAAAAAAAACCTCCACATATTTATAATGCATATCTACTTTATGAATTCATCACGTATAAGGAGCTTCATCCAATTATATTTTATAACTACAAAATTATAAAATATGATTCTAAGAATGGTCCATTATTTATTTGAGCTTTCATCTATACACATTTCGAGGTTAACAAATAAATTTATGATTAATAATGATTCTAGTATAAATTTATTCACAATGAAATTTGTTACCTATATTGGATAAATTATACATAAGGATATAGTGAGTTAAAACTAAAATTATTGGAGGATATGATAGTCTAACTAGAACACCACTTGGGGACATTAACTTACCTATCATCGTTGGTCCTAAGCCCTTATTAGTTTGGTTTCATGTATTTCTAGATAATGAGACATATAACATATTGCTTAGATGACCCTAGCTTAAACAAATGAAAGCAATCTCATAAAAAGTTGACTTAGTCAGTATAGTTTAGAAGTTTATAGAAGTCATTTTAATAAAGAGTTTATTATCATCGTTTTGATAGAATTTTGTAAATATAAAATAGATTGGATTTTACATAACTTAAAATTTGAAATTGCCTTTTATTTGTCTCCAAAATTGTCCTTTTTTTGGTGCATTTTTAGACCATTTTTGGTGATTTTGAGTCATTTCAAGCTTCTCGTAAGTCTCAAATTATGTTTAGCATTGGGGGATATGCCTCTCAACCCCACCCTATACCACAACAAGGAGCATGTTAGGGGTTCTACCCCTAGACCCCACAAGGGGTGCTACCCCTTGACCCTGAGGTGGCTACCATCCCTAGACCCCCATGTCCTAGCCCCTCATTTAATAGTTATAGGGTGCAAATCCATGATTTTTTTTCATTTTAAACTAACCCATTATTTTGCAGGTCACATTTTGTCTTTGACTAACATCTTGTCTTGCAGGTTGCCCCTCAAGATTGCGAAATTGAAACTAGTAATCACTTGCTTTACACGACGTTTGTCAAAGATTTTGGCATTTTGAAAACTATTTTATATATATCACAATTAATCAGTTAATCAATTTTTTGTCTGCTTGTTTGTACCCAAGGGCTATAGTGGTGTTTGCTCTCCTCCTTGCGTCCTAGCGGTGAGTCTCAGAGGATCAAAAACCACTAACAAACCCTCCCATTTTTTCCTTTTTAGGGGGAAAAATGACGTGGAAGTTGCACATGCACTTTTCATAGTCTTAAGGGGATTGTGGTCATGGATTTCACAACCATGCACAAGTCCACACTCTGTGTTCTAACAGAGTTTAAATAAGAGGGATAACTATCTTTAGGCCAAATAGGAGACCCCATACAAGATCCCATGAAGGGGAGGAGTTAATTCTAGGACCCAAACATTAGAAATCACCATTAATAGAGTTGGGCCCCATGTACCTAGTGTATATTAGGGATGCCCCTAGTGAACCCATATAGCGTAGAATAGGACCATAGACTATAATAGGTGACTTGTTTTTGAAGTCACTATCAACTCCCATAGTGATTGTTATGTGTAAACAGGGTTGAGAGGGTTCGAGATATTTTGTAATGGGTCATCAGCCTACAACCTCACCTACGAAGCTGTTAGACGGTGCATTCATGAAGTTACACTCTCGCATCAATTTACTAATCTTAGGTTTGTAGTTTGATTGATTTGGTGTGTGTTGTGTTAGACCAATGTTGTTTGTAAGCCAAGTCAACATTTTACCCAAACCTATACATGGTTATCTAGGTCTCCTATATCATCATCTTATATATCCTTACCTATATCATATTGCCTAGTACATTTTAGCCTTATCCTTTTAACTTGTACATTCTTAGCTTACCTCATCTCATCTTGTTTACTCTCATCATCTCTTATCCTAATCATATCCTAGTCTAGTCTTATACCTTTTTAACACTAGTCAAACCTCTACCACCACATCTATTATTTACCTAATCTAGTCTTGACTATTCTATCCTAGCCCTATCATAGTCTTCCATTGTCTCTCACAACCTAGTCACACCCTATCCTTTTTTAGTCATATCACTATTGCCACATCATTAGTCTTACCCTTTAGACTACCTAGATCACATCCCTATCTTGTATATTGTCCTATCCTATTCATACCCTCATTACCTCATCTTTAGTCTTATCGTTTACTCTAATCTTACCTTGTCCAACATCACATCTTGTCCCACCATTATCTCATCTCAATTCATACCCCCTTCATATCCTTTAGTCTTACCATAGTCATCCATACACCATATTTTAGCTTTACCCTCTGATCTCTGTCATACATTCTTATCTTCTATAACCTAAATCATCTTGTATATCCCATCTTGTACATTCTTAATCAATTTGTACATCCTTATCTACTTTACTGTCATCATATCTTGTATATCCTTGTCTACTTTATCCTTCATCATATTTTGTACATCCTTAATTTTGTATAATCTTGTATATCTTTTACATATTAGCATCCTATCTTAGACATATCCTAATCTAATTTTACCTTGATATCCTCCTACTTCTTTATCACTCTATCTACTTCATATCATGTAGTCTTACCTCATCTAGACATATCCCATATTACTTTGTCTTGCTTTTTTATCTTACAAGATATCTAATTAGATTTTTAGGTCACACACTTATCCAACCCATACTCACCATACCCCTAATCATAATTACATCACCACCCTTATATACTTGTCATGATCTCAATCCCATCATCCTTTATCCCTCCATTTATTCCAATTATATCCTTCCCATCTTGATCAAATCAATCTAAGGCTTGAGTTAGCCCTTTTGTTGTCCTCACATATCATCTTATCACTCTAGTATGCCATCATATTTTCTATAACTTTTTACTCTATCAAATTCCCTACTTAGTCAATACCCTATTAACAACCTGTAACTTCGTTAGTTTCAATATATCATCCAATCATCCTCAATCCAGTCATCTCTAATCTAATTGTCTAACCTATTTATAACTAGCACCCATCTAATCATCATCTTTCTAGTTTAAATCTAGGCACTAGTTGAATCCCCATCTTTTTGCTAGATTGAAACTAGGCATTGTCAATAGATCATTAGTACCTATCATATTATTAATTTGAAATTTGATCCTAGGCTGATATCATAATCCATTTAGTCTATCTCATCATCACCCATCACCTATCATATTATCTCAATCATTCAGACTTACTTTGTCCAAGGACCATATTTTCACCCAAGCCTTAATCTACTTTCACATTAGTGCCCTTTTGT
The DNA here is from genome assembly GCA_037957365.1 of Torreya grandis. NCBI lineage: Eukaryota > Viridiplantae > Streptophyta > Pinopsida > Cupressales > Taxaceae > Torreya > Torreya grandis. Next base: position 1,860,437 of record JARHVA010000241.1, on the reverse strand, counting down.
CCATCATTCGCTTGAATGGATATGGACCGAGTCCTAATAGAGAAATATTTATTTTACATTAAAGATGAGATCCTTTTGTGGTTCCTAGAAATGGGTACTTGCCTACCTATAGACCTCAACCCCATCAAGCCTAAAGTAACGTCCCCTAGATTTCCCCATCAATAACCTCCATCTACACTTGGTACCTAGGATAGCCCATCATAATCAACCCCATTTTACATTCATCATAATCATGGTCATAACATTCCCCAATATACAAGTGACGAAGTCACCCTATTTCACAAGTATATCTTTGACAATAAGGGTGAGTGCCTTTTACAACTATTGGAGATGGATGCTTGCCTTCCCAATGGTTTTGAACCCTTAAACCTAAGGTCACACACAAAAAAAGTGCCTCATCAACCCTTATCCACATCCAATTCTTATGACAACCAATCCCATTCTAATCCCCCATCCACTAGTCTTAGTCTTGGTCATAACCTTCCTAGTTAGTATACTAATAAAGAGATTGCCTTATTTAACAAATATCTTGTTTCCAACAAGGATGAATACCTCCTATAGATATTTAAAATGGGTGCCTAACTTCTCAAAGGTGTCAACCCCATTCATCTAACCTTACCTCCAGTTTATACTCATCCACAATCGAAACCTCCATTTAACAATCATAGTCCATCACAAGTTCCCTGTCTTACTAGCAAATGAAATCCTAGTTTATCAACCTCATCCAATACTATTTCATCCCCTAAAATACCTCATATACCATGATCCCTACACATCTTGGCATTATGCCATATTATGTAAACATCTAGTTTGAAATCAAATGCTTCCACTCTTAAGTCCAATGCTTCCACATCTAAGCCAATAAATGAAGAGAGGCTTTATACTTGTCTTCTTATATTATTAGGATCTTTCCACCACAAACTCATTTATGCTGCCATGATGGTCTATCCACCCATAATGCATCTTGATCCAACCAAGCCTAATCTCTCTTGTTACAAATCAAACCAATATTGTCTATATCACTGAACATGTGGGCATACTATTAATCAATGCTTAAATTTGCAAAAGTTTGTTCAAAGCCTCTTGGACTATGGTAACATTGAAATTGAGGGTGAATCCAATGCAATCCACTCCTAGGAGTGTGCAAAAAGGGGTATTCTAATAAGCAATTCAACCTATGGTCAATTTCCTCCCTTCTCAACCAAGGTCATAATCCCAATTCTCTTTGTTGTACCCAAAACCCCCCATTTTTTCTTCTTGAAGAGATGGGGACCCACTTTTCTTAGATTATGCCTTTGTTGTTGAGCCTTTCTTCTATATGTTTGTAGCATTTCCTGAGAAAATTGATTCTTAGTTTTCATACTTAGAAGAATTTGGCAATATAGCATGGTATTTCATAGTTTATGAGCTAACTCTATTAATGCCTTTCAAGAGTTTGTTGAATCATGTAGGTTTTCAGACTTAGTTTATTAAACAAAAATCATTCAAAGATTTATTCATTGGGCCTTTTGTTCAGACATAGCGTTCAAACATTTTGTCTGAAAGATGTGGTTTTTGGGGTTTACATTTCAAGTATTTTTATGAGAACTTTTTCAACATTTGATCATCACCACTTGTTCATTCAAGATCTTAAGCAATGGGACTTTTTGGGTCTTCAGAACTTTTGCAGGTCTTTAGGGTTTTTGCGTCAAACATTTTATTTGGCACAATTATCCCAAGAAGGACTTATCTTTATCGAAGCTTTTAGGTCTTAGACCTTTTGTTCAGACATTTTATCTGATGGACTCTCACGTCTTTGGGCTTACTACTACAGACATTTTGTTTGATAGACCATAAAGCTTTATGCATATGCTTTAGACTTTTGGTTCAAAAATTTTGTTCAATGGGAATTAGGTTTTTGGGGTTTTTATTCATGTCTTTTGTAAAGACCAGTCCCAACACAAAGCCTAAATACTTCATTCCTGAAAGCCAAAATACTTGTTATACATAGCCGAATAAAGCCAAAAATATGTCCTAATAGCATACTAAAGTCACTCGCCAACTATAATTAATGAATTTTGAACTATTCAAAAAATATAAATTAAGTGAGCATTGGGCATTTATATCACATGAACTAGTAATCAATGCTAAAGCTATATACGTAATGTGCAGCCATTGAAGTCTTCTTTGCTTACAAATAAACTTGAACTCGGAGTCTACTGCTATTCTTCAAGACCAAAAGCCCTAACTACTACTTATGAGAATATTGTGTGAAGAACCAACAATTAATGGGAGCAAAAATTATTCATAAAACACGTAGAGCATGTAAATGAAATTGTAAGTAATCTAATTACATGTAAAGAACAATGGTGTCTTTATCTAGGCCATTAAGGGAAGAAGTTCCACCATCACTCTACTCAATTAAGGATTCAACAAAGTTTATGGACACAGTCTTCAATGTCATCGTATTCAACAATAGGTACGTGAATTATTCATAGTTATGGGACATTGTTGACTCTGTGGATATATTTTCATTAGATGGAAACATCTCTCCCATTGAATGACTATTTATCAAGGATTTTTTAGCCCTAAAAAGGTACTGATTGCATTTTACTACCAACAAGCCTAAGGTGATGCCATGCATTGACCTCCTTCATGACTTGTTCTTCGCAGGCAAGGTCATGCAAGATTCTTTCTTACACCATATTGGCAATCCTACAGTTATGGCATGCATTATGGGAGCAAAATTCCAAAGGTATTTGTCATTGCCAGCACTGGATGCTTACTTAGACAACACAAGCTAGTCCAGTGGAATCAAGAGAATACAATGCAGGAGGTGTTATCTTCATGGTTGCTCCCCAATGAGACCATCACACTCAAAAGGAAAAATTTGAAGGGACCTACTCCCATCAATAAGTTTAGGATGAGAGTGTGGATAGGTATGGCACTATTGAATAGACTTTAAGGCATGCCCAACATTCACTTTTTCCATTTGGATTGGTTGTCGTTGTTTCAAATGATGCTAACCAGTGACACCACATTCACATTGGGAGAGATATTCAGTTTTCATTTGAGAGATAAGGTCATTTCCAAAGACAAGCATCCCACTCTTCCAAGCCATTTTTACATGATGTCAAATTTGTTGGATATTGTTATGGAGACAATTTACAAAGTTTTTGGTGAGCTATGGAGCCTAGCCACTAACTCTATTAAAAACATAAGTTGTGACCATTTTTAATTTATGCACATCTATGCTTACACAAAGAATATGGTAAAGATTGCCAAGGACTTATATCCTCAATTTTGGCAGGTTATCCATGGTTTGCCAATGCCCAAGATTGGATCCAACATTGTGAAGACACTTTATTCAAGAGGTGACTACTTCTTGTATCCAAATTTCATGGTTATCATGATTTGGGGAAATGGGGTTCATCCCTTATGCCTTAAAAAGTATGTTCCTGATAAATTGGCAAAGCAAGAAATTGATTTTCAATTGAGGTGGAGTGTAGAGGAATATCTATCCAAGACAAATAAAAGATCATTCTTTTACCACCACATAGTTATTGGTTGAATGGTATACACAATGAGAAAACACATTGGAGAAGTTGGCAGGGTATCCATGGTTCACCAATGCCCAGGATTAGATCCAACATTATGAAGACACTTTCTTCAAGAGGTGACTACTTCTTGTATCCAAATTTCACTGTTATCATGATCTGGGAAAATAGGGTTTATCCCCTGTCTTCCAAAGTATGTTCTTGATAAGTTGGCTGAGCAAGAAATTACTTTTCAATTATGGTGGAGCATTGAGGAAGATCTATCCAGGATGAATAAAAGCTCATTCTTTGGCCACCACATAGTTATTGGCTGAATGGTATACATCATGAGTAAATTTTTTTGGAGAAGTTGATGGTAAGAGGAAAAGATATTACTTCCCCACACTGCCACACAGGGATTGAGATCCCCATGGAGCCATCCAAAAGTATGTTTAGGGCTTCAATATCCCTTATAACCATGTGCATTATCCTTATGACTTTTAATTCTTGAATGCACAAAATGATGAGGAAGTTTTAGAGAGGGCAATGATTTTTGGATTCAAAGAGGGTCATTTGAGGATGATCTAAGAGGAGCCTGACATCTCTATGAGAGAAGTGGATAGTATAAAGTCCATTTATGCAGGATGAACGCATTCATACTTTTTGAAGGGCTAGTTTACATAATAGTCAAAGGACTAAGCATGATCCTCAATACAGGGACTCCCTCTAAAGCTAAAGGCTATGAATAAGGAACCTGGGGTAACTAAACCTAAACCCAGAGGAGCACAAGTAGGAGACCCCATTAATTTAGACTATGATGAGGAAGATCGAGCACATGAAGAACCAACTACTAGCATAGTACAAATGCCTATATCTATTCCCCAAGCATAAGATTCTACATCTACAGGGATAACAACATCTAAAACAACTACTCTAGGCCAATAAGGCTCCTCTACATAGCCAAAGATCACCATTATCTATATAAGGAATCATAGGACTCTTACAGGTAGTCCCATAGCTAAACAATCTCAAGGCTTACCTATAGGACCCAAATAATCAGAGGTGGCAAAGGGGAAAGTAGTAGACTTGGAAGAATAAGAAGAAGATTCTAATGAGGAAACAAAGCTGGAGAAAGCTAAGGCCTTGAGCCTTGAAGTTAACAAAGGTAAGGAACCAACTAAGGAATATTCTTGAGGTACCCAGTTTGTTGAGACTATTTATTTGTATTCTATTTCTGTTCTTATGTTTGGTTTTGTTTATATTTCCTCTGTGTTGAGGACCCCCAAGGTGGAAGCTCCTACTTCTACCACTGATGGTCCATTTGCCCCAACCTCATTCATACAGTTCCCCTTGCTCACCCTAAAGGTTGAGAAGGTTTTTTATTCTACTATTACTTATACCACCTCCATTTATCCATTTTTCACCTCCATTCCATCCATTTTCATCATGGCTACCTCCAACATTCCTTTTGCAACTACCACTATTAGATGATTGAAAAAGAAGAAGGCATATAGAAAGATAGAGACAGCCATGGTCACCCCACAACTCTGTGTTCAATCCACTCAAATCACCCTTCCCATGCCATCCACCACTCCATCTGAACAGACCATAGTGACAAGTTCAAGTAAAGGTAAGAGGGCCAAGCCATAAATAATCATAGTCCATCCACTCCCTCAATTTAAAGGAGTGGATTGGTCTAAAATCATTTGTCCCTCCTTACCTTACACTATTGTTAAGGCATCTAAAAAGTAGTAAGTCACTGAGGAGGTTGAGGAAGAGGTTGTAGTCATAACCTCATAGAAAATAAATGTTAATCAATTGAACTTCCCTCCTTGGGCCATGGATTTAAGGACTAAGACCTCACATATGCCTAGTTTCAAAATCACCAAGATCCCTTCTATTACTACCTTGTTTGACAAACCTTCTAGGAACATTCAGAGGGTGAAGAAGAGGAAGATAGAAGATGAAAAATTTAGGGAATTGATTCTTGAGGAGAGACAAGAGGTTTTATCCCTCACTAAGAGACAAAACAAGTAGCTAGGGAAATCCCCCTATGTTGAAGACTTTAAATCTCTAGCTGAAGCACATAAGGATGCATTGGTAGAAATCCAAGAGGGTACTAAAATGACCAGACAAGAGTTGGAGGCCAAGCTAGAACAATAGAATAAATAAGCCAAGACTATGCATATACCAATAGGCACTGAGGTTAAGGTTCAAAAAGCAACCTCTAGATGTTATAATTCATTGAAAGCATTAGAATTTATGCAAGTTGAATTATCCCCACACATTAATAAGACTAATGAATTATTTAATTATTTAAAGAGTGACAGTAATAAATTGAAAATGATGATTGTATACATAGGTGATAAGGCATATAGCCACTTAGACCTCATGACAACACTAGAGGCATCTAATGCCCTCAACCTGGTAGTCATAAGATAGAAGAAGTTTGGGAATGGTTGACAATAGTTGGGGCTCTAATCTATAAAATATCAAGAGCATGAGGCTCTCATTATTTATATTTTGAATGATCTAAAGTTATCCAAGGTCAAGGATGCTATTGAGAAATTGATCAGTAAGATCAATTTTGATCAAATCATACAGGAGGCCACTGATAACTTTAAGGAGAGTTTGTAGGGGTTATCATTGGAGGACATAGAGGTTGAATTGAGCTTCACTAGGAAGAAGTTCACCAAAGTGGAAATATTCAAGAACAACTTCTAGATGACCAAATCATAATATGCAAAACTCTTGGGTTAGTTCAATAAGACAACAAACCACCTCTACTAAACTTAGACATCATTCAGCAGCAACATGATGCTTCTCACAAGTGTTACCTAGATATTTAAGAAAATAAAAATCAAGCTTAAGTTGTTACTTCTAGTGCCACATTGACATCAACAGTCTCCACATCAACTACCTCAACCACTACACCAACCAAAGTCCATGTATCTATACAAACAATGCATCCTTGAAAGGCTAGGATTTTGTGCTTGGACATTTTATAATGATGCATATATATATATATATATATATATATATATATAGTCTTCTTTTAGTTTGAGATATAATTGTAAAGTTGCCTTTTTTCTTTGTACACATACACATGTTACATGGTCTTTGTAAAGGCTAATTTAGACTAATTGACAATTATAAGTAAACTCTATATGATTTTTACCATAGTTGGAACTTATATTATAACTATCACATGTAACAAATTTTGCATGAACTTGGAGGATGAGGTGAACCCTTCCCCAAGTCTATTCAAAAAATTGTAATCCACAGTTTGGATTTGCCAGAGAATTTTTCAATATACAAGAACAAAAAACAATTTTGATTGTCCACTCATGCATTTGTGTATTTTTTTTCCACTATTTGTGTAATCAGTTTTATTTCTTTGGTTGTATGAATTAATAATCCTTAGTGTGCAAAATCTGTGAATGGGTTCTTGATTGTCTTAATCGATATACTAATCTTAGATGTGCAATAACTATTGAAGGATTGGTAAAATATATTGATTACTGACAATTGAGCTGATTGATTCTTAATTTTGAGCATGTAAAATTGATTTATTTTGATATAGTTTTATGTGAGTGTGAAATAACTACCTCAGATACCTCACTAGCCTGAGCCATAATCTCTTGATTAAGAGTGTGCAACAACTTCCCTAAAAGGAGCAACCTTTAATTGAAGCCTATGAGTTTCCTATGTTAGTATCCCCTTAGATTTCTTGATCGTGTCTGATTGTGTGTGTGAAATAAATGCTAAAAACATACATAGTGTTGGAAATATTGTCATTGATGTCAAAGTTCTAACATTGGTGATAAAGGCCCCATTGTATTTAATGATGTTTTTAATATTCATATCTTGGCTAATGTGTGTTAATATTTATTTGATATTAACGAATATATTTTTGGTTGCATATAAGTCAAAAGAGGGCCCATGGAGAAGTCAAAGAGTCATGAGGTAAAGACAAAAGAGGAATGGGATGCATTTTCTCATGAAGAGTCATCTTGAGGAATTTCAAGAGTCACCATGTGAAGACAAAAGAGGGTATGGCACATTTTTCCATGAAGGGACACTTTGAGGAATACGAAAAGTCACCAAAATAAAAACTAAAGAGGAAAGGATGCATTTGCTTATGAAGGGTCACCATATGATTTTTCAAATGCAAGGATACAAAGGGTCATTCAAGTTTGGTGCCATTTTCCATGAGGATTGAAGGGTCACAAAGGGTGAATGCCAAAGGTCATTTGGAAAGCTATAAATAAAGGCTTGAGAAGCCATTTGTAATATGCAAGAGAGTGTATGGTTTGTGTTTGTTTTCAAAGAGAGAAAAGTGAGAGATATTGTAGAGTTCTATCATTTGTTGAGTAAGCAACATTGAGAGATAGTTGTGTTTTATATATAAGAGGAGTTGGTGCTCTTATGGGTTGGTGCTCACAAATAGTTGTTGTGTTGGTGATCGACAAAGGGGTTGGTGATCCTACAAGTTGGTGCTTGCAAACTTTGTAATTTGAGTTGGTGCTCATTCATATACTTGAGATTGTTATCCGTGGTTTTTCCCACTTTGGGTTTCCATGTAAAAATATTGTGTCTCTCTCTCTCTTTTATGTGGTGCATATTATTATTTCAGTTTTATTGCATATCTTGAATGTGTGATTAAGTGGTTAAAGAAAAGGAATTTGATTAAGTAAAAGATATATATAATATACTGATTCACCCCCTGCCCCCCTCCTCTCAGTATATTTCATGCTTAACACATAGGTTTTAAAAGTACTTGTCCACTTAGAAACCAATCAAAGAAGTAATCCCTGAAGAGCACAGAGTCCTATTTTCAGCCTTACCCTTCCCTTATTTTTTGAGTTTGTTTTGAGACCTACCCATTTTAGATTAGTAACTACCCATCTAACTCATATAGATTTTACTTTCTTTTAGAAACCACTCCTCCATTCACAAAACCTTGTTAAGAACTTGTATACTTTGCCTTTTATTCCATCATCTAGTTGTTAAGACCGTATACCTAAAACTCATGCCTTGGAGTGGAGTTCATCTCCAACCTCTAACATTTTAAGATCATATACCTAAAACTCATGCCTTGGAGTGGAGTTCATCTCCATTGAGATCATAAAATGTTAGAGGTTACCTCATTGTATGTGGTGTGTATGAAAACCACATTAAAATATCATTGTCACTAGAAAGAGGGATTGAACCTCTGATACAAAATGTTAGTTTCTACATAGAGTTGTGCTAGAGTCACCTAGGAGAGTGACCAAATCTAATTCGTAGGTTGGTCTTCTAATCTCACCCTTGCCAAATCATAAGAGACCTAGAATTGTACCAATTGTCCCTAACAGACCTAATACCTCTTCTCCAATAAGGAAACCTTTACCTATTAATCATATAATGGCTCAACCACCCTAGTTAGTAGGATCTACTATTGTCATCCCAGGATATGTGCATGATTTACCTAGGAATCCTAAAAAGTATCTGCCATCTTTCTCTCCTTCAAGAGCAAGGACAACAAAAGAACATATTAAGTCTTTTAAAGTTGCTTTGAGATTAATTAATGTTATCAATGAAGATGTTTCATGTAGGCTATTCCCTTTTACACTAATGGATGCTACTTATGATGGGTATCTGAATCTAACCGAAAATTCCATCACTTCTTGGGATGCAAGTCAATTAGCTTTTCTTGCACAATTTGGATAGGTCACCAACCCCAGCGTAATATACCAACACTTCACTAGCATGAAGAGAGAGCCCAAAGAACCTATCCATGATTTTAATGTAAGATGTCAAAATAATTATGATTGGTTAAGCCCAGGGTATAAACCAGAAGAAGCATTAGCATTAGATATGTACAAGAATGAATTGGATCCAATTTTTGTAGTGTTCTTAGAAGGGTAGCTTATGCCAACACATTGACATTGAAATTTTAAGAGGCCATCAACATTGATAGGTAGCTCAATCCTCATGTAGTTTGTGTACCTAATGCCAATAATGACTTCCCAGTGTTAAATCTACTCCTACACACAAATCAAAATGTCCATGCATTTAATCGGAACCAACTCTACACGTTGCCTCCTCTAACATAATCAATGCAACCAAATTATAGTTTCTTGAAAAATCATGCACAGGTCAATATTTATAACTAGAATCAACAATTGGCAACATCTTCTACTGTTGTTTTGTAAGGCACTGACTCTACAAAGGTAGATATGGAGGCTATTCATGGTTCAAAAGCTGAGTAATGACTTCTTCGATATGCAAAGGAAGATTAGTAATGTTAATACCCCAAATGGTAATCATAATCCTAGATTTTAGAGGTACAACAAACCTTTTAATAGGCCTATAAACAATACGGATCAGCTTGACAAACTTCCAAAGATTAACATGGCAAAAACAACTCTACCTAATTGGTGAAAAATTCATAATACTTCTTAGCATGGTGAGCTCGATTGTGTAGCATTTGAAATATTTCAAAGGGAGGTGTTAAGATAGGACCAAATGCATAATCCACTAGAATCCCATTAGCATCCTAGCTCTTCAAGAACTGCCATGTTCTTTGAAACTCATGAGTTTCCCTTTCCAACTGAAGATGATAATGTACCAGAAGATAACATAAATGAAGTCCAAATTTTCCAACAATTTTAGAAAGGTGGGCACAACCTGAGGAAAAATCAACCCTTTACAACTTCTACTCCAAATAACACAACAATTCTACCCAGTTCTAAAGCTGACAATAATCCACCTCCTCCAAGAGGGAATGATTAGCTTTAGAACAAGGAGGAACCAAACTAAGGGGGATACAACATTGTTGAAGACATGAAGAAGATCAAAACAAATATAACTCTTAATGAGTTAGCTCAGATCATTGAATAGAAGGAACCGTTGTGGAATTCTATTAGTGGGAAGACTCTTATGGAAATAACTAAAGCATCCATAGATAAAGCAAAAGTTGTTGACACTAATGTCATCTATAAGATCAAGTCAAAAGTTCCACCTTTCTTGTTGACTATTAGATCATTTGGTAAGAATATTCATAATTTTTTAGTTAATTTTGGAGCTTCAACAACTGCTATGCCTACTTCCATATATCAAAATCTTGGTTTGACTCTAAGCCCTTCAAAGACAGTAGTTTCATAAATGGATAAAATAAAGGTACCAATGGTTAGGGAATTGAAGGATGTACACATTTAATTAGCATCTGAACCACGAGTCTAGATGAACATTAACATCCTCATAGTAGACATACCTAAAGATTACAAATTATTGTTGAGTAGGGACTGTTCCAAAACTCTCAATGGATATCTACCTACAGACTTCTCTCACATCTGGTTACCATGGAGAGGCATTGTGAATCAAATCTAGATCGACAGGGAGCCAAGGATGAAATATCCCATTACAGAATATAATGTTAAGAATGAAAAAATAAAATATGAATCTCCCAACCTTGGTATTTACAATTTACTACGTAGAATAAAGAACAATAACTAGAGTCTGAAGGTTTTAATCAGATATGGATTTTACATTTTGACAGTGCCATTTCCAAATAAGGATTAGGCATAGGATTCAAATTGATTGATCCACAAGGAAATAAACTCTTGGTAGCATATAGGTTACAATTTCATTACACCAACAACATGGCTAAGTACAAAGCTTTAATTATAGGATTGTAGTTTGCACTAAAGAACAATGTGAAGCAGGTGTTAGTATTTGATGATTTAGAGTTGGTGATGAACCAGGTCATAAATGAATATCAGTGCAAGTTATATTATTTGAAAAAGTACAAACACAAAGCATGGGACCTGATTGAGAGCTTTGAAGCTTTCAACATAAAGGCAATTCCTAGATAGTAAAATTAAGATACAAATTCACTAGCTATTGTTGTATTTAATTTAGAGCCTCTCCAATAATCTAAGGTAAAAAGATTTTTTATTCAACTAGTGCCTTGTCCTTCTGTGCCTGATAATATGGAAAATTCTAAATTCTTTGATGATGACCAACAGATTATTTAGTTTTTAACTAATTCAAGGGAGTTCAAGTCCCAAATCATCAATGATAAGGAAGTTAATCATCTCCATCAAGAGGAATTGGACAAGGAAGGTATTCTCCAACTCAAAGAGAATTGTATTCCAATTGGGTTGGTCTCTTTAGAAAGACCATTTGACATAGATCCTCAAACTCAGTAGCTTAGGCAACCTAAGGTCAACAAGTTTGACTTCAAAAGGGAAAATCTAAGAGATGAACATAGCCCATGCTACATCAATATTGGTCTCAATTTCACCCTAGAAGAGAGATACTGAGTGAAGGATTTAATCACTCGATCTAGAGGTGTCATTGCCTAGACTTATGAAGATTTGAAGGTTTATGACCCTCAGGTCATTACTCATACAATTCTTCTAAAACTAGACTATAAGCCATTCACATAGAGGTAGAGATTAGTCAATCCTATTTTGGAACCTCTCATTCAAAGAGGAGGAAAAGTTAGTAAGTGCAAGAATAGTCTTCATGATTAGACATTCTATCTAGGTGGCCAATTTGGTCATAGTCATAAAAAATGGTGAGATCAGATTATGTGTGGGTTTTAGGAACTTGAACAAGGCTTCTAAAAAAGACAACTATCCCTTACCTCCTTTGGATGAAGTGATATAGATAGTAAGTGGTTCTGAAATGATGTCCTTCTTGAATGGATTTTTAGGCTATAATCAAGTATTGGTACAATTCAAGGATAGGATGAAGACTGGATTTACTATGAAGTGGGGAACTTATGTGTATAAAAGAATGTCATTTGGCTTGATAAATGTAGGAGTTACCTTTCAATGCGCATGGATCATGCATTAAAAGGATTAACGATAAAACACATAATCATGTACATGGATGATCTTACTATGTTTTCAAAGAATAGGAATGACCACATAGGCCACCTCCAGTCAATATTCGAGAGATGCAAAAAATTAGGTATCTCACTAAACCCTAAAAAGATTATATTTGGAGTAATTGAATGGAAAGCTCTTAGGACATATCATTATCAAGGAAGGAATCACCATTGATCCAGACATAATTCAAAGAATTTGAAAGATTGTGCCACCAAATAATAAAAAAGAGCTCAAATCATTCTTTGCGAAGTTTAACTTTGTAAGGAAGTTTATCTTAGGATTTAAAGAGATTGTTAGACCTCTAAATGTAATACTCAAGTAGAATGCCAAAATATAATGGACAATCAAATCTAGAAAGTCTTTCCAAGACATTAAAGATGCAATATCTCAGGCCCGAGTACTAATTAATCCAAATTTCATGAAATATTTCTACTTATACTCATTCACTTCAGAACATAAAATTGTTGTTGTTGTAACACAAAAGAAAGATGAGATTGAGAATCCAATTACATTTATGATCACAAATCTAAAAGATTCAAAACTCAAGTAATCCATGATTAATAAACAAATTTTCACTCTTGTCAAAGTAGTAAAGAAGTTTCAACACTACATATTGAGGAATAAGACCATTGCCATTATGATTGATCCTACTATCAAACTCACATTATCAAAAAATGAATTAGGAGAATGTTGAGGCAAGTAGATGGTAAAGATGTAAGAGTTTGACATAGAAATCAAGTCTACAAAGATCGTTCGGGGTCAAGGAATCATTCAACTCATGATTAAACCTAATCCATGTATTATTGTTGAAGAGGTATGTCAAGATTAGTTATCTAAAGGAGAATGGTATACTGACATAATACAATACTTTCTTACAGGTACTTGTTCCCCATAACTCAACATAGAATGAAGGAGAGCTCTGAGGCTCAAAGTTGCTCACTACATGATCAAGAAAGGGGTTCTCTATAGAAGAAACTATGAAGGCATTTATCTTAGATGTGTATCTGTAGAGGAAGCTAAAGATATTCTAGAGAATTTACATCCAAAAATAGGTAGTGGTCATCCTTCTGGGAATACTACAGCCTACAAGATCTTAAGAATGGAATATTACTGGTCAATAATTTTCAAGATGCTCACACTCATGTGATAACATGCCACGAATTCCAAACTCTAGCTAAGAGAGAAGTACATCCAAAAATGACCTTGCAACCTATTGTTGAAGGAAGGCCATTTGGCCAATTGGGTTTAAAATTCATTAGTGTCATTAACCCAAATTTATCAGTAGGCCATAAGTTTGTACTCACTGCTACAAATTATTTCACCAGATGGACTGAAGCTATAGCCATAAAAAATTATAGAGTACAAGATGTGATTCAATTTTTAGAGGAACACATCATCACTAGATTTGGCACCCCCTTATCTCTAGTTTATGCCAACAGACCAACATTCATATCAACATAATTTACTGAGTGGGCACATGACAATCAAATTACTATCAAAGCATCCTCAAACCATTACCCCCAAGGAAATAGACTGGTAGAATCAATGAATAAGAACTTGATAGATGCAATTAAGAAATTAACAGGGGATAAGCCTAGAAATTGGCACAATCTATTGAAGTATGCCCTTTGGGTAGACAAAACTAGATACAATCAAGCCCTCAATGCTTCACACTACCTATTGGTATTGGACACAAGCCAATTTTCCCAATCATGTTGAAGCTACCAATTTATCAGTTCATATGGGACTACATGGAAACAAATGATCAAACAAAGTCTCGATTGTTGGATATAATAGAAATGGAAGATTCAAAGAATGAAGCCTTATAGACATTTAAGAAACACCAAGACATAGTTAAGCAATGGTTCGATAAAAGAGCAAAGGTCAAAGCATTTAGGATCTTAGATCTAGTGCTTCTTTGGGATAATGCCCATGAAAATAAAGGACAACGTGACAAATTTACTCCACTATGTATTAGACCATATCAAATTTTAGAGATCCTGGGTAATAATGAATTCTATCTAAAGGATTTACACGGCAATGAACTCACATATTCAGTCAATAGATAATTTTGGAAGCATTAATTCATGGTTGTGCCATCTGAAGGTACCACTAACTGATGAAAGGACATGGTATAAGTAAGATTATATTAGGTTTATTGATTTCATAGAGTAGATTTCCTATTTTATTAAGCTAGAATTACTTCTTTCTTAGATTAGAGTTTAATGCTTTCTAGATTAGTTGTTTTGTTACTTCATGTGATAGTCTAAATTATGTTTGCTTAGATGTAACTAAGCTAAAATCCAAACCAACTGAGCTTATGTTTAAATAGACATATGAAAAAGAGGAAAATTGAAAAGAGTTACAACATGGGACCTATTCACAAATTGATATATTTTTATGTTTTGAGTATTCAAGATGAAGGTAGGTAATCATGAACCATTCTGGATTGTGTCATGATTGAATACTTTTACTAGGTATGTGGAAGTTGCTATCAAGTAATTCGTATGAATTTATAAAGTTTTCTTATTCATTGGATTAATCACACTTATTATATTTAATACTTGTTGAAAGTGATAATTTTTGGTACAGATGTAGCTAGTAGGGATGTTCTAGTAATGATTTGTTTTATAACCATACCATCTCATTGGGGGTCCAACTCTCCTCTTTCCATAAAAGAAAAAGAAAATAAGAAAAGAACCAATGAGTTCAAAAGAGAAATCAAGCTAAGAGAATATATAAAGAAAATCAAAAGGCTCACATGATGAATAAAGGTCAATGTACCACACATCATGATTAAGAAACTAAAGGAAAGGAAAGTGAGGGAACCCAAGGTATCTATGTCAGGGTTATGGATGCCTGGCTGGTAGCATAGCAATGCGTGAGATTCCCTTGTTTTAAATAAGTTTTAATAGAAACTAGAATGAAACCTATAGCTCCATCAAGCCTTTGAAAAATCATCACAACAAGGGTCAAATGAACTTCACATTTAGAACACACATATCCAAGGGTAAGAAGGCAAGTATGTTGTGTGAATCTGCTTAGGAGTCTCTTTCATATTTTTTATTTTAGTATTTTTCTGGTGGCATGGATCATGTTTGATTTGAGGTTACTAACCAAAGTTCTAGGTTCTTGAATACTCAGGAGTATTCCCCTTGTAAGTTTCCATTTATTGTACCCAACACCCCCCTTTTTTCTTCTTGAAGAGATGGGGACCCACTTTTTGTAGATTCTAGCCTTGTCATTGAGCCTTTATTCTATATGTTTGTAGCATTTCTTGAGAAAATTGATTCTTAGTTTTCATACTTAGAAGAATTTGGAAATATAACATGGTATTGCTTATTTTATGAACTAACTCCATTAATATCTTTTAGGGGTTTATTGAATCATGCAAATTTTCAGACTTAGTTTATTCCAAAAAAATTCATTTGGAGATTTATTCATTGGGCCTTTTGTTTGAACATAGTGTTCGAACATTTTGTCTGATAGATGTGGTTTTTGAGGTTTATGTTTTGGGTATTTTGCCTAGGAAATTTTTTAGCATTTAATCATCACCACTTGCTCATTCAGGATCTTAAGCAATAGGACATTTGAGTTCTTCAAAACTTTTGTAGGTCTTCAGGTTTTTTACATCATAAATTTTATTCAAAACAATTATCCTGAGATAGACTTATCTTTATCAGAGCTTTTAGGTCTTCATACCTTTTGTTCTAACATTTTGTCTGATGGAATATCAGGTCTTTGGGCTTACTGATATAGACATTTTATCTGATAGACCATAAAGCTTTATGCATAGGCTTTGGACTTTTTGTTTAGACATTTTATTTGATGGGAATTAGGTTTTTGGTTTTTTGTTTACGTATTTTACAAAGACCAATTCAAACACAAAGCCTGAATACCCGATTCTTGAAATCTAAAAGACTTATTATACTTATCCGAATAAAGCAAAAATACTTCCTAATAACATACTAATTTCACCCACCAACTAGAAATAACGAATTTTGAGCTATGTAGAAAATACAAAATAGGTGAACGTTGGGCATTTATATCACATAAAATGGTGATCAATGCTAAAGTTATATACACAGTGTGTAACCATTGAATCCTTCATTACTTACAAACAAACTTGCACTCGAAGTCTATTACTATTATGCATGACCAAAAGCCCTAGCTACTACGTGTGAGAATACTGCATGAAGAACCAATGACTAGTGGGAGCAAAAATTATTCATAGAATACATAAAGCATGTAAAAGAAATTATAAGCAATCCAATTACATGTAAATAACAATGGTGTCTTCATCTAGGCCATTCAGGGAAGTAGTTCCACCATCTCCCTACTCAATTAAGGATTCAACATAGTTTATGGATACAGTCTTCAATGTCACCATATTAGATAATAGGTACATGAGTTATGGGACATTATTGACTCTATGCATATATTTTCATTTGATGGAAACATCTCTCCTATTAAATAACTATTTATCAAGGATTTGTTAGCCCTAAAAAGGCAAGGATTGTATTTTGCTATCACCAAGCTTGAGGTGATACCATGAATCAACATCCTTCATGATTTATTATTCATAGGCAAGGTCATGTAAGATACTTTCTTACACCAAATTGGTAATCCTATAGTTGTGGCATGCATCATGGGATCCAAATTCTAAAGGTATTTATCATTGCTAGCACCAGATGCTTACTTTGACAAACACAGGCTAGTCTAGTGGAATCAAGAGAATATGAAGGTGTTGTACTCGTGGTTTTTACCCAATGAGACCATCACATTCAAAGGGAAAAATATGAAGGGACCTACTCCCATCAACAATTTTAGGATGGGAGTGTAGATAGGTATCATACTAATGAATATACTTTACAACATGCCCAACATTCACTTTCTCCATTTTGATTGGGTGATGTTGCTTTACATGATGCTAACGAGTGATGCCATGATTGTTGATTGCATTGGGAAAGATAGCAAGTTTTTATTTGAGAAAGTAGGTCATTTCCAAAGACAAATGACCCACTCCTACAGGCCATTTTTACATGATGTCATATTTATTGGAATTTTTTTTAATAAAAGGGTAAAAACTTTATTGAAAATCAAAAAAGAGTATTACAAAATAGCAAAGGGCCAGGGCCCTAAGAACTCAAAAGAACTAGTCAAACCAAGATTGAAACACCATTATCCTTCACCAATATCATTCTCATCCTTAGCTAGAATCCTCTCCAAGTCATGTCGGAGCTCATGGGGAACCTGCTCCCACTCATCAATCTTCTATCCATCTAATTGCTCAGAGGCCCACTTAGCCAAACAGTCTGCTGCCCTATTCCACTCCCTTGGGATATGGACAAAGGACACCATTTCCATCAAAGAACTCGTTTGCAAAATTTGTTGCACTATCATTGCCACCTGCCAACTAACATTAGATACCTTCTATTTATTCAACATGTTAATCAAAACATGTGAGTCAAACTCACAAAAAACCTTGCGCCATCCCAAAGCATAAGCCCTCTCTAAATTATAGAGAATCGACAAACCTTCCATAAGGTTGTTAGTATGAACTCCTTCATGAACATAAAAGAAAAAAACCACCGATCCAAAAAAGTCCCTGCCAGCCCCACCAATGCCAGCAGGGCCAAGATTTCCTCTCGAAGAGCCATCAGTATTGAGCTTCAAAATGCCAACCGAAGGGGATAGCCAACTCCCCCCCTTTGAACTTTCTTATTTAGATACCTTCATCTACTAACACAGGCAAAAGTTGGAGATAATCATTGAATACCCAGTCTATCCACTAACTCCGCATCCCCTTTTGCCAAAGGGAACACCACATAACACTTAGCTTCCACTGTCTCTCGAATCATACCCATAATTTTGTGTCAAACTTGTTGAATCAACAACTTCTCTCCTTGAAATATTCTTCGATTTCGTTCTAACCAAATCTGCCAGAGTATGAAAGAAGGCCAAACATACCACACATCTTGTAAGAAAGAGGCCATCAAAGGAGGTCTCCCTAGACTATTTTAAAAATCCTCCAGGGAGGATGCATGAACACAAGGTCTTTTCCAAACCTTGCAACAAAAATGCCAAAGCTACCGAGTCACAGGACACTGGAAAAACAAGTGGGAGGAATCCTCATCTCCACATCCGCACCAAACACACATAGGACCCTGAAAACCCCTCTTCTGAAGCTTATCCCATGTCAAGCATCTATTCCAAGACAAAGTCCATATTAAGTAGTTACACTTCGGCCAAGAAAGCTTATTCCATGCTTTCTTCCATGAGTGAACCTCCACCCCATCCAGCTGTTGAAATAACAAAACCTGATATCCAGAAGCAATAGTATAGACACCCTTAGGATTAGGAGACCAAGAAATGACATCCCTTTCCTAGAGGGAGCTACAACACCTATGAGAAAGGATGCTATGAAGCTCAACACACTCCTCCTCCATACCCACAATAAGCCACTCCTTAGGTTTCTTCCATCTCGCCACCACCATCTGTCCATGAGAGGAAAAGGACTTGAAGTCACTCACCCTGGACCATCCTACTTCATAGAACCTCTGGCACAAATTTACCAAATTAGGGAACTGAGACACAATGGGATGAAATCCATCTCAAGAATTAGACCAAAAATGAGCTTTAGTCCCTCTTTTACAAATACAAAATAAACCCCCCTTAATTAGAGCAGCACCTTTCTTGAGTGCACTCCAAATCACCGAGCCTTTCCCCACCAAGGGATAACAAGGAATATCAATTTCAGGAACCCTTGAGAAGTATTTCTAAGTTAATACCCTGGCCCAAATCCCATCTTGCTCCACACACCACTGCCAATACAATTTAGCAGCCAATGCCATCCCTGACAGTGATGACTGCCTTAACCCAAGGCTGCCAAGCTGTTTCAGGCTACAAATAATGTCCCATTTGACAAGGCTCCATTTAGAGGACAATAAGCTACCATCCCATAAAAATTGTCTTGCTAAGGAATCCAAATCCTTAACAAAGCCCATAGGAGCCACTTGAATCATACATCTATAAATGGGGAGAGCCTGCACCACAGATTTGAGCAGTTGAACACGACCTGCGAAGGATAACCAGTGATGGGTCTAATGATTAACTTTCACACAAAATTTATCCAACATATTCTGCCAAGACTCCCTGGGAAGTCTTCCAACAGAGATGGGAATACCAAGATAGGTCAAAGGGAGCACCCCAATCTAAAATCTCAAGATATGAGCCATTATCCTCTAATGGAACCTGGAGTATTGAAGAAAAATATGGAAGACTTATCTTCATTAGTCAATTGGCCTGATGCTACAAGGTAAACATCCAACACCTTGCATATATTCAAATCTTCCATTATTGTAGCCATACCCATCAAAGCAGTGTCATCCACAAAAAAAAAGTGAGATTGTGAAGGTAGACCACCTCCCCAGCCCCACCCTTGAATGAAACCTAACTCCACATTCCTTTTTATCAAGCGTCCCAAACCCTCACCAAGAAGAAGAAACAAGTAAGGAGAGAGGGGGTCACCCTACCGCAGACCCCGAGAGTCACCAAAAATCTCAGAGTGCTCGCCATTTATTAACACAGAGAAGGATATCAAAGTAACACAACTCATAACCCAATAAATCCACTCATCTTCGAAACCAAAAGCACTTAGGACCTTCTGAAGGAAGGACCATTGAATGTGATCATAAGCCTTAGCCATATCAAGCTTGATGAACATTGCCTTATCTTTAGAGCTGGCCATAGAGTGAATGGTTTCAGTTGTAATAACAATCCCATCCAGAATCTGACGTCCCACCACAAAACCACTCTGTTCTTTAGACATCAACACTTTAAGCCACTTTTTCAACCTATCAGCAATCAACTTAGAGATAATTTTATAAACCACATTGCAAAGAGAGATAGGCCAAAATTGACCTTAACCTATCCGCCCCCTCACACTTTGGGATGAGAGCAAGGAAGGTATAATTCAAGGCCCATAGCATCTGTTTATTCTTATGAGACTCTTGAACAACCACCAACAAGTCCAACTTGATAATCTCCCAAAATTCTTGAAAGAACTCAATCAAGAAACCATCAGGGCCAGGAGCTTTCCCCCTCTTCATTTGAAACACAATCCCCTCTAGCTCCTCAATCATGATATTACTCATAAGCTGCTCATTCATCTCCCTAGAAACCAAAGAAGGGATACAAGAAGGAACCTGAGCTTCCTCATCAAAACCCCCTTGTGAGTCCTCTCTGAATAATGAAGCAAAATATTACTTAGTTTCCCACATAATTTCATGGAAAGAAGAAAGAGTTTCACCCCTATCATTCACTAGAGCATAAATAGAATTACCATGTCTCCTGGCTTTCACCGAGTTGAAGAAAAAAGTAATATTTTTATCCCCTTCTTGAAGCCACTCAATTCAAGCCTTTTTTTTCCAAAAGACCTCTTCTCGTAGCTCACACTCTTCCAATGCTTTCAAAGCCCTAGTCTCTTCCCGTAGCAAGTCCTCATTCATTCCATCCTCTCTGATCAACCTCATAATACCATCCAACTCAGCTTGGGTAGCAGTCTTCTCATAGAAAATGTTTCCAAAGCACTGTCGATTCCAATGTTTAAGCTGATACTTGACAAATTGAAGTAACTTAGCAAAAGTATACATTGTTGTACCATAAGTAGGTCTACCATACCTCCACCACTCAGCAATATAGTCATAGAGAGAGAAGTCACACAACCACATTAACTGGAACTTGAAAGTAGGAGATCGAGGTACTCGAGCTGAAGAAATAGCTAGCTTGATAGGCCAATGATCTGAACCCCTCCAATCCAAATTTTTTGATCTAGAACACCATATTGTGCCAACCCAGTATCAAGAAACTAGAAAGCGATCAAGTCATTTCACAATGCAGTTATTCCCAATCCTTTGATTATTCCAAGTAAACTGGCCATTAATGGGCTTGATATCCACAAGATTTAAAACTGAGATATTATCTTGAAGTAGCATCGTAGAAGGCTCCAGCCTCGCAATACCACCCCTCTTCTTAGCCAACTCAGAAATAACATTGAAGTCTCCATCCATTATCCAAGGATGGAAAGGAGCCATGCTTCAGACAAATTAGATATGGGACCACAAAATTTGTTTACCTTGAAGATCAGTAGGTGCATAGATATTGGAGAAGAGAACCATCTCCCCCATCTCAACACAAGATGCAATCATAGAGATAGAACACTGCAAGGCTAACCACCAAAGAGGGTGGATCTTTCAAGGATTCCATAAACAAGCCACTCCCCCTGCAGACCCTTGAACACCAATACACTAGCACTCTCCACCCCCCCAAATCTTAGGCACTAAACCAAACATACCCTCCATTGATACCTTAGTCTCCTACAAGAAAACAACATCAGGAGATTGACTTCTAACCAGATCTCGAACAAATTTTTGTCTAGGGCCACTGTTCAAGCCCCTTACATTCCAGGATAAAATGATCATTTCAAGGGGGTCAAAAAATGAGAATCAAGAGTCTTAACAGACCCTGACTCTACCAAATTTTCCCTTGTTAATTTAATCTTTTCCAAATCTTTTTTTCTACCAAGCTTGGAAAACTTCTCCCCTGCTCCTTTTTTTAGCTCCTTTTGAAGAAGACCCAAATGAGAAGAAGAAGACTTATCAATCTTCACCCCCTCAATACTTGTATTTGAGACAAGAGGAGATCCATCCTCCCCACCCTTCTTCCTTACTGAAATAGGAACCAATTCCCCCTGGACTTCCATTTGAACATCAGTGTCCATTTGCAAAGCCTTAATATCCTACAGACCCTGAGTCGCTTCTGAGAGAAGGCCCTCCTGTCTTGTACCCAAAGCATCCTGATCCAGATTCATCAAACCTAGATTCACTTCCTCCTGCCTTTCCTTCAAAGTCCTCTTTTGACCTCGATTCCTTTTTTGAGCCTTGAAAGGAATGAAACCATCAGCCCCATCCACATCATGAAGAATGGGATCCTTCCCCTTTTCAACCCTAAGGGGGTTGCAGGGTGGTTGAGAAGGCTGGGGATCCACAGGTCTAGCCTTTGGGCATCTTCTCTACAAATGACAATATTCATGACAGAATCAACACCAAAAAGGAAGAGTTTCATAATCCAACTGTTGCACCCAAGATTAAGAACCCGCACACATATCCATTGAATCTGGCAAAGGTTTACTGAAATCAATCTCAACACAGATATGAGCAAAAGTCATCATCTTTTTACCTTAAGTCTGTTGTGAGGTACCCTCTGGTTTTCCTAGCATTGAAGCCAATAGATGTAAAACATCCTCCTGCCAACATTCCATAGGGAACCTTAGAAGATGAACCCACACCAGAACCCAATTTGGAAGCTCTTTAGTAGGATTGAAGCCTGCATGCCAAGGTTTAATAAATAGCCCAATCTGGTTATGAAAATATGGGCCTCCTTCAAAGGCCTTGTTGTGGTCTACCAAGCAATTGAAAAAAACCATGAAAAAGCTATTTGTTAAAATCATTACCTCCATTTCTCCCTTGGGCATCCAAGTCCGTTAGGCCCACGATTCCAAAAATTGTAATGAAACCCACATCCCTATAAACTTGCACAACAAAACATGTTTTGAATAATATTCAATATCCTCTACAATCATATCCAGTGGGATAACCAGTTTTGGCCTTACCTCACATCGTTCAAGACATCCATTGATCTTCGTAATCTGAGTACCACCAGACAAGCTCGATCCAACCATTATCAGCACTAGTGAGAACAAGTTATTATCAGAAACCTTTGAATCATGCGAAGTAGTCTTTGCACCAACTGTTACTGAGTGATAATCCATCTTGGACAAGCCCCTGAAGACTCCCCAATCAGTGTTGCCATTCAACCAAGCCAAGGTGAGCAACCAGGGACAAAACCCCACCTATGACCTCCAATCGGGATAAAGAAACCCCCCGCGCACGAGCAAGGATGCACCAATAACAATTTTTTTTTTTTTTTTGTTTGTGCTGACACTGTATCTCTAGCCCTCCCCCACACGCATTCACTCCCCCTAGTGCGGCCACGAATAAACACCATGGTTGGGCTAGGGCACACTCACCCTAGCTCGCCCAACACCCTATAACGGTGAGCACCGACCACTGTGAACCTTAGGGTCACCTATTTCAGCTAACTCTACATGTATTCACTGCTAAAATCGCCGCTCTGCAGTCTCTCCCCACCCGTTGACAATTGGATGAAGTCTCGTCATATTTATTAGATGTTGTTATGGGGTCAGTTTACAATTTTTTTGGTGAGCTATGGAGCCCAACCACTGATTGTATTAAAAACATAATTTGAGACCATTTTCAATTTATGCACATCTATGCTTACATAAAGAATATGGTGAAGATTGTTGAGGATGTATATCCTTAATTTTGGTAGGCTATCCATGGTTCGCCAATGCCCAGGATTGGATCTAGCATTGTGAAGACACTTTATTCAAGAGGTGACTACTTCCTGTATCTATATTTCATGGTTATCATGATGTGGGGAAATAGAGTTCATACCTTATATTTTCCAAAGTATGTGATTGATAAGTTGGTCGAGCAAAAAATTGCTTTTCAATTGTGGTGGAGCGTAGAGGAAGATCTATCCAAGACAAATAAAATATCATTCTTTGGACACCACATAGTTATTGGCTAAATGGTACAATGGTTTTCCAATGCCCAGTATTGGATCCAACATCGTGAAGACACTTTATTCAAGACGTGACTACTTCCCATATCCAGATTTGATGATTATCATGATTTGGGGAAATAGGGTTCATCCCCTATGCCTTCCAAAGTATGTTTCTAATAAGTTGGCTAAGAAAAAAATTTCTTTTCAATTGTGGTAGAGCGTAGAGGAAGATCTATCCAGTACGAAGAAAATCTCATTCTTTGGCCATGACATAGTTATTGACTGAATGGTATACACAATGAGAAAACACTTTGGAGAAGTTGGTAGTAAGAGGAAAACCTATCACTTTCCCATAATTCCACATAGGGATTAGGATCCCCATGGATCCATCCAAAATCATATTCAGGGATTCAATATCCCTTATAGCCATGTGTATTATCATTTTATTCTTGAATGCACAAAATGATGAGGAAGTGTTAGAGAGGGCAACAATTGATGGATTGAAAGAGCATCATTTGAGGATGATCCAATAGGACCCTATCATCTTTGTGAGATAATTAGACAATAAAAGTCCATTTATGTAGGATGGACCCATTCATACTTCTAAAAGGGCTAGTCTATAGAATAGTCAAAGCATTAAGCAGGCTTCTCAATACAGGGACTCCGTCTGAAGCTAAAGGTTGTGAATAAGGAACCTAGGGTAACTGAACCTGACCTTAGGGGAGCAAAAGTAGGAGACCCCATTAATTTGGACTTTGATGAGGAAGAGCAAGCACAAGAAGAACCATCTTCTAGCACAATACAAATACTTACAACTATTCCCCAGGCACAAGATTCTATATCTATAGGGATAACAACATTTGAAGCATCTACTCTAGGCCATCAAGGCTCCTCCACATAGCCAAAGACCACCATTGTCTATATAAGGAAGCTAAGGACTCCTACAGGTAGTCCCACAGTTGAATAATCTCAAGGCTTGCCTATAGGACCCCAAAAATTAGAGGTGGCATAGGGGGAATCAATGGAATTAGAAGAAGAATAAAAGGAGTCTGATGAGGAAACAAAGCTAGGGAAAGCTAAGACCTTGAGCCTTGAAGCTAATAAAGGCAAGGAACCAACTAAGAAAGATTCCCTAGGAGCCTACTCTATTGAGACAATTTTTTTGTCTCCTATTTCTATTCCTATGTTTAGTACTATTTATCTTTCCTTTGTGTTAAGAACTCCCAAGGTAGAAGTTCCTACTTCCATCACTGATGATCCATTTGCCCCAACCTCATTCATAGAGTTCCCCTTGCTCACCCTAAATTTTAAGAACATTGTTTCTTCTACTATTTATACCACCTCCATTGATCCATTTTTCACCTCCGTTTCATCCATTTCCATCATTACTACCTCCAACATTCCTTCTGGTGCTGCCACTATTAGATCATTGAGAAATAAATAAGGCATCTAGAAAGATAGAGATAGCCATAGCCACCCCATAACTCCATGTTAAATCCACTCAAGAGACCATAGTGACAAGTTCAGGAAAAGGCAAGAGGGCCAAGACACAAATAGTCACAATCCATCCACTCCCTTAGTTTGGAGGAGTGGATTGGTCTAAAATCATTTGTCCCTCCTTTTTTGACACTATTGTTAAGACATCTAAAAAGCAACAAGTCACTGAGGAGACTGAGGAAGAGGTTGTAGTCACAACCTCACATGAAATAAATGTTAATTAATTGACCCTTCCTCACTGGGCCATGGATTTAAGGACTAAAAGCTCACATATGCCTAGTTTCAAAATCAATGAGCTCCAATCTATCACTACCTTGTTTGAAAAACCTTCTAGGAGCATTCAAAGGGTGAATAAGAGGAAGTTAGAAGATGATAAAGGTATGTAATTGATTCTTGAGGAGAGACAAGAGGTCTTCTCCCTCACTAAGAGATAGAACATGCAGCTGAGGCAATCTCCCTATGTTGAATACTTCAAAACTCTACCTAAAGCAAAAAAGGATGACATGGTGGTAATCTTTAAGGGTACCAAAATGGCCAAACAAGAGCTGGAGCTGAGCTATAATAATTGAAGAAATAAGCCAAGACTATGCATATACTAGCAGGCATTAAGGCCAAGGTTCAAGAAGTAGCCTCTATATGTTATAATTCATTGGAAGCATTAAAATTTATGCAAGCTCAATTATCCCCATACATTAATAAGACTAATGAATTATTTAATTCTTTGAAGAGTGATAGTAATAAATTGAATATGTGGATTGTACACATAGGTAATAAGGCATATAACATTAAGACCTCATGACACCACTAGAGGCATCTAATGCCCTCAACCTAGTAGTCATAAGGATAGAAGAAGCTTGGGAATGGATGATAGTAGTTGGGGCTCTACTACACAAATTTCAAGATCATGAGGCTCTCATTCTTCAAATTTTGAATGATTTAAAGTTATCCAAGGTCAAGGATGCTTCTGGGAAATTGATTAGTATGATCAATTTTGATCAACTCATACAGGAGGCCATTGATAACTTTAAGCAGAGTCTATAGGGGCTGCCATTTGAGGATATAGAGGCTGCATTGAGATTTTGTAGGAAGAAGGTAATCGAAGTGTAAATCTTCAAGAATAACTTCTAGATGACCAAATCAAAACATGCAAAACTCCTGGGTCAAGTCAACAAGATACACAGACCACCTTTACTCAACTTAGACATCATTCGACAACATCATGATGATTATTACAAGTGTTACTTGGAGATTGATGTAAAGAAGAAGCAAGATCAAGATGCTACTTTTAGTGCCATATCAACATCAGTAGTCTCTAAGTCAACTACCTTGGCCACTAAACCAACCAAGGTCCATGCAGCTATATAGACAACACTGGCTTGAAAGTCTAGGGTTTTGTGTATGAGCATTTTGTAATGGTGAATATATATTTGTAGTTTTCTTGTAGTTTGATCTATAATTATAAAGTTTCCTTTTTTTTTACACATGCACATGTTGCATGGTTTTCGTAAAGGCTAACTTAGACTAATTGACAATTGTAAGTAAACTCTATATGGTTTTGACCACAGTTGGAAATTATGTTCTAACTATCACATGTAATAAATTTTGCATGAACTTAGAGGATGAGGTAACCCCTTCACCAAGTCTATTTAAATAATTGTAATCCATAGTTGGATTTGTCAGAGAATTTTTCATTATATAAAAGCAAAAAATTAGTTTCGATTGTCCTCTCATGTTTTCACATATTTTCTTTCCATTATTTATGTAATCAGTTTTATTTCTTTGGTTATGTGAATTAATAATTCTTAGCGTGTAAAATCTATGAATGGATTCTTGATTGTCTTAATCGATGTACTAATCTTAGATGTGAAACAACTATTGAAGGATTGGTAAAATATATTGATTGCTGATAGTTAAGTTGATTCATTATTTTGAATATGTATAAGTGATTTCTTTTGATATAGTTTTATGTGAGTGTGCAATAACTGCCTCAGATACCTCACTAGCCTGAGCCATAATCTCTTGATTGAGAGTGTAAAATAATTGCCCTAAAAGCAATAACCTTTGACTAAGGCCTGTGAGTTTCTTATGTAAGTATCCTCTTAGATTTCTTAACCATGTCTGACTATGTGTGTGTAATAGCTATTAGAAATAGGCATAGGTTTTGAAAGTACTTGTCCACTTAAAAACTAACCTAAGAAGTGATTCGTGAAGACCACAAAGCTTTCTTTTCTACCTTACCCTTCCATTCTTTTTTGATTTTGTTTTGAGACCTACCCATTTTAGATTAGTAACCACCCATCCAACTCATATAGATTTCACTTTCTTTTAGAAACCACTCCTCCATTAAAAAAACCTTGTTAACAACCTATATGCTTTGCTCGCTATTCCATCACCTAGTTGTTAAGACCGTATACCTACAACTTGTGCCCTAGAGTGGAGTTCATCTCCATTTAGATCTTAAAATGTTAGAGGCTACCTTATTGTTTGTGGTGTGCATAAAAACTGCATCAACACTCTCTATACCACAACTATATCTATATCTTATCCATCTCAAATCCCTTGTTTTCATAAATCCCTTAAAACTAAGGTATCCATTCATAAAACCAAAGTGTTAAAGGTACTTGATGATAATAATTCTATACAACAAACCCTTTTTATAGATACTATCAAATAACCATCTCCATGTAGCATCACCTTCTCAATATCATCAACATCTTTTTTAAAATCAACATTAGAATGGTGATCTACATCAGGATCATGTCCAACATCAACATATGAGTTAGAATTATATTTTCATTCAAAACATGCACCTGTGGATGCTCGATAGTGTGGATAACCTTTATGGTATGACACTAGGTGCAAAGGTCTTTCACAAGGCATGGGAGGACTTGGCACTGGGCATGAAAGTCTTATTGCATAGCTACGTGCATGACCATTGTTTGTCTCATTGAAATTATAGAGATCTCCCCAAAGTGTGGGACCCTTGCGCTCCTTGTGATGAGTCTTTAAAGTAGGTCAGATTCCTTTTATTTTAAGTGCACCTAGTTTAATAATGATGTGCAGACCTAAAGACTAGAAAGGTAATCTACTACTAGTTTAAACCTAATGATTTACTAAGGAAAAAGGAAGGAAGAGGTAAGAGAGTACATAAGGCAAAAGGTGATGCACCTAGAATAGAGTGAGCACTCCTATTGCCATAAAAATAATGAAAGCATTTGAGAACAAGATAATATCACATAGTTTCCACTAAGTTACTCTATGTGCATGAGTACTTTGGATAGAGGCACAAGAACATAATGCCATGATGAGAGGGATGACAAACAATCCATATACAACACCAACACAAACTTGAGTATGTACATAATACAACTAGTATGTGAGCTCTGAGTTCAATGAGGAGTTGTAGGGGATGAGTGATTAAAGAGAGGGGAAAAAATTACCCATAAATAGAAATCAATGAACATAAAGAGCACACAGATCATCAGAATGGTGAAAAGAGGTGAACTTAATTCTCATTAGCATACAAGGATTTATCTAATACAAGTGCTCATGGAGGGAAAATTTTTACAGCGTGAGGCTACTGAAAATATGTTAACCCTTTCATAATGAAAGAACCCAACTTTTATAGAAGATCAAGCTAGTTTTATAATTAATGTGCCACTTGGGTGATGGGTAAAGCATTTTATCCATTTACGGTGCCATGACCATGTTTGTTGAAGTCTACTCGATGATTGGACTTGGGTTGATGGCAAGATTGCTTCTAGATACACCTATGTTGGAAAATGGAATATTTTCTTATTAGTGTCAGAGGATGACATGCAATAAAGTTTTGAGGTCATGTAATTACTTTTGCATTAAATTTTCCTGACAATGCTTCGAACTTTACTCCACTACCTCTAATGTCCCTTTGTCTGGCTACCACTTGGTAAATGGCACTTCATGATTGATCTTAGGTGTGGTGTTTTAGGAATACCATGCATCACTTTGGTAGGCTCTCAGAGGAGTCTCTTTTGGTTACTGGGCAAGAGGAGTGCAGACATAACATGTGGAAGGATAGTGCTTACTCTGAGTAGTTGAGAACTTCCTTGTGTTTCAACAAGCGCTACACTGTCATGTAGCACTGCTAAAACGAAGGTTGTATGCTATGTAGTTCGAAAGCATGGATTTAGGATCCTACACATGGGTGAGTAACTATATTAGATAGGTGCAAAGAAGGATTTAAAGCTAAATGCACATGAAGATAAAGATCTTGGGCATGATTTTAGTGATCTATATCTACTTCTTATACCATTCCTATTACTTAGTTGCTTCAGAATTAGGAGACATGCACCCTTAAACTTGTGTGCCCCATGACTTGCATGTTGACCCATGTGCCCAATATCCCTATGTGTGAGTCTACATCAGGAACTTATAGTGAGTGCAAACCATATTATTAATCCTACATAGATTTTCACCTTTACCCTGGACTTGAGCATAGATAGGAAGTGCTTGCACATTCTCAATTGGAAACTCTAAGGATTTCATAGGTGCGTTGATCTTTTGTAGGAGTTTGGGAGGCCTTATGTTGACTGAGGGGTGACTTAAAAAGTCAACAAATTCACGTTAGAAGCATCATCCCTTATAGATAATGAAATTTATGTTGACACATATCTCTTTAAGGATGTCTCTAATTTGAATGTCAACTAGTCATAAGGCATGTCCCTTGATCCAAGCTAGGATGATGAAGTGATAACAAAGTTCTTACAAGCTCTATCAGTTAAAGATCATCAAGTTGAATATGACTTAACTTTATATGTTTATTCTACGAAGAGCCTTAGTGATCCTTTTGAGATTTTGAGGACACTTCCTCCAACATCGAATCTAGGTCTCCTACGAACCTCAATGAAAGTCATGTTGCCCATCACTCATTCATTAGCATCACCAATTCATCATATATCATTCATCATTTTTATACTATTAATAATCACAACATCACTACCCTTAATGGGAAAAAATAGGAACATACATCATTGTATTCTACTCAACATTAATATCATGTGCCAAATCTATAAGGATCCAAGATAATAATCAACTAATCAAGTCAAATAGTCAAGATAACTATGATCCACAAATAATTATTCAAACTCATGATAAGTCTCATAATTCGACATGTCAAAAGGCATCATCCCTTAGTAGAAATATCCTTAAGGTGTTAAGGGACCATAAAAGTAAAAATAATCATTATCTATCAAGTCAAAGATCAAATTCCTTTGGTGAAGCCCAAATTAAGGAACCACATGGTAATCAAAATCCAAGTCAAATATTAGTAAGTCAAAAATCTCTCAAAAGTAATACTAATATAGCCAACAATCCTCCTAATATTTGGATCAAAGAGAAAATAAGTTAGATGGTCTTGGATCCATTAACCTCATTTAGAATATGGCACCAATAAAAAATTTCCCCTCCACCATATCCAAGGGTGTATGCAATTGTTGAACCCATTTTTGCTCCTCCTAGTCACACCACCTATCATAATCATACCATCCATATACATCACCTAAATTCATCCATTCCACACATCACTTTCTCAACCAAAATTATCTCTCATAAAGGATACAATGAAACCTAGTCAAGATGTCCAAAGGAATCCAACTCAAGTGTCAATGAAGGTCACTGTGGTCTGAGTAGATCCAATGTTAACAACATGATCCTAACAACACGTCTACCTAGAATAGGTGTCAGTTTAAAGAATAGGAAAATGTATGTCACATACATCTAAACCATATCCAATAAATTGAAATTCCATAAATGAAGTCAAAAAATCAAAAATTCAAAAATTCAAAAAAAAAAAATCTGTCCAAGGGTGAAAACTAGTCTTCTGTTGCCTTGGGAAAGTACCATGGTGAAAACTGGTTTCCAACATCATGGTAAATAATAAATGTTTTATAAAGGTATCTTGAATCTTGGGAGTATGCATCTTACATATTTGATTGAGTGATTTATAAATGATTGTCTTATGTTTATTTTATTTGTCTATGTTTCTTTTTAGTCTTGCGTCATGTATCTTTTTATCTATTGGGAAATGAATGAGGATGCTATGGTGAAAACAAAAGCTACAATGATGCTTTTAGGTGCCCTCAATGATGTAGAGTTTTCTATTTCCCCCTTTTATAATTATGCACTCTGGTGAAAATTCATCATGGTAATACAAATGTCATGGTGCTTAATGCCTAGTGCTATATTACAACATATTGCTTAGATTACGATGAGAACTATTTCAACACAATGGCTTGACAATAGATAAAATTCTCACCACATCCACATCCCATCAAATCCTAACCACTTATCCAACCATATAATTTTTGGAGAGTTGTCAATGATGTCATAGAGGTGTCCTGGTGAGTGGATGAAGTGCCTTGATAGTCTAAGTAACAATGACAAAGTGTGCAATGTGTTTGTCCTAGTATGCTTGAAGGATGCTTGGTTGATTTTCAGTTTTAGCATGGCTAGAGATGTTCAAGATGAGTATGGTGATTTGAAAATGTGAAATGGGTCATATAATATATTTTATATGCTTTTAATTCTTGTTTTCACGTATGGATTTCATCTGGTTGATTGTTGTTTTCATCTAGACATTTTGGGTCTAGTACCAGAAAATCTGAGTAAGAAGTTTGATGACGTTACTATTGCCACATGTGGATGTGTCAAGGGGAGTTGGTCATATGGTTGTGATCATATTTATTCTTAGTTAATATGTGCTCAATTTTAGGTCATGCGATGAAGTGCAACAAAATATATTCAAGTGCAAAGTTGGGCTCCCAAGTAGTTTGATAGTGTTTTCCCATACTTAGCCAAATTTGCATGAGGCAAGAAAGAGCTGAGTAAGTAGTTTGATGATGGAATATCTCACATGTGTGAAAGTGAAAGGAGAAAATGATCATATGGTTTTGTTTAGTCTTATTCCTAGTTAATTTTTTCTAAATTTATGATCATGCAATGAAGCAAATCAAAAGTTATGCATGTGCAAAATTGGCCTTCCAAACAGTTCTTGACATAATTGGCTATGTGGCAGAAAGAAATCTGAGTGAGAAAATTAATGGATTTATATCTTGCATGTGAGAAGGTTTAAATATTATTTTGATATATGGCTGGATTATCCTATGTGATGATATCATATGGTCCAAATTTTAGATCATGCATCTAAGCACAATAAAAGTTATTGAGTTCCAAAGTTGGCCTTCCAAGTAGATAAGCAATAGTCCCCATACTTAGTAATTTTTACATGATGTTAAAGATTAGGACCAGATGAAGATCCAATGGTGTGTGGGAGTTTGTACACACACACACACACACACACACACACACACACACACATATGGTGCATATTAAGTCAAATGGGTTAAAGTGTTCAATGCTTAACCTAGGTAAAGACTGAGATCCTTACAAAAGAATCAATGGAGCATTTTTATTCCAAGATGTTAGGATGCTGCAAGATAGTGTCAAGTGTTTGATGCTTAACGTTGAGAAGAGATAAAGATCAAGATTATTCCAAGGATAAAAGGTGAGTGCATGTTTTTATTTATCAATATTAATGGTGTGTATTAAATTCAATAGGTCAAAGTGATAGTTGTCTAGCATTTTTAAATCAAGGTCAATCTCGCAGAGATCGATGGTGCACATTGAGTCAAAGTTACCAGATTGCATGAGATGAGGTTAAGTGTTTGAAGATTAAAATTTAGGAATTGGTGAAATATGAATTATATTTTGAATAATGTAAGTGGTGTGAATTTAATTTGAAGACACGAGGGCATGAGATGCGAGAAAAGTGATTGAGGTTTAACTGTGACAATATATATTTGAATATTTAAATTTTTGAAGGAAAGACTAGTGTCTGGTTTTTGGGCCATATATTTTGATCTAAGTATAATTTGATCATGTTGTAAAGAGTTAA
This sequence comes from Torreya grandis, assembly GCA_037957365.1. Lineage (NCBI taxonomy): Eukaryota > Viridiplantae > Streptophyta > Pinopsida > Cupressales > Taxaceae > Torreya > Torreya grandis. The sequence continues at coordinate 1,826,964 of JARHVA010000241.1, read as the reverse complement.
CTTGTAGAGGAATCCAAGGCTCATCTAGAAATATAAATTTTAATATCTAAAAGTGTGTACATTCAAAGTTATGAAGGTTCAAAGTTAACATTATTTTCATATATGTTCTACAAGTGAACCAAGAAGGGTGTTCAAGCTTGTTTTGATATAGGTTCAATATGTATTGATGAATTAGCTATTTAGGAGTGTTTTATATTCCATGAGGATGTTTTGTGAGCATTATTAAGGTTTGACCAATAATATCTAGTATGAACAAAGGTCTAAAAGTTGACTATGTGTTCACTCATAATGGTTGCTGTACAAAATGTTGTTTGAGAAATTTGTGCTTAAGAAAAAGGGTGTTATGGTGGATATGCGCACTTAAAGAGGTACTATAAATAATGTGTCATGGTTTAATATGTTGGAAAGTATTTCTGTGTTCCTAGTTTAATTAGATAAGTGTCAAAGAGGTGAATGGGTCATCATAGGACCTAAAAGGTGACTTAGGCCTATTAAGTGAGAGTTCTGCTTAAGTGTGACCCATGTTAGATGCCTTAAGGTTGAAGGCATGTATTGTGGCTAGGAAGGAAATATTTTTGAATTGATAATTCATGATATCTCTATAAATAGTGAAACCAAATGTGCTATTTCTAGACTTTTTGAGGAGACTTGAGTGAGATGTGTGCAAGGCTAGTGTGAGAGCAATGAGCGTTGAAGCAAAGAAAAAAGATAGGTAGTGTGCCTGTTGGATGAGTTAATGAGCATAATAATTTTTTAACTATGTGTATGACTTATAGGTCATGTTTTTATTATTAGAATAGTGCTCTTGTAGTTTGAGGATATGTGAAGAGGTCTGAGTGTGCATATGAGGATAATTTGAGTAAAGAAGGAGAGAGATTATGACATGCCTATATGAGAGGCATGTATGAGATAGAGAGAAATTTTGTGCAGGGATTATAAAGTTATATATCCATCATCAAGTGTTGAAGACATTAGTTATAAGGTGGAAGTTTTCACTTTAAATGAGGGTATAAAGGACTTGATCTTCCTTAGGGTTAGTTGCTCCTTGTGAAACATGTGTTTCACTAAAGGCCTTTGGTCAGGAGGATTTGATCAAGGTCTTATGGTATAAAAGAGTTGCAAGTCTCTTGTTTTTAATTTATTATAGGACAAGTAGTCCATGTGTTTTAATCTTGAGAGTGGGTTTTAATCCCGATGAGGGTTTCCCATAAGAACTATGTGTTATGTGTTTGATCTTGTGTATACATTGAATGAATGAGCTCTCTTGTTAATGTTGCTTAATCGAGTTGATATATGTTGATTGTATAATAGTTTTAAAGTATTGAAATTGAAATTGAAATATCTGGGCTCACTAATTTACCCCCCTCTTAGTGATTTTACCTCTAATAATTGATATCAGAGAAGGTCCTTTGGTAAAGGCTTGACAGCTTAATGGTGGTCCAAAGTACAATATGGGTAGAGGAGATTTATCTCTTAAGCAAACATCAATGTTTAATGGATCCAATTATTATTTTTGGAGTGCAAGGATGATGACATAAATTATGTTCCTAGGGTTTGATGTATGGAAATTTTTTGTGGATGGTTATGTTGCCCCTACTACTCCTCCATCTATTGTTGCAGACAAGAAGTTGTTTGAAAATAATTTGATGACAATGAATGCAATCACTTATGGTCTTTTAGAGATTAAATACACCAAGGTAATCCATTGTAAGTATGATAAAGAGATATGGGAGAATATATAAATCATTTATGAAGGAGATTCAAAGGTCAAGCTTGTTAAGTTGTAAACTCACAGAAGGAAATTTGAAAGTCTCAAGATGAAGGAAGAAGATTCTCTGGCATCCTTTCTGCAAAGAGTTGATGAGATTATGAACATCATCAGAGGTTTTGGAGAGAACCTTGAAGAGGATACTATAGTTCAAAAGGTATTAAGGTATTTATCCCTCACTTTTGATCCAAAAGTAGTTGCTATGGAAGAAAGTCATGATCTTACTTAATTGAAGATGGATCAATTGCATGGCACTCATACTGCCTATGAGATGAGGATGAATGATGATATACCACCAAATAAGGAAGCAAAATTCAAGATAGAAATAAAAACAAAGAATAAATTCCAAGGTAAGAAATCCAAATAGGATGACATTTATGATATAGGTGAGGATGAACTAATTGTTTTGATTTCAAAAAAATTAAAAATAGGTCCAGGCAAGTATAAAAGTAAACTACCCCTCAAATGCTTCAATTGTGGAGAGGTAAGACATTTTTATAATAAATACCCTCATAAGTATAAAAAAGATGATGATGAAGAGCATTATCAAGGTCATGATGATGGAAAGAAATCATTTATATCTAACAAAAGTAAAAAGGGATTCATAAGGTTTGACAATAAGAAGTACTTCAAGGACAAGGATAGTCTCTACACCAAAGAAGATTGTAGCTCATCAGATAAGAGTGAAGTCAGTGACTCAGAGTATGATCATGAAGATGATGGTCCTATTGAAGATGAAGACTTATTCATGGATGAGAAAGGTAGCTACTCACATAAAAATAAGTATGCTTGGAGTGATTCAGATGATGATGAAGATGAGGTGGACTATGAGACTACATTGATAAATTCTATTGAAGAACTAAAGATTGAGAAGAGGATCAATAAGAATATGAAATCTAAACTCAAATACTATGAGGAGAAATTCAACGTATTTGAGGAAAGAATGAATGAAGATGCCAAGGAGCATAAAGATATAGTCAAGAATCTCAATTGTTAATTATAAATCTTGTCTATAAGCTTGAAATCTAAAGAAGATAAATGTTTAAGGTATGTTTCTAAAAATAAGTCTTTAAAATATGAGTTAGAGAAGTCTGAAAGCAAGGTGAAATCATTTGTCAAGTTTGATAAGAGTTCCAATGATATGGATAATCTTATAAATAATCAAAAGTCTGCTAGTGATAGATATGGATTGGGTTTTAATGAAGAGTCCAAATTTGTATCTTAAGTTGACATGAAGGTCAATGAGAACAAGGTGGTTCAACCCTTGAAAGTCACCAATCAGTCAAGAAATGATGGTGTAAATAGATTGATGACAAATCAGATCAAACAACCTAATGCCATGAGGTATGCAAGATTCAATGGTTACTATTACACATGTAATCAATTTGGTCATAGGGCTAGAGAATGCAAGAGACCCGTTATAAATGAGTTTGCATTAAACTATGAATGGAATCAGCAGTCAAGTGGTATGAGAAAAGTTTAGTGTTTCAATTTTCATAATGTGGGACACTTTGCAAAACATTGTCCATCAAAATTAAGGCAAGTTGAGTTCACTTTAAGAAGACTGGTTTGATACAACTGTGAACAGAGAGGTCACATTGCTAGATTTTGCAAACAAAGGCCTATAAGACAAAATAAGTTCAATAAGGATCCTAGAGTGCAAGGAATAAGGCAAGTTAACTCACGGAAATCAAAGGTGGTAAGTTTGAGTCATGATGGATCTATTGGTCCAAGTAACCTATTTGTTATGGTGGAGAATGCTTCAGAAGTTGAAGAGTGCCAAGGGCTCTCATTGTTTGCTAATTTGACAATGAAAAGACCAAGCTCAAGGAGAAGACCAAGGTGCTGGTTGAGGCCAGTCCTAAAGTGAGTATGGATCCAGGTGAGCATCTTGTTGTTGCTGATCAAATTTCATTCAAATAACATCAATTGTTTATACCTAGTGATGAGGCTCCAAGTTGCAAGGAAGATTCTACAGATGAAAAGGTATGTCATGAATCTATGTTGTCTCCATGTATTGTCAGTCCAATCATAGAAAAGAAGGAGAGTGATTTAGGAAAGGAATCAATTGTCATAGTTTAGACTAAGAAGAAGAAGAACAAAAATAAGAAATCTTATAGCTATAAGAGGATTCTAGTGGTTACTGAGGAGATGTGGGCCACTCCTGGCTTCACTTTGTTTTAGAGCATTGTGGTGCAAAGGATGTCTCTGTCTATGCTTCTTAAGAGACTCCTTTAAATGGATAAGCAAGTTTTGTTGTGGTGTTCTTCAGATAGTTATATATGGCCAAAGATGAGTGTGTTCAATTGGAGCAAGTTTGTCCAGGTGGAAGATATGTTGTGGTGATGTCAAAAATATGTCATAGTTGTATATGGTCAATCTACAGGGTCAGATTGAAGGTTGTTAAGTGGAAAAAGAGAAATTGTGATTTTTCAAGATGATATTTTTTGTATATAAAGGTCTGGTGAACTTATTCTAGCTTGCTCCAAGTGGTTTTGTGGTATGAAGGTATGTTGAAGTCAAATTGGAGATTTTTGTTTGCTCTCAGGTTTCCTAGTTTGTGCTTAAAAGTATGTAGGTCCTAAAATGGGTTATAGGATGTATGGGTTTCCAAAGATGTGGAAGCTCAAATCTTGGTCTGGAAGTGTGTAATGGTTGTCTCTAGGTGTACAAGAATTTTTAGAGGTGGATGTTGACCAGAAAGAGGTTTGTTAACTCTGTTTGTTTTTAGATTCTAGAGTTGTAGGCTCTGCTAGAAATGTGGTTTGAATTGTAAATTGAGATATAATCCTTTTTAATAAGTTGAATGGGACAAATGAGTTGTCAAATCAAGATTTGTAAAGATTTGAAGGTTTGTGGTTCTCAATTTATTCAAGTTTTTGTCAAGTTGGAGGCCTAGTTGGGTAGTAGGTTTGTGAAGTAAGTATGTTGCAAAGGATGATCTAGGTGATTCAAATTGGTGTGCTTGAGGGGAGATATGAGAGTGATCCAAATATGAAGTTTTAGATCTTGACAGTGTGTCTACTAAAAGTTGTGGGCTCTACAAGTTATAGGTAGGGCTACAAAGAGACTAAACAGGCCTTGTAAGAAGAAGAGTGCTTTTTGTTTAGTTTCTCCAAAAGATCAAGGTATGAGTATTTTAATGTGAGTTATCAGATTGGTTTAATGCATGTTTCTTATTTGGTGAGTGGCATGAAATTTTTTTGGTGGTCCTTGAGGTGGTTTGAGAGAGAAGGCTAGTAAGCCTATATGATGGTTCTTCATGGTGTGTGGAGATCTAAAGATGCTCAAGATATAAAATTTCTTAAAAATCTTAGGGGGAGTCACTCTTAGATGTTTCATAATATTTTAGTATGCTTGTGTGTTCTTTCTTCATTGATTGCAGTGCTTGGTTGAATGCTTGGTTGAAGAGAGTGTTGGCATGGAGCAAGAGGAAGTTGTCAAGGTAAGAAGAGGTAGGCTCAAGTTAAAGGGGAGTTTGTATCATATTTCCAAGATGGTCCTCTCCTATTGGTAGTATTTTTAGGTCCCCATTATTAGTTGGTGCCCACTTTGGCATTCTGTCAAATGTGGAGAAAGTTCCTACTATGTCAAGTGCTTGAAGAGAGAGAAGGAAGGTGAGTTGTATCTTACTATATGATGGTTGTTGAAATCAATGACAAAGGGGGAGATTATTAGAGAGTTTTAAATTATGTCATGGTGATGTCATGGAGGTGTCCTAGTGAGTGGATGATTTTATCTTGATAGTCTGAATGACAATGACAAAGTGTGCAATGTGTTTGTCTTAGTATGCTTGAAGGATGCTTGGTTAATCTTCAGTTTTGGCATGGCTAGAGATGTTCAAGATGAGTATGGTGATTTGAGAATGTGAAAGGGGTGATATAAGAGATTTTATATGATTTGAATGCTTGTGTGTATATATGTATTTCATTTGGTTGATCATTATTTTCATCTAGACATTTTGGGTCTAGTAGCAGAAAATCTGAGTAGGCTGTTTTTTGACATTACTATTGCCATGTGTGGATGAGTCAAGGGTAGTTGGTCATATGGTTGTGATAAAATTTATGCCTAGTTGTTATGCACTCAATTTTAGGTCATTTTACAAAGCACAACAAATATATACAAGTGCAAAGTTGTGCTCTTAGGCAGTTTGATAGTGTTTTTCCATATTTAGCCAAATTTGCATGAGGCAAGAAAGAGCCAAGTAAGCAGTTTGATGATGGCATATCTCACATGTGTGAAGGTAAAATAATAAAATAATCATATGAGTTTATTCAATATTATTCCTATTTTATTTTTTCTAAATTTTATATCATGCGATAAAGCACATCAAAAGTTATACATGTGCAAAGTTGGCCTTCCAGACATTTCTTGACATAGTTGGCTCTGTGGCAGAAAGAAATCTGAATGAGAAAATTAGTGGAGTTATATATCCCATGTGCAAAGGTTTAAAGAGCATTTTGATACATGGTTGTATTTTCCTATGTGAGGATATCATATGATCTAAATTCAATATCATGTGTTAAGGTGTGGAGCTAAAAGCTTCAACTATTTGCAGACACAAGGAAGGATGCTGAAGAACTAGAGCCACCGGCGTCGGCAGTATGACCGACATTGGTCAGATGAAGTGGAGAAGGAGACCGGCGATGGTAGACAGTCGACCGACGTCGGCAGCACCAGACAAACAGGGACCGACGTCGATCGCCTATGTATTTCCAGAACTACTGTTGACGAACAGTCAGTTAAGTGAAGCGAGTGTTTGTATGTCAAATGACTAATTATAGTCACGAGCTGCGTGTCTAATTATTGTAACTAGATTTCTATTTTTGTAACCATGGGATTCTATTTAAAGACCCATGAGGCATGTATTGTAATAATCAAGAATGCAAGTAAAAGCATTGAAGCTAGCAAGGTCAAGGAGATAAGCTGAAGCATTCAAGGAGGGATAATAACTCAGGCTTTAGAGTTGTTGTGTTGAGCAAGAGAGAGAGGGAAGGTCTTGAGGTGTGGCAATTCTTTGAGGTGGAGGAAGAAGTGGCATCTTCCTTATTGTATTTTTTTCTAGTAATATTTAATACAAGAGTGTGTATTGTCTCTCAAATTCTTTGCTGTCTCAAGTTTCTAGCTACTTTATCATTCTGGTATAATTTCGTCTTTAATTGCTAATACGAGAAGTAATCATATGTGCTCTAATTGGTAGAGCTAGATCCCCTGACAAGTGGTATCAGAGCTACAGATTACAGGAAGCAGGGTATTGTTTTTGATTACAGGTCATTCACAGGGTTTTCTGATTGAGTGGGAGTTCAGCAATGGCAGAAGAAAGTAGGCTACGAATGGAGAAGTTTAATGGCAAGAATTATCAACATTGGAAGATGCAGATTGAGGACTATCTGTATCAAAAGGATTTGTACTTACCGTTGGGTGGGGTTGCATGCAAGCCCACAGATATGAAGGATGAAGAATGGAACATTCTTGATTGGAAGGCTCTTGGTTCCATAAGGTTGAGCCTTGCATCATCTGTGATTTCTAGCTTATCACAGTGCAAGACAACAGAAGAGTTGATAAAGTCTTTGGCAAATTTATACGAAAAGCCCTCGGCTTCTAATAAGGTATATCTTATGAAGCAGCTATTTACTTTGCAAATGCAGGAAGGTGGATCGGTACATACTCATCTCAGTGATTTCCATGGTTTGGTAAACCAACTAGCTTCAGTCAATATTGCTTTTGATGATGAGGTAAAGGCTCTCTTGATTTTATGTTCTTTGCCTGAAAGTTGGGATGGTTTGGTTATGGCAGTAAGTAATTCTGCATCTGCTTCTAAAATCTTAAAAGTTGATGATGTTGTGAGTGTGATCTTGAATGAGAAAATACGTAGGAGAAGCACAGGTGAATCATCAGGGAATGCTCTAAGTGCAAAAAGCAGGGGAAGGCAAAGGGAGAAGGTTGAGTAAGGGAAATCAAGGTCGGGAAGGAAATCCGAGTCCAAAGGTATTACCTGCTAGTTTTGTGGAAAGAAAGGACATACGAAGGAGTGTTGGTTGAGAGATAAAGAGAACCAACATGTAGGTATGGAAGAAGCAAAGGATGCAAATATTGTGATGCAGGACGCTCTCATACTTTCTTTGGATAGTCAGGTAGGATCATGGATTTTAGATTCTGGTTCATCTTTTCATGCATCCCCAAACAGAGATTTGTTTCATGAGTATGAACAGGGAGACTTTGGAGTGCTCTATTTAGGGGATGGTACGCCTTGTCAGATAGTTGGCAAAGGGAAAGTGCAGCTGAGATTGTAGATTGACAACACATGGGTGTTGAAAGAGGTCATGCATGTTCCAATTCTGAAGCAAAGTCTGATTTCTGTAGGAAGGTTGGGAGATGAGGGATGCACAATAACCCTCACAGCGGACTCTTGGAAAGTTACCAAGGGAGCACTTGTTCTAGCAAGAGGTAAGAAAGTAGATACTCTTTATCTGTCTACTTGTATTACTGATTCTACTTCTAGTGTAGATTCGAAGATGTGGCCTAATAGGCTTGGTCACATGAATAGGAAGGGAATGGAATTTATTGATTCAAAAGGTATGTGTTCAAATTTGGAAAGCATAGATAGAGTTCATTACAAAAAGAGGAAATTTGATGCTTTTGACAGGAACAAAGAAGCCTTGGTGTTTACGGAGGAGATGAAGGACAAAGATCAATCACAGGGACTGAATAAATCTGAGCAGGGCAGCATGGATAGAGGCTTGATCCAAGAAGAGCTCGCAGATGAAAATTTCATCACTTACAGGAACACACAAACACCGATGTCAGTCACTTGGCACCGACGTCAATCATCCAGATTCCGACATCGGTCATGTGCAGACCAGCAGGGTCGATAGGTTGGGCAGGAGAAGTCCGACGTTGATCATAAGGACTGGGGACATCGGCATCGGCTAGGGAAATGACGTCAACAGTAAGGGTCAGTGTAGGGAACCGACATTGGTCGGGAGCAGATTGGGAGATGGTCGAGATCGGTCACTGGAACGGATGATGAGTGGACAACTAACTGTCAAGGAGTCTCAAACACCCATGTGGAGGTCAGAAATGGTAGAATCCAGAAACAGTGGGAGCTTGGCATGGATGAGGAGTGTGAGTCCTTGAGTAGAACCAAATAGGTATTTGTTGGTAGAGTTGTCAGCTGGAAGAAAGCACTGGATAGAGGGATGGATTCCCATTTTAGAGAAGAGAGTGGATGGACACATGAGACAGAAGGCTATGGTATATGGTCTTGAGTAGGCTGCAGAACAATGGAGGTTTGACCATTGTATTTTATCTTTACCAGGTTGGATAATATTAGCTACATTATCCTGTTACTGTATTGTATTACTTGTTGCAGGGTTTCATAAATAGGGAGCTTTCTGAGCTAAGGGTAGAGTTGGTTTAGAAGTATGTCATGGAGAATTTGGGAGCAACAAAATTCTTGTGGCATAAGATATAGGTATTACATCACAGGTTTGCATGGTGGTTGGTCTTCAAGAGTGACATTGAAGAGGGATACAGAGCCTAAGGAACAAAATAGATGGTGTACAGGTACAGGTACAAGTTGTAGCTGTTTATCTCCAAGTGGGAGATTGTTAAGGTGTGGAGCTAAAAGCTTCAACTATTTGCAGACACAAGGAAGGATGCTGAAGAACCAGAGCCACCGGTGTCGGCAGTATGACCGACGTCAATCAGATGAATTGGAGAAGGAGACTGGCGATGGCAGACAGTTGGCCGATGTCGGCAGCACCAGACAAGCAGGGACCGGCGTCGATCGCCTATGTATTTCCAGAACTGCTATTGACGAATAGTCAGTTAAGTGAAGCGAGTGTTTGCATGTCAAATGACTAATTATAGTCACGAGCTGCGTGTCTAATTATTGTAACTAGATTTCTATTTTTTTAACCATGGGATTCTATATAAAGACCCATGAGGCATGTATTGTAATAATCAAGAATGCAAGTAAAAGTATTGAAGCTAGCAAGGTCAAGGAGATCAGCTGAAGCATTCAAGGAGGGATAATAACTCAGGCTTTAGAGTTGTTGTGTTGAGCAAGAGAGAGAGGGAAGAAGGTCTTGGGGTGTGGCAAGCCTTTGAGGTGGAGGAAGAAGTGGCATCTTCCTTATTGTATTTTCTTCTAGTAATATTTAATACAAGAGTGTGTATTGTCTCTCAAATTCTTTGTTGTCTCAAGTTTCTAGCTACTTTATCATTCTGGTATAATTCCGTGTTTAATTGCTAATACGAGAAGTAATCATATGTGCTCTAATTGGTAGAGCTAGATCCCCTGACATCATGCGTCTAAACACAACAAAATTTATTGAGCTCCAAAGTTGGCCTTCTAGGAAGATAAGCAATGGTCCCCATACTTGGTCATTTTTGCACGATGTTAAAGATCAAGACCAGATGGAGATCCAATGGTGGATGGGAGTTTATACATATAGATATATGATGTGTAGTAAGTCAAATGGGTAAAATTATTTGATGCTTAAAATGGGTAAATACTGACCTCCTTACAAAATAATTAATGGAGCATGTTTATTCCAAGATGTCAGGATGCTGCAAGATGTTGCCAAGTGTTTGATGCTTAAGGTTGAGTAGAGATAAAGATCAAGTTTTTTACAAAGATAAATAGTGAGTATGTGATTGTACTAATCGAGATAAATGGTGTGTATTAAATTCAAGAGATCAAAGTGATAGTTGTCTACCATTGTTAAAGCAAGGACAATCTCGTAGAGATTGATGGTGCACATTGAGTCAAAGTTGCTAAATTGCATGAGATGAGGTCAATTGTTCAAAGATTAATGTTTGGAAATTGGTACACTATGTGTTAAATTTCAAATAATATCGATGATGTGCATTTAATCTGAAGACACAGGGCATGAAATGCAAGCAAAGTGATTGAGGTTTAAATGTAACCATTTACATTTGAATATTTAAATTTGCGAAGGAAAGACTAGTGTTTGATTTTTGGGCCATATCTTTCGATCTAAGTAGAATTTTATCATGGTGTAAAAAATGAACTTGTAAAGGACTCTAAGGTGAATCTATAAATATAAATATGAATATATAAAAGTGTGTAAATTCAAAGTTATGAAGTTTCAAAGTTGATTGTGTTTTCGTATATGTTATGCAAGTGACCCGAGAAGGATGTTTAAGCTTGTTTTGATATAAGTTCAACATATATTAATGAATTATCTATTGGAAAGCATTTTAAACTTAATGAAGATGTTATGCGAGCATTATAAAGGTTTGACCAATCATATCTAGTATGAACAAAGTTTTAGAAGCTGACTGTGTGTTTGCTCATAATGGTTGTTGTACAAAATGTTGTTTGAGTAATTTGTGCTTAAGTAGAAGGGTGCACTGATGGATATGTCAAGAATCTAGAACATAAAGCTCTGATACCACTTGTTGGGGATCAACCAACAAACTTGATTACTTTTATGTAAGCAATTAAACACAGAATAATAAGTAACTAGAATCAGAAATAGCAAAGAATAAGAGATACAAGAAACCACCCTAAAAACTTGTATTAAACTCTTCCAGAAGGAAATACAATGAAGAAAATCACACTTTCTTCTCACACCTCTCAGATGTATAGATCTCTATCCCTCAAGAGTTCTCTCAATCAATTCCAACAACCTGGATTGATACACATATACAATATGTCTTGTACTGTTCTTTCTTACACCTTACAAGCTATGAAGATCTATCCCTATTATATAAGATTAGGGATCATGAGCAATGCATTCACAACCATTAGATACACCTCCTAATCAAAGGCTTAAATTAGTCTTACTAAAGATAGAGACACGGACTTACAACTAACAGCTAAACTTATCATGCAAACAATATGTTCCATCCACGAAAATAGACTTTTTGGATGCACAGGTGACCGACGTCGGTCCCTGTCTGTCTGCACATGACCAACGTCGATTGATATATAACTGACGTCGGTAGCTACTGGTCGACTCCTTGCCATCATCGATGACTGTGTAAATCCAACAACTTCAGCATCCGTTCATCTAGTGAAGCTTTTAGCTCCACAACTCAATAGGATATGGGTAGTTAAAGAGGTCCTATAGATCATGTGTCATGGGTACATATGTTAGAAAGTGTTAATGTGTTCCTCATTTTCTTTAAAAAGTGTCAAAGAGGTGAATTGACCATCATAGGACCTAAAAGGTGACTTAGGCCTATTGAGTGAAAGTTGTGCTTAAGTGTGACCCATGTTAGATGCCTTAAGTGTGAAGGCATGTATTGTGGCTGATAAGGAAATATTTTGGAATTGATAATTCATGATAACTCTATAAATGGTGAAACCAAACGTGTTAGTTTATATAATTTTTTAGGAGACTTGAGTGAGATGCTTGCAAGGCTAGTGTGAGAGCAGTGAGCATTGAAACGAAGGAAAAGGATAGGTAGTGTGTCTATTAGATGAGTTAATGAGAAAATTAGTTTGTTGATTATGTGTATGACTTTTATGTCATGTTTTTATTTTCATAATAGTACTCTTAAAGTTTGAGGATATGTGAAGAGGTCTGAGTGTGCATATGAAGACAGTTCAATTAAAGAAGGAGAGAGATTATGGCATGCCTATGTGAGAGGCTTGTATGAGATAGAGAGAATGTTTGTGTAGGGATTAGAAATTTAGAGATCCATCATCAGGTGTTAAAGACATTAGTTCTAAGGTGGAGGTGTTCACTTTAAAGGAGGGTATAAAGGACTTGATCTTCCTTAGGGGTAGTCTTTCCTTGTGAAATGGGTGTTTCACTAAAGGCCTTTGGTAAGGAAGATTTGATCAAGGTTTGTTGGTCTAAAGGAGTTAACTAGTCTCTTGTTTATGATTTCTTGTAGGACAAGTAGTCCATGTGTTGCAGGCTTGAGAGTGGGTTTTATTCCCCATGAGAGTTTCTCATAGGAACTATGTGTTACGTGTTTGATCTTATGTATGCATTGAATGAATGAGCCCTCTTATTAATGTTACTTGATCAAGTTGATATATGCTAATTGTTTAATAGTTTGAAAGTATTGGAATTAAAATTGAAATATCTGGGCTCACTGATTCATCCCCCCCATCAATGTTTGTACTTATGACACTAATTCGATCATGTCAACCATGTCTAACTTATAATCTCCATTTGTTTCTCCATTATTATATCCTATATCTACTTATATACTAACTTATCACATTTTAATGTCTAACATCTAAGTCCATTTATGTATCTAATAACTAACACTGTCTAACTTAGCCTCCTCATACCATCCATCTTGGTCATTTCCACTTTACTAATCTATCTCTTCAACAATCATTTTCATCCATTCATAGGACATTTGAGCCTAATTTATTACTCTTATAATCATTATGCTTAAATTTTCTCAATCAACATCATTTCAAATCAATTCATTTTTCTCCCAAACATTGACAATCAGTCACCTTTTGAGAAAGAATAATCTAATTAATCACATAGTCTATCAGAGAGTCTCATTTCTCCAAGGCATGTGTCCTTGCTTGGGATACGTTTACAGCTTGAGTCTCCTTTGATCATCTAATCATTCCCTTGCATGTGTTCTTTCTAGGGGCAACATCCTTGCCAATCACTATCATCATTTATCACATTGTTGCTCAATAATTTTGTCACATTGTCATCTATTTGTCATTCTTTCCATCATTTTACCCATCTAACATCCTATGTGTTAGAATTACATTGGCCTAAGGTATCTTTAGACTATGTAGGTAGTGCTTGGCCACTTTGTAAGTGCCCAAGGATAGCTCGGCCACTTATCTTTATCCCTTTCCTTTATCTTTTGGTCAATAGATCATATCATTTATTCTCTCTCATCTCCATCATCTTATCACTTGAATTTAGCTTTGAGATACATCCATTGTTAATCTTATCAATTCATTATCTTATTTTGGTTTGATGATCTACCAAAATATGTCCTTGCTTAGGATATGTCAAAATATCATGGCCTTTATCATCGTATTTGCAACTCTCCTTGGCATGTATCCTTCTTGGGATACATCAAAAGCTTTTCGACTTTTATCTTATCATCATCATGTTACAGTTGATTCCTCCTTGAGATGTGTCAACAAACATGACATTTTCATTTCCACTCTTTGTGCATAGGTATTTACTAGGGGCATCATCTATTTGTAGCTCACTGCTTATATTGATCTCTTCTTCATCATCATTGGTCTCACATTTAGCAATCCATCCCCTTGTCTACCCTTCGCATCTTGCCGCTCATTTTTTATTTTTGAGTGGCCTTCCGTCTCATTCTTCTTCGCATGTTCCCTTGTGGGGGAATCATATCCACTGACATCATTTACTAACATTCATCAATGATTATCTTTATTTATTGAAAAACCATTACTCCTATTTCATTCAGTTGTAATGCCATTTCAAAGAGGGACAAAATGTATGCATCAATATTTGCTTGCCTATAAATACTCTGTATAATTTCAATACTAATCCCTATATAATCATGCCTAACACTTTGCTAATTGTTCCATTTCATCATTATTTCATCTAAGATTGCATATTCCTCCCTAGTCAATAATCTAGTCTTATTTATATATTTCTTATCCTATACTAACCTTCATATTTTCCATCCAATATTATTTCCCTTGTTATTTCTTATTAACATCCCATTTATCACCTCAATCCCTCTTATGCTTACTTGTGAATTTTAAATTCACAAAATCACACCTATTCCTAGGCTTCTCTACAAACCTACCCACTAACCATGATATCATCACCTTATTAACCTACCAAATCCTCTTCTTATCACATCATAATGTTGGTGCATTTATTTGCTTTATTACATTTACTTGTATTTATTATTTATTATTTTGGCGCACTAATTATTTATTGTAATTAGTTTATTATGTTTATTAATTATTTACACCATATAAGATAAGTTTGCTTAGTTACTAGTTAACTTAGACACTTATCTTGTTACAGTGGAGTTCCACTCCACTATTCAGGGTAAGATATGTTAAGATTGCTTAACTAATAGTCAACTTGTGTTGATCATTTAGACAAGTTGGACACCTATCTTGTTAGTGTGGACTTGTACTCCACTATTCATGTAGTCAGATATCAGTTGAACTACACGTATTATGTGAGTTCCTTCATCTTTATCATGCACGCCTTGCTCTATATAAGCAATGGCTATTTATGTATTCTATATCAGATTTATTGAATTATCAGAGTAATTCATCATATTTGATTTATTTATTTATTTCTATTATTATCTCAGATATATAATTATTATGTATTACTATTACTATTTTATCTCTTATTTATGATTTTTATTAGATTAATTAGATCATGTAGCTAATTGTAACATAGTACCAGAGTTATCTTGACTCTATATATTTCTAAATATTCAAGAGAAAAATATCTAGATATAGGATTAATTTTTTAATTTTTCATACAGGCACAAATTAGATCTTTGTGAAGATTTTTTGAGCTCACATTGAGTTTAGAGTACCCGAGATAGTCAAAATATTATACAATTTTGTCCAAATAGGGCATAGGAGGCAAAATTAACAAGGGTTGATCCATAAGCACCATGTCCAAATCTAGTGGGTACCTAAAAATTGAAGTATTTTTGAGTAAAACAGACCTCACAATTGAGTTTTTTGAAGACATCAAAACCTATAGATCCATATAAAATTTGTCCAATTTGGAAACAGTCACCATGAAAGACAATTTTTTTTTACTTCCAAGTACGGCCGTACAAACTATGCAAACCAATTTTTTTTTTTTGACAGGCCTCATGGATCAGTAGATAGATTTGAAATGACAACTTTGAGAGCCCACCATTAAAACACCGAGAGGTATTTTTGAGTGATTTTTTTTGAAATATCTTAAAATTCATGCTCTTTGCTTCTACACTTTCAATTTTTCTAGATTTTTCCATATTTTTCCAGAATTTAGATTTTTATACAGAAGCTCTTGTTCATCATCATTTTTGTAACTTCAGAGGCTCATAACTTTCACATACGACCTCAAATTGAGGTCCCATTTTTTTTGAAAGTTAATATTTTTTCAAGCACAACATATTGGTGTATAAATTTTTGTAATAAAGTGCATATATTTTGTACTTTTAGACTAGAGGGCCTAAATGAGCTTTTTGTAAACTAGAAAAATTATAATCCAACCTTGTAATTGCACTCAATTATAAAGTGCCAAAAATAATTGTTGGATGGGATAAAACTAAGTAATTTTTGTGGTGTGTTATGTACTTTACTTTTTGCTTTGTGATAGTTTATTTTTGATTGCATCATGGGGAATCTTAAGTTACCACTATTAACAACATACAACTATAATACATGGAAACAAAATGCTTAGAATGTATTAATGATGCTAGGATATACGCCTTATATAAAAACTCTTCTTACTCCACCTACTGATGCAAAAGAGTTACGACACTTTCTCTTTAAAACTACTAAAGTAATTAGATGCATTCGATCTTACATGTCTTTAGATTTGAATTTCCATCATGACAAATGCACAACTCTAAAAGAGGCTTGGAATAAATTAGCATCATTGTTTGGCAAAATAGATGAGGTTTGTGGTTGCAAAATTAACAAAGAACTCATTAGTTTAGATCCTAAAAATTATGCTACAATACAAAACTACATCACTAAAGTCATAGATCTTAGAGCATAACTTTCTGAATGTGAAATTGATAAAAAGGATATTCAATTTTTTTTCAGTGCCTTACACAAATTAGGTCCTCAATATTCATCATTTGTCTCTAGCTTCTAGACTCATCGGCTCACATTGGGCACATCTTATCAAATGCCCACCTTTGAGGTATTCTATGAAAATCTAATGGCTGAAGAAGCAAAGGTAATAGCTATGGGTCTAATCAAGTCATCCAAATCTCAAGCTCTAGTTGCAAGTCATCCTCAGCATAAGCAAGTTTCAACATCAACATCAAATACAGGTTCAAGTAAAAAGAAGCAGAATAATCAGAATAAGTCACAAAAAGATAAGAATAAAGGGCAACAATCTTCCTCACAAGGAGATTATAAATCCACTAATAAGAATGAGGATTCACAAAAAAGGACTGGCACTCCTTGCTCTTATTGCAAAAAGGGGTTTCATAGTGAACAAGATTGTTGGAAGAAAGAGATCGATGAACTTAAAGGTCTTCTCAAAAAGAATAACATCAATCAATCCTCTTCAAAGGATTCTTGCACTCCTTCAAATTTAGGGAAAGGAAAAGCTACGACACTAGTTGCACTGGAAATTCTCCCAAGTCATGGGTCATTGACACTGGTGCTTCACACCATATGGGCTCTATATTCTCATAGGTGATGATTCTAAGGTAGTTGTTATAGGAAAAGGTACAGTTGATGTTGATAGTGGTGTTTTTGAGGATATCCTCTATGTGCCAGAGTTATCAACTAACCTTCTTTCTGTCTGCCAAATCACTCACTTTGATACTAGTAGGAAAGTTGAGTTCACACTTGATTCTATATCAATCAAAAAATTGGAGGATAATGCCTTAGTTGCAGTGGGAAAAGTCAACAATAATAGTTGGCTTTATTCATTCTCCCACTTTGTGCCTCAGTCTTCCTCTACAGCTTTGCTCTCACACACTGATTTAGTGAGCAAGTTATGGCATGAGTGGTTTAGTCATCTGAACTACCACTATTTATAGCAGCTTAGTCAGCAAGAGATGGTTACAGGACTTCTATAGATTCAGTTTTTAGGGGGTGTATGTCATGGTTGTGCCTTATGCAAATATCTAGAGGATAAGTTTGATAAAGGGAAGGCTTGGAGGGCTACACAAGTCCCTGAACTTATTCATAGTGATTTAGCAGATCTATTACCTACTTTGTCTTTTAGTAAAATCTGATATGTTCTCATATTTATGGATGACTATTCTAGATATACTTGGGTTTATTTTCTAAAACTCAAGAGTGAAGTATTTGATAGATTTATAGAGTTCAAAGCTCTAGTAGAGAAACAATCTGAGAAGTATGTCAAGATTCTCTGCATAGATAATGGGAGAGAATATGTGAACAACAAGTGTGAACAATTCTATGCTCTTGAAGGAATTGATCTTCAACATTCAGTTGCATACACACCTCAGAAGAATGGTGTAGTAGAGAGGAAGAATAGATTCTTAAAAGAGATGGCAAGTTGTATGATTTATACAAAATCATTAGTACCTAAGTACTGGGCAAAACAATTAATTATGTTGAATATATATAGAATAGAGTTCCTCACAAAGCTTTAAAGGGGATAACACCTCTTGAAGCTTGGTGTAATAGGAAGCCAGATGTGCATCATTTTAGAGTCTTCGATAGTCCAACATGGGCTCACATACCTTCAGACAAGTGCCGTGCTTTAGAAAAACAAAGTCAAACTTGTATATTTGTGGGATATCCTGATGGTGTTAAGGGATATCGACTCATTGATCTAGATTCACATGAGCTTATTATAGCGAGAAGTGTTTACTTTGAAGAAAGTCCTTCAAACTTATCTTCTAACATTTCTCATTCTTATTCCTTAGAAGAATCAAATAGCAGTGATGATGATACTCCTGCTTCATCTACTCATAAGGATGATGAGGTAATACCTCCCTAACAGGGTTTAGCAGGACATGTTCCTCCTCTTCCTCCTCCAGATCCTCACCCATTGATGCCTTTGTGGGCTAGACATAATTTAGCAGATGTAGACCCTCTTGTTAGGGATCCATTAGATAGAAGGGAAACATGCTCACAACATGATCTTCCACATTCCTACATTGTCATAACTTCTAATCCACAATCTTTTCAAGAAGCCACATGGACATTTGAGTGGGATTTAACGATGGAAGAAGAGTATGACTCATCGATTAGGAACAACACTCGGGATCTTGTTCTTCTTCCTAAGGGAAGAAAATTAGTATGATGTAGGTGGATATATCGGACTAAGTTTGCAACGGATGGAAATATTGATAAGTATAAAGCACACTTACTGGCCAAAGGTTTTTCTCAATTAGAAGGCATTGACTATACAAAAAACTTTGTGCATGTTGCTAAGATGAATTATATTCACTTGATACTAGTTATTGGTGCAACTCATGGTTGGGCTATACATGAGATGGATGTAAAGAGCACATTTCTTCACAAAAATCTTCATGAGGATATTTATATGGAGCAGCCACAAGGGTTCATTCAGGATTCTTCACTGGTATGCTGCTTGAAGAAGTCTCTCTATGGTCTAAAATAAGCCCTTAGGGCTTGGTATTCTAAGATGGATGCGTTTATTCTCTTCATTGGGTTCTCGAGATGTCACTCAGATCCAAATGTCTACTTTCTACAATAGGAGGATTCACTATTATACTTGGTGCTGTATGTTGACGATCTCATTATTATAGGGATCACAACATCCATCATCATTAGTGTTAAGACAACAATTCATGATAGGTTTTTTATGATAGACATGGGATTATTGCATTATTTTCTTGAGATTTAGATATCATAGTCTTCTTTCAGGATTACACTTTCACAACCCCAGTATGCCATGGACTTGTTAGCTTGATTTTGCATGGTTGATTGTAGGCTTGTACTAACTCCTTTCTTATTTGGAGTTATACTTGAGGTTCATTATTCCAATCCCTTGGTTGATGCCATATTTTATTACCAACTTATAGGCAGCCTCATCTATCTGACTCATACGTGGCCCAACATTTCATATATAGTTGGCATGGTTTCACGCTTTATGTAGACACCACATGGGCTTCATTGGAGAGCCACCAAGTGTATTTTGAGCTACATTTAGGGCACTATCAGATACGAGATTCACTATATAGTAGGTATAGGTTTAGACTTGATGGGATACACAAATTTTGATTGGGCTGGCGATTATGATGATTGTAAGTGCACTTTTGGTTACAACTTTCACTTTAGATCTAGCCCCATTTGTTGGTAGAGCAAGAAATAAAATACTATTGCTCTTTCATCTTTAGAGGCTGAATATCATGGCACTATTAATGCCATTATTGAGGCTATTTGGCTTCAAAATATTCTCATTGAGCTTGGTATTCCATTTCAAAAGCCATCAGTCATCTACTGCAATAACCAGAGTACTATCCAGATCTCAAAGAATTCAGTTCATCATCAGAGAACCAAACACATAGAGATCCATATGTACTTTATTAGGGAGTTGATTTAGGCAGAGATCATTGATCTTCAATATTTTCCTATGGAGGAGCAGAGTGCATATATTTTCACCAAACCTTTCACTGAAAGCAAGTATCTTCACTTGCGATCTCTTTTGGGGGTATGGGGCATTAGTTCTTCAGGGGACATCAATTATTCAGGAGGGTCTCTTAGACCTTCATTTTGAGGAAGAGTTTTTTTCCTTCGAGTTTTCTCCTTTCCTCATTTAGTTGTATAGAGTACCTAATATGGCTACACATTGTCAGGACTCTTATCTGTATAGCCCTTTCTAAGCTTCACTTATGGGGGGGGGGGATGTTGGTGCATTTATTTGCTTTATTGAATTTACTTTTATTTATTATTTTGGTGCACTAATTAATTATTGTAATTAGTTAATTATGTTTATTAATAATTTGCACCAGATAAGATAAGCTTGTTTAACTAGTAGTTAACTTAGACACTTATCTTGTTACATTGGAGGTCCACTCCACTATTTAGGGTAAGATAGGATAAGATTGTTTAACTAATAGTCAACTTATGTTGATCATTTACACAAGTTAGACACCTATCTTGTTAGTGTGGAGTTGCACTCCACTATTCATGTAGTCAGATATCAGTTGAATTACACGTGTTGTGTGAGTACCTTGATCTTTATCATACACACATTGTTCTATATAAGCAATGGCTATTTATGTATTCTATATCAGATTAATATTGAATTATCAGAGTAATTCATCATATTTGAGTTATTTATTTATTTCTATTATTATCTCAGATATACAGTTATTGTTTATTACTATTACTATTTTATCACTTATTTATGCTTTCTATTAGATTCATTAGATCCTGTTGCTGATTCTAACACATAACCACCTAAACGCCTCTTAATCACCATCAACAATTTAACAAGAATCTAGATTTCACCAATTCTAGAATCCTCCTCCATTTTAACTCCCTCTCTCTAAAACTCTCTAAATCTAAAGGCTTCTTATAAATTTAAAATTTCCAAATAATCCTTCCCCTTCCTCTATATAAACCAACTCAACCCTTCATTGGAGGAAATGGGGAATGAAATCATAAAGTATATCATCAAATCTATAAGAAAATACATGATCCAAACAATCTACACAATCACTCCATAATCCTCTCATGCCATCATTTTAGTCTTTGTCTATTAATCAAGTTAATCATATGAAATTTAAAAAAAAACTGAGTCTATTTTATCAGTCCAACATTTATAATCTTTAGTCTTTTTTGAATTTTGATTGGGAACATTTGAATTTAGATTAGAATGTTGTTTCAAATGTTCATTTTATTGTATTTTGATCTAATGATTTTCAAATTTGAAGTATATTGGTAATTTTGGTTGATTTTAGTTTGTAATTTGTATATCAAATCCATTGCTTAAAATTACCATCTTAAAATAGGTACAAATATTATTATAATATAATAAAAAACTATTACTATATATATTAATAATATATGTATTATCCTGTTAATGGGTAAAAAAGAAAATAGATGAGATGCAAATTGGGAACCTTCCCCTTTAGGATGGTTTAAACTTAACTTTGATAGAACTTGTAGAGGTAATATGGGGTGTCAGGCACTGGTTGTATTTTAAAACATTACAATGGCTCATTAATCAAAGCAGCTTCAGTCAAACTTTTGAATGACACCAACAATGAAGCGAAGTCTCAAGATCTCATAGTAGGAATGGAATTAGCGGTGTCATGTGGTATCAACTTTCTGATTATGAAAGGTGACTCATAAATGGTGATTCTAGCTTTAATTAATCAAAATGCAAAATCTTGAAACATTAATAATATTCTAGTCAAGGCATAGGAGTTTCTAAAGCAATTCAAGGAATGGAAATGTTTGCATTGTTTCAAAGAGTCTAATAGAGTAATCAATTTTTTTGGCTAGCATTGGAATTGATCAAGAGGAGATCAATAGGATTGATAATAGCAAAGAACAATGGTTAGATTGTGATAGGATTGCAAACATTGAATTGTAATGATAGTTGAAGAGTGTGTGAGATATGTAGAGGGGGGAGTTTAATGATGAGTGCAATTCATGAGTGACATGGGAAATAGCTCTCCTTGCCTTTTTATCCTCTAGTGATTTTTGACAGTTGTAGTGTTAGTGATGGCTTTCTCTGGGTAGCTTTGGGGTTGAAATTGGTGATCAAGTGGCCATTAGTTTGGGAGATGGATAAATTATTGGTGGAATCAGTGGTCTACATGTGGTTTTTGGCCGTAGCTCTAAGAGGGAAATGGGTTTCTCTAGGTCAGTGTCATCATACCACTTGTAACATATTTTCTAGGCATCATCATCTGACGTAGCATAGGCTATTTCTAGTGTTTTTAAGGTGGAGTAAATTAGGCTCAATCAACAGTGGTGAGTCAATTCAGAGTTGGTAGCATTGTTTGCTAGTAATTTGCTCATGTTGGTCTCAGGCAAGAGGAAGGTGGTCGAGATGGTGGAATTATTTGTTAAGCCAAAATATAGGTTGAATCTCCTCTCAGAAATGGAATTGGTTGATGCTAGTTCGTTTAAAGAGCTATCATTTATAGGGAAAGATGACCTTGGCTTTCTCCTAGTCTCTATCTTTAGGGTCCTAGAGGAACACTTCATTGCTCTCCTCAATTTTTTGGAAGAATTGGATGAGATTTGTTTTGAAGAGCAAGGGATGGTTTCTTAAAGGTAGGTTCTCTCAAATTTGATAGAGAGCTTAAACCCCCTCTCCCTGAGTTGGTAGTTTAGAGAGTGGCTTGTAGATCGCCAGAATATATTTCTACTATGAAATTTATTTTATGTGGTCACTGTAGAGCCAAATTTATAGTGCCCAAATGGGTGGGCAAGGATATTTCTATGAAAATAGGGTCATCTCCTCCAGGCAGGGCTTCGAGTGGTGGTGGTGGGTCCATGGTGGGGGTGGCAAGTGCAGAGCAAGTGGTGGCATTTAACACCTTAGATGGTGTCATGGCTTTGGCCAAGATGGATGTGAAGGTCCAACCGGTGGAGGCAAAAATGTAGTTCTTGGATAGTGAAATTCTTAGCCTGAGTTAGGGTGGCAAGGCCCTTATTTTGCTGGACTGATAGATTGAGGTAGTTAGTTTTTATTGACTAGTGCTTCATGTGTGTCTACAAGCTAGTCTATAGTTGATTGAAGCACTTATATTTAAAATCTATGTAAATGGACTTTATATTAATATAATATAGTTGGTTTGGTTTAATCAGGTTATTTTTGTTTCTTGGTCAGATGCCTTGTGGAATTTCTTTCCACAAGCCAGCCCTATTTTTTCCACTTTCTGAATTTTATTGGGCAAGGGCCCTGTCAACCCTGATATCTACAAAATAATAATAATATATGTATTACTTTTATATATAATTTATTATTAATTATTAAAGTGATAGGTGTGACATGAGTGTATTAGCATTTAATTCTTTTAGAATCAACATTAAAAAAAAGAACCTATATTCACTTTTAATTGATTTATTTATTTAGATCTGAAATTATTTAAAACATGACAAATCAATTATAATTTTGTTATGGTAATTTTATTTACTTCAAAATAAAATAATTTAAGATGGTAGATAATGTGAGGTGGAGGTCTACAAATGCATATGGACGATAAGACCCACAGGTTAATTGAATCAGCGACAGAGATGTAATCTAGCATAGATAGATAGATTTGACGCCCGTCCTGAGCTTTTTTAAAGAGTTTCCTTCATTTATTTTAGATAATAAATTATGGAATGTAATTTGAAACTATTTCATTAGATAATTATGGGTTATAATTTAAATGTGTTGAAAATATTATAATGAATTATGATATTTTTGACATATATTTACACATTTTTAAAATAAAATTGAATTTTATTTATATATTAATAATGTCTATATTATTATATTATATGAAAATATATATTTTTATATTTATATAAAAATTATGAAAGTAAAAAATGAGAAATAAATTTATAAATAATGTATTATTAATTTAATAATATTAGTTTAAAAATAGTTACAAACAACATTTCTTAGATCATTGCTAAGATCTATATTATATAGATGGGTAGAGGCTGGGGGTAAGAATTTGTAGCACCTATAGAGAAAATTCAGGTACAAAAAAAAGTAATTTACAACCAATAAAAAATTATAGTATAATTTTTTTAATATTCAAACCTCCTAAATTTCATGTGTTTGGATAATTTTTACAGTTTTAAAAATCCATGAGACCGCTTTACTGTATAATTTATCCTAAATAATCTCTGCAACACCTACTAAATATTTTTGTAATTGTAGTACCATGGGACCAAACACTAACTGTTTCAGTGCTTTAGGTTTAACCAGATTGGGCACCATTGATCTAATTATTCAATCAAATGTTCCCTGGGTTCCAATCCATCTCAAATTATTGGCCACATGATAGTAGTTTCTTCTCTTCTCACTAACTGAAGGGAGACGATTATTGGACGGAGTGATAGCTCGTTGTTAGACAAGGTGATGGTTAATGTGGTTAACATTTCTTCCCTCCATTAGGACTCTCCTTAGAATGAATTAGTCAAAATGCCATTCTCATAAACAATGCTGAGGGCTTCACCTTTGTAGGATGATTTTGCATCCCTTGATCCTCTTGGCCAATCAGGGGTCCATTATCCAAATTGAATTGTGAGCGACTAAGAATAGAGGTAGGAAGACAGAGGCCATGAAATTTCAAATGAAATCTTGGGAGGCCATTGATGGCAGTTCACATGGGATTTTGGATTTCCTTTTTTTAGGGGAAGGAGGTCCCTGCGCTTTGCAAACAAGGTGGCCTTCTTGAGGAGTAGGTCATTGAATTTGGGCCTTTTGAGAGGATAGGGTGTTTTTTGACTATGAGGGTTCTTTCCCTGCTAGGTCTATTGATTCCCTAAACTTAAAGAGCACTCATAAATTTTATGGGTTCCACATATTTTACAAATCATAAAATCAATACCAAAAAGTGTGAAAAATTAAAAGAAATTGTGATTGATTTCCAACTAAAGTCAAAAAAATTGAGTGTTGAATAAGTTTGTCCCTATTAATCATCCACTTGTCTATAGTGTTGACTTTTATGTCTTTTCAGAGTGAGTCTCTCTTGAAGATTCGCTCTTTGATCTAGGTTATGTTATATTGTAATTAGTTAGTTCTTTTTGGTGTTTTATTTTATCAGGAAAGGGACCCCTCAAGCCTTGTTAATGTAACATACACACACACACACACACACACACACACACACATACGTATTATATTATTATTTATTGTATATTAATATTATAAATATAATTCTATTTATACATCGTAAGGAATGTAATTTTTTATTTTTGTAAAATAAAGATTTGTAAAGTGAAGTAATGTAAATTGGTAATTGTACCTCATTCAAAACTCATGACTATTAATCCTATCTCACCTTTTGTGCATGGAGAATTAAGCAACAATACTCTTATATTTATCAGAGAGGTGACATTGAAAAATGAGGTTGTGTTTCTTCATATAGTATAAAAATGCATTGCACGAGGAGGAGACGTTTTATTTCACGATAAGCTTGAGCAATGGTAAAGTAGTGGGGAAGGGTAAAGCCATACAAAACATACAAGTGGTAAAATATTTTAAGGTGATTTGAGAAATGATGGTGAGGGGCATTGAAAAGATATTTAAGGTAATAGCATATACCATTACAAAGGGGTCTACAATTTGCAGGGAGTTGGCACCTCTAATTGACTATTTCCCATTGTCAATGGTGAATGAGGACATTATGAGAGCTGATTATATTATAATAGAGATCTACCTCCAATGTGCAGTGCAAATAATCTCTATAATATCGTTGATGTGACGACGAAAGATTAATATCTAAAGTTTATATTTATATATACTAATTATAAATATAATATATTATAATAGTATATAATATACGATATAGATAATAAAATTATATATTTATAACTATAAATATTATTGTATTATATATATGTATGAATATAATATAATATAATGTTGTGATAATTTTATTATTACTATAGATCTATAATAGTATATAGTTTATTAATGTTAAATTTTATTAATAAAATATATAATAAAAATATTATTGTTATTATATATTTATAATATTGTATGATATATATATTATATAATATAATATTATTATTGTTATAGATATTAATAGTATATAGTTTATTAATGTTAAATTTTATTAATAACATATGTAATAAAATATATAATAAAAATATTATTGTATAATATATATAATATAATATTATTATTAGTATAACTATTAATAGTATATAGTTTATCAAAGTTAAATTTTATTAATAATATATGTAATAAAATATATAATAAAAATATTATTGTTATTATAATATTAAATATTATATATAACTATATATTATGTTTTTATTATAATAAATTATATCATAGATAATATCATTTTAATATGTATTTATAATTATAACAGAATGATATATTATATAATAATGTATATTATATATTATATAGGAATGGATGGCGAAAGGAGCTAAAAATATGCAGAAGCTCGACTATGGGTTGAGGCAAATATATGTTTAGTAATGTTTCCTTGGGAAGAACATGTGCGAGAACATAGATATTCTGGTTCTGCAGCTCCTCCAATGCTGCAACATTGCTCAATCAGCTGATTTGTATAGATTTAACGTCATTCTTGTCATTCTCTCTCAACTATTCTCACACTGTTATTGGGCAAATCAGCAACCAAAAGTGCTTGCACATACAATTCTGAATTGAAGTCTGACATTGATTGTACCAAATGTATGGTGCACTATTTAATTTATAACCATTAAAAGAGTGGATCTATTGGTTGTATACTCTAATTTCACATTTATGTGGTACTTATATATTAATGAATAGTTTGAAGAGTGTACTGAATTTTATATTTTCAAGTAGTGATGTGTTAGTACGGCACCAACATAATAATTACTGGATAAAGTATCATTAAAATGATATATATAAGCATGATTTGTACATATGCATTGGGTATCTTATATTTGTATAATTGATGCGTCATCATATCATTAGATATTGTGTACCATTAATTAGTTAAAGTTGTATAATTACATGTAAATTATACTCTTACTTTTGGCTCTTTTGCAAAATAGATTGCTTCATTTTCAATATGTATTGGATATTTTGGTCTCATGTATTGGACACTGCTCAAGTATTAGGATCTCTCCCTTAAACCATGAAAGTTACAAGACCACAAAGATAGGTGTGACCTAAGTAAAAGCATTGTAGTTTATTCTTTAGATAAAATTTAGAAGCGTAATCTACAATTCATTCCAAACAAAAAGATTGAGACAACTAAAAATAAAAGAATAAAGAGAAAATGGGAGGAAGGAAGAAGTAAGGATGAAGGACATCTAGTATAGGGTCCGATAGTTATGACTCATGTTGTGTTATTTATATCTATGATGCATTTTTATTTCTTTGCCTCAAAATTTTCATTGAAATTTGTGCAATGAGAAGCACTCATGTCTTATTGTCTTTTATAAGCAACAAAGGTCCATGTTGGAAGACCCCTATAAATCATAAATTACATTAAAAATCATGTTAATCTTGTTTAGTGTGCCTTTAAAAAATGTCACTCACTCATAGTAAATGTGAGATGAACAATGATAGAACCCAATGCCCTCTTGTATAGAATGCAATGTTTAATATGGATTGTATCTTTGGCATGTTGGAGGGATTAAATGTTACTTGCCTTGAGCACCCTAAAAACATATCATGTGTTACTGAACATTTAATGTATGTGGATGGAATCTTTGAAAGTTTTCATTTAGATAGCAATAAATGTTATTGATTTTGTATCAAACCAAATAATTTCGTGAATTCATGTTGTTATGTTATTTATATTTGTGACATATTTATATTTCTTTGCCTCTAACTTTCCATGGATTATGCAATCACCTAATAAACATTTCCACACACAAATGTTTGTTTGGATGTAAAAATGGACTCTAAAAATCATGGGGACCCTTAGCTTTGGGGTCCCAAAGCTTTTATATAGCGTCAAATCATAATGTCAAACTCCACATTTATAAGGTATAATGAATTCACGATTATGACCATGATTTATTGCTCCCTCTTTCAACCAATCTATTGGGCTTACTTTGGTAGGCGGATTTAAACCACTAGGGAGGTTATTCGACTATGTCCAAAACTATGTCACCATTTCTATATCCACATATCATTTTAAGACTTTTTATAGGTATGACCCATCATTAAAATTGATATACCCGATGATTTTTTAAAATTTGAAAAACAAAAGATACAAATGAATTCATTATTTTTGCATTGATTTAAAATTTTGTGTAGTGAGGACCACTATACAGTTAAGATGGGTCATTAATAAGCAATGAATAGCCATGTTGGAAGACGTGTCCATCTACATGCAAATGCTTGTTTGGATGGAAAAGGGTTAGAAGTTGGGATGGAAAAAGGTGACAGGTTAGAATATTTATGGACTGCTAAAGCTCAACTACTTCCTTTACATATGATTGAGCATTTACTAGTACGTGGATGGAAGCTCTGAAGGTTTTCATTCACATACTAGTAAATGTTATTGTCTTTTCAACATATTAAAATGAAGGTTCATTCACATACTAATAAATGTTGAGTCAAATGTATAAAATGAAATCATTTTGTGAATTCATCTCACTGTGTTATTGATATGTTGTTGTGAATTGATGTTGTTTATTTATTCATTCACATTTTTAGCATTAGAAATATTCTTTGCCATAGTTATTCTTGATATATTTTCCATTCTATTGTCAATTATTTATATGTTTATTGACTATTGATTGTTGTAGTTCAATATATTATTATATTAAAAACATATTTATGTAAAATATATTATGTGACATGCATTAAAAGATTTATCTATTTTGGAGTTTTTAAATGTTCTTATTCTAATTTACAAAACCAAGGACCTTTTCAAATGATAATTTCTTATTTCTCAAGTGAATAAAATTAAAACTAATAGTTGCCCCAAAGGTGTAAGTTATGTTGGGATGGATGTAATTTTCTATTTCAGTAAAACGTATTTTTTTAAAGTGAAAGAGTAAATTGGTAATCGTACCTCACTCCAAATTCATGACTATTAACCTGCCTCACCTTTTGTGCGTGAAGTGTTAAAAAACAAAAATATGTTATTCATTTTAAAAATCCTTTGAAAACATATTTTTCTTACTAATGATCCCTTAGTTTTTTGTTTTTTTTTACTAGCAAGGATGAATAAGATGTTTACAAAGACATATTCTAAATGTGGTTGACTTTTCTTCCAAGGGTTTAAATATATAATTTTTGTATGTTTTTAAATTTGATGTAATTATTCTAAGTGTTAACATATTGGTAGGATGGACAATTAGAGGCTACAAGATAGATTTTAAGACCTCAATGTCTTATCCCCACATCAAAAACATTGCAACATTGGCCACACAAATCAACTCTCATGACATACTCATCCACCCTTAATAGTAGAAAATGATAAATCGAAAATAAATATAATATAATATTAATTGGTTCTTTGTTAATATTAATATTATCATATTAATTAAGTTTTAACTTAAGACTTTAAATTCTTAATTAATTACCCAAATTATTATATTTTATAATTATAATATATTTATTAATAATATATATTATAATATATAAACATTATATATTATAACATATACATACACATATATTATTATAGTATCTATATAATTATTCTAATTATCATTTATATATATATATATATATATATATATATATATATATATATATATATATATATATATATATATAAATATAATATAATAATACTAAATAATATTTAATATATTAAATATTATTTAGTATATTGTATATTAATATATAATTATAGTATATATTATATTATATTATATCAATATTTTTTAATATTATAATTATTAATATAATATTATATTTATAATATAATATAATATTATAATTAAATGTGTAATATTGAAAAGGACATATTTTTACGTTTTGGTAATGTGTGGTTTCATAAAATGAAAGAGTGTAAATTGACAGCGATACGTTATTTAAAAAAAATTATGATTGATGATTCCTTCGCATTTTTTATGCACGAAACTATAAGTAACAATAATCTTATATTATTTGTGGAGTTGATGGTGGAAAATGAGGTTGTGTGTTCCCTCATATGGTGTGGAAATTAGTGGTGCAGGAAAGAGACGCTTTGTTTCATAATAAGCTTGAACAATGGCGAAGTGGTTGGGAAGAGCAATGCCATACAAAACATGCAAGTGGTGGAATATTTCAGAGTGGATCATACACCAAAGATCCCATTTTGTACACCAAACATGGATTTATATGGCTTTCAGGGATTGTAAAGGGGTTCACAAGTTGTAGGATGGTGGCATATTTGATTGGTCATTTTCTACTGCCAAGGTGGACGAGTATGTCATGAGAGCTGATTTGATTGTGATAGGACTCCATATCTAATCTCAGCTTGAATTAGCATTGCAACATTGATAGTGTGGGGATACAATATTAATGTCCCAGAGTCTAACTTATAGCTTCTATTCATCCATGTTGCCAGTGTACTGACACCTAGAGCAATTCCCTTAGAGTTGAGAACATACAAAAACACCATAGTTGAATCTTTGGAAGAAAAGGTAGCCACAATTAGACCCTGTCTTTATAAACATCTTATTTATCCATACTGACAAAAACAAAACAAAAAATCTAAACGAAAATTAATAAAAAATATATATTTTACAAATTTTAAAAAAATGGATAACATATTTTTATTGTTTAATACTTCATGTACAAAAGGTGAGTTTGGTCCAATGATTATGGGTTTGAAGTGAGGTACATTATCAGCGCTGTAATGTGTAGTTTTATGACACCATTATTGAGATTAAATAATAAGGCACCATTCTTAATATAGATAACACAGTCAGAAAAACACATACCCAGCTATAATTATCTTTTCAAATACAAACGCGGCAAGGACTCTGATTCTTATACAGGTATGGATTCAGACTCTGATTCTTACACGATATGGTTAAATAAAATCAATTCTCATCCCACGTTTTGCATTCATTTTGTTTTTATAGATAGAAACAATCTCCAATGTATCAGGGTGGTTATGTAGAAGGCAGGTCAGATGGATAAGAGTCTGACAATGCCGAAATAAAAGTAGACACAGATTACGACATTGGTGGTGGATCTCTATCCTCACAGCCTATACCAGTGTCAGGATGGCCAGAGACATTTGCAAATTCTATGAACATCTATGCACGCTGGCCACCCCTGCAGGTATGGCTTTGGGAAGTTATGGTTTAGAACAGGACAGTAGTCTTTATTCTTACTATCATCAAAACCAGCAGGAGAACGAGGCTACCACTGGGTTGGAGAATTCAAATGTGTATTTGAAGGAGCCTCTTTTGAGTCCACTCCAGGCACATTAGAGGCATTTCATGAGAAAGAGTATTGGGAGAATGGTGCTTCTGGGAGGATTGTAGATTCAGGGTATGAAAAGTCTGAGGGGAGTTCTTTCATCCGAGCTTCACTTAATGGCATGAATGTCCTTACAGGTTTGTACATAACCACCTTTTATTGCTGTTGTGATTGCTACACAGTTTATATTCCACTGTTGCATGTGTCCCGAACACTTTCAGTTTTGTCATAGCAAGTTATTTGAGTTTGTCATTAATATTGGTATGCATCGATTTTAAAGAGCAGACTTACTATTGAGTTGAAATAACAGACCTACTGCTCCTTGTATTGACCTTGATTGTAGGATTTGCTATTTACATTCTTTGGCATTCAAAATAGAGTATAGAAGCCCGTGCAGAACAGCCATATTGATCTCGCTCCTTGAATTCTTTCAGTTTTGTTCTGGCAATGTTGTGGAGGTTTTGTGTTTTGGCATTGTTAGCTTTGTGCACATTGTTTTTTAAAGAGAATAATAAAGGAAAAAAGGCCCTTACCTTGAGGTAAAAAATATCTGACAAACAGATCCAATCAAGAAAGATGAAAGATGTCTCCAGGAGAATAGGAGGAGCCGGGTAGAAAGCCCTTAAAAGCCAAATAACCACAAAGCTAACTAGCCAGCTAAGCTTTGTGCACATTGTTAGTTTTGGTCTTTTACTATTTCAGTTTTGTTGTAACAATTTTGCTGAGGGATTGGGTTTTAGCATTGTTAGCTTTGCACTATTATTTTATTTCTGTTAACTTGCAGAAATTTTGTTGAGGGCTTTGGTTTTAGCATTGTTAGTTTTGGGATTTTATACTATTTGACTATTATGCATCTATTTTATTGAAGGTTTGGGTTTCAGTATTGTTAGCTTTGGGCTCTTATACTATTTCAGTATTAGCAATTTTGTTGAGGGTTTGGGTTTTAGCATTGTTAGCTTTAAACTTTTGTACCATTTCAATTTTGTTGTAGCAATTTTGTTAAGGGTTTGTATTTTGACATTTTAGCTTTGATCTCATATTCTGATAGATTTGTAATAGCAGACCTTCCATCTCTTATACATTTTAACTTTGGTTATGCAATTATACTGATTAAATTGAAATAGTAGACCTCTCACCTCTTATACTGACCTTGATTTAAGGTGTGCCACTCGCACCCGTATTACAGTCCAAAACAGGATACACCCAACAAAAGATCCTTGCAGAACTGCTAAATTGATCACTCCCATAAATTTTTTCAATTCTCTAATAACAATTTATTGATAGCAATAAATAGAGAATGAAGCACATTTCTTTCTAAACCACCCACTCTATAATGATATAAGGCAAAATTACATAGATATTTGTAGTCATAGACTAGTACATGAATTTTAAATCAAGACAATAAAACAAAGCCTGCAGAATTTATTTAAAAACTGGAAACCTACAGAAACAATCTTCTGAACAAGTAAATAGTTTTTGATAAGTTTTACAGACCAACTTGGCCTAAGGACATTAAAATTTGTCTCGCATGGTTGTCTTTGGTCCCAATACTAATTGAAGTGAAATGGTAGGTCTCCAATACCTTTTGACCTTAATTCTAGGGTGTGCCGTTTACACACTGTTTGGCATTCAAAACAGTCTACATGGCTGAACTAACAATCTTGTTTAGGGCTTCTGTTTTAACACTGCTAGCTTTGGTCTCCTATATTGATAGGATTGAAATAGTATGCCTCTAAATCCTTCTACTGATCTTTATTTAAGGCGTTCCAATAACACTTGTTTTTGGCATTCGAAACAGGCTACAGCCAGTAAGAAAAACTTGTATGACTGCTAAATTGATCGTTCCCCTCAATTTATTTCAATGCTGAGATAAATGAAATGGTAAAGTCTCCAGCCCTATATATTGATCTTAGTTTTAGGGTGTGCACCATTTGCACATTGTGCTTGGTATTGAAAACAGGCTACATAAAAAAGAAAACCCCTGTAGGAAGGCCAAATTGATCAAGCCATGTGAAATATTTCAATTTTCTAGTAGCTATTTCTTTTTGTGATTTAACATTGTAAGCATTGGACTCCAATGCTGACAATGAAATGGTAAGACTACAACTTCTTTTATTGACCTTAATTTTATGGGATGCCACTCACATGTGAAAATAGGATACAACGAAGTGAAGCCTCTGCAGAACTGCCGAATGGATCACTGAATGTGAAGCTTCTTGTGTTTATAACATGAGGCTCAACTGCCCTATCTCATAACCTCGAGGAAGAAAATAGATCCTTAATTAGGTGTATGCTTTTGAATTATTGTTTTCCACAATTTGCTCGTTTTATTCTTTGAACTGACTGTGATGATTTTCTTGTTTTAACAGGTGTTGGGATTCTGTCAATACCATATGCACTCTTCCATGGCGGCTGGATGGGTATTGGCGTTCTTTTTCTTTTTTCATTGATTTATTACTACACTGGAATTCTTCTTAAGCGTTGCATGGATATGAATACTATTCGCAGCTATCCTGACATAGGTCAGATGGCTTTTGGGCAGATTGGAAGAATCATTATATCTGTAGTGCTATATTTGGAACTTTATTCTTTGGCTGTGGAATTTCTGATACTAGAGGGGGATAATTTGGCCCAGCCTTTTCCCAATTTGGCTGTGACTATAGCAGGAGTAAGCTTAAACTCACATCAGTCATTCGTTCTCCTTGCAGCTCTGGTTATTTTACCTACAGTATGGTTACGCAACATGAGTTTGCTATCGTATATCTCAGCAGGTGTTGTTGTTGCATCTGTTTTTGTGGTCTTGGCAGTGGCTTGGGTTGGTGTGTTTGATGGGGTTGGATTTCACCATCCGGGCAAGTTGTGGAATCCGAGTGGATTGCCTACTGTTATTGGTTTATATGCATTCTGTTTTTCTAGCCATTCTGTGTTTCCCAGCATCTACTCTTCCATGAAAGATCGTCGACAGTTTACTTTGGTAAGTTTATAATTCCAATCTCTTCGGTGATGTATTTGTATCACGGTGAATTTGATAACATATATTGAATACTGGTTATGAGTTTAGCGTTAAGCCTTGTGCAATCCTAAGAGATCATTGTGTGTGACAGGTGTTGATTTTGTGCTTTATAGCTTGCACTTTGATATATGCGAGCATTGCAGTGATGGGATACCTAATGTTTGGCAATGAGTTGTTATCACAAGTAACATTGAACCTCCCAAGAGGAAAAATGGCCTCAAAAGTGGCAATTTATACAACATTGATCAATCCATTTACTAAATATGCATTGACAATCACTCCATTATCTACAGCCTTGGAAGAGTTCCTGCCTCAAATGCTTCATTAAAAACAACATTTCTATTATGGAGCACATGCATCAGAACCTTACTGCTTGCCAGTACAGTTATTGTAGCACTTGTAGTACCACTTTTTGGTTACCTAACGGCATTGATTGGCTCTTTATTGAGCTGTACAGTTTGTATTATACTTCCATGCTTATGCTACCTGAAATTTTTTGGGGCAAGGGATTCTAGCTCTGAGATGATACATGTTCTTATGGTCTTAGTTATAGGCATCATAACAGCTGTTGTGGGAACCTACTCTTCTGTGAAAAACATTGCAGACAATATATGATGATCATTCAACAGTTTCTACATTATTGAAGCACTGACCTTGATCCTTCACAATGGGAATATGAGTTTTTGGCCCCAAATTGGATTGGAGCTTCTTCTCAGTTCTGGTTTTTTTACCATTCATCAAAAATATTGTTTTCAAAATGTCTCGGGAACATTTTTGTCTTCAGGCCATTCTGAAGTTTTCTCTCTACATGGAAAATTATGCTTAAAGTTGAGATGCATATGTCAAACAGTATAGAGCTTGATGTTGTATGTCAGTTGTTTATTTCGTTCTTTTTTTAAACATAGTTTAATTTATTTATTTTTAAACGAAAACTACAAAACATAGCAACTATATGCAAGATGTCTCCAAGAATAAAAAAGTTTACTAAGTCACTCAAAATACAAGGCAACATGAATATTTACTAAAAATACAAATGAAATTGAAGAAGTTGGTATTTGTACAGGTTGGATGCCCATTGATGTTTATGGGCCTCCAATTACTTGGGACAAACAGTAAGGCCAATGACAATGATCCTCCAGCTGTTTCTGTTTCTGCAGCAGCCACTTCATGCTTATCTTTTATGTTTTGTAATTCCTAGGACATTTGTGCTTTTTAGATGGAATTGATGTATCGGGCTGCTATCTATCTATGATAGCCCGCCTGGTGTGGTCATCATAGCTGTCTCTATTCAATTTGTTTTCGGAGTCATAGGGAAAATTTCCATTAGGTGAACATGATTCAAATTATCATATTACACAACAACAAAATATTTATTAGTTGTTTAAGAGTAGGGGAAAGGTTCTAATAGTTGTGTATGTTTTAATTTATTAGAAGCTGAATATGTAGTATCTAATATTTATTCAATAGTTATTCTATAAAATTAAAAGTAATCAATTATATTTTAATTTTATAAGATCGTTATTGCTACTTTCACCAAATAAAAAATAAGTTAAGAAATTTTTTATTCAACGATAGCTTTCTAAATAATTAAATATCTTACCAAAGAGGAAGAGGAAGAGTTGATATTTCATTGTGATTGAACTTCTCATAAGGCACTTGTTGAGTTGAGACCTAGTTATAATCAAACTTGAGCTAATAACAAGTGATGGGGGTATTTGAGTGCCACCACCAATCCCTCCCCCATAGACTAGGAGGAGATAACCCAATTTTGTTAATATGAATCTAATTAAGATAGAACTTTCAAATTTAATTTTTATCAATAGATATAGCATTCAAACATACATCTGAATGTAAAAGGTTGAGATTGATTCTTCTAATTTGACAAGTGGTATATGCCAAATATAGAAACTACTAAAGAGATAAAAATACTTAGATTTTTTAGTTAATTCTCTGATTGTGATTGTATTATGGAAGTGAAAATCAGGGATACGCAGGACTATAGTTCATTTAGTTTTGAAACTAACTTGTTATTTACGTTAGGCCAGTTTCACAAGATCATGTTAGTATTGCATATTGATACTACGCTATTGATTTGTGTTGACCTATGCAGAAGTAGGTCAAAATGATTGTATAGTCACCTACAACTATCTTTGTTTTGTGTTTATGATCTTGAACCTTAATAATGCACAAAGCTCTAGATATTAGTCTCCTTTCCCTTAGAACCCTAGGTGTGCTTGTGAAGGCTAGAAACTTGTAAAAATGAGACAAGTGTAATGGGTTGAGCTAACTTGATTCACCCATGAACCTTGTCTAATGATTGATCATTGCCTATGTATCTAATACTCTGAGGAGGGAATTCAAGCCACACGTAATTCTCCCACCTAGTGTGAATGCGCATTTATGCTCTTTCGCTATATATATGCAAATAAAGATTCATCTTTGATACTTGACAATATTTGCTTTGACTTAATTTAAAAGTGCTTCAGACTTGTTATGTGACTATTCCTAGTGATAGGTTTGAAAGTTGGGAAGAATATGGTAAATTTTCTCAGCTTGTAATAGTGTATAGATGTATATCAGATAAGTGCTTAGTCCTTTTTAAATGTGACATTGAGTTATTTATATCTAGATCATATTGAATAATTTCTCACACCACTAATAGGTTAGGTTGATGGGCTAAGGATGGGGTTGATTTTGGAAAATAGCCATTATTAGAAGCAGGTATGTACTGACCAGATCAAGTCAATATTGGTTGGAAATATTGACCAAATCTAGTGGTGCTGACCTTTGTACAGGGAGACTGAATTGAGAGTTTGATGGTGTTTGTGCAGGTTATTAATCAAGTTTGAAACAAACAATGAGGTTTTTTTTAGGTGTGTAACAATAGAACGGAAGGGTTGACTCATGAGATAACATGTAAGTGTGAGAGAATGAAAAATTAGGACATTTTTAAAGTGCTCAAGTCATGCATGGTAATTATTTGTTAAGCTTGTCATTGTCAATTACCGAATACAAAAATTTAGTATTTACAAATGCCCCCTTTTATTCTAGTAATGGAATTGTTAGAGTAAAAGATAAAATAAACTTGGGTGTGTACAATAAACTTTATTTTTGGTATGAAGCTCCAATTGTGCATGTCACTCAATAGAAAACTTGCAATCATGTGTAGTCAATGTCTATAAATTGACTATTTAAAATCTAAAACCAAATTTTTAAAATTAATAAAAAACAAGAGTTAGAGTACACCTATGTGTTGGTGAAAACCATATTTTCCTTGCAACTTATTGCAGACAATGTTTTCTTAAAGCATTGAAGAGTTTTGTACTTCCTCGTTGAAGCACATGGAGAGTTGGCATGATCATGCCCCAAATTTGTGTAACTATGCAAGATCTTGGGTTGAAAAGGTAACATGCCCCAACCCTAATGAATGTGGGAAAAAATAGGTAATGTAGTAACCCAAATAACTAATTAGGTAAATGAGAGAACCATCAGGCCAGGTTCACTCAAAGAAACTACTAAAGATATCATGATACTTAGTTTTTTTGGTTGATTGTTTGACTGTGTTTATATTGTGGAAGTGAAAATCAGGGATAAGTAGGCCTATAGTTCATTTAGTTTTGAAACTAACTTGTTTGCATTTGGTCGATTTCACAAGATCATGTTAGTATCACCTATCGATACTAACCTGATGATCAGTGTTGACCTGTGTAGATGTAGGGTAAAATGATTATATGGTCAGCTACAATTATATTTATTTGTTCTATGTTTGCAATCTTGAACATTGATAATACACAAAGCTCTAGATATCAGTCTTCTTTCCTTAAAACCCTAGGTGTGCCTGTGAAGGCTAGAAACTTGTAAAAATGGGGGAAGTATAATGGGTTGAGCTAATTCGATTCAGTCGTGACCCTCATCTAATGATTGATCATTCCCTATGTATCTAATACTCTGAGGAGGGAAATCAAGCCACACGTAGCTTTCTCACCTAGTGTGAATGTACGTTTATGCTTCTTTGTTATATGTATGCAACTAAAGATTCAAATTTGATACTTGGCAATGCTTGCTTTGACTTGGTTTAAAAGTGCTTCAAACTTGCTATGTGACAACTCCTAGTGATAGGTTTGAAAGTTGGGAAGAATATGGTATATTTTCTCATTTCGTAATAGTGTATAAATGCATATCGAATAAGTGCTCAATCCCTTTTAAATGTGACCTTGAGTTATTTATATTTGGATCATATTGAATAATTTCTCACACCATTGACATGTTAGGTTGATGGGCTAAGGATGGGGTTGATTTTAGAAAATAGCCATTATTAGAAGTGGGTACGTATCGACCAGATCAAGTTAATATTGATTGGAAATATTGACCAAATTTGGTGGAGCTAACCTTTGTACAGGCAGATTGAATTGAATTGATGGTGTTTGTGCAAGATATTAATCAAGTTTGAAACAAGCAACGAGGTTTTTGTAGGTGTGTAACAATAGAACGGAAGGGTTGACTCATGAGATAACATGTAAGTGTGAGAGAATGAAAAATTATGACATTTTTAAAGTGCTCAAGTCATGCGTGGTAATTATGTGTTAAGCTTGTCATTGTCAAGTACCAAATACAAAATTTTATTATTTATAAATGCCTCCTTTTATTCTAGTAATGGAATTGCTAGAGTAAAAGTTAAAATAAACTTAAGTGTGTACAACACACTTTATCTTTGGTATGAAGATCCAATTGTACATGTCACTCAATAGAAAAACTTATAATCATGTGTAGTCAGTGTCTATCAAATGACTATTTAAAATATAAAACTAAATTTTTAAAATTTCAAAAGAACAAAGGTTAGAGTACACTTATATGTTGGTGAAAACCATGTTTCCCTTGCAACTTGTTGGAAATGATGTTTCTTTAAATCATTGAAAAGATTTGTACTTCCCCATTGAAGCACATGGAGAGTTGGCATGATCATGTCCCAAATTTGCGTAATTATGCAAGATCTTAGGTTGAGAAGGCAACATGCCCCAACCCTAATGAATATGGGGGGAAAATAGGCAATGTATTAACCCAAATAACCAATTAGGTGAATGAGAGAACCATCAGATCAAGTTAGCTCAAAGAAATAATTATGAAGGTAAATGAGAGAACCATCAGGCTAGGTTCACTCAAATAAAATGAATCAACCACTGCAAATGGATTGTGGATTCAATTTTAATGTTTCTCTCAAGTTCACTCCATGTAAAAATAGAAATGCATGATCGAAAGGGAATAAACAATGTTTATGCCCTCATCATAAACACACGTTTGATTTTGTAGTTTTGCTCAATGTAGAATCCATGATCAAAAGAGAATGAACAATGTTCATGCCCTCATCATGACCACAAACCTAATTAGATGAATTGGAATGGCAATCATTTTCCATTCAATTATGTTATGTTTTTATTTATGTGCATGAAACAATATGATTTCCCATCAATATATACCAACTGATATAGAATTCTATACATTTATATGCTAAATTTATGGACATATATCTCAAATGTATGTGTATGTGACCCTGCAATCTTGTTCCTATAAATTATTGTGCATATGCCGATATATATGCACCCAAGTCTATATGAATCAGTGTTTAACTATCTGTAAAGTGAATGCATATGCATTGAATATGCCTATGTAATATATACTAATTGAAAATTTATATAATGTATTTGAACAATTTGATATCTAGACCATTTTGAATTTCTAAAAATCTATACTCTAATTTTTTATTCATGGAGGCTCATGTCTTAGTAAAAATTGTACTTTGATTTGATTTTCTACTCATAGAGACTTATTACTCAATGTTAGCAAGCTCAACAAGCGCAAGTGTTAGTGTCACATATTAAGCTAAGGGCCACATACAAGGGACATAAAATGTCACAACAAATAAGGTCAAAGGCTACATGCAAGAAAACATAAAAATATGTTACCAACAAGGGACATCAAGGATGTCACCTCAAATAAGGCCAAAAGGCACACAATAGTCAAATACACATTAGCCTATCATGTACAAAAGGGTAACAACATCAATGGAGCATAGAACAAGGAACTAGTTCACACCATCCATATGTATGAATGTCATATCATAGTATAACATCAATGTATCACTATGTGAGATATGAGTAACTAACAAGACGTGTAAGCAATATAAGTAAATCAACATGGTAGACAGACCATAGAAAAATATAACTTGTGATAATGAATGTTATGGGACAATATGTCCCCAATATTGACATGACCACTTGGTAAAGGTAAAACTAACATTTGTATACCCATGTGTAACCTGCATGTCCTGTATACCACTAATATACTGTTAAATGCATGTGTGTATGTAAAGAATATACCACCTAAAAAAAATGATGTAAATAACATATGTAAATAGTGTAAACTAACAATCATGTCATGCTCAGGCCTTGACTTTAATTTTTTTGAATATTTGTATCTTTTGAAGTTTCACCTCCATTTTGGTAAAGATCGAAGCTTGAATGTGTAGAGCACAAATTGGGGTTAGTCACAATTCAATGTATTATTCAATAATGATAGGAAAATTTATAAAAAATAATTGGTCCTATTTTTGAGGAAACCAACCTTATATCTAGCTTTCATTTCCATCTCCACTCTTATTTATTTCCCTCTACCCTCTCATGCATAGATTAAAAATCTTCACTCAGTGTTCTTTATTGAGTTACATACACACAAAAGTAGGTAGTGATATGATTACCCACCTAAAATATACCCATACAATAGTATTGCTCACTATAAATAAATGTGAACATTAATATAATTATTTCTAACATCCTCCTAGTGTTCACACGAGGAAAGGAATCACATGGACTAAATTTATTTATATTACCTCCTAGAATTTCAAATTGCAGATGTCAGGTTCACCTAATAATGAATATATTTTACAAAAGATGAAAACTAATTTCATAAAAGAGAATCATATATAGTTTATTCATAAAACAATTACCTTACAACATAGGCTTATTAAAATATTTTTAAAAATGACAATAATATGATAGTTTGAGTGTAGACATTTTATTTACATACATTGAACTACACAACATCAAACATTTATTAAGATCTCCTAATAACTAAACATAAGACAACACTGACTAAAAACTTTTGACATAAAAATGACTACTAATTAACACTTAGTAGATTATAATTGACCACTTATTAAAAAAATGACACAAATATAAAATCCAATTATTATTAAATTTACTAAACTTAAAAAAAGGAGACTCTTAACAAATCACAATAATCAAAATTACAAAGAATACTTTAAACCTATCACTTAAATAATGGTTATCCATGATAAATTTGAAACTAATAACATTAATAATGACACCTATTATGAACAAGTGTCGAGCTACAACATAAGTAACTGCCCCATGGCAAAAGAATTTGAAAATTTGGATTTTTTTTAGTTTTTAAAATTTGGTTATGCATTTGAATCCATAGTTCTTCAACGGGTGTTTGTTATATTGCTACTATTATGCCTTTAACAAATTATGCTAGTCTTTTTGTTTACGAGTTCTCATATGCTACCAATGAAGGGTTAGTGAAGGCTATTAGTCGAGAAGGCAATCCTGAGTAAGAGCCTCACTACCTTCACACTCCTATGTATTGTTATAAATTATAATCAGATTATCAGATAATTTTGAGCCTTAAGCCTCAACGACCCAAAAATAAAAATCGTATATTGTTTTAACTAGATGATTTTTTATTCTATTGCTTAAACTGAATTTGTTTAAACACAATCTGCAAATGTTGATGACTTGTAGAAAACTATTAAGAGTACCTATGTATTATGTCATGGTCCTAATTTTCTGCACCATTATGTTTTGGCGGCAGTTGCCCATAGGATTGGTTTCTTTGGCAATGATGTGCAGAGGGGATGGTATTGTTCTTACCCTACTGAAGATTGTTGAATTTTCTTTATAGAAGTTGTGATAGGGTGGATAGAAGATGCAACAATTTCAAAGAGAAATGAAAATTATTGCATGTCAAATGAATTGTTTCTAGTTTTTAACTATTTTTAATTGATCTGCTAAAGCATGCCATATGGGCACCTTGAATTGGATTCATTTATACAGACTGAGCAATAAGAGGAGGGGAAGGCCCAAGATGTGGGACACTCTATTTTGTATACAGGGGAGGATCCTGACCAAACAAGAGGCTCAAATTCCTAACTAAATCTACAAGATTAGAGCTAGGATACCCATGCTTACAAATAATGGATTGAGACCATACCTAATGCATTGACATGTAGGTGTCCCCTCTTAATGATCATGTCCCTTATGGGTGTCACATAAACATAGGGAACCTGCCTGTAGTATGACTCCAAAATCCAGATGATGATAGAGATGTTATACATGACCTCTTGGTAATACATGGGCATTGTCCCCTATGCCTATAGTAAATTCACTATTCTCCCATTGTTATGACTAAACATTATATTTTTGGCCTGGAGGTTAGGGAATTCCTAAATCACAAAAACTAGATGTTGCCTAGTCATCAATTTCCCATCTTCATCATAGGGCAGGGATGAAGGGCCCTTTTGGGAGAGGACATTATTAAGGAACTATATCAATGAGTGGGTACTCACCCTGTCATGAGGGGCACCATGGTGACCTCATCTAATTCAGAGAATGACCAAATATTGATTTAGAGCACCTAATTGAAATGTGAAAAAGACCCACTACTCAGAGAATGCCCAAGTTTAATTTAGTGCCCCAAATTGATATGTGATAAATATCGATGATTCCCAAAGGATCAATCTACCCTCATTAAAAATTAAGGTCAAATTTTCATCAGTTTTAAATTCATTACCTAGATGATCTGCTTGCCTGGTATCTATGAAAATCCTAGAGAAGACCAAGGATCTGTAAATGTGTGCCCAAGTTAGATTTAGATCAAAATATAGATGATATGCAAAACTAAATCAGATGCCATGAACACTATTTAAGTTTCCACAATAAATTTCTCCCATGTCCACCCTATTATGAAATGGATTAGCATATACATAAAGGAAATAAAGCCTCCCAATTGGCAACATGGCAGACCCACTATTCACCACTTAGCAGTAACTAGAAAAATAATAGTTTATTGATATCATCTCTCAAATATTGTGAAATGATTTTTACTTGCAGCCACCTGTAGATTCCTATTTGAAATCAAAAGGTCGATGAAAATTAATAAGAATTGGTGAAAACAATAGTACCTAGGGCAAGTACTAAAAAAAGTAGTCAAAGGTACACATGCTATAACTACATAATATAAAAAATAACTATAGAGCTAATGATTTATTAAATACATAAACTCAAACCAAAGACTTAAAAACTCTTTAAAAAAATACTACAACAAAATTAAAACCTCAAACAAAATTGTAGGTTACCATGTGATTAATTTCCACCTATCAAGATAAAGTAGGTAAATAATGCTTTTTTCACTCTTTTGTAATTATTGAAAATTTCCATAATAGAAAACTTCCTTCATAGGTTCAAGGAAGGTCAAATGTGATGGTGATGGTGAGGGGTAATGATAGGGTATTTCATTTGATATTAAATACTGTAGATTCCATATCATACAATATATTCATATTTAGGCCAGTTATTGGATTTACATGACTTGCACATATTGCAAAGGGGTATGTAGCTTGCAAGGTGGAAACATCTTTGATTGGTCATTTTCTATTATTAATGATGGATGAGGATTCCATGAGCATTGATTTGATTAAGATAGTACTCAACATTTGATGAGTCACTCATATTTGCATTATAATGTTGCTTATGTATAGAGAAGACATTGAGGAACTAGATTTTTTCTTGTAGCTTATGTTCATCCATGCTGAGAATATATTAACATCTGAAGCACTTAAATATAGCTTTAAAACATATGTAAACACCAAACTTGGACCCCAAGAAGAAAGGGTAAGGTGATAAAGAACATGCAAGTGGTGAAATATTTCAACACGTGCTAGGTGGTGATGGTGAGTGAGTGACAATAA
This sequence comes from Torreya grandis, assembly GCA_037957365.1. Lineage (NCBI taxonomy): Eukaryota > Viridiplantae > Streptophyta > Pinopsida > Cupressales > Taxaceae > Torreya > Torreya grandis. The sequence continues at coordinate 1,782,469 of JARHVA010000241.1, read as the reverse complement.
CATGGTGTTTCAGGTGATACCATATGTCAGGAAGCCCATATTATACACCCAACCCAAACTCAAGGTGGTGGTTGGATACACATGACCTGCATCACCCATTGCAAATGGTTCCATATATTTTAGAGTGGTGACATATTTGATTATTATTGTATATTGTGGACGGTAGAGGAGGATGTCATGAGAGATGATTTGATTGCAACAAGACTTCACAACTAATGTGTAACTCAAATCAATGATGTAATGTCACTAATCTAGCGAGAAGACATTGAGTTCCTAGAGTCTATCTTGTTGTTTCTATTCAACCATGTTGCCAATATATTGACAAATAAAAAAAATTGTATCCCTTCCGATGTTCCTTACGCCATCAAAGTGTTTCACTAAAATTTTGCTTTATTTTCTTTAGAAGAAGAAAGATGTAAAACTTGAAAAGAAGGGTGGGATTAGTAGAACCTAGATTCACTTTGTGTTCCATGATCCAGATGGTTGTATATGCTTCTCTTTGTCTTTTGCTTGCTTGCTACTTACAGATAATAAAACAACTAGAAGAATGGTTTATTAGTTAGGCAGGTGGGTGGATTGCCTAGTAAGCTAGATCCAAGAAGTACATGACTTTTTTGGAGGCTATCCATCCACCTTTTAGACAATTTAATGTTAAGTAAGTTTACGATAATAAATACTGCACATCATAAATGAAAGTGCTTAATCAAAAGAAATAAATACTTTTCAACAAATATTGCATTTTAACAAAATAGCATTAAAAGAAATGCTAAACTATCAAGGTGTGGTTTAGGTGTGGTCAGATTGTTGTTCTTAACTCTATATAGTGACATAATGAAAAATAGGGTTTTTGGTTGAGGTTGGAAGGTGTTTAAATCTTGTTGTTTTTATTAAAATTATTTTCACAATGATCATCAATGGTAAGGCTGATCATCGACAGTTGATAGGTGACCGTTGGTGGTCAAGGATGATCATCAACAGTCAAGGGTTGACTATCGTTGGTTGATAGGTGATTGTTGGTGATCAAGGCTGACTGTTACATGCGATCAAGGGTTGATCATTGATGGTCAAGGGTTGACCTTCGGTGGTCGATAGGTGACTATTGGTGGTCAAGGCTAATCATCAGTGGTCACTATGGGTTTTTGATAGATTGGTTTTGGGTGAAGAATGGATTATGGGTAAGTTGCAGAAGCATCTTGTAGGTTGCTTGAGCTTGGTTGTTGGTTGTGAGGACAAAAGTAAGGTCTCTGAGGTATCAAAACATGGATTTGATGCTCATAATGGTTAAAAGTGGTCAGAGGGTGCTTGGTGGAGAGAATAGTGTTTGGAGTTACAGAGCTACAACACCAGAGAGGTTGTGGGTAGAAATTAAAAATGGGTGTAGGCTCTAAGCTATTAAAACTTAAACTATTAGACTTGTGCAAAATACAAGATACTTAGCTTAGTGCTTGATGGTCTGACGTAGTATGGAGTTGACTTAAAGTTATTATGGATCTGTCTGGAAGTCAAAATTTCTTACCCAAGAATTCCTCATCTTTTCTTCCTCCTAGATCCTTGAATGATTTATCCTCTTGGATTCTCGATGATCAAGGGTTGACTATTGATAGTCAAGGGTTAACCATTGTATGCATTCGAGGGATGACTATCGATGATCGAGGGTTGATCATCAACAATCGAGAAATGAACATCACCCATGGTCAAGGGATGACCATTGCATGTGGTTGAGGGATAATTTTCGATGGTTGAGGCTTGATCATCAATGGTTGAGGGCTAATCTTCATACGGGGTTGAGGGGACATTTATAATTAGCTAGATTTAGCCAATTCCACTAATGACTTACAATTAATGGCATTGGGAAGTGGTCTGAGGGTAATAAAGGAAGAATTGGTAGATAATCTAACCCAAATGGGGCCAAGGGAGTAGTTTAAAGGTTAATACGACATCTAGAGTCGTAGAGTATGATTTTTTAGTGTCTACATTTTGCCCATTTTTATTGTGCAATTTGTATCATCAAGATACAAAACAAAAACAAAAAGTTGATAGAAGTTTGGATGCCCCAAGTATATGAGGAGGTGTTCCCCCTCAAACTGAGAATCTATGAGGTGAAACGGAGTTGGGTGCAGGTTTGATAAGTGGATAACAAAATGGGTAAGATGGGTGAACTGGTAAATATGTCACTGCAAAGAGGACAAGTGATAAGTGAACCAGGATATCACATTAGACATAGTTGATATGGGTGTACGTATAAACTCAAGTCACCAGGAAAAAGGTTATCATGTTATCAAGGGTCCAAAAATTGGGTGATCCTAATAAAATGAGATAGGTCACATGTTCGATAAGCTAGATAGGTTGGTGACAAGGTCAGTTTGGTTGTTTGGGCATTTAAGTGCAAACAGGTGTACAAAATATGACTAAGTACAATATCATAGATCACATATAAATTAAATTTTCATAGTTGAGGTAGGTTGTAAAATAATTGGGGCACTATAAGGATATGTGACAAGGTAACTAGGTGTAGCAATAGTGTATGCGTGTTGGGTTAGCACCTATAAACTCAAGTCTCTTAGTTAAGGTCGATGTATTCACTGGTATCCTAGGTAGGATGTGATTTTAAGAAGACAAAAAAAGGTTGTAGGTGTCAGGACTGTGAGGGGTCATGCTTCGAGGCACCTAAATGATTGATGCATAAAAAGTAGTGTAAGATCATAAAAATTGGCAAGGTAATTGATGTTAAAATGACCAAGGCAAGGTCAGATCATAAAAAGTGTAAAAGGTGGGCCAAAATGACCAAGTTGAGTTAATTGGTTTGGTTGGTTGGTGGAGAATAAGGTGTTCTCCAATGGGTGCATGGTTGGTTGGTTGGTGGATAATAAGGTGTTCTCCAATGGGTGTATGGTTGGTTGGTTGGTTGGGTGGTGGAGAATAAAGTGCTCTCAAATGGGTGTATAGTTGGTGGAGAGTAAGGTGCTCTCTGATAAGTGTATGGTTGTGGTTATGTTTTATTGTTTTAAGAAGTTTGGTTGGGATTTCAATGACTCCAAGAGGGGAAGACATACGCCTTCGCAAGTGGTCATGAAAGTAGAAGGGGGATGAAACATTCTAGTTAGCAAAGACCAAAATGGCAAGATGGGTGGGCTTAAGAATATAAGCCCCTTTCATGCATTGCATTGGTGTTAGTTCATTTGGTTAAAATAAGTAGCTTGATCACGTAGTGTCAAGTAAGCTCAAAATCTCTTGATTGTATAGGGTAGAAAGAGAAATGGATGAAATAGGTGAATGGATGGTAGTGTAACCTTCTTGTGGGGATGACTTGTCCCTTCTATAGGTGACCTAAGAACAATTATAGACAAGTCTCTATTCTAATTTTGGTATAGATTGATCGATGTGGGAAGTCTACAAATGTTGTGTGAAAGCTTTCTTTGAGATTGCTTTGTTTTTGACTTTTGACTTTGGGGTTTTTTTATGCTTTTATTTGATGGGTTTGGGAAGCTGATCAATGCGAGAAGATTCCAAGTGATTTTTTGATTGACAAATGTTTGGTTTATCTATCCTTCAAAGTGGTCTAAGTTTTAGATTTGTTTATGTGTGATAGATGTCCTTTGAGGGAGCATTCTACCCTTTTAAGTGATTTTTGGTAGTTTTGGGCAACTATCCTTCAAGGGTGTAATCTGTAATGTTAAATATTTTTGACCCAAGTGATATTTGGTATCCTAAATTTTAATGTTATGCTGGCTTAGACATGGACTAGTCTATATAGGCTGATGGTTTTTCCTTATGGAGGTAAAACCATAACATAAGAAGGTTAATGATGGACAAAAGAGGTTTAAGCAACAATAACCATGGGGATTCATCCTATAAGGGATGAAAAGTGTCCATGAGAATCATTCCATAAGTAGAGTCGTGACACCCATGATTAGGATTAGGCTAAGGTTGTGATAGATAATCACATGATCCTGTTTTAATCAGAGGTCCTTAAAATAAGGAAATGAAGGTGGTTGGAACAAGGGATGAGCTCAAGTTAGACACAAGATGACTAAGAATTTGGTTTAACAAAGGAACATATGCGAATGCAAAGCATTGAGAGGTTTAGGTTCTGATATGCCCTAGATCCACACTTGCACGTAAATGGTGTAAGCCAATTAGGAATGAAGGTGTCCCCTAGTTACTTTCCTGACAATTGATTAAACGCAGAAAGGTTCTGGATTAACAGAGAAAAAAGGTAAGGTTGGTTAGGCTTGATTGTTGTTAGGTTTGGTTAGTTTTAGGTATTTGGGTAAAAATACAAGGTAGATGAGGTGATAGTTTGATAGTCTATTTTGGGCATAATATTGCTTAGGGTTGGTTAAGGTTATTTTGCGTGAGAATACAAGGTCTTAGGCAAGGTTCTGGTTATGACAATGACCAACGGTGGTTATGAGTCGACTGCTGATGGAAAACCAGAGACCGGTGCTGATAAAGGTTAAAAGGCAAAAGAGTTTTAAATGTGAATTAATGATGATCTAACAGAGACCACCACCGATCGATATTGAAATAAAAATATGCTCAAAAGGTGTGGTTGACGTTGAAGGTTTGCTTGGGTTTGGTTAAAGGTAGGTCAAGGATTGAGGCATAAACACCAAGGTTTGGTTTGGTCACTTGCTAAGGTTTTTAGGCGTAGGTTTTGGTTAGGTAATGGCATAGGGTTGATAAGCAAAATGCTAAGGTTGAAGTTTGGTTGAAGAAGGTGAGGTTTTAGGTGGATAAATGGTTAAAGCCTTTGGAAGGAGAGTTCCCCCAGTTACTTTTTCCATGTACGATGAGGATACTAGTTAGTAAAGAGGGTTTAGGAGGGATGAAGATGACTTCATCCACCTCCCAAGGGTTATTAGTTGTTAGTTGGTGTGGAGTTCAAGTTATAGGTAGTCGTTCAGGCAGGATCTCTCTTATGGTGCTATGGCAAGGGAAACATTATTGGGTCAGATTTGGGTAGGGTTGGGGTCTATAAATGATGTTGGGAACATCATCTTGAGATAAAGATCGGTTGGATAAAAATATCTAGTTTTACCAATGAGGAAGCTTAGATGAGGTATGGGTAGCTTGGATGAAATGGTGATCGAGACTCAAGAAATCTCGAATAATAGGTTGATTTTAGTTTGGATTGATATATAAGTTAGTGATGGGTGGGTTAAAATGTGGGTTGATTTTGGTTGATTGATTTGGTTTAGAGGTTGGTTTGATTGGTTGAGGGAGGTAGGATGGGTGCTTGTTTCAGTTTGTTGGTTGGGTTTGATTGTTTGTTTGGTAAGGGAAGGTGACAAAGATTTGACCCTGTTTAAAAGGGAATCAAACTAAAGACAATGTCATTAGATAGATGAAAATGAGTAGATTATAAAAGAATTGAATGGGTTTGATTTTAATTGGGGTTGGGGTTGGGTTGGGTTGAGGTTTTTCCCACTAAAATAGGAAGTGGAAAGGGTAAGGTAACTTTGATTGGTTCCACCAAAAGGGTAGGTGGAATAGGTATGGTTGTTGGAGGTGATTCCACATTTTGAGGGAGTGGAAGAGGTAGGTTGATTTGAGTTTGATCTACTAAAAGGGGAAGTGGAAGAGGTGGGTTGATTTGAGGTTGATCCACTGAAAAGGGAAGTGGAAAAGGTAGGTTGGTTTGGGGTTGATCCACTAAAAGGGAAAGTGGAAGAGGTATGTTGGTTTCCTTAATTATTTTTTTAAAAGAAAATTGAGAATGTTCTTTTTGGCCAACAAGTGGATTGGTTGGGGTTTCGATTATGGTTTCCTTAGTTATAGGTTCACTAAGGACCAAATCTAATGAAGGGACCTCATTGTGTTGAGGGTGTTGTTTATAGGTTTGCACAACAATGGGTGTAGAAAGAGGTTCAATGATGGATTGCTTGACTATATTCAAGGCTAGATTGGGGGGAACATGGAGTCTATCCTTTGGGACCTCCTTGTGATCAATAAGGTTTTGGATGAACATCTTAAAAGTTGAACATATTCCCACCACATATCCATTTATACGATGATATGCACAAAACTCATTCTCTATAAACCAAAGTGGTTTTGGAAGATAATTGTTGATGGGTTTGATTTGAGTAAGTCTAATGATAAAATCCCTCAAATTTTTATCAAGGATTGAGGCATATGACTCCCCCAGTAGGGTATACTGCTTAGGAAGATGGTGCACCAATGGCTCTTGAGGCCATGAGCTAATTGGTTGGTTTGATGAAGTTGGCTGGTTGAATAAGGTTGATGGATTTGATAAGTTTGAGCGATTTGATGGGTTGAGTATGCTTGATGAGGTTGATGTGTTGGAAAAATTTAGTTGATAGTTATTGGTTTAATTTGGTGAGGTTGGTTAGGTTGATAAGGTAGGTTGGTTTGGTAGGTTTGGCTGGTTTGATTAGATAAATAAGGTAGGTTTGTTTGAGAGGTTGGGTAAGGTTGAGGTATTTGATGGATTTGACATGGTTGATATGGTGGGTAGGTTTGATATGGTTGGGTGGTTTAAAAATTTTGGTTGATGGTTGAGGGGATAAAACAAGTCTTGGTTTTGAGATAAATAGGGTTACCACAAAGGGGATGTAGGTGATTGATATGATGTTTGGTGTATGTAGTCTAAAGTTTGATGTGGTTGAGGTAATTGATATGATGGTTGGGATAGGTAACCCAAAGATTGGTTAGGTTGGGATAGTTGAGGTAGGTTATGACAATAGTTAGATGGTTGGTGATAGGTTGTTGGTTGGTTGTGATGATGATAAAATGGTTGTTGATAGGTATTTGATTGGTTGTAGGTGAGGTTAGGTTGGTTGTAGGCAAGGTTGGGTTGGTTGTAGGTGAGGTTGGGTTGATTGAAGGTGAGGTTGGGTTGGTTAAGGGTAAGGTTAGGTTGATTGAATGTGAGGTTGGGTTGATGGTAGGTAAGGTTAGGAGCCCAAGTGGCTCACGATGCAAGATAAAACTCTAAGGCAAGAGGGTTATCATCTATAAATCTAGTAAAGTTAGGATCTCTAGTCGAAAATATAGGTGGGCTCCCCATTGAACAAGGCAATGGAGATGAGGTAGATGAAGGAAAGATGGTAGAAGGTTTGCCAAGGGAGTTAAATTCATTACCACTTAAACAAAGAGAAGACAAGAAAAAAATGTCAAGAAGATAAAACACACACTAAAGCATGTTAAATCCTACGGTTCTTTTTAATATGTCTTGTGGCTTATGCCTTAAGCTTTAATAATTGTGTGACTCAACTTTGGTTTGTATAATAGGTACTATAAAAGAAGTTTATGGTTAGTTTTAGGTAGTTTCGGTGCTCAAAGGGGGTTTTATTAGAAATCAATACGTGGTTTGATATTGGGGCCTACCCCCTCACTTTACACATTGTAGTGATAAAGGTGTCAGGTGCTTAACCAAGATATACCGATTTCTAGATATTATACTCAACTAGAGAGCTGAGTTTTAGTTTTTTCCCTTGGTAATGATGTCCAAGTGGGATAGCCAGTAGGTGAAGGTTACTGGTAGGAGATGAAACCTTAGTCGGGCCATATGTCAAGTGTTATGATGTTTGATTTGGTGTAAGTGCTTTGGTCTGTGTGTGCAAAGAAGTGAGGCTGCAGTTGATTTACTTGATTAATTAAGCTATGTGAGCTAATTATGTAAGCAACCAATGTATGAAAGGTTAATTTTAGGCCCAAAATAAATTTTGATTTCATTTATATGAGCATAAAATAAGATTAAAAAGCACCTATATGTAACTAGGTCCCACCAGGCATGCTAGAATGTTTCACTAGAATTTTGCTTTATTTTTTTTAGAAGGAGAAAGATGTAAAACTTGAAAAAAAAGGTGAGGTCAGTAGAACGTAGATTTGGTTTGTGCTCCATGATCCAGACGGTTGTAGATGCTCCTCTTTGTCTTGGGAGGATGACGTGCAGATAAGAAAACAACTAGAAGAATGGTTGATTAGTTAGGTAGGTGGGTGGATTGCCTAACAAGCTAGATCCAAAAAGTACATGACTTACTTAGAGGTTGTCAATCCACATTTTAGACAAGTCAATGTTAAGAAAGATGCTAATAAGAAATATTGCATAGCATAAATGAAAGTACTTAATCAAAATAAATAATGTGTTTTAACAAAATAATGTTTAAAAAAATGTTAAACTGTTAAAGTGTGGTTCAAGGGTGGTCAAGTTGTTGTTCTTAACTCTGTATAGTGATAGGGATGAAGAAACAGGGTTTTTGGTTGAGGTTGAAAGGTGTTTAAAGCTTGCTATTTTGATTAAAATAATTTACACAGTGACTGTCAACAGTCAAGGCTGACAGTGGATGGTCAACAGGTGACCGTCAGCGATCGAGGGTTGACTGTCAGCGATTGATAAGTGATCATTGGTAGTCAAGGCTAACCATCACATGTAGTCGAGGGATGATCATCAACGGTCAAGGGTTGACTGTTGACAATCGACAGGTGATCACTGGTGATCAAGGCTAATCATCAACGGTCATTGTGGGTTTTCAACAGATTGGCTTTGGGCAAAGAAAAGACTATGGATAAGTTGTAGAAGGGTCATATAGGTGTCAGGAATCTAGAACAACAAACATGCTCTGATCCCACTTGTCAGGATGCGAAACTGGAAACATACAATTGATTACCAAACTTCAAGCAACTTAATATGCGGAAATAAACCAGATTCACCAAGTAACTAGAATTCAGAATAACACAGCATATGAGAGGCAATACACAACTTGTATTAACACTTTATACAGAAAAGAATACAATAAAGAAGATGCCACTTCTTCTCCACCACCTTACAGAGGTTTCCCACACCTCAAGTGAACAGTACTTCTTCTCCCCAAAGCTCTCCCTCTCACAGGTCACAACACCCAACTCAAATACAGAGTTGGTGTTCACCTCCCATGCTCCACGCATAACACAAGTGCTCCACGCACTCCACAAGCACTCCACGTGCTCCACAAGTACTCAAGGTACTTCAAGTAGATCTCCCATGAATCTGCAACAACCTGCACTTCAACAGACCATACTTATGGAAGGAACTTCCTTGCCTTCCTCTTGCTCTATCCGAGTACACACCTGTACTCCAAGTAGATCCTGCCTGATACTGCTCCCTATTGTGTTGCTATCTGTATGACCTTGCACACCTGCAAATCAAACAATGGTTCTGCTCACCTATGAACCTCAACCTTGCATACACATACACCTGCAGATCAACGATCTTACTTACCATGTAGATCTCCTATATAGGCCATACAACTGTGACCAAGATCCTACACTCCTGAAGAACTCAGCTGGCTCTCCAATCCAGCACCAACACACCTGGTACTGTGGCACTAGGAGGAACGCACCATTGCTCTACCTCACACACAGAAGGAGCTTATAATTATGCTCTCTTACTCCCTAGCACACTATTCCAATACAACCATGAGTCTATTATATAGATCTCATCCAAACAATAATTAGACATCTAATTACAATAATTAGATCCGCAGCTCTCAGTCTAAAATTAGATCTCTTCATGCAAACACTTGGTTCGTTAGCTAACTGCCCATAAATAGCTCGCAGTCGAACCACACAGGCGACCGACGCCGGTCCCTGTCTGCCTGGAGGTGACCGACGTCGGCCGATATATGACCGACGTCGGTTGCTTCCCTTTGCTATCCTGCCGACGTCGGCTGATCAGACCGACCCCAACTTCTCTGCAATCTTCAGCAACCTCCTCTCCTGTTTGCATCAGTGAAGCTTTTAGCTCCACAATCCTAACAATCTCCCACTTGGAGATAAACCGCTGCACTGTACCTGTACCTGTACTCTGTCTAATCTGTTTCCTGGTTTGTATCCCTCTTCAAGCTCCAACCTGAAGACAACACACCACACAACCTGTGATGTACCTCCTGTCATCCGAGTACCCTGCCACATCCGAACCTACAACACCTGTAGTGAAGTCCTGACCCTGCATAGCAACACCTGCTGCCAGTCCCTCTCAGAAATCTGAGAACCCACTTCCCCGAATTGGCTCCTAACTCTGACAGCTCCCACTGCATGGGAATACTCAGGTCTATACCAGCCCTCATGTGATTTCGGACACTGTACCTGTCCAGCCCTTAGTGTGCTCCGGCTCTGCATCCCGAACCTCGCCAACACCTGATTCACATCAGCTCCCACTCGAGACAAAATCAACCTGTGATCTCCATGCCTCCCATGTCAAAGAATTCCGCTGCTCCAAACTCCTCATGACATGCCACTGAACTAATCTTACCCTTAGCTCAGCAAAACCCTGTATGTACACCCCTGCTAGCTAGCATACTATCCACATACAGCAACAGAATGATGTTGCAATCATCATCCCCCTGGTAAGTCAAACCACAGTAGTTACCTGACACTGACTGAAGCCATGCTTCGTCCTCCACCTGTCAAACCTGGTACCACTGTCCTGCAGCTCCTCAAGACCATATGCATGGTCTTCCGTCTCACGTATCCGTTCTCTCTATTCTTCTACTAAGGAATCCATTCGTCTCTGTGCTTTCATCCAGCTGGCAAACCTACCAAGACTCCCGTCTGGTTCTGCTCCATAATCCTGCCTAGCTCACACCTGTTTCCTGGATCCTTCCTGCTCTACAATCAGCAACAAGTATGAAGAAGAGGAACACGAATTTGAGGGCCTACTTACGCCTTCAGTCCTCCATATGGGTGTTTGAGATTCCTTGACAACATGCTGTCCACCCAAAATTCATTACAGTGACCGACCTCGGTCACTCCACAGTCTGCATCTGACCGACGTCGGTTCCATGCGTCTGTACCTGACTACCAACCTGCCAGCGCTGGTGTCCCTGCTGCCGACGTCGGTCCTCCTGACTGACATCGGTCTTACATACTGCCGACGTCGGTCCCGTGACCGACGCCGGTCTTACCCTGCCCGACACTGCTGGCTTCGGTCTGCACATGACCGACATCGGCACCTGTCTGTTCGACGCCGGTTCTTCCTGATTGACGCCGGTGTCTGTGTTCCCCTGTGAGTGATGACTTTTTACCCGCGAGCTCCTTTGGATCAATCTCCATGTCCAAACTGCCCTGCTCAGATGTATCCAGCCTCATCCACTGAACTCTGTCCGCCATCTCCTCCAAGAACACCAAGGCTTTCCAGTTCTTAAGCCTGTCAAATATATCTGTCTTCCGCTTAAGAACATACATCTCCTTCCTGCTCATGTGACCAAGCCTACGAAGCCACGTCTCCGCAACAGAAGAAGAATCAGTAATATAAACAAGTAGATAAAGTATACCTGTTTTCTTACCACCAGCTAATTCAAGTGCTATCGCTGTGAGAGTTCTTGTGCATCTCTCATCACCCAATCTTTCTGAAGAAATTAGCCATATCTCCAAACCTGGGACCTGCATGACCTTCATCAACACCTGTGTGTTGGCCGCCTGCAATTTCAGCTTCACTTCCCCTTTGCCAATTCTTTGGCAAGGCTTACCAGCTCCTCTACCTGGGGCTGCATGGAAAGAGGCAACCAAATCTTTTATCCAAGATTCAACTTTATCCAAGAAACCTGCAAACACATCCTGTGCAACAACACCAGCTACATCTGTATCTTCAGTTTCTTCATGCTGATCTGTTACCAACCAACAATCTTCTTTTACCTGCTCTTTCTTTCCATCGGACCGTGAGTAACCGTCTGTGCTTTTCAACTCCTCCATTCTTAGCTTACTTTGATCTGCCGTTGCTCTACTCCCACTCAATCAGAAACCCCTGAGAGTGCCCTGTAACCAAAAACACAACCTGCTTCCTGCAACCTTAGCTCTGATACCACTTGTCAGGAATCTAGAACAACAAACATGCTCTGATCCCACTTGTCAGGATGCGAAACCGGAAACATACAATTGATTACCAAACTTCAAGCAACTTAATATGCGGAAATAAACCAGATTCACCAAGTAACTAGAATTCAGAATAACACAGCATATGAGAGGCAATACACAACTTGTATTAACACTTTATACAGAAAAGAATACAATAAAGAAGATGCCACTTCTTCTCCACCACCTTACAGAGGTTTCCCACACCTCAAGTGAACAGTACTTCTTCTCCCCAAAGCTCTCCCTCTCACAGGTCACAACACCCAACTCAAATACAGAGTTGGTGTTCACCTCCCATGCTCCACGCATAACACAAGTGCTCCACGCACTCCACAAGCACTCCACGTGCTCCACAAGTACTCAAGGTACTTCAAGTAGATCTCCCATGAATCTGCAACAACCTGCACTTCAACAGACCATACTTATGGAAGGAACTTCCTTGCCTTCCTCTTGCTCTATCCGAGTACACACCTGTACTCCAAGTAGATCCTGCCTGATACTGCTCCCTGTTGTGTTGCTGTCTGTATGACCTTGCACACCTGCAAATCAAACAATGGTTCTGCTCACCTATGAACCTCGACCTTGCATACACATACACCTGCAGATCAACGATCTTACTTACCATGTAGATCTCCTATATAGGCCATACAACTGTGACCAAGATCCTACACTCCTGAAGAACTCAGCTGGCTCTCCAATCCAGCACCAACACACCTGGTACTGTGGCACTAGGAGGAACGCACCATTGCTCTACCTCACACACAGAAGGAGCTTATAATTATGCTCTCTTACTCCCTAGCACACTATTCCAATACAACCATGAGTCTATTATATAGATCTCATCCAAACAATAATTAGACATCTCATTACAATAATTAGATCCGCAGCTCTCAGTCTAAAATTAGATCTCTTCATGCAAACACTTGGTTCGTTAGCTAACTGCCCGTAAATAGCTCGCAGTCGAACCACACAGGCGACCGACGCCGGTCCCTGTCTGCCTGGAGGTGACCGACGTCGGCCGATATATGACCGACGTCGGTTGCTTCCCTTTGCTATCCTGCCGACGTCGGCTGATCAGACCGACCCCAACTTCTCTGCAATCTTCAGCAACCTCCTCTCCTGTTTGCATCAGTGAAGCTTTTAGCTCCACAATCCTAACAATAGGTTGCTTGAGGTTGGTTGTTGGTCATGAGGACAAAGGTAAGGTCTCAGAGGTATCAAACAAGGATTTGATATTTAGAATGGTTAAGATTGGTTAGAGGGTGCTTGGTGGAGAGAATGGTGTTTGGAGTTATAGAGCTCCAACACTAGAGAGGTTGTGGGTATAAATTAGAAATGGGTGTAGGCTCTAAGCTATTGAAACTTAAACTATTGAACTTGTGCAAAATATAAGATACTTAACTTAGTTCTTGATGACCTAAAGAAGTTCGAGTTGGCTGAAAGTTGTTATGGATCTACTTAGGAGTCAAAATCTCTTGCCCTAGAATTCCTCCTCTTTTCTTCCTCTAGATCCTTGAATGATTTCTCCTCTTAGATTCTTCCCTAGTATCTCTTAATATAGATCAAAGGAATATTAAAACCAAATTTTTTAATAAAAGCTTTAACAAATAGTTTATCATGCGAACGATGGATTAAATTTAGACAGTTGGTTATCAATGAGTGAATTACAGTTAGCTCCTTTGATCACGTAGTCCTAAGGTAGAGTTTTGGTTGTGTTAAGTAATCATTGACAGTCAATGGTCAACCATCGGTGGTTGAGGGTTGATTGTCGCACACAGTCAAGGGTTGACCATCAACGGTCAGGGGCTAACCATCGCACATGCTCGAGGGATAACCATCAGCGATCGAGGATTGACCATCACATGCGATCGAGGGATGACCATTGCACATGGTCGAGGGTTGACCGTTGGTGATTGAGGGTTGACCATTGATGGTCAAGTGCTAATCATCGTACATGGTCGAGGAGACAGTCAAAATTGGCTAGATTTAGCCAATTTCACTAATGACTAGCAGTTAATGGCATTGAAAAGTGGTTTGAGGGTAATAAATAAAGAATTGATAGATAATCTAACCCAAAGGAGGCCAAGAGGTAGTTTAAAGGTTAATGCAACATCTATAGTGTACAGTTTTCTAGTGTCTACACAAAGCAACAACCAGTGTATGATTCTTGTAATATCATGCCTCCCTAGCTTTATTGGTTTAAAGAAAAACACTTTTTAACTTTTATTGTCCAGGGAATAATAAAAAGAATCTTTAAAAATATACATTTGAAATATTTTTTGGAGAGAGAAGTTAGCATTTTGATTGGTGGAAAATTTCAACAACTAGATTTTTTTTTAAGGTTTGATTTTTGATATTTTTATTTTTTTAATGAACTATAAGTGAAACTTCTTAATTAGAATAAGAATTTATTATTTTGAGTAAGTCACATCAGTTTTAATTAGAATAATTTTTTTAATCTAATCATCAACAAATATTTGAAATATTCCATAATAGTATCTTAAATAATATTCTAACAATTTTGCATGTTAAACTTCATAATTGTTATAATAATAAGTGAAATCAAACATTTTGATTGGCTATTATCCAAACATTATTTACTTTTAATTAAAGTTATAGTACTTTGCCTTGGGAGGTAATGATAATGGTTTAGTAACAAGACTCAATATATATAAAGTTAAATCTAGCAAAATATATTACTACTAAAAAAACACTTTTAAACTTGAGATTATAATTATAGGAATCACTTGAAACAATAAATTTTAGTCAACAAATCAATAAAATGCAATAATTTTTATTCAATGTTGAAGTTTCACAATTATTGGACCCCATTAAAAGTTCTTAAAATTATTTGTGTACCATTCTATTGGGTGGGTGGAATTGACATGATAATTTTTTGATGTTCTAATACATTTTCAAAAAAAAAACATGTACATATATTAAAAAATAATGGTTTATGAAATGGTATGAAAAATCTTTTCAATTTTTAAAAATTTGCAACATGATTATATTGATTTCAATGATAATACATATTGAACAAGGGCGAATTGATAGCACAATAGTGACCCATTTCTCTAATCAGCTCAACTGACAACATTGTTAACCCATTTAATACACCCCATTGCAGGGGACTTATCAGAAGATCATTACATGCATCTCAAGAATCCATTTATTGATATATCTAACCATGTCCACTTATCCCTACCCACATGGAACTTCTTATTTATTGATATCTCTTTTGCCCGAAAATGCTTGTTATAAGTATTCTCTATCAATATTTGCTATTTAAGATTAATGTATCAACCTCCTCCATGCATAACTAGTGATTTTCCACTATATCGAATAAAATTTCAATTTTCTTTTGTATGGCCAATTAAATCAAGTAACCTTGCATTTAACCGCATTTAATATTAGATCGTCACATCTAAATTTAACAAGCTCATATTGCATAAAACATAACAACTTTATATAAATAGGATTAATATGCAAATAACATATTAAATTTATTCGATTTCATATACAACATGGTATTATGGAAATTGTACCCTCATTACTATGTTAAGATAATTGTAATATAAATTATAAAGATTAACATTTAGAAAAAAAAATGAAAAATAAAAAATTAGCCACAATATATTTTACATATTTCAATTGCATAACAACAAATATAAATATTTTTCAACAATTATGGTATGAACTAGCTGCTATATGGCTCACCCTCCACATCAAATTAACTATAAAGGGGGAGGAATGAGCACTAGGGAATGGAGGTTAGAAGAGAGAATTGGACACTAGGGAGTGGAGGTTATAAAGGAGGAGGAATGAGCACTAGGGAATGGAGGTTAGAAGAGAGAATTGGACACTAGGGAGTGGAGGTTATAAAGGAGGAGGAATGAGCACTAGGGAATGGAGGTTAGAAGAGAGAATTGGACACTAGGGAGTTGAGGCTAGGAGAAGGAATATGCACAGTTAGAGTGTTAAGGTTATGTTTACAAATTAGTAGAGTAGGTGATGACTCACAGTGGACATTAGTTGATCTTCTCTCCCATAGAGGGAGAAGATTGATTTCTACACGTGGGTAGAGCCATTTCTATTTAATGGATTATCTATCTTTCCTTTAATGTTTGTTCGTTGAATGTTTGCTTCAAGTTTGATGAATGTTTGCAACCTTATTTCAGTTCAAGATATTTTTTCTCGACTTTGGAATATTATCATGTTGCTTGGTCTTTGAACTCTGTTTATTGAAGGTGTGGATCCTTCTATGTAATTTCTTGTCTTTTGTCTTAAACATTGAGTTGGCTTTTAGTGTTTGCTTTGTGGTCCTGGGAGATTGGGCCCCTTTTGTGTCTTAGGTCTGATTAAAAGCTTTGGTTATCTCCAAAATATTCATATTAAAAACGTGTAGGTAAAGTCAAAACACTCCATCACAATCACATCAACCATGAGAACTATATTGAGTTGATTTTCATACCTAAAAAAAAGTGTGGACAAAATTAAAACACTCTATTATCATCATATTGATAAGAGAAACACATTGAATTTGTTTTCTCATCTTACATTAATTTTCATACCTAAAAAAAAGTGTGGACAAAATTAAAACACTCTATTATCATCATATTGATAAGAGAAACACATTGAATTTGTTTTCTCATCTTACATTAATTTTCATACCTAAAATAAAGTGTAGACAAAATTAAAACACTCTATTATTGGCATATTGATGAGAGAAACACATTGAATTTGTTTTCTCATCTTACCTTAATTTTCATACCTAAAAAAAAGTGTGGACAAAATTAAAACACTCTATTATTGTCATATTGATCAGAGAAACACATTTTGAATTTGTTTTCTCATCTTACATTTTACATTTATTTTTTTATAAATTTTTCATTTTTATTCATAAACATTGACCACAAAAAAAATATATTGAGTTCATTTTCATACCTTTTTAAAAGTGTGGACAAATCAAAACACTCCAATTGTCACATCAACCACAGAAAACACATGGAGTTTGTTTTCTCATTCCACATTTTGCCACATCAACCACGGGAAACACATTGACTTTGTTTTCTTATCCCACGTTTTGCATTTTTTTATTTTTTTTATTCACTTGTTGATAACAACCTTTTGCAGTTCTATTTATACAAGTATTGTTTTTTATGCCCGTCAAATGTGTTGTGATTCATCATCATATTTTTATACTTATGATTTTGTAGGTATTTCTACTTAGATTATAGTGATGTCAACTTAAGTGTTTGCATGCTAGTCTTCTACAACTGACTTCGAGGTATGCATGAGCTTTGGTTTTTTTCCTGTTCTGTCACACTACAGTTGTTTTTGTATAGAGATGCAATGGTTACTCAGAGATTTTGTTTTAAGTTATTTTTCAAATGATGTTTAGTTTGTTCATTGATTTTGTGGCCGTAGGGCTTTTTGATTCTTAGGCGTAGCTTAGTGTGTAATTGTTGGCGTGTCCTGTACATTATAAGCTCTATCGAAAAAATGATGTCAAGTTTGTAAACTGATACATGGATAGATTGATAAAATATGGGTTGTGGGTGGGTACCATTTAATGGGTATGTATGTTGGCTGAGAGTACAATTTGATGGGCTAATTGTTTTTTTTTCCTGGCAGAATTTTGGATTTATAGATAGAAACAAACTCCAATGGACCACGGTGGTTATGTAGAAGGCAGGTCAGATGGAGAAGAGTCTGACAATGTCAAAATAAAAGTAGAGACAGATTATGACATTGGTGGTGGATCTCTATCCTCACAGCCTATACCAGTGTCAAGCTGGCCAGAGACATTTGCAAATTTTATGGGCATCTATGCACGCTCACTACTCTTACATGCTATGGCTTTGGGAAGTTATGGTTTAGAACAGGGCAATTGTCTTTATTCTTCGTATCATCAAAACCAGCAGGAGGATGAGGCTACCACTGGGTTGGAGAATTCAAATGTGTATCTGAAGGAGCCTCTTTTGAATCCAGTCCAGACAAATTTAGAGGAATTTCATGAGAAAGAGTATTGGGAGAATGGTGCTTCTGGGAGTATTGTAGATTCAGGGTATGAAAACTCTGAGGGGACTTCTTTCATCCGAGCTTCAGTTAATGGCATGAATGTCCTTGCAGGTTAGTACATAACCACCCTTATTATTCCTGCTATATTTGCTACACAGTTTATATTCCACTGTTGCATGTGCCCCTAACACTCTTTCAGTTTTGTCATAGCAAGTTATTCTAGTTTGTCATTAATATTGGTATGCATCGATTTCAAAGAGCAGACGTACTATTGAGTTGAAATAACAGACCTACTGCTCCTCCTATTGATCTTAATTTTAGGATTTGCTATTTACATTCTTTGGCATTCAAAACCGAGTATAGAAGTCCGTGCAGAACAGTCATATTGATCTCGCTCCTTGAATTCTTTCAGTTTTGTTCTAGCAATGTTGTGGATGTTTTGTGTTTTGGCATTGTTAGTTTTGTGTGCATTGTCTTTTTATAGAGAATAATAGGGGAAAAGGAGCCTTTATCCCAAGGTACAAAAGGATCTGACAAGCAGATCTAATTAAGAACAAATTTTTTTCCAGAATGGCAGAAGGAGATGGGTAGAAAACCCCAAAAACCAAAACAGCCACGAAGCCAACTAGCTAGCTAAGCTTTGTGTGCATTGTTGGCTTTGGACTTTTACTATTTCAATTTTTTTTAAAGAATTTTGCTGAGGGTTTGGGTTCTAGCATTGTTAGCTTTGGGATCTTATACTATTTTAGTATTATGCATCTATTTTATTGAGGGTTTGGGTTTCAGCATTGTTAGCTTTGGGCTCTTATAATAGTTCAGTATCGGTGTAGCAGTTTTGTTGAGGGTTTGGGTTTTAACATTGTTAGCTTTAAACTCTTATTCTATTTCAGTTTGTTGTAGCAATTTTGTTAAATATTTGTATTTATACATTTTAACTTTGGACTCCTATTCTAATAGATTTGAAATAGCAGACCTTTCACCTCTTATACATTTTAGCTTTAGACTCTTAAACTGATTAAATTGAAATAGTAGACCTCCCACCTCTTATACTGACCTTGATTTAAGGTGTGCCATTCACACTCGTATTCCAATCCTACACAGGATGCACCCAACAAAAGATCCTTGCAGGACTGCTAGATTGATCATTCCCTTAAACTTTTTCCAATCTCTAATAACAATTTGTTGATACTAATAAGTCGAAAATGAAACACATTTCTTTTTAAACCACCCACTACATAATTATACAAATATTTGCAGTTATAGGCTAGTACATGAAATCTTAAACCAAGACAATCAAACAATCAAACAATGCCTGGAGAATTAATTTAAAAAACTGGAAACCCACAGAAACAATCTTCTGAACAAGTAAATAGTTTTTTATAGGTCTACAGACCAATTTGGCCTAAGAACATTAAAAGTTGTCTCACACTGTTGTCTTTGGTCCCCAATACTAATTGACGTGAAACGGTAGGTCTCCAATACTTTTTGACCTTAATTCTAGGGTGTGCCATTAACACACTGTTTGGCATTCAAAACAGTCTACACGGCTGAACTAACAATCTTGTTTAGGGTTTCAATTTTAACACTGCTAGCTTTGGTCTCCAATATTGATAGGATTGAAATAGTATGCCTCTAAATCCTTATACTGATCTTTATTTAAGGTGTTCCATTCACACTTGTGTTTGGCATTCCAAACAGGCTACAGACAGTATGAAAAACTTGTAGGAGTGCTAAATTCATCATTCCCCTCAAATTATTTCGATGCTGATAGAAATGAAATGGTAAAGTCTCCAGTCCTATATATTGATCTTAGTTTTAGGGTGTCCACCATTTGCACATTGTGCTTGGTATTGAAAACAGGCTGCACCAAAAAGAAAATCCCTGAAGGAAAGGCCAAATTGATCACACCATGTGAATTTTTTTAAAATTTTCTAATAGCTATTTCGTTTTGTGATTTATCATTGTTAGCATCAGACTCCAATGCTGACAATGAAATGGTAAGACTACGTCGTCTTTTACTGACCTTAATTTTATGGGATGCCATTCACAATTGAAAACAGGATACAACCAAGTGAAGCCTCTGCAAAACTGCCAAATGGATCACTGAATGTGAAGCTTGTTGTGTTTATAACATGAGGCTCAACTGCCCTATCTCATAACCTCGAGGAACCTGATTTTAGTCTTTTGGTCCTTAATTAGGTGTATGCTTTTGAATTATTGTTTTCCACAATTTGCTCTTTTTATTCTTTGAACTGATTGAGATGATCTTCGTGTTTTAACAGGTGTTGGGATTCTGTCAACACCATATGCCCTCTTCTATGGCGGCTGGATGGGGATTGGCGTTCTTTTTCTTTTTTCATTGATTTGTTGCTACACTGGAATTCTTCTTAAGCGTTGCATGGATTTGAATACACATATTCGCAGCTATCCTGACATAGGCGACACAGCTTTTGGGCAGATTGGAAGAATCGTTATATCTGTAGTGCTATATTTGGAACTTTATTCTGTGGCTGTGGAATTTCTGATACTAGAGGGGGATAATTTGGCCCAGCTTTTTCCCAATATGACTATGAGTATAGCAGGAATAAGCTTAAACTCACATCAGTCATTCGTTCTCCTTGCAGCTCTGGTTATTTTACCTACAGTATGGTTACGCAACATGAGTTTGCTATCGTATATCTCAGCAGGTGGTGTTGTTGCATCTGTTGTTGTGGTCTTGGCAGTGGCTTGGGTTGGTGTGTTTGATGGGGTTGGATTTCACCATCCAGGCAGCTTGTGGAATCCGAGTGGATTGCCTACAGTTATTGGTTTATATGCATTCTGTTTTTGTGGCCATGCTGTGTTTCCGAGCATCTACTCTTCAATGAAAGACCGTCGACAGTTTACTTGGGTAAGTTTAATTTTCCAATCTCCTGGGTGATGTATTTGTATCATAGTGAAATTAATCACATATATTGAATACTGGTTATGCATTCTGTTTTTGTGGCCTTGAGCGTTGAATCATTGTGTGTGACAGGTGCTGATTTTGTGCTTTATAGTTTGCACATTGATATATGCGAGCATTGCAGTGATGGGATACCTGATGTTTGGCAATGAGTTGTTATCACAAGTAACATTGAACCTCCCAAGAGGAAAAGTGGCCTCAAAAGTGGCAATTTATACAACGTTAATCAATCCATTTACTAAATATGCATTGGCAATAACTCCATTATCTACAGCCTTGGAAGAGTCCCTGCCTCCATCAAATGCTTCATTAAACACAACACTTCTATTATGGAGCACATGCATCAGGACCCTACTGCTTGTGAGTACAGTTATTGTAGCACTTGTAGTACCACTTTTTGGTTACCTAATGGCATTGATTGGCTCTTTATTGAGCTGTACAGTTTCTTTTATACTTCCATGCCTCTGCTACTTGAAAATTTTTGGGGCAAAGGTTCCTAGCTCTGAGATGATACTTATTCTTATAATCGTAGTTGTAGGCATCATAACAGCTGTTGTGGGAACCTACTCTTCTGTCAAAAACATTGCAGAGAATATATGATGATCATTCAACAGTTTCTACATTATTGAAGCACTGACCTTGACCCTTCACATTGGGAATATGAGTTTTTGGCCCAAAATTGGATGGAGCTTCTTCTCTGTGTTCAAACTGCCTGGGAACTTCTTTGGCTTCAGACCATTCTGAAGTTTTCTCTCTACACACAAAATTATGCTTAAAGCTGAAATGAATGTGTCAAACAGTATCGAGCTTGATGTTGTTTATTTCAACTTTATATCGTTCTTTTTTGTATCAGAGATATTTTTTTAAACAAAAACTACAAAACATGGCTACTTTATGCAAGATGTCTCCAATATAAACACAAATGAAATTGGTGTTTGTACAAGTTGGGTTCTCACTGATGTTTATGAGATTTCAATTACATAGGAAAACATGAGATATTTTTTTAATTTTAAAGTAAATAAAATTGCCATAATAATTTGGAAAATGTGATATCATTTATAGCAAATATTTTGTAAATAATTTTTTAATAAATTTTTATTTAAAGTAAGAGCTTTTAAATAAGTGTAAAATATAGTCATTAAAATCATGGTCTTGGTAAGAAAGAGATTTGATGCTTTTACAATTTACAATGAATAAATTGTATGTTTTTTGGAAGTACTAGTATAAAACTTTTGAATTAGGGTTAACATCTATGATCCATATTCAAGAAGTTTGAAATTAAAACTTACAACTAGTGAAAGTACAAGTCAAACTAACGATAAAAAAATGATGGTTGCAGTTAACGATGTCAGCGATATAAATTTTAAAAGATGTTTCTAAGAAAATAGTGCACACAAGGGGGAAATTAATTAAAGTCTGGTTTTGACTTCTGTAGAGTTCACAATTTCAAATAAACACAGTTATTTCATCAAACAATTGATAACAAATTACAAAGATTAAAACCCTTGTATTTATACAGGGCGGGGGCCCTACCTTGGTTGGCTAAGTATTTCCGCTGCGGCTCTGCTGGTCTCATGTTCTAGTCTCCTCCCGCCCCGTGGTACCGGTATTAGGCGTGTCTAGTCAACGCCGCCGGTCACGTTAAAAAGTTTACCGGGGTTTTACAAAAAAAAAAAAAAAAAAAAAAAAAAAAAACCAAAAAGCCCTTGTATTTATACAACAGATAACAATTCAGAATTTTAAACCCTGATTAATGCAATTGGGAAGTGTTAAGAGATTTTTTTTTTATTTTTTAATTCACTTGTTTATAACAACCTTTTGCAGTTCTATTTATACAAGTATTTTTTTTATGCCCGTCAAATGTGTTGTGATTCATCATCATATTTTTATACTTATGATTTTGTAGGTATTTCGGCCTAGATTACAGTGATGTCAACTTAAGTGGTTGCATGCTAGTCTTCTGCAACTGACTTCGAGGTATGCATGAGCTTTGGTTTTTTTCCTGTTCTGTCACCACTACAGTTGTTTTTGTATAGAGATGCAATGGTTACTCAGAGATTTTGTTTTAAGTTATTTTTCAAATGGTGTTTAGTTTGTTTATTGATTTTGTGGCCTTAGGGCTTTTGGATTCTTAGGCGTAGCTTAGTGTGTAATTGTTGGAGTGTCCTCTACATTATAAGCTCTATCGAAAAAATGATGTCAAGTTTGTAAACTAATACATGGATAGATTGATAAAATATGGGTTGTGGGTGGGTACCATTTAATGGGTATGTTTGTTGTCTGAGAGTACTATTTGATGGGCTGATTGTTTTTTTTTCCTGGCAGAAGATTGGGTTTATAGATAGAAACAAACTCCAAAGGACCACGGTGGTTATGTAGAAGGCAGGTCAGATGGAGAAGAGTCTGACAATGTCAAAATAAAAGTAGAGACAGATTATGACATTGGTGGTGGATCTCTATCCTCACAGCCTATACCAGTGTCAGGCTGGCCAGAGACATTTGCAAATTTTATGGACATCTATGCACGCTCACTACTCTTCCATGCTATGGCTTTGGGAAGTTATGGTTTAGAACAGGGCAATTGTCTTTATTCTTCGTATCATCAAAACCAGCAGGAGGATGAGGCTACCACTGGGTTGGAGAATTCAAATGTGTATCTGAAGGAGCCTCTTTTGAATCCAGTCCAGACAAATTTAGAGGAATTTCATGAGAAAGAGTATTGGGAGAATGGTGCTTCTGGGAGTATTGTAGAGTCAGGGTATGAAAACTCTGAGGGGACTTCTTTCATCCGAGCTTCAGTTAATGGCATGAATGTCCTTGCAGGTTAGTACATAACCACCCTTATTATTCCTGCTATATTTGCTACACAGTTTATATTCCACTGTTGCATGTGCCCCTAACACTCTTTCAGTTTTGTCATAGCAAGTTATTCTAGTTTGTCATTAATATTGGTATGCATCGATTTCAAAGAGCAGACGTACTATTGAGTTGAAATAACAGACCTACTGCTCCTCCTATTGACCTTAATTTTAGGATTTGCTATTTACATTCTTTGGCATTCAAAACCGAGTATAGAAGTCCGTGCAGAACAGTCATATTGATCTCGCTCCTTGAATTCTTTCAGTTTTGTTCTAGCAATGTTGTGGATGTTTTGTGTTTTGGCATTGTTAGTTTTGTGTGCATTGTCTTTTTATAGAGAATAATAGGGGAAAAGGAGCCTTTATCCCAAGGTACAAAAGGATCTGACAAGCAGATCTAATTAAGAAGAAAGATTTTTCCAGAATGACAGAAGGAGATGGGTAGAAAACCCCAAAAACCAAAACAGCCACGAAGCCAACTAGCTAGCTAAGCTTTGTGTGCATTGTTGGCTTTGGACTTTTACTATTTCAATTTTTTGTAAAGAATTTTGCTAAGGATTTGGGTTCTAGCATTGTTAACTTTGGGATCTTATACTATTTTAGTATTATGCATCTATTTTATTGAGGGTTTGGGTTTCAGCATTGTTAGCTTTGGGCTCTTATAATAGTTCAGTATCGGTGTAGCAGTTTTGTTGAGGGTCTGGGTTTTAACATTGTTAGCTTTAAACTCTTATTCTATTTCAGTTTGTTGTAGCAATTTTGTTAAATATTTGTATTTATACATTTTAACTTTGGACTCCTATTCTAATAGATTTGAAATAGCAGACCTTTCACCTCTTATACATTTTAGCTTTAGACTCTTAAACTGATTAAATTGAAATAGTAGACCTCCCACCTCTTATACTGACCTTGATTTAAGGTGTGCCATTCACACTCGTATTCCAATCCTACACAGGATGCACCCAACAAAAGATCCTTGCAGGACTGCTAGATTGATCATTCCCTTAAACTTTTTCCAATCTCTAATAACAATTTGTTGATGCTAATAAGTTGAAAATGAAACACATTTCTTTTTAAACCACCCACTATATAATTATACAAATATTTGCAGTTATAGGCTAGTACATGAAATCTTAAACCAAGACAATCAAACAATCAAACAATGCCTGGAGAATTAATTTAAAAAACTGGAAACCCACAGAAACAATCTTCTGAACAAGTAAATAGTTGTTTATAGGTCTACAGACCAACTTGGCCTAAGAACATTAAAAGTTGTCTCACACTGTTGTCTTTGGTCCCTTATACTAATTGAAGTGAACCGGTAGGTCTCCAATACTTTTTGACCTTAATTCTAGGGTGTGCCATTAACACACTGTTTGGCATTCAAAACAGTCTACACGGCTGAACTAACAATCTTGTTTAGGGTTTCAATTTTAACACTGCTAGCTTTGGTCTCCAATATTGATAGGATTGAAATAGTATGCCTCTAAATCCTTATACTGATCTTTCTTTAAGGTGTTCCATTCACACTTGTGTTTGGCATTCCAAACAGGCTACAGACAGTATGAAAAACTTGTATGAGTGCTAAATTCATCATTCCCCTCAAATTATTTTGATGCTGATAGAAATGAAATGGTAGAGTCTCCAGTCCTATATATTGATCTTAGTTTTAGGGTGTCCACCATTTGCACATTGTGCTTGGTATTGAAAACAGGCTGCACCAAAAAGAAAATCCCTGTAGGAAGGCCGAATTGATCACACCATGTGAATTTTTTTTAAATTTTCTAATAGCTATTTCGTTTTGTGATTTATCATTGTTAGCATCAGACTCCAATGCTGACAATGAAATGGTAAGACTACGTCGTCTTTTACTGACCTTAATTTTATGGGATGCCATTCACAATTGAAAACAGGATACAACCAAGTGAAGCCTCTGCAAAACTGCCAAATGGATCACTGAATGCGAAGCTTGTTGTGTTTATAACATGAGGCTCAACTGCCCTATCTCATAACCTCGAGGTAGCTGATTTTAGTCTTTTGGTCGTTAATTAGGTGAATGCTTTTGAATTATTGTTTTCCACAATTTGCTATTTTTATTCTTTGAACTGATTGAGATGATCTTCGTGTTTTAACAGGTGTTGGGATTCTGTCAACACCATATGCCCTCTTCTATGGCGGTTGGATGTGGACTGGCGTTCTTTTTCTTTTTTCATTGATTTGTTGCTACACTGGAATTCTTCTTAAGTGTTGCATGGATTTGAATACACATATTCGCAGCTATCCTGACATAGGCGACACAGCTTTTGGGCAGATTGGAAGAATCGTTATATCTGTAGTGCTATATTTGGAACTTTATTCTGTGGCTGTGGAATTTCTGATACTAGAGGGGGATAATTTGGCCTAGCTTTTTCCCAATATGACTATGAGTATAGCAGGAATAAGCTTAAACTCACATCGGTCATTCGTTCTCCTTGCAGCTCTGGTTATTTTACCTACAGTATGGTTACGCAACATGAGTTTGCTATCGTATATCTCAGCAGGTGGTGTTGTTGCATCTGTTGTTGTGGTCTTGGCAGTGGCTTGGGTTGGTGTGTTTGATGGGGTTGGATTTCACCATCCAGGCAACTTGTGGAATCTGAGTGGATTGCCTACAGTTATTGGTTTATATGCATTCTGTTTTTGTGGCCATGCTGTGTTTCTGAGCATCTACTCTTCAATGAAAGACCGTTTTCAGTTTACTTGGGTAAGTTTAATTTTCCAATCTCCTGGGTGATGTATTTGTATCATAGTGAAATTAATCACATATATCGAATACTGGTTATGCATTCTGTTTTTGTGGCCTTGAGCGTTGAATCATTGTGTGACAGGTGCTGATTTTGTGCTTTATAGTTTGCACATTGATATATGCGAGCATTGCAGTGATGGGATACCTGATGTTTGGCAATGAGTTGTTATCACAAGTAACATTGAACCTCCCAAGAGGAAAAGTGGCCTCAAAAGTGGCAATTTATACAACGTTGATTAATCCATTTACTAAATATGCATTGGCATTAACTCCATTATCTACAGCCTTGGAAGAGTCCCTGCCTCCATCAAATGCTTCATTAAACACAACACTTCTATTATGGAGCACATGCATCAGAACCCTACTGCTTGTGAGTACAGTTATTGTAGCACTTGTAGTACCACTTTTTGGTTACCTAATGGCATTGATTGGCTCTTTATTGAGCTGTACAGTTTCTTTTATACTTCCATGCCTCTGCTACTTGAAATTTTTTTGGGCAAAGGTTCCTAGCTCTGAGATGATACTTATTCTTATAATCTTAGTTGTAGGCATCATAACCGCTGTTGTGGGAACCTACTCTTCTGTCAAAAACATTGCAGAGAATATATGATGATCATTCAACAGTTTCTACATTATTGAAGCACTGACCTTGACCCTTCACATTGGGAATATGAGTTTTTGGCCCAAAATTGGATTGAACTTCTGTAGACACCAAAATAGTGTCTAACCCTTGGTGACCTTCCCCCTTAGTCTATTCCTAACCCATTCCTAACAATTACTAATTTAAAATAATTAACTTATTTTGAATTAACCCCCCCTCCTTGGACACATCACCCATGACATCTCGCCTAGGACACCTCACCTTGGACTAATTCCCATCCTATGACTCATCCAAGACCTATTCCTACTTTTCTCTAACCGCCTAACAAACTCTCGTGCGTATTTAGCCCAACCCTCGACATTCTTCAACGGATAGTGCACTTGGCGGATGAAAAACGGGCTTGGTGGCTCTTTTTCCCTGTTCTAACCCCGCCGACGTCGGTCAAGTGTCAGCCGACGCCGGCGGAATCGCCAACGTCGGTTATACTTAACTAATTTTTCAGACTCTTTGAAGATCCCAATCAGAAATCGGCTAATCTCCAGAAGCAAATCACGAATCTTTCAGTCTTCGACCATCCGTCAATCTGCGAAATCTCTCAGTCAAGCCTCTCACTCTCTTTCTCAGGGGCAGCAACAGCTTCAGGTTCTCCATCAGCAACAGGTTCTCCACAC
Organism: Torreya grandis; assembly: GCA_037957365.1. NCBI lineage: Eukaryota > Viridiplantae > Streptophyta > Pinopsida > Cupressales > Taxaceae > Torreya > Torreya grandis. The sequence continues at coordinate 1,754,736 of JARHVA010000241.1, read as the reverse complement.
ATGCTACATCAACAGCAGGTACGGGAATCATCAGTAGCACACCTTTCACAAGGCACAGGTAAGTATACTGTGTGTGTTTCTATTCTCTTTTCAGTTATGGCTTTCAAACAATATCTCCCTAGACCAGACTATTAACCAACCCAGACCCGAATTTTGACTTATCCACCTCCCTGTTTTCTCTGTCCTCTATCGGACCATACACTCTGCCCATTCAACCAGACTCTCAGACCCAGACCCCAGACCATTTAACCAAGCCCAAAACTTTGTATCAAGACTGTTAACAAACCCAGACCCTTCCTTGGCCTTGTCCACAGACCAAAACCTTGACCAGACTCTGTCCACAGACTACAGACCTGCTTAGACCCCGTCCAAGCCAACTGCCTCGATCGACGCCGGTCACTACCCCAACCGACATCGGCAGATTAACCGACGTCAGCACCTTAACCAACCGATGCCGGTGACTGTAACCAGTTCGACAGCTTCTTTCAAGTAAGTCTTTGCTTCCCTTTTTTATTCCATTTTTTTTATCATTTCAGTTCTTCATCATTCAGCTATTTATCAGACATTTCTTTCCATTGACTGGTGGGTTTATATCTCTTAAAGAAGTTTTCATACTTCTGGGATCAAGCTTTCGCTTGACAACCCACCATCTGTCTATTTAACGTTTTTTTTTGTCCAAGCTTCTTTTCTTTGCAGGTGTCATTCCTCCACAGCCAAAGAGGAGTACTCACAGCTTCTGGATTACGGTGCGCAGAGTTTATCCAGGGACACATCAAGCCTTGACTATTCTTTCTTAAGTTTCTTAAGTTTCTCTCTTTTAAAATTGAAAGCAAAATTTGAATAGAAACATTCTGGCACGCCCGGTGGGACCCCTTTAGGGCCTTCCTTGGGTTCCCTTTCTTCTTTGTTCATTTAGATGCATTAGGCTTCTTCCTCTTCATCTCTTTCTTCTTTTCTAAAGACATCATAAGCAGGAAATAAAAAGAACTGTTCCTTTCTTTTTCTTGCATTTCTAGACTAGCCAAAAAAAAAATCATTTTCTTCAACCCTTTTTCCAACTTGTTTTCATTCCAATTTAACATTTCGATTTGGGGCTTAAAAACTTACTGCATTTCATTTCTTGCTTTCTTGCATCTTCTAGTCCACACTTAGTAATTAGTAAAACGCATATTGAATAAATCGTAGATCACTTGATGTTACACTACCAGACCACGTGCACTCAATAAAACATTAAACTCACTTGAGACAAGGCCCGACTGAGATTTCATCACCCAGCGGATACCTTACCCATCCCAGCAATCTTACTTGAATTTCACTACCAAGGGAAAAGCCAACTCTGTTCTCTGGTAGAGTCTAAACTATAGTGAAAGTATATTTTGGCTAAGCGAAACCAGCTAACCACTGGAATCGTGAAGTGAGGGGAGCTTGCTCCTTAGCACCAAGCCTGTACGGAAGCTAATACAGATTTTTGAGCGCCTTAACATACCTGAAACCATCTTTAGATTACCTATTCTAGGATCTTTCTTACAGCCAACTTCCTCAAACATCACATTAAGGCATAAGCCACACGATCTTAATACAATTGTTTCTAGGGATTTAACGCTAGAATCTGTCTATCATCACTTTATTTTCTGTTTTTATCTGTCTTTTTTGAGCTGGTAAGGACGTCTTTTTTATTTTCAAAATTTTTTTTTCTAAATTTCTGGAAAACACAGTAACCGACATCGGTCCTGTAACCGACGTCGGCAACTTTTCTATACCGACATCGGTCATCTGACCGACATCGGCAGTCTCCTTCACCGACATCGATTTTTATACTGACGTCGGTCTCTGTCTATTTTCTTTTTTACAAAAAACAACAAGCTTAAAATCCAACTTTCTGGCTGTCTAAACATCCACTCTGGTTTTCTGAGACTGACAGAACACAGTTTTCTGAAATCTGACCCTCTCTTCCCTTGAATGGTTTTGACACGCAGTCAAACCAAGGCCCTTCTTGACCACGCTAGCCAACAACCGCTTCCACCTTCACCATCTATAACCAGTCCTATAATGGAGTTCAACTCGGAGACTGAAAGAACTCCTACTCGCCCAACCCTGCCTCAAACTCCTATCGTCCCAGAAGGGGACCAAGATTTCGCATAATTTTTAGACCTTAACGTCAAAGCTTTACAACACTATCTCACGAATAGCCAAACGTGTGATTCCCTAGGCAACTCAATCTATGGGATGCCGACTTTCTTAGTTGACACAAGAATCACATCAACAGCTCTTACAATTCAGCTACTAGACAACGCCTCCACCAATAACCCAACCGTGTCTTACCTTCAAAACGTAGCCTCTCCATCTAAACCTACCTCCATGGGGATTCCGGTACTCCCTCAACCTCAAGTCACTCAACCAAACCCCACACCTTTCCAAAACCTACTAGTCTCTATCCTCCTTACTCTTGCACCTATCAACACAAGAGTAACCGTTTACCCGTCAACAAGCGTAGCCACTCCTCAACCATCTTTAACGGCTCCTATCCAACTTGTGCCAACCAACCCCATAACACAAGTGCCCTTGGCCCCAACTTTCGCTCCCATAACCAGCTACCCATATGTTGCGTCTATGCAACCATCCACGTCATACGCCCCTCCAAATATCTTTCAAGCGCCTTATAATCTAGGGGGCGCTCCACCCGCCAATCCGTCAGCAGATATCATCAAAATGATGATGGATAAGATGTCTAGCTTAGAGACTTTCATTTTCGGCTCACGTAATGCTCTCTCGTACGAGCAAATTTGCAATGAGCCCATTCATCCTTCCGTTTCAATCAGACCATACCCCAACCAGTGGGAGCTTCTCAAATTTTCTCGCTTTCAAAGCAAGGAAGACCCACAGCAGCACTTACGGGCATTCAGACATCCCTGTTACCTTATTGCCCATGACGATGCATTGCTCTTGCGCACATTTTCTATGTCCCTTTCTGGAGCTGCACTCGACTAGTACAACGCTATTACCAGTCATTCTCTCTTCACATTTACACAACTGGCCCAGCTTTTTCTTGATCACTTCTCCATTAACATCATCAAAAAGGTCTCGATCACAGACTTCTACACTATCCGCCAATTCGAGGACGAATCAATAGCTGACTTCGTTGCTCGCTGGAGAGGTCTCATCAATCAACTCTCATTTTTCTTACCTCAAACTGAATTTATTGAACTATTCTCCCGAGCTTGCGCCAAACACATTTCTTTCACTTTAAGGGTTCAGACCTTCCGTACCTTTGACGAAGCTTTCACGATGGCCCGTAAACTTGAATTACGTGCCGTCGAGGAAAATAAAGTCAAGTTGCGGAGCAAGAACCCCAACTCTAAGACTAATGACTCTTCTTCTTCTAAACCTTCATCATCAAATCCTAAGTCTAAAGCTTCAGCTAACACTGTGGTCGTTAGACCTTCATCCTCTTCATCCAATCAACCTGAACCATCCACATCTTAGAGTGCCACCCATCAATTTCAGCAGAGATACGTTCAAAGACAATATACTCCTCTTGGAGAATCTTACACTTCTATACTGGAAAAATTTGTTAAACAGGGGATACTCAACATTCCCCAAATTCGACCACCGCCACAATTTGATCTCTCACGCGCCATCCCTGCGTGGTATAGGGAAAATGACTTCTGCAATTTTCACTGTGTCAAAGGTCATGACACGAAAAATTGTAAAACTTTCAAAAACATAGTCCAGGACATGCTTGAAAAGGGAGAGCTCGTTCTAGATAATCTCAATGCATCTCCAAACCAGGGCATAGATATCTTCAAGCAACCATTCTCCAATCATCCACCAACCCAAAATAATGTCCAGACCTTGATTGACAACACGCATGAACACGACATTCGAACGGTCAATACGGTCTCACCCTTCATCCCCAACCAATCTCAAGAGGTTAACCCATCTACCAGTACATCACGAGTGGACGAACCTTTTTCCCTGGTTAGTTCTCCATCAACTTCTCTCATCTTGGAGGAGGCCTCAACCTTATCGGCACCACCGGTCTCACCATCCTCCTTTCTTCTGCCTATGGAGGACCTAACCTTATCTACTCCTCGACTGCAAGTGGAGGGCACCATAATCCTTGCCCTTTACCCGCTTGAGGAGTCACACTCTCCAGTTCCTTCTCCACCAAGAGAAGAACCTGACTCTCCATCTTCCTCGACCAACGACAATCTAATTATATCTCCCACACACTTTTGGTCCGAAACTACTACCACACCTAACACATCTTCTCAAGGATCTCAACCTCATCCAACATCCTCTCAACTATTTTCCCGACTAGTGGAAAAATTAGAACTTCTCCCTTCAAGGAAAGTGGAGCATCGGAGATTGTGAGAACATCTCAAAGTTCTTCAACATTCCCGTGCCCTCTCGTCTCATGCTGCCAATCCTCCCAAGGCAGAATCACCCCAAACTCTCAACAAAGACCAAATCTCCGCTTCTAAATCTGCATCTACCCAATCTAAACCAATCAAGTCACTTGGGATTCGCCCTCTCTCTACCCTCACTCACCCGCAAGTGAAGGTGGACTTGGACCAAACCTCGACCAAAAGTAGTCTTCCAACCAAGTTGAAGAAGACTGCCAGACCACAGAAGCGAACCCCTCCTCCACTGTCAACTTTGCCCTCCATCTTAGGTCCCCATCCTTCTACTTTAATCGGCGTGCTTCCTACTCCGACCCTTAACCAAAACCAATTACCTCCATTACTTTCGTTGCCAACCACAAGTCAATCCCCTCTCAAAAATTCGACACCTCTCACAAAGAAAGTGTCGTCTTCATCTGTCACTGCACCACAACCCAAAAGGTGGTACGAAAACCTTCTTTAGCATCCCCCAAGCAGAAGTCACCAGCGCATCATACATCAACAAGCACGGACCCCTTAGTAGGTTCATATGCGTTGATATTACGCCAATTTTTGCAGACTTCTAGCTTATCTTTCCTTCCATCAAGCCATTCCAACCTCTCGGGTCAAAACCATCTTGGTTCGATGATACAAAGATTTGTTTATACCATCGCACGCAAGGACACGATACCGAGACTTGTTGTGCTCTCAAGGCAGTCGTTCGCCGCTATATGGAGAAAGACACTCTTCTCCTTGAGGACACTCTTGACCAACCCTCGACACCTTCCCATCCAATCTCTTCAACCACATCAACATCTCACCAACAGACCCTAACCCCTTCTTCACCTACTATATTTGAAATCAATGCTATCCATATAACCACTAGGTCACAAAAGGACAAGGCGAAAGAAAAAGCCGCTATTTCTTGGACCTATCTTTTTGTCCAAGCACCTCAACCACCGAAACCCAAGATTTCCATCTTAGGTGCGTCCCAACCCACTTCTTCAGAGGCAATCACAGAATCTATGATAAAACAACTTCACCAAACCCTGTGAAGATGACCCTATATGACCTTATCCAAAGCTCCCCTCAGCATCGCCAGGGTCTAATCAGAGCCTTACTGGCAGCAAAAGTCCAATCTGAAGACTCTCAACCACTCGCTGCCTTAGTCCATTCTTTATCCCCCATCGCCTCTATCACTTTCAGTGATTCTGAGATTCCTACCTCTACCGTGGAAGATCAGGACGCTGCCCTTTTCATCACAGCCTACGTTGATCGAACCCATATTAAACAAGTTATGATCGACGGGGTCGCTAGTATTAATATCATTTTCTCCCACGCCTTTGACCAATTGGCCCTTCCCAAGAATTGCGTATCGAAAATTGACGCAATCCTTAGATCCTTTAATGACACCACCGCTAACACTATTGGCACTGTTGTCCTTCATATCCGCGTTGGTCTACGCACAATCCCGGAGCTCTTCTACATCATTGAGGAAGAATTCCAATACAACATGCTCTTAGGGCGACCTTGGATCCGTGCCATGGCTTGCGTCTCTTCAACACTTCACCGTTGTGTCAAATTTGAACACGACAAACAAGTCCATGTCATTCCCGCCGACCCATCTCCTTTTAAGACTTGTAACACGACCTATCGCCCCAACGACGTTCTTATCCCGCTCAAGGCATCGACCCAAACATCATCTCCTTCCGCAGAAGCGTCAACTAGTACACAAACAACGGTTGCCACCACATCATCTTCTCAATTAACAACCAAAGACCCCATGGACGACATCTTCCAAATACTTTCACTAAGGGAATATCGTCTCCTTACTTTAGACATGTTCCAGACTCTTCAAGAGTATGGACAGCTTCATCAAAATCCAAATTATGACTGTCGGATTGGAATGGTCATTCTTTATGGTCCTCCTAGTCTTCGAACCAATTTCATCTATGGAGGGCTGGATCAAGCTCCTACTGAATCAAATCCTTCTTCGCCTCAAATATTCACATCCGATTTCTCCTTTCTTGGCAACCCCACCTTTGCACATACCTATCTTTACAGGTGTGCATAGAAGGGTTTTGGCTTTGGACGTTACGAACAAGACTTCCATCAGCGTATCGCAACACCCAATGACGATAATGCCAAGAAACGGTATGGACTGGATTTCCAAGAACCCACTGAGGCTTCCACAAACCTTTCCCCCGAACTAACCATCGACCAATTTCTTCTAGACTCACCTATTCTTCCATCCTCACCTACGGAGTCGGTGGTTTCCATCCCTCCTATTTTTTTTTGCATAAACACCATCCGCTTGAAACCCCTAACCTATCAGCTCAACGGGGCTCCCAAGTCTCTCCCTCTCGTTTATCCTAGCATGATAGACGATGAATCATCAACCATCAACACAGTCCACTGCATAGACGACGACGCCATTCTTACCTATATGGGTGCCGATGATTCTTTTATTCAGCGCTCCCTCCCTTCTAAAACACAGGTTATGTTAAATGAATCAACCATCGACATTAACTTTTCATCTTCTGATGTTTCACAAGTCTTAAAGATTAGTCAATCTTTAGACACTCAAGAGCAAGCCGACTATACCACATTTCTCTCAGACAACCGCAAAGCCTTTGCCTGGACCTATGCCGACATGCCTGGCATCGACCCTAACATTGCCACTCATAACATTGTCACAAACCCAGAGGCTAAGCCTGTTAGGCAAAAGCTTCGCAAAATGCATTTTCGTGTTGCACTTCTTGTCAAAGAAGAGCTTCAGCGCCTTCTTTCAGTCTCTTTCATCCAACCCATCGATTATTCGCAGTGGATCTCCAACATCGTTCCTGTCACCAAGGCGACTGGGGGGATCCGAATCTGCACGGACTATCGTGACCTTAACCTAGCTTGTCCTAAAAACGACTTCCCTCTCCCAAATATTGACCAACTTGTTGATCTTACCGCTGGCCATGAGATGTTATCACTCATGGACGGATTTTCAAGATATAACAAAATCCTGATTGCACCGAAAGATCAGCATAAAACCATCTTCATTACACCATGGGGAACTTTCTACTATCGAGTCATGCCTTTTGGTCTGAAAAATGCAGGCGCCACATATCAACGTGCTGACTTACATCTTTCACGATCTCCTCCACAAAATCATGGAGGACTATGTCAATGACCTGCTTGGCAAATCCAAGCTTCGTCGTGACCATTTGACTATCCTCAAAATCATCTTCTCTCGCCTTCTTCAATATCAGGTCCGTCTTAACCCCAAGAAATGTGTCTTTGAGGTCCTCTCAGGAAAGCTCCTGAGATTCATTGTTTGTTTTCGTGGCATCGAGATAGATCCTGCTAAAATTCGTGCTATTCTCGAAATGCCACCTCCAACTAATCTCAAGCAACTTCGCAGTCTACAAGGGAAGCTCCAATCCATCCGCCGTTTCATTTCGCAGTTTTCTGACCGTTGCCAACCCTTTCATCACCTTCTCAAGAAGGATGTCTCCTTTAAATGGGATAAAGATTGCCAAGAGGCTTTTGACGCCCTCAAACGCTATTTGGTCTTTCCACCAGTCCTTATTCCACCAAAAGACGACCAACCTTTCTACCTCTACGTCTTAGCAACCAATCATTCGTTAGGTGCCATGATCGCGCATCGAGACGAGCAACACCGTGAGCAAGCTGTCTATTACATAAGCCAAACACTTGTCGACTATAAAACTCGGTATACTCATACCGAGAAACTCTGTTTGGCATTAGTCTTTGCCACTACCAAACTCCGTCACTATCTTCTCAATCACAAAACCTTTGTCGTCACCCACACTGATCCCCTCAAATACATGCATTCTAAACCATATCAAAACCAGCGTATGGCTCGTTGGCTCATGCTTCTTGCTGAATTTGACTTAGAATTTGTCTAGCAAAAATCTATAAAAGGGCAAACAATCGCTGACCAACTAGTGAATGCCCCTCTTTCCGACAATCAACCTTTTCAGTGCGAGTTTTTCGATGAATCTATCGCCACTCTCTCGATTGATGACACATTCTACCAAATGACGATGTTTTTCGATGGCTCTAAATGTCAACTCGGTGGGGGTGCGGGGGGGTCATCCTCATTCCACATGAAAGTGAACCCATGCCCCTGTCTTTCAAACTGGACTTTGAATGTATCAATAATATGGCCGAATACGAAGCCTTAATTTTGAGACTTCAAACTGCCATTTCTTTAAACATCAAGTCCATCAACATCTTCGGTGACTCACAACTTGTCGTCAATCAAATCAATGATTCACATCTTTGTAAAAATAAAATTTTACAAAGATACAAGCACCGTGTTGACACTCTTCTAGCATCTTTCGACCATCACTTATTGCAGGTTGTTCCTCGATCGACGAATAAGTTCACTGACACCATGGCTTCCCTCGCCTCGCCCTCAAAGAGAACCAACATGTGACCAATATGAAACGGAGTAAACGAGGTAAATTTGCTCCGTACTACTGTTAGTCGAGTACTCATCCACTTGACATTTGACTTGAGCTCGTCCCGTGAGCAATCTTTGTCCTTTTAATCCTTAATCCATTTCACCTTTTTTCCCTTAACAAAATCCTCTACAACCATTAGGAGCAAATTTACATCATTTACTCCGTTCCATATTGGTCACATGTTGGTTCTCTTTGAGGACGAGGCGAGGGAAGCCATGGTGTCAGCAAATTTATTCGTCGATCGAGGAACAGTTTGCAATAAGTGATGGTCGAAAGATGTTAGAAGAGTGTCAACACGGTGCTTGTATCTTTGTAAAATTTCATTTTTACAAAGATATGAACCATTGATTTGATTGACGACAAGTTGTGAGTCACCGAAGATGTTGATGGACTTGATGTTTAAAGAAATGGCAGTTTGAAGTCCCAAAATTAAGGCTTCGTATTCGGCCATATTATTGGTACATTCAAAGTCCAGTTTGAAAGACAGGGGCATGGGTTCACCTTCATGTGGAATGAGGATGACCCCCCGGCACCCCCACTGAGTTGACATTTAGAGCAATCGAAAAACATAGTCATTTGGTAGAATGTGTCATCAGTCGAGAGAGTGGCGATAGATTCATCGGGAAACTCGCACTGAGAAGGTTGATTATCGAAAAGAGGGGCATTCGCTAGTTGGTCAGCGATTGTTTGCCCTTTTATAGATTTTTGCTGGATAAATTCTAAGTCAAATTCAGCAAAAAGCATGAGCCAACGAGCCATATGCTGGTTTTGATATGATTTAGAATGCATGTATTTGAGGGGATCAGTGTGGGTGACGACAAAGGTTTTGTGATTGAGAAGATAGTGACGGAGTTTGGTAGTGGCAAAGACTAATGCCAAACAGAGTTTCTCGGTATGAGTATACCGAGTTTCATAGTCGACAAGTGTTCGACTTATGTAATAGACAGCTTGCTCACGGTGTTGCTCGTCTCGATGCGCGATCATGGCACTTAACGAATGATTGGTTGCTGAGATGTAGAGGTAGAAGGGTTGGTCGTCTTTTGGTGGAATAAGGACTGGTGGAGAGACCAAATAGCGTTTGAGGGCGTCAAAAGCCTCTTGGCAATCTTTTATCCCATTTAAAGGAGACATCCTTCTTGAGGAGGTGATGAAAGGGTTGGCAACGGTTAGAAAGCTGCGAAATGAAACGACGGATGGATTGGAGCTTCCCTTGTAGACTGCGAAGTTGCTTGAGATTAGTTGGAGGTGGCATTTCGAGAATAGCGCGAATTTTAGCAGGATCTATCTCGATGCCACGAAAAGAAACAATGAATCCCAAGAGCTTTCCTGAGAGGACCTCAAAGACACATTTCTTGGGGTTAAGACGGACCTGATATTGAAGAAGACGAGAGAAGATGATTTTGAGGATAGTCAAATGGTCACGACGAAGCTTGGATTTGCCAAGCAGGTCATCGACATAGTCCTCCATGATTTTGTGGAGGAGATCGTGAAAGATGTAAGTCATGGCACGTTGATATGTGGCGCTTGCGTTTTTCAGACCAAAAGGCATGACTCGATAGCAGAAAGTTCCCCATGGTGTAATGAAGGTGGTTTTGTGCTGATCTTCCGGTGCAACCAGGATTTTGGTATATCTTGAAAATTCGTCCATGAGTGATAACATCTCATGGCCAGCCGTAAGATCAACAAGTTGGTCAATATTTGGGAGAGGAAAGTCGTCTTTAAGACAAGCTAGGTTAAGGTCACGATAGTCTGTGCAGATTCGGATCCCCCCAGTCGCCTTGGTGATAAGAACGATGTTGGAGACCCACTGTGGATAATCGATGGGTTGGATGAAAGAGACTGAAAGAAGGCGCTGAAGCTCTTCTTTAACAAGAAGTGCAACACGAAGATGCATTTTGCGAAGCTTTTGCCTAACAGGCTTAGCCTCTGGGTTTGTGACAATGTTATGAGTGGCAATGTTAGGGTCAATGCTAGGCATGTCGGCATAGGTCCAAGCAAAGGCTTTGCGGTTGTCTGAGAGAAATGTGGTATAGTCGGCTTGCTCTTGAGTGTCTTAAAGATTGACCAATCTTTAAGACTTGTGGAACATCAGAAGATGAAAGGTTAATGTCGATGGTTGATTCATTTAACATAACCTGTGTTTCAGAAGGGAGGGAGCGCTGAATAAAAGAATCATCGGCACCCATATAGGTAAGAATGGCGTCGTCGTCTATGCAGTGGACTGTGTTGATGGTTGATGATTCATCGTCTATCATGATAGGATAAACGAGAGGGAGAGACTTGGGAGCCCCGTTGAGTTGATAGGTTAGGGGTTCCAAGCGGATGGTGTTTATGCAAAAAAAATTAGGAGGGATGAAAACCATCGACTCCGTAGGTGAGGATGGAATAATAGGTGAGTCTAGAAGAAATTGGTTGATGGTTAGTTCGGGGGAAATGTTTGTGGAAGCCGCAGTGAGTTCTTGGAAACCCAGTCCATACCGTTTCTTGGCATTATCGTCATTGGGTGTTGCGATAGGCTGGTGGGAGCCTTGTTCGTAACGTCCAAAGCCAAAACCCTTCCATGCACACCTGTAAAGATAGGTATGTGCAAAGGTGGGGTTGCCAAGAAAGGAGAAATCGGATGTGAATATTTGAGGCGAGGAGGAAGGATTTGATTCAGTAGGAGCTTGATCCAGCCCCCCATAGACGAGATTGGTTCGAAGGCTAGGAGGACCATAAGGAATGACCATTCCAATCCGACAGTCATAGTTTGGGTTTTGATGAAGCTGTCCATACTCTTGAGGAGTCTGGAACATGTCTAAAGTAAGAAGACGATATTCTCATAGTGAAAGTCTTTGAAAGATGTCGTCCATGGGGTCCTTGGTTGTTAATTGAGAAGATGATGTGGTGGCAACCGCTGTTTGTGTAATAGTTGACGCTTCTGTGGATGGAGATGATGTTTGGGTCGATGCCTTGAGCAAGATAAGAACGTCGTTGGGGCGATAGGTCGTGTTACAAGTCTTAAAAGGAGATGGGTCGACGGAAATGACATGGACTTGTTTGTCGTATTCAAATTTGACACAACGGTGAAGTGTTGAAGGGACGCAAGCCATGGCACGGATCCAAGGTCGCCCTAAGAGCATATTGTATTGAAATTCTCCCTCAATGATGTAGAAGAGCTCCGAGATTGTGCGTGGACCAACGCGGATATGAAGGACAACAGTGCCAATAGTGTTAGCGGTGGTGTCATTAAAAGATCTAAGGATTGCGTCAGTTTTCGATACGCAATTCTTGGGAAGGGCCAATTGGTCAAAGGCGTGGGAGGAAATGATATTAATACTAGCGCCCCCGTCGATCATAACTCGTTTAATACGGGTTCGATCAACGTAGACTGTGATGAAAAGGGCAGCGTCCTGATCTTCCACGATAGAGGTAGGAATCTCAGAGTCACTGAAAGTGATAGAGGCGATGGAGGATAAAGAATGGACTAAGGCAGCGAGTGGTTGAGGGTCTTCAGGTTGGACTTCTGCTGCCTGTAGGGCTTTGATTAGAGCCTGACGATGTTGATGGGAGCTTTAGATAAGGTCATATAGGGTCATCTTCACAGGCGTTTGGTGAAGTTGTTTTATTATAGATTCTGTGATTGCTTTTGAAAAAGTGGGTTGGGACGCACATAAGATAGAAATCTTAGGTTTCGGTGGTTGAGGTGGTTGGACAAAAAGATAGGTCCAAGAAATAGCGGCTTTTTCTTTCGCCTTGTCCTTTTGTGACCTAGTGGTTATATGGATAGCATTGATTTCAAATATAGTAGGTGAAGAAGGGGTTAGGGTCTGTTGGTGAGATGTTGATGTGGTTGAAGAGGTTGGATGGGAAGGTGTCGAGGGTTGGTCAAGAGTGTCCTCAAAGAGAAGAGTGTCTTTCTCCATATAGCGGCGAACAACTGCCTTGAGGGCACAACAAGTCTCGATATCGTGTCCTTGCGTGCGATGGTATAAATAAATCTTTGTATCATCGAACCAAGATGGTTTTGACCCAAGAGGTTGGAATGGCTTGATGGAAGGAAGGGTAATGCTAGAAGTCTGCAAAAGTTGGCGTAATATCAACGCATATGAACCTACTAAGGGGTCCATGCTTGTTGATGTATGACGCGCTAGTGACTTCTGCTTGGGGGATGCTGAAGAAGGTTTTCGTACCACCTTTTGGGTTGGTGGTGCGGTGACAGGGGAAAACGACACTTTTTTTGTGAGAGGTGTCGAATTTTTGAGAGGGGATTGACTTGTGGTTGGCAACGAAAGTAATGGAGGTAATTGGTTTTGGTTAAGGGTCGGAGTAGGAAGCACGCCGATTAAGGTAGAAGGATGGGGCCCTAAGATGGAGGGCAAAGTTGACGGTGGAGGAGGGGTTCACTTCTGTGGTCTGACAGTGTTCTTCAACTTGGTTGGAAGACTACTTTTGGTCGAGGTTTGGTCCAAGTCCACTTTCACTTGCGGGTGAGTGAGGGTAGAGAGAGGGCGAATGCCAAGTGACTTGATTGGTTTAGATTGGGTAGATGCAGATTTAGAAGCGGGGATTTGGTCTTTGTTGAGAGTTTGGGGTGATTCTGCCTTAGGAGGATTGGCAGCATGAGACGAGAGGGCACGGGAATGTTGAAAAACTTTGAAATGTTCCCACAATCTTCGATGCTCCACTTTCTTTGAAGGGAGAAGTTCTAATTTCTCCACTAGTCGAGAAAATGGTTGAGAGGATGTTGGATGATGTTGGGATCTTTGAGAAGATGTGTTAGGTGTGGCAGTAATTTCGGACCCAAAGTGTGTGGGAGTTATAACTGGATTGTCGTTGGTCGAGGAAGATGGAGAGTCAGGTTCTTCTCTTGGTGGAGAAAGAACTGGAGAGTGACTCTTCAAGCGGGTAAAGGGAAGGGATTATGGTGCCCTCCACTTGCGGTCAAGGAGTAGGTAAGGTCAGGTCCTCCATAGGCAGAAGAAAGGAAGATGGTGAGACCGGTTGTGCCGATAAGGTTGAGGCGTCCTCTAAGATGAGAGAAGTTGATGGAGAACTAACCGGAGAAAGAGGTTCGTCCACTCGTGATGTACTGGTAGATGGGTTAACCTCTTGAGATTGGTTGGGGATGAAGGGTGAGACCGTATTGACTGTTCGAATGTCGTGTTCATGCGTGTTGTCAATCAAGGTCTGGACATTATTTTGGGTTGGTGGATGATTGGGGAATGGTTGCTTGAAGATATCTATGCCCTGGTTTGGAGGTGCATTGGGATTATCTAGAACGAGCTCTCCCTTTTCAAGCATGTCTTGGACTATATTTTTGAAAGTTTTACAGTTTTTCGTGTCATGACCTTTGACACGGTGAAAATTGCAGAAGTCATTTTTTTTATACCACGCAGGGATGGCGCGTGAGGGATCAAATTGTGGCGGTGGTCGAATTTGGGGAAGGTTGAGAATCCCCTGTTTAACAAGTTTTTCCAGTATAGAAGCGTAAGATTCTCCAAGAGGAGTATATTGTCTTTGAACGTATCTCTGCAAGAATGGACGGGTGGCGCTCTGAGATGTGGATGGTTCAGGTTGATTAGATGAAGAAGACGAAAGTCTAACAACCACAGCGTTAGTTAAAGCTTTAGACTTAGGATTTGATGATGAAGGTTTAGAAGAAGAGTCATTAGTCTTAGAGTTGGGGTTCTTGCTCCGCAACTTGACTTTATTCTCCTCGACGGCACGTAATTCAAGTTTACGGGCCATCGTGAAGGCTTCGTCAAAGGTACGGAAGGTCTGAACCCTTAAAGTGAAAGAAATGTGTTTGGCGCAAGCTCGAGAGAATAGTTCAATAAGTTCAGTTTGAGGTAAGAAAAATGAGAGTTGATTGATGAGACCTCTCCAGCGAGCAACGAAGTCAGCTATTGATTCGTCCTCGAATTGGCGGATAGTGTAGAGGTCCGTGATCGAGACCTTTTTGGTGATGTTAATGGAGAAGTGATCAAGAAAAAGCTGGGCCAATTGTGTAAATGTGAAGAAAAAATGACTGGCAATAGAGCTGTACCAGTCGAGTGCAGCTCCAGAAAAGGACATAAGAAATGTGCGCAAGAGCAATGCATCGTCATGGGCAATAAGGTAACATGCATGTCTGAATGCTCGTAAGTGCTGCTGTGGGTCTTGCTTTGAAAGCGAAAAAATTTGAGAAGCTCCCACTGGTTGGGGTATGGTCTGATTGGAACGGAAGGATGAATGGGCTCATTGCAAATTTGCTCGTACGAGAGAGCATTGCGTGAGCCGGAAACGGAAGTCTCTAAGCTAGACATCTTATCCATCAACATTTTGATGATATCTGCCGACGGATTGGTGGGTGGAGCGCCCCTAGATTATAAGGCGCTTGAAAGATATTTGGAGGGGCGTATGACGTGGATGGTTGCATAGACGCAACATATGGGTAGCTGGTTATGGGAGCAAAAGTTGGGGCCAAGGGCACTTGTGTTATGGGGTTGGTTGGCACAAGTTGGATAGGAGCCGTCAAAGATGGCTGAGGAGTGGCTATGCTTGTTGACGGGTAAACGGTTACTCTTGTGTTGATAGCTGCAAGAGTAAGAGGGATAGAGACTAGTAGGTTTTGGAAAGGTGTGTGGTTTGGTTGAGTGACTTGAGGTTGAGGGAGTACCGGAACCCCCATGGAAGTAGGTTTAGATGGAGAGGCTACGTTTTGAAGGTAAGACACGGTTGGGTTATTGGTGGAGGCGTTGTCTAGTAGCTGAATTGTAGGAGCTGTTGATGTGATTCTTGTGTCAACTAAGGAAGTCGGCATCCCATAGATTGGGTTGCCTAGAGAGTCACGCGTTTGGCTATTCGCGAGATAGTGTTGTAAGGCTTTGACGTTAAGGTCCAAGAATCGTGCGAAATTTTGGTCCCCTTCTGGGACGATAGGAGTTTGAAGCGGGGTTGGGCGAGTAGGAGTTCTTTCAGTTTCCGAGTTGAACTCCATTATAGGACTGGTTATAGATGGTGAAGGTGGAAGCGGTTGTTGGCTAGCGTGGTCAAGAAGGGCCTTAGTTTGACTGCGTGTCAAAACCATTCAAGGCAAGAGAGGGTCAGGTTTCAAGAAACTGTGTTCTGTCAGTCTCAAAAAACCAGAGTGGATGCTTAGACAGACAGAAAGTTGGATTTTAAGCTTGCTGTTTTTTGTAAAAAAAATAGACAGAGACCGACGTTGGTATAAAAACCGATGTCGGTGAAGGAGACTGCCGATGTCGGTCAGATGACCGATGCCGGTATAGAAAAGTTGTCGACGTCGGTTACAAGACCGATGTCGGTTACTGTGTTTTTCAGAAACTCAAAAAAAAAGTTTTTGAAAATAAAGAAGACGTCTTTACCAGTTCAAAAAATACAGATAAAAATAGAAAATAAGGTGATGACAGACAGATCCTAGCGTTAAATCCCTAGAAACAATTTTATTAAGATCATGTGGCTTATGCCTTAATGTGATGTTTGAGGAAGTTGGCTGTAAGAAGGGTCCTAGAATAGGTAATCTAAAGATGGTTTCAAGTATGTTAAGGCGCTCAAAAATCTGTATTAGCTTCCGTACAGGCCTAGTGCTAAGGAGCAAGCTCCCCTCACTTCACGATTCCAGTGGTTAGCTGGTTTCGCTTAGCCAAAATATACTTTCACTATAGTTTAGACTCTGCCAGAGAACAAAGTTGGCTTTCCCCTTGGTGGTGAAATCTAAGTAGGATTGCCGGGATGAGTAAGGTATCCGCTGGGTGATGAAATCCCAGTCGGGCCTTGTCTCAAGTGAGTTTGATATTTTATTGAGTGCACGTGGTCTGGTAGTGTAACATCAAGTGATCTACGATTTATTTAATATGCGTTTTATTAATTACTAAGTGTGGACTAGAAGATGCAAGAAAGCAAGAAATGAAATGCAGTAAGTTTTAAAGCCCCAAATCGAAATGTTAAATTGGAATGAAAACAAGTTGGAGAAAGGGTTGAAGAAAATGATTTTTTTTGCCTAGTCTAGAAATGCAAGAAAAAGAAAGGAACAGTTTTTTTTATTTCTTGCTTATGATGTCTTTAGAAAAGAAGAAGGAGATGAAGAGGAAGAAGCCTAATGCATCTAAATGAACAAAGAAGAAAGGGAATCCAAAGAAAGCCCTAAAGGGGTCCCACTGGGCGTCCCAGAATGTTTTTATTCAAATTTTGCTTTCAATTTCAAAAGAGAGAAATTTAAGAAACTTAAGAAGGAATGGTCAAGGCTTGATGTGTTGCTGGATAAAGTCTGCGCACCGTAATCCAGACGCTGTGAGTACTCCTCTTTGGCTGTAGAGGAATGACACCTGCAAATAAAAGAAACTTGGACAAAAGAAGGCGTTAAATGGACAGATGGTGGGTTGTCAAGTGAAAGCTTGATCCCAGAAGTATGAAAACTTCCTTAAGGGATATAAACCCACCAGTCAATGGAAAGAAATGTCTGATAAATAACTGAATGATGAAGAACTGAAATGATAAATAAATGGAATGAAAAAGGGAAGCAAAGACTTACTTGAAAGAAGTTGTCGAACTGGTTACAGTCACCGGCGTCGGTTGGTTAAGGTGCCGACGTCGGTTAATCTGCCGATGTCGGTTGAAGTAGTGATCGGCGTCGGTCGGGGTAGTTGGCTTGGACAGGGTCTAGGCAGGTCTGTAATCTGTGGACAGAGTCTGGTCAATGTTTTGGTCTGTGGACAAGGCCAAGGAAGGGTTTGAGTTTGTTAACAGTCTTGAGACAAAGTTTTGGGCTTGGTTAAATGGTCTGGGGTCTGGGTCTGAGAGTCTGGTTGAATGGGCAGAGTGTATGATCCGATAGAAGACAGAGAAAAAAGGGAGGTGGATAAGTCAAGATTCGGGTCTGGCTTGGTTAACAGTCTGGTCTAGAGAGATATTGTTTGAAAGCAATAACTGAAAAGAGAATAAAAATACAGACAGTATACTTATCTGTGCCTTGTGGAAGGTGTGCTACTGATGATTCTCGTACCTGCTGTTGATGTAGTATGTGTGGAGAACCTGTTGCTGATGGAGAACCTGAAGCTGTTGTTGCACCTAAGAAAGAGAGTGAGAGGCTTGACTGAGAGATTTCACAGATTGACGGATGGTCGAAGACTGAAGGATTCGTGATTTGCTTCCGGAGATTAGTCGATTTCTGATTGGGAACCTGAAAGAGTCTGAAAAATTGGTTAAGTATAACCGACGTCGGCGATTTCGCCGGCGTCGGTCGACACCTGATGAAAGCAAAAAAAAAAAGATATAAAGTTGAAATTAACAACATCAAGCTCGATACTGTTTGACACATTCATTTCAGCTTTAAGCATAAATTTGTGTGTAGAGAGAAAACTTCAGAATGCCCTGAAGCCAAAGAAGTTCTCAGGGAGTTTGAACACAGAGAAGAAGCTGTAGACACCAAAATAGTGTCTAACTCTTGGTCACCTTCCCCCTTAGTCCATTCCTAACCCATTCCTAACAATTACTAATTTAAAATAATTAACTTATTTTGAATTAACCCCCCCTCCTTGGACACATCACCCATGACACCTCGCCTAGGACACCTCACCTTGGACTGATTCCCATCCTATGACTCACCCAAGACCTATTCCTACTTTTCTCTAACCGCCTAACAAACTCTCGTGCGTATTTAGCCCACCTCTCGACATTCTCCAATGGATAGTGCACTTGGCAGATGAAAAACGGGCTTGGTGGCTCTTTTTGCCCATTCTAACCCCGTCGACGTCTGTCAAGTGTCGGCCGACGCCGACGGAATCGCCGACGTCAGTTATACTTAACTAATTTTTCAGACTCTTTGAGGATCCCAATCAGAAATCGGCTAATCTCTAGAAGCAAATCACGAATCCTTCAGTCTTCGACCATCCGTCAATCTGCGAAATCTCTCAGTCAAGTCTCTCACTCTCTTTTTCAGGGGCAGCAACAGCTTCAGGTTCTCCATCAGCAACAGGTTCTCTACACAGGCTACATCAACAGCAGGGACGAGAATCATCAGTAGCACACCTTCCATAAGGCACATGTAAGTATACTGTCTGTATTTTTATTCTCTTTTCAGTTATTGCTTTCAAACAATATCTCCCTAGACCAGAGTGTTAACCAAGCCAGACCCGAATCTTGACTTATCCACCTCCCTGTTTCCTCTGTCCTCTATCGGACCATACACTCTGTCCATTCAACTAGACTCTCAGACCCAGACCCCAGACCATTTAACCAAGCCCAAAACTTTGTCTCAAGACTGTTAACAAACCCAGACCCTTCCTTGGCCTTGTCCACAGACCAAAACTCTGACCAGACTCTGTCCACAGACTATAGACCTGCCTAGACCCCGTCCAAGCCAACTGCCCCGACCGACGCCGGTCACTACCCTAACCGACATCGGCAGATTAACCGACGTCGGCACCTTAACCAACCGATGCCGGCGACTGTAACCAGTTCGACAACTTCTTTCAAGTAAGTCTTTGCTTCCCTTTTTCATTCCATTTCTTTATCATTTCAGTGCTTCATCATTCAGCTATTTATCAGACATTTCTTTCCATTGACTGGTGGGTTTATATCCCTTAAGGAAGTTTTCATACTTCTGGGATCAAGCTTTCGCTTGACAACCCACCATCTGTCTATTTAACGCCTTCTTTTGTCCAAGCTTCTTTTCTTTGCAGGTGTCATTCCTCCACAGCCAAAGAGGAGTACTCACAGCGTCCGAATTACGGTGCGCAGACTTTATCCAGGTACACATCAAGCCTTGACCATTCCTTCTTAAGTTTCTTAAGTTTATCTCTTTTGAAATTGAAAGCAAAATTTGAATAGAAACATTCTGGTGGAGGTATTGTCTGGTCTAGGGAGATATTGTTTGAAAACAATAACTGAAAAGAGAATAAAAATACAGACAGTATACTTACTTGTGCCTTGTGGAAGGTGTGCTACTGATGATTTCCATACCTGCTATTGATGTAGCCTGTGTGGAGAACCTGTTGCTGATGGAGAACCTGAAGCTGTTGCTGCTCTTGAAAAAGAGAGTGAGAGGCTTGACTGAGAGATTTTGCAGATTGACGGATGGTCGAAGACTGAAGGATTCGTGATTTGCTTCCGGAGATTAGTCGATTTCTGATTGGGATCCTCAAAGAGTCTAAAAAATTAGTTAAGTATAACCGACGTCGGCGATTCCGCCGGCGTCGGCCGACACTTGACTGACGTCGGCGGGATTAGAATGGGCAAAAAGAGCCACCAAGCCCGTTTTTCATCTGCGAAGTGCACTATCTGTTGGAGAATGTCGAGGGTTGGGCTAAATACGCACGAGAGTTTGTTAGGCGGTTAGAGAAAAGTAGGAATAGGTCTTGGGTGAGTCATAGGATGAGAATTAGTCCAAGGTGAGGTGTCCTAGGTGAGGTGTCATGGGTGATGTGTCCAAGGAGGGGGGATTAATTCAAAATAAGTTAATTATTTTAAATTAGTAATTGTTAGGAATGGGTTAGGAATGGACTAAGGGGGAAGATGACCAAAGGTTAGACACTATTTTGGTGTCTATAGCTTCTTCTCTGTGTTCAAACTGCCTGGAAACTTCTTTGGCTTCAGACCATTCTGAAGTTTTCTCTCTACACACAAATTTATGCTTAAAGATGAAATGAATGTGTCAAACAGTATCGAGCTTGATGTTGTTAATTTCAACTTTATATCGTTCTTTTTTGTATCAGAGATATTTTTTTAAACGAAAACTACAAAACATGGCTACTTTATGCAAGATGTCTCCAATATAAACACAAATGAAATTGGTGTTTGTACAGGTTGGGTTCTCACTGATGTTTATGAGATTTCAATTACATAGGAAAACATGAGATATTTTTTTAATTTTAAAGTAAATAAAATTGCCCTAATAATTTGGAAAATGTGATATCATTTATAGCAAATATTTTGTAAATATTTTTTTAATAAATTTTTATTTAAAGTAAGAGCTTTTAAATTAGTGTAAAATATAGTCATTAAAAACATGGTCTCGGTAAGAAAGAGATTTGATGCTTTTACAATTTATTCTGAATAAATTGTATGTTTTTTGGAAGTACAAGTATAAAACTTTTGAATCAGGGTTAACATCTATGATCCATATTCAAGAAGTTTGAAATTAAAACTTACAACTATTGAAAGTACAAGTCAAACTAACGATAAAAAAATGATGGTTGCAGTTAACAATGTCAGCAATATAAATTTTAAAAGATGTTTCTGAGAAAATGGTGCACACAAGGGGGAAATTAATTAAAGTCTGGGTTTGACTTCCGTAGAGTTCACAATTTCAAATAAACACAGTTATTTCATCAAACAATTGATAACAAATTACAGAGATTAAAACCCTTGTATTTATACAACAGATAACAATTCAGAATTCTGTCACAATTCAGAATTTTAAACCCTGATTAACGCAATTGGGAAGTGTTAAGAGAATTTTAACACCTATTCTGGCTTGGGTGAGCCCCATTTCAATTGAGAATCTGCAAGTCAAAAGATAAAGTCTTTGAACTTAAAATCAAGGTACCTCACCAATGCAAGATGAATGATGAGCTCATAAGATGATACCACCGAAGAACTCTCTAAAGATAACCCTCTTCTAAAGCAAACACATCAAATAAAGAACTCTGTTAAAAGACAACCTTCTTCCAAACCAAACACACCAAACAAAGGTGAAAGGAAAGTAAACAATAGAAAAAAATCATATTCTATTTTTAACAATACAAAATTACACGAACCTTGAGATGCACCTGCATAAAAAAAACCCAATCCATTCCCGGAAGCGCCGAAGAAAAGAGGCACTGGATGAACAACAATGACGACACAGTAAAAGTTCAAAGCATATGCAGGATGGCATAAACATTACTGATAAATACCCACCGTAATGTATTCTCCTGCATGAGAATGCCAAGGTAAAGAGGGACACAGTTTGTAAAAGTGAGCATATAAATAAAAAACAATAAATTTGGCACTAATAAAAAAGCATTAACGCTGACGGCAGGGAAGGAATCGAAAAATTCCCCCCAAATTTTTTTTGTAATAAATCTTTCTAAAAGCAGAATAAGGAAGCCTTCCTTTAAAAAATCAACAATATAAATCCGTATAAAACTCCCCCTGCCCATGGACCAGAAACGTTGAGCAACAACTGAAAACATTGCGTCACCACCAGGGACATGACATGAACTGTAAAAACACTAGTTCATGTCGCTGATCACATTCCCTGCATTTTAATTGGCAATGACTCCCATCCATTGTATTTCTGGCACACATATTGTTGCAACCACCACTTGATGCTGATATTGTAACTTCCATTCATCCATGATGCCAATAAATTGATGCCTAAAGAAATTACAACAGGCTTAAGAAATACAAAAATGTCATTCTCAAACCTCTAGAAGAAAGGCAAAGGTTATATAGAACTTAAAAACAGTAAAAGTTTTCAAGGTTAGATGGGCAAATGATGGTGAGGGGCTATGACAAGGTATTTTCGATGATATCATACACCAAGGGTCTAAAAAATTCTGAGGTAGAGCTATTTATTAACAAATCAAAGGAAACAAAAGTTAGGAACCCCGAAATGTAATTAAACAACTCCAAACTAATCCCAATATGGATAAATAGTAATCTCAAATAATGCTAGTTTGCTCTATCGAAGGCCTTCGAAAAATGCAACTTCGTAAAAACCGGCAGCAACTTCCTCATTATTATAGATTTGACTCCCTCCTAGGCTACCTTAATAACATCATAAATTTGTCTCCCAAAAGAAGTCGAATTGCTCACTATAAATAGTCTCAAAAGGAAGTCTTTTAATCATTATGGCAATGATTTTCGCAGTGATCTTAAAGATGTAATTACATAAAGAAATGGGCCTAAATCCATCAAAGGAGGCCAAAGGATCCTTCTTCAGGTTTAGAGTAATGAAGTTAGTATTGAAAGCCCAAGGACATTCCCCATTCACCTTGACTCCTTCACCACCCTTAATAGGTCCGCAACAAGAAAATAAAAAACCCTGTTGAAAAATTCAACTGTCTATCCATTAGGTCTTGGACTTTTTTTTGGTTTGGAAAGTAGATAGAACAAATCGTAGCTCTTTTTTAGTGACTTCCTCAACAAGCCTCTCATTTTAACCCTCATTGACGAAGCTTGGGAAATAAGCAAATATTTTAACTATATGCATCTAAATTCGCTCGCCTACATTATTGTCACTAATATTCCTATTAGTCGACACTAATTATGTTCATCTAATTTATTCCTTTTCATCCTGCTAATTTATCCCCTATTTTCTAATTATTTATCTAATGTCCCCCTTTCATTATTCATTATCTACTAACCTTATTCATTCCCACTTCATCATCAATTATCCTAAATCTCTATTATCTTATCCTAATCCCCACTTACCTATTATTTATAAATTTTAAATTCCCATGACCCACCTACTAATCCTATCACTAGGCTCTCCTACACCCCTAGTCCGTAATCCTTACCTAATCCCTATTTAAACTATCCCCAAGCCTAATTAATAGCTAAGTGGATTCTAGAATTGAAAGATTCTAGAATCCTCTCTATTCTAAGCCCTCCTCTCTAGAAAGCTCTAAATCTAGAGGCTTTCAAAGAATTTTAAATTACTTGGATAATTCCCATCTCTTGATCTCCTTCGACTAACTTCAAATCTCCACCATTGATCCTTCCCTTCTTCTATTTAAACAAGGCCATTCCTCCATTGGAGCTAATTAGCAATCGAGGAATCTATGCCAATCCAATCCATCATCAACAATCATTGATCAAGCATCATAATGTCAATATGAGTCAAGGTAATTTAAATCATAATCTTCTTGTTTAATCTGTTTAATCACGGTGTAGAGCACTTAGCTTTATGATTTTAATGTTATTTTGAATGGTTTTATTCATCCATTGCATTTGGTCTTAATGACTCTATCACTTTACCTAGTAATTGGATATTTGAGTGATTAAATTGTGTAGTTTAATCCATAGAGCCAAACTTTCATCTACATTTTCCCTCTCAACCCATTTAACTAAAATTCAATCATCTTCTAATCTTCTATTCCCTCATCATCATCCCCTATCCCTTAGTCAGAACTACATCGACCTGAAGTATTTTCAGATTATGTAGGCATCACTTGACCACTTTTTAGTGCTCAAGGATAGCTCGGCCACTATCTCCTCTATCACTCTCTTGCATGTGTCCTTGCTAGGGGCATCATCATTAATCACATTAGGGCTCATTGATTTGAAGCAATGCAATCCAATTCTTTTCCTCTGACTGTTGGTCACTCGATCATATTAATTCTTTATCATCACCTACATCATATAAATCGATTTAGCTTTGAGCTACACCCATCATCAATCTTATCAAATCATCATTTTATGTTGGCCTATAGATTTCCTTTCCATGTGTCCTTGCTTGGGATATGTCTAAAGCTTGAGACCTTTTAATCCTACCATCAACATGTTACGGTTGATTCCCCTTTAAGATGTATCAACAATCGTGACAATATCATCTTTACTCCCTGTGCATGTGTCCTTCCCAGGGGCATCATCAATTTGTAGCTCATTACTTAAGTCAAATACTACTTCATCATCTAACTTGCATCTAGCATCCCCTCCCCTTATCTATCTGTCTCATCCCACCCATCGTTTCTTCTTTTGAGTGGTCATCCATTTCATTCTTCTCCACATGTCCCCTCAAGGGGGCATTATATCCTCTAACATCATATCTACTAAAATTCATCCATGACATGGTTTTTCTTTGAAAGACCATTACTCCTTCCACTTTGCTCCACTCGCATTGCCCTTGCAAAGAAGGGCAAAATGTATGCATCTAAATTCGTTCACGTACATTATTGTCACTAATATTCCTATTAATTGACACTAATTCTGTTCATCTAATTTATTCGCTTTCATCTCACTAATTTATCCCCTCTTTTCTAATTATTTATCTATTGTCCCCCTTGCATTATTCATTATCTACTAACCTTATTCATTCCCACTTCATCATTAATTATCATAAATCCCCATTATTTTATCATAATCCCCACTTACCTATTATTTGAAAATTTTAAATTCTCATGACATTCATAGTCCATAATCCTTACCTAATCCTTATCTAATATATCTCTAAGCCTAATTAATCCCTAAGAGGATTCTAGAATCCTCTCTATTCGAACCCCTCCTTTTTAGAAACCTTTAAATCTAGAGGCTTCTGAGAAATTTTAAATTCTTTTGATAATTCCCATTCCTTGATCTCCTCCAACCAACTTCAAATCTTCATCATTGATCTTTTCCTCCCATTTAAACAAGGCCACTCTTCCATTGGAACTAATTAGAAATCAAGTGAGGAATCCATGCCTATCCAATCCATCATCAACAATCATTGATCAAGCATCATAATGTCAATCTAAGTTAAGGTAATCTAAATCTTAATCTTCTTGTTTAATCTGTTTGATCATGGTATAGAGCACTTAGCTTTAGGATTTAATGCTATTTTGAATGATTTTATTCATCCATTGCATTTGGTTTTAATGGATCTATCACTTTACCTAGTAGTTGAATATTTGAGTGATTAAATTATGTAGTTTAATCTATAGATCTTAAATTTTATCTACATTTTTCCTCTCGACCCATTCGACTAAAATTCAATCATCCTCTAATCTTCTATTCGCTCATCATCATCCCCTATCATTTAGTTAGAACTACATCATCCTAAGATATTTTTAGATTATGTAGGTAGCACTTGGCCACTTTTTAATGCCCAAGGATAGCTCGACCACTATCTCCTATGTCGATCCCTTGCATGTGTCCTTGCTAGGGACATCATCATTAATCACATTAGGGCTTATTGATTTGATGCAATGTAGTCCAATTATTTTCTCCTAACTATTGGTCACTTGATCATATTAATTCTTGTCTATTATCACCTACATCATATTGATCGATTTAGCTTCGAGCTACACCCATCATCAATCTTATCAAATCATCATTTTATTCTAGCCTATAGCTCTCCCTTACATGCATCCTTGCTTTTGATATGTCTAAAGCTGATGAACTTTTAATCTTACTATCATCATGTTATGGTTGATTTCTCCTTGGGATGTATCGATAATCATGACAACATCATTTTTACTCCCTGTGCATGTGTCTTTGTCAGGAGAATCATTAATCTGTAGCTCATTGCTCAAGTCAAATTTTACTTCATCATCTATCTCACATCTAACATCCCCTCCCTTTATCTATTTGTCTCATTCCACCTATCGTTTCTTCTTTCGAGTGGTCATTCATTTGATTCTTCCCTACATGTCCTCTCGAAGGGGCATCATATCCCCTAACATCACATCTACTAACATTCATCTATGACATAGTTTTTTTAAAAGACCATTACTCCTTCCACTTTGCTCCACTCGTAATGTCCTTCAAATAGGGACAAAATATATGCATCTAAATTTGCTCGCCTACATTATTGTCACTTATATTCCTATTATTCAACATTGATTCCACTCATCTAATTTATTCTCTTTTATCTCGCTAATTTATCCCTTATTTTTTATTATTTATCTAATATCCCTCTTTCATTATTCATTATCTGCTAACCTTAATCATTCCCACTTCATCATTAATCATCTTAAATCCCCATTATCTTATTTTAATCCCCACTTACCTATTATTTGGGAATTTTAAATTCCCATGACCCACCTACCCACCTACTAAGCCTATCCCTATGCTCTTCTACACCCCTAGTCCCTAATCCCTAAGCCTAATTAATCTCTAAGAAGATTCTATAATCCTCTCTATCCTATCCCCTCCTCTCTATAAACCTTTAAATCTAGAGTATTCCAAAGAATTTTAAATTATTTCGATAACTTTCATCCCTTGATCTCCTCCAACCAACTTCAAATATCCACCATTGATCCTTCCCTTCTTCTATTTAGACAAGGCCACTCCTCCCTTAGAGCTAATTAGCAATCAAGTGAGGAATCCATGCCATTCCAATTCTCATCAACAATCATTGATCAAGCATCATAATGTCAATATTGAGTCAAAGTAATCTAAATCCTGATCTTCTTGTTTAATCCATTTGATCATGGTGTACAACACTTAGCTTTAAGATTATAATGTTATTTTGAATGGTTTTATTCATCTTTTGCATTTGGTTTTAATGTATCTATCAATTTTTCTAGTAGTTGGATATTTGAGTGATTAAATTGTGCAGTTTAATCCATAGATCTCAAATTTCATCTACATTAACAATCTCTATTATGTTAACTCCATTAGGTTCCTTCTATAACTTCTCAAAGTGAGATACTCCCAAACCAAAAATCTCTTGAAAAGTATTCTCAATATAAATGTATACCCTTCTCTTTTCCCATATAGTAATTTTATCGTTACAATGATTTTTTTTTTAATTATGTTTTCATCCCCATTTTCCAACAACAATGCCCTACTTTTCAATTGCCACTACGCTTCAATATCTACTGTTAGTTTTCTCTTCTTTAGCTCTAGTTATTTAATCATAGATTTGGTAGCCTCATCAAATAACTTTTCAACATCCTAAAAATATAAATTGGCAATCTATTGTTCCATGAATAATAAATCTTGATCAACTTCCTAATGTTTTTAACAGCCTAACTGACTGTAACCTTCTTAACTCTCTTCAAATTGGTTGCGAATCGTAGGCTAGCTAACTCTTGGGAAATAGCATCAAAGTATACCCACTTATCATTTACCATGTTGAGGTCATCATCCTTCAATCATGATGGATTGAATTTAGATGGACATGAAGGCGTAATGTCCTTAGTTTCACACTGCATAGTATGGGGAGATGATGATAATTGCCTCCCGAAGACACCCATGATCTAATTTTCTAAGAACCATCTAACATTGAATCCAAGATTAAAAACTTGTCAAATATCCTGGCCATGTTATCAATACCAACTCTCATATTCCTCCAAGTAGGTGCCAACTTAATAGGTTTCATATCCACCAACCTAGCCTCCTTAAATTTATGTAAAAATAAATCAAATAAGGGATCTATTTTTGCTAAAACCCCCTATACAGGATCTTGTTATTTTAGTGGTAAAATTGAAATTTCCCCCAATAATGGTATTATTAGCTCCCAAAAATTTATGAGCAAATAAGACCTCCTAAAAGGCCACTCTCTCCTCATAAGGCCCATAAATATTTTCCATAATGAATGTTTTTCCCAACTCCATAGAATGTAGCTCCACCCTAATGCTAGAAATAAAAAATAAATCTAACCAACCTCATAGTAAATTTACTCCATCCCAAGATAAAACCCCTAGAGCTTTCAAGTAATTCCATGGCCAAAAAGTCTCGATCTTTAAGGATTTAGATATATCACCAATAACCTTTGTCCTTTCCCCCTTAGTATCTTGAATTAGAACCATATTCAATTCATACAAATCAACCAATTTCTTAAGGATAGTTTTCCTTGAAGGTTTTCCCATCCCTTTGATGTTAATAGACAAAATGATCATGGATTACACCTCTTTGGGGCTTGCCCCACTCCAAGGGCCCCTAAAAGTTTTTTTTTCCCTTTTAGATTTTCATAATAGATTTGGACTGAGCTTGAGATAGATGGAAGATTTGACCTCTCCTCGAATGATAAATCTATGTCAGTCAAAAACTACCAATGCATCCTTCAATGATAAAATATTCCATGGCAAAAACCAAAAATAGACATCATAAGGGATATCTCTATTGGTTTAAATCATGTGATGAATCAACCAACTCCATATCAAAGAAGCACCCTTGAGTCCTAAATGGTCTATCTGGAATAATCATTGGTTTGACCTCCTCGGTATCAACCAAATTGCCCTCTTTGAAATCTAGAGATCTCAATGCTCTCCTTGTGAACTTCCATCTCCTCTCTTATTATTTATTGGATTTCTCTCCAAACTTACCTTGGGAACCCTCATTTGAGGTTTATTCTTAGAAAAAGCTGAAAAAGGTCAACCTCCACCACCACTAGCCTTTTAGAGTGACTCTATCTCTTATCCAAAGGATGAGAATATTGAATGATAGTAGGATCCAAAAAAATCACATCATGGTCATCAGCATTTAGATAATCCTCCAACACTTCCATAGACAAGTGTAAGGTAGACTTCAATATAGTTTCTTCCTCTCCCATCTTGATTTGTTGTGGACACCCCTAAATAGACATCTGGTAATTCAAGTGATTTGAATCATTTGATTTCATTGATCTTTAACCACTACTTCCCACCTCCAATTGATGACCAACTTGTGTTGCACTAAAATCCTTATTCAACCTCTCTATCCTAAAAATTGAGACTAAATTTCTCCTCTAGACTTTGTCGGTAAAGCGTAGAGTGCAATCATTTACCAGTTAGCCACAAAAATGACATATAACAAACCTAAAAGAATT
The DNA here is from genome assembly GCA_037957365.1 of Torreya grandis. Lineage (NCBI taxonomy): Eukaryota > Viridiplantae > Streptophyta > Pinopsida > Cupressales > Taxaceae > Torreya > Torreya grandis. Next base: position 1,725,454 of record JARHVA010000241.1, on the reverse strand, counting down.
TCCCTCATAGTCCAATCATTGAATATGATTCCAATGGCCATAATCCCTTTCATTTTCCTCTTCCATGCCCTCATTTAGATTTAGATCAACTAAAATTATAGCCACCATCTTGTAAGAATTCTTCACATAGTTGTCATCCACCTCGATAAAAGTCCTTATGATGTCCCTAATGGTCTTAAAGACCTGTGTAGTTTAGAAATCCAAAGACAGACCTAAAATCCTAACCAAGATTGGTTGAGTCAAGGACCTCTCCCCCTGAGGATAAAATATCGACGACCACTTATTTAGTGTTAAGGGAGAAGACCCCAAAAACCATTTGCTTCCCAAGATATTTCTCAAGTCTTCTACAAAATTGAACATGAAACCAAGCCCTTCCCGAACCAAAATATGTGAAACATGAATATAACCTAGAACTAGCCTCTAGAATTGATCCATCCAAAGTTCTAAATTCTTACCAAAAATTATCCAACCATAAAAATATCATGTTAGAGAAATGTTCACTGTGAAGAACCTTTTGTATAGATTTATGAACTACATAAAATAATGGAATAATAAAATAAACTTTATAAATTAACTCAGAATAATTCAAATATATTATATTGATCGTAGGCCACTTTGAGGGGGCAACCTCATTTGAGCAAGTTCAATACAATAATATTCATCAATGTCTTCATTGGGCCTCAATACTTCAATACTAATTATATTCTAGAAACTAATACTTCCCATGCATGTGGGATAATTCAAATATGCTAAAGGGATGACTTATAAAGCATATACATCCATAGTGACTAATACACTAATAACGTAAAGAGAATGGTATGACATGGGTTCCTAACATCACCTCTTGCTTAGAATTAGCTTTGTCCTCCAAGCTTCATATTGGGAATTATTATTAAATTTAGAATAATGGTTCCCATGTGGCATCTTCGTGTTGCATGCCATACCACTCGATTAAGACTTTTGTGATGGAGTGGGAGCAAAGTTAGTGGGTGCGACTATATAGGACAACTTCTAATTTGAGAAGGATAAAACCTTCATTATCAAGTTTGGGTAAAACTATCTGCACTCTATTGGCAAGTCCAAGAACTTAATTCAAACAAGAGACATGAAAGGCTGGGTGAATTTGGGAGGAAGGTGGAATCTCCAACTTGTAAGGAACAAATCCAATCTATTGGAGAACCTTATATGGCCCATAAAACTTTGGGGTAAGCTTATGATGCCCTTTTAGTTTCAAGGATGATTGATTGTACAACTTTAGATGAATAAAAACCATAGCACCAGGTTAAAAGGTGCACTCAGAGCGGTGTTGATCTGAGTACTACTTCATTCAGTTTATGCAATATGGAGATAATCCCATAAGATGCTAAGAATCTGATCCTAATGGCAGAGAGTAGTGTTAACATCCTAAACTAGGGAACTACTGGGTGTATATAGGAGCAATGTTGGGGGCACTTGACCATAAAATACTTCATATGGAGTCATTTTAGTAGAAGTGAGGTATGAGGTATTGTACCACCATTCTGTGAGGGGAAGCCACTTTGCCCACTAGTGATGTTGTTCTGATGCAAAGCAATGAAGAAATGTTTCCAATCATTTGTTGACAATTTATATCTGGCCATTAGTTTGGGGATGATACCCAAAGCTCATCTTTAGTTGTGTGCATGTGCATCAGAATAACTCTGTAAAAAAATGGCTAGTGAAATTTACATCACGATCAAAGACAATTGAAGAAGGGATGCCATGAAGATGGAAAATCTAATCCAAGAAAAGTTGTGCGGACATGGAAACTATATAAGGGTGGTTGAGGGCATAAAAATGAATATATTTGGAGGGGTGGTCAACCATGACCAAGATCATTGTTTTGCCATTGGATTTAGGGAGCCCCTCAAAGAAATCCATAGAAATATCAGTCTAGATCCTAGTAGGGATGGGTAAGGGTTTGAGAAAACTAGGAATCATTATGGTTTCACCTTTGTTGTGTTGGTAGGTATCACATTCAAATACCATCTATTTAATTTCCCCTTTCATCCCCTTCCAAAAGAAATTTTGAATGCCCGCTCATATGTTTTGAGAAATCTCAAGTGCCCTACTAATGGAGAAGCATGGATTTCATAGAATATATCTTGATGAAGGTTTGTGTTGTTGGGAAGCACCAAACAACCTTTGTAACATAGAGAATCACCATCCCATGAATAATGTGGTACTATAGAGGGATTAATGGTCAAATATTGAATGAGTTAGTGTAAATAGGGATCATGTGCATACCCTTGGTGTACAAATTCCAACCAGTTTGGACTGGCATGGAGATGGAAAAAATGAAAGTCTAGTCCTTCAACGTGCGAGAGAGAATCAACCACTACATTATCTTTACCCTTCTTGTAAGTGATCTCATAATCATAACCCATGAGTTTGATGACCCATTTTTGTTGTGTCAGGGATGAGACTGATTATTTCAGGAAGTATTTCAAACTCTAGTGATCAGTTTTAATGTAAAAATGATTCCCAAGTAAGTATGGCCACCATTTTTGTATTGCATGCATAATTGCCATCATTTATTTTTCATATGTAGACAAAGCCAAATTTCATTTAGAAAGGGCTTTGCTAGTGAAATTAATGTGATGAACTTCTTGGAAAAGAATAACATCGAGGTTGTTTCCACATGCATGAATTTTGATGGTGAAATTTTTGGTGAAGTCTAGCATGGCCAAATTTTGTGTGCTACACATAGCTTGTTTGAGTGCCATGAATTCCTGGTTAGTTGTGGCATCCCATGTGAATGCATCCTTCTTCAATAAGGAAGTAAAAGGAGCTGGGATATCTCCATAATCCTTGATGAATTTATGATAATATCTTGTAAGGATGAGGAAGCCATGAAGGCTCTTGAGGGTCATTAGCCAAGGCCAATGTTGCATGGCATTGATTTTATTTGGATCCACATAAACCCCATCAACTAAAATAATGTGCCCTAGATACTCAACTTCTTCTTGATCAAAGGAACACTTGGACTGCTTGGCACACAATTAATTATCTGCTAGAAGTTGTAATGCCCTATCAAGATGCTGGAGATGTTCAACCCATGTGTGACTATAGATCAAAATATCATCAAAGAAAACGAAAGTAAATTGATGGAGGAAAGGTCAAAATATTTTATTCATTAGGGCTTGAAATGTTGAAGGGGAATTTGTAAGTCTAAATGGCATGACCAAGAATTCAAAGTGACCCTCATGAGAGAGAAAAGCTATTTTTGGAATGTCATTAGCATGCAAGTAGATCTAAGGATAGCCAGAATGAAGATCCAATTTGGAGAAAAAATTTACCCCATAGAGCTCATCAAGAAGCTCATCGATGACTGGAATTGGAAACTTATCTTTGATAGTGAGGTGGTTAAGTGCACAAAATTCAATGTAGAGGCTCCATGACCCATCATTTTTGTGGACAAAAATCACTATGAAGGAGTATGGGCCGGTGCTTGGGCAAATAACTCTAGACTTGAAATGTTAAGATACTAGCTGTTCAATCTCAATATTTTGTCGATGGGGATAGCGGTATGGCTGGATGTTGGGTGGGATGCTTCTTAGAAGGAGTAGGATGTGATGATTTTGAGGACATGAAGGGGGAAAACCTATTGGCTCTATAAAAATGGTTGCATGCTTGTTAAGGATGGATTGAAAATCAACATGGTAGTTAGTAAAAGTGGGGAGTTAGAGTAGGATGGAGTACAACTAGGCATTGACCCCATGTGAGCCTTTCTTTAAAATCTTTTCCATGCGATGGGAACTGATGATGTTAGAAGATCTGGGAAATGACCCTTTTAAGGTGTGATTTTAGCCACTATCATTGAATTGCATCCAAAGCTCATAAAAGTCCCATAGAATAGGTCCCAATGTGTGGAGCCATTGGCCCCTAGGACCACATTACATTCCTTTAAAGGTAGGGAAAACATATTTGATCGAAGAGTGTAATCGCCTATCATGATATGCACATTATGACACTTCTCTTTATAGGGAAATGTTCCCCCATTAGTAATAATGACTTCAAAGATGGAATAAGTGTGTATAAAATAATCTGCATGCTTAATAATGCAAGGATCAATGAAATTGTGCGTGTTGCCAGAGTCAATGAGGATTGCGAGAGGAATATTTTTAAATAACCCCTTGACCTTCATGGTTTGAGGGGTGGTCACACTTGTGAGTGAATGGAGAGATATCTCAGGTTAGGTTTTATGAGCAATGGATTCATTGGAGGGGTTTTTTTTGCTTGAGCATCTTAGAATTCTTAGATATCAGGCTCACTATCATGCTCTGGCAGTGATTCCACATTTAGTAAGTAAAGATTTTATGTGATGCACTGGTGACCCTTAACCCATTTGTCATCACAATTATAACGTAATCCTTTCTCCATATGATCCCACATCTCTGCCTTAGTAAGGTGCTTGACTGGTGTGGTTGTGGTTGGCTGCTGGTTTCTTGTGTTCTTTATGGGTGAAAAAGTGGGAAGTCGATGATGTGCTAAGAATTTATCTTCTACTAACTTAGCCATACCCAAAGTGGAAATCAAGTTAGTGGGATGAAACATTTTCACCTCTGAGTGGATTGGCTCTTTGAGGCTGTTGGGTGAATATTTTGTCACTAGCTAACTGATGAGCAAAATAGGTGATTTCAACCACAACATAAGGAGATTGGTTGGCCAAATGTGTAGGTTTACCACATCAAAAGGGAAAAAATCTCTCCTCTCATCAAGGGGAGGTTCCCTATAAAATATGAGGTGCTATATACTATATATAAGTAGAAAATAACACTCAGGGGTAGGATAACACCATCCATCTCTTTTTTTTTAGAGATGATGTTTACATAAAAAGGACAAATCTTAGTGAAAACACTGAAATCACTTTTTTTTTTTTCAAAAGTGGTCTTACAACAAACAACAGGAGTTCTATCTGATAAGTAACAAGTAACTGGTAATAGGGGGCGTAGTAACCAACAAAAAAAGGTGTAGCATAAAGTCTCCACCTCAACTACCCAAGAGTGAAATACGAAGGATAATGGGGGCACAAAGTCATCCCAAGATCCTTTACACAGAAATAAATAGAAACACACTACAGATAATGATGGTAGCACAAAGTCTCTTCACAGTTGGCTTTAAGACACCTTCTTAATTACTTCCATTAGTTCTGCTTATTTCATCAAAATGGACAAGAACACATTCAAGAAATAGACATAAGAACAATCTCCTAATTGACACAAGGTATTACAACACAAAGTCTAGAAGTAACCTGATTTCTCATTCATATAAAGAAATATGATCAACACTCTGAGCTCAAAGTCTTAGTAATTGCCTTTCAATTTTGGCAGAGTTTTACTTCTATAACTGAAAAGATCTCCTTTGCATAAAATAAGAGATTACAATATATAGCAGCCAAGAAAGGCTTGATGCTTTGTTTCATGGAATGGCCCATGCTGCATTCAATGCCTTGAATGCATTTTTAGTTTTGTCAAGGGGCCATGCTAGAATAGGGCATTTGCCTTAACTGTGGCATGTCAATTCATCTCAAAATATCTTCTCCTCTACATGGGTCATCTGACCTTTCTCCCAATAGGTACGTAATTGTCCCCTGGCTTTCCTGTTAAGGAAGAAAAATAGGCCATGTCTTTTAATGCTTGTGAGCTCAGATGTCTACTTGGTGGACTGTTCCACCTACTAGAAATAACTCCTACACAGATATTTTTGGTCTTTTCCTCTTTCCTGTTGCAATTTGAGCTCTTGGGCTATCTTTTCCCCTTTTTGCTGGCTCTTTCGGCTCCCTTTTCAGCTGGTTGCTAAGTTTGTTTTCAGGGTCCATGCCACATTTTAAAATCAACAGATATTTCATTACCTTGAATTTGACGTCTGTGGGGACGTCATTGGTTCACTGGTTCAACAGTTTGGGTGGCCTTCTTGGCTCCTTGGTTTCATCGCTTCTTTGGTTCAATCGCTTTCTTTGAACCGTTGAAGCCATTGAACATTTAAACCTTTTTGGTTCAAGGTTCAATGGTTCATCTTCTTTCTTAGAAGCCCTTATTTTCTCTAAGTCTCTCGAGCTTTGAAATTCCTTCAGCTTTATGTCTTTGGGACCCCCCGAAGGGAAAGTGTCCCTTCGGGCCTTGAGAAAGGTCAAATCCCTAGTTGCCAAGAGCCCCCTGCAAGGGTACCTGCCCTTTGGGGTCCTTCAGGTAGCCTTCTTCTTCAAATCCTTCAGATAAAATGTCTGAAGTAAATATTTCCTTTGCCTTAGCTGCTTTCCATCGGGCCTTTGATCATTCCTTCAGACATTTTATTCGAAGGATTTCCTTTGTAAAATTAGCCGTGAAAAATCTTTTCAAAGGATATCTTTTTGTTCACTACCCTCCACAACAGCACTTGCCTTTGGGCTTTGGGGGACTCCTTTGAACCGTTCGATTGAACCAACTAATTGAACCAACTTTGGTTCAATGGTTCAATACTATGTTTCACTCATTCAATTGACCACTTGAACCAACTGCTTTGAACCATTCATTTGAACTCGTTGAACCTTGAACCTTTGAACCATTTTGGTTCAAGGTTTAACGGTTCAATGGGTTCAATCTTTCTTCTTTTCTTCTAAGTATTTTGAGCCGTTGAACTTGCCAAAGCAACTAAACTTTGAACTTTTGCCGAAATGCTTAACTCTTTGAGTCTGCTGACGCCGTTGAACCTTTGAACCTGTTGAACCATTGAACCTTTGGAAGTGGGGTTCAATGCTTCAATGGTTGAATCCTTTGTTTGAAGCTTGTCAATGGACCTTTTGGTTGAACCTCGGTGTTGAACCAACCTTGAAATTACCTGAGTGTTGGGAACTTGTTTTTTTCTTACAGAGTCTATAGAAATCAGCCTGCAGAGTCCTTAGAAATAAGCCTGCAGAGTCCATAGAAATAAGCCTGTGGAGTCCATAGAAATCAACCTACATAGTCCATAGAAATAAGCCTGTGGAGTTCGTAGAAATCAACCTGCAGATTCCATTAGCTAAAAAATCTTGAATAATGGAGAATTTGAATACTCAGAATAATTTTTTGAGAAGGGAAAAGAGAATTTTGGCCTGCAGGACCAAAATAGTTCATATGTTGTCCTAAAAATGAGTGACATATTTTGGGAACAACAGAGGCCACTAATAAAACAAATCTTGAAGAATTCATCTGATAACCCTTCAATGTGATTACCTAGTTTCTCAAATTCAATATGATAATCATGAATGGTGCCTATTTGGTGGAGTTTAGTGAGAGATCCTGTAAAGTCTTCAAATTCCAAAAGACCAAACCTGCCTAGAAGTAAGGATGCAAAGGTTTTTCAATCAAGTTCATCATTATACTCGAGATACCAATGGTACCATGGAAGTGTTTCTTGTTCCAAGTGAAAGGAAACAATTGGGACTTTGTTGATAGAATAAGTATTGTGAAGGTTAAAGAATTATTTAGCTCAATATATCCATCTAGTAGGATCTATACCATTGAATCGTGGAAAGTCCAGCTTAGGCCCACATGATGTGTGATGAGAAGAGAAACTATTCTCCGAAGAATACTCTTTCTACAACTTATTGAGGAGAAGGCTATTATGTCGATTCAGTCCATGCATCATGTCGGTTAACTCAGTGACCTGGGCTTTCAATGTGGTGAGTTCTTCCTCCATGATTTTTGTGCTTGTATGGGTGACTACCATAATCAATGTTTTTTTTTTAACAAGGGATTTAAAAATAAGCTTTAAGACAGTTAGTAAGGTACTTTTTTACTTTGGACTAAAGCAGAAGGAGTAAAGGTACGTTTGTGATTTTTGTTGCACTATTTGGGTATGATTGAAGAGGGCATGGGCAATTTCAAAAGCGAAATGGAAAAATTGGAAATTTTCTCCAAGAGGGATATAGGAGAAAAAAATGGAAAGGAACACAATGAAAAAATTTCAAAGCAAGAGGATAAAAAATGAAGAAGTTATAGTAAAACTCAAAAAAATCAAAAAATGGGATTTATAGCTAATAGAAGTGGAATTAGGAGATGGGACCTCAAGGAAGAAAAGGCGTGGAATAAAATTTTAGGCGTCTTGGTAAAATTTGAGGATCAATAGAGATAGAAATGGAGAGATATGGAAAAAAAATAAAAACAAATTACTCTGAAACTAGTTTTTCTTGGTTACTTCTGTCAAAAGTCTATCAACAGGTTTGCAATTACCACTATGTTTAATTGTAGTTACTTCTACTAATAGTCTATAGAAATTGATATGTTGGATATGGGCCCCAAGTTTGTTTGATTGCTTAAACGTTTTTATAAATTTCTCTAGCCACCAATGATGTTTGAATGAGCACCGCTCTCCAAAACATTTTGGCCATGGATTTACCCCTAAATGATGGCTCTTGGTTTACCTCCTGGGTATGAACTAGTCAATTAGGATGGAGCTGTTGCCCTTTTCACTGGTAGGTTCTCTCAATGGGCCAGCTACTTTGAGGTTCCTATGGTACTCATAATGAGTTTAGGGCTATATGCCCAAGTACTTCCCACAATTATGCAGAGGGGTATTTTACCCTTATACGAACATGAAAATGAAGATGTGAAAATAGATACAATGAAAAATATTTTTTAAAGTGATGCAACTCCTAGAAAGACACCACCTCAAAGAAAAAAATCTCCAAAATCTAGCTACAAGCCGAAGAAAGTGATCTAAGACAATATATGAAGAATCTTCTTCACAGATTTATGAACTACAGAAAATAATGGAATAATAAAATAAACTTAAGAAATTAACTTAGAATAATTCAAATATATTATATTGATCGCATGCCACTTCAAGGGGGCAACCTCCTTTGAGCAATCTCAATATAATAATATTCATCAATGCCTTCATTGGGCCTCAATACTTAAATACTAATTATATTCTAGTAACTAAAACTTCCCATGCATGTGGGATAATTTAAATATGCTACCTACTTAATTACTAATTCTATTATATCAACTAATACTTCCCATGCATGTGGGATAATTCAAATATGCTAAATGGATGACTTACAAAGCTAATATAGAGGTCAATTCAAAAAAAGTCTTGAAGCAGATCGAAACTTGCACTATTATGTAGGGCATATTGAGACATTTTCAATACTATACAAAACATAGAAAATAGAGCTCATATGCTCCTTGTGCAGCTGGTCAAAGTTATAATCAAGCTGGTCAAAATTAGTCAAATTTGGTCAAACTATAGAAATTAACCATTATGGAATGATTCGAGAATAGTTCCAATGCATAGAGCATCTTGAGAGCTTTTCCATGCAATTTAAATAGGTTGATTTTGAGTATATATGCACAAGATATCACGCTTTGAAGCTCCCATATCAAACAGGGAAAAAGGTGACACAGGTGTAATCCAAGCTCACCAAATCAACCAATCGTGCTATGACATGTGGCGACAAGTTTGTTTAAGAAAAATTATGGGTTTCTATATTTTTTCTTCGACAGGCAAATGTAGATAGTATTCAGCAAAAATGTAATCAACAAAAAGGGCCAACTATGGGGACCATAGCCGATAGAGTCCACTTTTGTCTTGGAGGGGGACCCTGCCACCGATAGAGCTATGGAGCATTCATCCAGTTGGACGTCAACAAGTGACGAGTGGTCAATAAGTGGTGAGTGGTCCACATGGTGGGTCCTCAAGCCACCACGTGGTTTGCACCATTTAATTATTTTACCATTTATCTCTATGGTCCAATTTTAATAGTCATCTAATTGACTATATTGTAATTAATTAATCATCATGCCAAGACCATGGAAGACATGCAACAAACTATGACTTCCATGTGACACATCTATGTCACAATGAAGTTTCCATGTTCCATGCCACAAATGTCACGTTATAAACCCAACATGCCACTCAACATCCACATGCCATGAAATGCCCATCGAAATGCATGTTAATACCAAACACTTGGCACTGGCAACCACAAGTTTTGTGGTATTTTAATATCCAAACAACCACTCACTTACCAATGTGGGATATATAGATATGCTTCAAACACCAAAACCATTGAGGGTGGGACTTGAACACTACTATTTTGGATAAAAAATAAATGTCCCCACTGTTAAACCCATGGGACATAACACTATATAAAGTGCTAAGACTTTGTATTTGAAACAGTCAAACAAGCTTAGCAGCAAATACTAAAATTCTATAACAAAGAAGCTATGCAGAGGTAAAATTAAGAAAAAGTTTGAAAGGAGACTAAGGTTATTTTTTACCGAAGAACAACTTCTTAGTTGAAGACATTTCATTTTGGAGATGTTTGTAAGTAGTTTTCAAGCATTTTCTTAATATATCGACCAATAAAGGACCTAGAGACGTAGGCCATTATGTTGAACTCCGTTATCAATTGTGTAGTTGAATTCTTGATTTCTTCTTATTAAATTATTGTTTTATAAGTCAAATTTTAAATTATTTCTGTAAAATTATTATAAAGTAAAATTAAAATACGTAAGTGTATTATTGCTTAAATTTATGGATCAAAAGCATATGCATCCATAGTGATTAATACACTAATAATGTAAAAAGAAGGGTAGGACACATGTTCCTAACATTCACCAACTCCAAAAATTTATCCTTATTTACATCTCACCTAGGATGAGTTTGGCTCTTTTCCCCAAAAGCTTCATGCACCTTCTACCTTTCCTCCCTACAACTGCCTTGGGTGAATCCAACAACTCCTCCAAAATTGTTGAGAGGGTAAGTCTAAATTCTAACTTATTTATTAGTTGCTCTATCAAGGCTATTTCAATTGCCCCTATTTTGCCTAAACCCTCAAAGGAAACCACAATCTACTCATTTCCTTGGATTATTTCCTCTCCTCAAATGAAAATGTGATCCAATATTTTAAAACAATCAATGGTGGTCCTTGAGGGACCAATAATTTCTAAGGATCGACAGAAACTTGAAGTCAAGAGAAAGGAATAATATTCTATTATTTTGTCTAGGCCTTGTCCCCTACCACTCCAAAATTGGTATAAAAGGTCATCTTTATCCCCTTAATAGTCTCTCCACTGTGTTTAATAACACAAACATCATTGACATATGAAAAGGGGTTTTTCGATAAATTATTTGGCCCTCTAAGGACACTAGAATAGGAGGACCAACATCCCTATTTTGATTATTTTCCCAATAAATAATCCACCAAATCTTCTTCCCTATCTAGTATTAGTACCTGCCCGATCAGGTACTATTGTTTTTGCTTACTGTTATTAAATTACGCTGACCAAATTTGACTACCAATTAGAGGGTGCTTATGACTACAAACCAATTTCATTATATAATGTTTGAGCATGACTATGAGTATTTTATTAGTTTCCCCACTTACCATCAAAAAATGATTAATTGCATGCCCAAGAGTGAATCAAATGCCGTAGTATGAAATTTTAGCTGGGGTGATGACAATGTGCAAGGAAAATGTTTAATAGATGTTATGGAGGCTTGTTTAACACATGTGTCATTGTCTTTGACAAGACTAAGACACTTGTTCAATACTATTATCTCCACCACCTACAATTGACAACATAGAGGGTAGGGTGTCCAAAGGCTACATAACATTCAAAACCCATGAATCTAATTCAGTTGTCCAATGGCTGAACCCACCCTAGACTTCAAGAAAAAGCCTACCATATGTTTATACCCAATGCTACTCAATCCATGATTGTTCAATATTCCCTTGTCAAGACACACCTAGAGCAAGGATTCATTATTCTACTATGCTCAACATTCCCCATCAAATGAGTGCTACAATGTCTACTGCCCACATGGGTAGAGTTGAGCTAGTGCAATGGAGAACCACAAGCTCGTATTCTTGACACCCATTGAAATTGTTGGGTATTTAAGCTGAGGGCAGATTGTGGCTCATAAACTTGCCTATAGTTGGACTGGAAATATTGTCACCAATGCCATAATTTCCATACGACCATACCTCTATCATACTTCTACTCAAACACCCTCCATAAAATTTGCTTATCCAACCCAAGCCTTCCCATTATTCTTATTATGAAGGCCATAAAATAAGATAGATAATCATCCAGGGTTTGAGTCTCCAATGCCGACTGGTGCAGTTTAGAAATTATACAAAGCCTACAATGAGACCTTACCTTTTTCTATGGTTGTTACCACCACTGTCGATCCTTCCTCCCACTGTATTCAAAAATTGTACATTGTTTTAGGTCAGTTTTGAACAATTGTAATCTTATTATTTGCATTGTTAAGATCCATCAAGATTTTTTTTTGTTTCCCAGGATTTCAAAAGCTCAATTTTCATCATTTCCAAATATCTCTTTGTTATCTATCATTTAATTTGAAACCATGGACTGGGTAAAGCTTGTAGACACCTAAAATTGGCCATCAATGACCTTCAATTAGGCTTCAGACCAATTTCTATCAAAATGCACAATTTGGGCTAAAAACACGAAAACATGCTAAATGATGTGAATTTGTCATGTATATGTGCCGATTTTGGCCAATGTATCCCTAAATGGGGCAATGCATTTTATGAGATAGCTAACATTAATCAAATCATTTCGAGTCAAAATGACATTTTCACACATAGGTGCTCTGGATTGATCTTTTTTTATCAATTTTCTTGCATGAGATACGTGCCTCTATTATTTTGTATGGGCAACATCCTAAATTAGATAACAGATCCAATGCATCTAACATTGCATCTTAATTCCAATCGAGTCAAATTTTGAGCCAACAATAGGACATTTTGACCAATTTGATTAATTCATATTTAAGGTTAATTAATTTGAATCAAGAGGTTAAGTTAGTTTTCCATGGAACTTGTTGAATATTTCTTTTTGGAAATTGATTATAAGTTTTTGCATCATCTAAGACATCATTTCTTGGGAAGACAAGCCTAGGCTATAAATGCATCAAATATCTGATTAAGTCCTCCCATGCCTCTTTAATGCCTCTCTATCCCAAATATTTATGGGGGCATTTATTGATTTTATCCTTCAAAATTAAATGGATTCTTAGCCACACATCTTCATTTTGAGATGAACGGTCTAGGTTCATTCTGATCAATTGCAAAAATCTATAAATATAAGGCTCACAACCATAATTTTAAGCTTGGATAGTGTAAAGTTATAATGCTTAAATGAGTTCAAAAACCATTTAGTATAATGTTATCATGCCCAATTGTTGAGCCAAGCCAAATCCATCACAAGCCAAAGGTGCCAAGGAGAGAGGGAGCCAAACAACTCCATTGATGAAGACTCTTTAATGCACCAATTGATTAAACCACTCTAAAAACCATTTAGAATCTCCAAGGAAGGTGAAGTAAGGTTTATTTCATGTTTTAGTAGTTGCTTTCATATGTATGTTTGTTACTAAGCTCCCCCTAGTGTCTACGCCTAGAGATGTCATGCTTGTTAGTGTGTTATTTGCATTTTGAACTAACACTTGATCTAACCTCCTATATTGAGTCAAATTCTTAGATCACATAATGGCACACCTAGTGGGACCAACCAACCGATGGGTCAAAATTATGTGATCTAGGATACACCCAATAAAAGATCCTTGTAGGACTGCTAAATTGATCATTCTTAAAACTTTTTCAATTCTCTGTTAGCAATTTGTTGATACTAATATGTAGATAATGAAACATTTTTTTAAAACCACCCACTATATAATTATACATATATTTGTAGTCATAAGCTAGTACATGAAATCTTAAATCAATACAATCAAACAAGGCATGGAGAATTTGTTTAAAAACTGGAAATCCATATAAACAATCTTCTGAATAAATAAATAAATTTTGATAGGTCTTACAGACCAACTTGGCCTAAGGATATTAAAATTTGCCTCACATTGTTATCTTCGGTCCCCAATACTAATTGAAGTGAAATGGTAGGTCTCCAATACCTTTTGACCTTAATTCCAGGGTGTACCATTTTTTCGTTCTCTTTGTACATCTACAACACAAGTTGGCAATCAATTTGTTGTGGAAATAATAGATGGAAACTTGTCGAGTGGCAAAGCTAAAGTAAATTCAATTACAATTATTGTAATCATGTTATGCCAAGCAAAGTTATTACATATTGGTATCAAATGACTAATTCTCCATTTCCATTGATAATTTTCAGGTCTACCTCTTCCATGCACTGGAAATTGAATACAATGAAATCGAAAACAAGATACGAAGAAAGGAACTTACAATTTATGTTTTCAAGAACCTTACAAAATGACTTGATGCAAAAGATATGAAATTTTGTAGCACCCAATCAACATTCATCACTTGTGTACATGCCAAAAGAGTTCTACCTTGTTTGTAAATGTTAGTAGATGCAACTATTAAGGTACATGGTACTTTGACAATTGCCCAATTATATTCTAGCCTCTTTGAGCCTATATGCAAAAGATGCAATCTTGTAATATAATGCTTTAGGCCTACCCATGAAACAAAAACATATTGCAATAACTACACAAGTGAATGTGAATGTTTCTATTCCCATTGACTTCTTTGTAATATAAATACTACCAACAATAACAACATCTAATGCGTTACTAGAGATGACGGCATTGACCAATTTCTCCCTTTAATTAGACAAATGACACATGTTGAATACATGGTTGACAAAGAAAGCATAGTTGATCTTTTATCAAGATTGACAATGCAAGGTGGTTTCATAGTGGACAAGAACAATGCCATTAATCATATCACTATATCAACTAAAGCAGAAGGAATGCAAATTGTTTAGAACACAATATTTTCAAATTATAACCAATTAATTATAGAAAATCTACACATTTTAATAATTTATATTTGAACCTCTCGAAATAGTGATACTAAAAAAATCAAACTACAATAGACTACTTACTTTCACAGACTAACAATCATGCATCATCAAGCCACACCATGCCCCCCCACTTTATGAGAACAAGTATGTATAACTCTATATATTGATCCAATTAAAAAAATGATTCTAGCATTAGAAAAATCCTAACAGGTTTATGTATTGACAAAAAATGGTGTTAAAAAAAACATATTATCATGATTTACTACTTTGACTATCACATGGTATAGTGGAAAATTATTGCATAGTTATCAGCCATTGTTAATTGTCACCATGTTTTGCAAGGTCCACCACGGAAATTTTGTAAGGCAACAATGCAATAATAAGGTGGCATATGTAACAACAACAAAATGCAAATAGAGATAGAATGAAATCATTATAGTTGACAAACCAATACAAAAACTAAAAAAAAAGCCAATTCCCCATAGGAAATTGTATTTAATGAAAATTAGCTTGCTTATAACTTATAACTTGATTCTAACTAATTTTGAATATTTTTGCAAATATTTGCTATGATAAAATCTTGAAATGAGATCTCTTTCACTAAAGTATGTCAATACATGTATAGAAATTAAAAAAAAATAGCTATTTCAGTTAACTTATGCAAATGTTTAATGCTATAACAATAAAAAAATGCAATTTTTACTTTCTTGAGTATATAAGAAAGAAAACAAAAAATTGTTTACTTTGGCATAGATAAAATAAATAGCCTATCTACAAAATGCGTTCAATATGACTGTTGAATCTATGTGAGTTGAATCAACCATCCCACTGTGGACAAGTAGTAGGTTGTAATATACTTTCTTTCTTCGCTTTCAATTTGTTCTTGAAATATAAATTTTGGTTATGTTTATTAAAATAATTCAATCTCCCAATTCTTATCCTTTCCATGAAACCAAAAAATAGTAAATGCTTTATGCTAAGCGAGTGTTCAGGTCCTCTTGCTCAAACATAGTATAACATGAGAATGGTCCTAGGTTGTCGATCACCTAATCTTGGATTAGACCTCTAGGATTTTTTAATGAGGCTAACTACTTTGATTGTTCATTATAGTGCTCACCTATGACCCCAATATTAATGCCATTAGGACTTTATTTAGCATGGAAAGTTAGATAAAGATCCTACAACCTGAGATTGTCACTGCATGCAATCATGATTGATTGCATGAATCTCGTCGACCTCCTCTATACCACTGGGACTCTGTAAGGACAAAACTCTCATACTTATGCATCTGACAGAGCCATAATCATGTCTGCTCTAGGTGACTGATTTGACTATCATATTTATGCCTTGGTGTGTTCTTTACTAAAAATCCTGAGCATAGATTTATTATAGATTGAAAACCAATTAATTTATTGGTTTTCAGATAATTAGATTTGTGTTATGAGATTTTGCTTAGTCCTTGAAAGCTTTGATGATCTCCTGAGGCATATGTAAACTCATCCACAACCTTGAATTGCTCGGACACCATGTAAACCTGCTTTCAATCACAACTATGAATATCTACACTTACTTTAAAATATGAACCTAGGTCTACTATAGATGAAAACCAAACATATTTATTGGTTATCCTATAGTCTTGATATCAATGAGGCCTGAATGGATGCCTGGTCTCATTTTGACGACAAGCTACCGACCTTTGATTTGTATTAGGTCCAAAATACCTATTTGGCCTCCATATAGCTCTAATGTTGATGTTCAAACTTGCAATATCTATTCTAGTTCACCTAGATCATCCTCAAAATGTCTTGGGGTCGATCTTGCTTATTGGCCCTCAATTTTTGTTTCAGGCCTATCAAATTAGGACACTTGTTAGCCTCATGCTTATTTTGAGCTCCATTGGCCTATTGTCCTTTCTTGCACTGTTGACCTCCTTTGGTATAAATGAATGTGAGCCATAGATATTTCACCATTTTAAATATCCAATAGCCATTTTGAAAGTGTTTTTCAATACATATTTTTGATATTTTAATAATTATACAATAAAATTATATTTTCAGTCAAAGGCATTTTAAAAAAAAATTATATTTTAGTTTTAATTTGTTATCAATACTATTTGATTCAATACTTTAGGTCTTTTGTCATTTATTAAATTATCTAATAATATTATATATTATATTATTAATTACAATATTATGACAGTGTATCTTATTATTATACTTCACATTTTTATTTATATAATATTAACACACGATTTTATTTCAGTAGTATGATTAATATTCATAGTATATTATCAATTAGAATAATTTAATTTAATATTAATTTACATATTATAATATACTATCTTATATCTTAAAATATACTAAATTATGCCATTATAGTGTAAAAATATTATTAAATATTTAGCTTTAAACATATCATATATACATTAATAAGTATTATAATCAAAATATAATACAATATTACAATAATAATATATATTAATACCATATAATAATATAGAATATAACATCTTATAATAATATGATCAGTTTTTTCTATTTTGGAATAATATTAATAGCAATAATATTTAAAACAATATGCTCTCCATCCAATAGGCTTTACATGTGTTTTATGCGCAAAGGGCACCTATAAATAACCATTTTAAAAGGAACTGATAATTCTTTATTTTTCAATGTCAAAAAAATTAAATTTTGAAAGTTATTAATAGAATAATAAAATAATAACATATAACATAATATTATGACAATAATATAATACATTAATAATATAATAAGACATTAACAACAAATTAATATCATATAACAATATATAAAATATGCTACAATATCTTACAATACTAAAATAATATGAGTATACTAAATATTATTAGAATTTATATATTTAAAATAAATATTACATTATTATTTTATAAATAGTTTGTCTATGCAACAATGAGATGGTGACAACAATTTTGTGTTTTGAGTGAGATACAAGTATCAATTTAAATTCTTTCACTTTGCACAATGTTGTTTTGCCAAAAGACAATGCATTTTGAAAATGATATTAATAATTGCAATAATTTTATAGAAAAATTTGCAATTACAATGAATTGTTTCTTTTATAAATAATGTTTCACTATTAGAATTTAATTTCATTAAATCCCATCATATTATATTTATACCTTGGCATGCCCTTCAATGCAAATCCTGAACATAGACGTACTATAGATTGAAAACCAATCTCCTTTATTGGTTTTCACATAGTCACTATCTTTAGATGGACATATTTTTGTTTTCATTTATGTTAGGTCCAAATGGACCTATCTAAATTTAAGCATCGTGGAAAGCAAGGACTCTCTGCATATGAGGATCTCCTTTAAAGAATGATGACATTGCAACCTAAGAAAGCTGGGTCTATATGTTCTAGATCCTTAAACCAAGATTTTAGATTGAGCTTTAATGGCAGCCCATGCATTTGACATATTTATTGTCGCTCTACCTGGGTCATATTTGATCTTGGTTCATTTGCATTTGCTTGGGTCAAAATTTGCCTTCTTTCATGCTCTCTCTTCATTGATCTTGATCTATGATTGCACATTGACCATTGATTTTGCCTCCATTTGAATGTCAATGGGTATTTTATGAGGCTCAAATTTGACATCCGTGTGACCTTCATTTGACGTTCACATGATCGTCATTGATGTCTGTGTTGTCGATCCTAAATCTATTATTAAATACAATCTATTAGATCTACTTGGACTCACTGACCTGTGTTTACCTGCTTGCCATTAGATTTAATTTGGGCACCCAAGATTTGGACACTTGTCAGTTCCACATTCAGTCGGGGACCCTTTGATGATTTTTGAATGCAAATGGATATTTGATGAGGCCCAACTTTGATGTCTGTATAAACATCATTGACGTTCATGTGAATGTTTAAGGATTTTCAAATCTAAATGGTTATTGTCAGGGTTCAAACTTGACGCTCATGCAAACATCTTCATTTGTTGGATCAACCTTGAAACTTATCCAAACAATTTCCCTGCAACAAACAATTCTTTAGACATTTTGCATCAGGTATTTAGCCAAAACAATTATTTCAGACATTTTGTGTCAAAATAATTTGCTCGAAGCAATTTTCATGAACAATTTCCCTGAATAATTTGTCTTTATTAGAACTTTTGTTGTGCATATTTTATCCAAAACTTTCAGGTCTTCATACTTTCTATCATGAACATTCCTTTGGGCTTTTTCTTTTAGGATTTTTGTCAAAGACATTTTCTTTGGAATTTTTGTAAAGACCTTTGCCATGGACATTTTCTCTGATACACTTTATTCGAAAGAATTTTTCCTTAAACTTCATCTGAATCACTTTCTTCAAAAGAATTCATCTTCCAACTTTTGGTTGATCCTTGAAAGCTCCAATTGGGGACCTTTGATGATTTTTGAATGCAAACAACTATTTGATGAGGCCCAACTTTGATGCCTATGTGAACATCATTGACATCCACACAAATGTCTAAGGATTTTCAAATCTAAATGGTTACTTGTCAGGGTTCAAACTTGACACTCGCACTAACATCTTCATCTGCTGGATCAACCTTGAAACTTGTCTAAACAATTTCCTCATAACAAAAAATAATTCAAACATTTTGCATCAGGCATTTTCTCTGAAATAATTCTATCATAAATTTTATGTTGAAATAATTTTCCCAAAGAAATTTCCATGAACAATTTCCCCAAATAATTTATCTTTATCAAAATTTTTGTTATGGATATTTTGTTTGAAACTTTCGAGTATTCAAACTTTTTGACGTGAACATTCCTTCGGGCTTTTTGTTTCAAGATTTTGGCAAAGACATTTTCTTCAAGATTTTTGCAAAGACCTTTACCACGAATATTTTTTCTGATACACTTTATTCAAAAGAATTTGGCCTTAACACTTCATCTGAAACACTTTCTCCAAAAGAATTCTTCTTCCAACTTTTGCTTGATCCTTGAAAGGATCAGGGACCCTTTGACAATTTTTGAGTGCAAATAGCTATTTGATGAGGCCCAACTTTGATATATGTGTGAACGTCATTGATGTCCATGTGAACCTCCAAGTATTTTTAAATCCAAATGGTTACTTGTTCGGGTCTAAACTTGATGCTTGCATGAACGCCTTCATCTACTGGATCAACCTTAAAACTTGTATGAACAATTTCCCTGTAATAGATATTTTGCATCAATCATTTTCTTTGAAATAATTCTATCAGACATTTTGTGTCAAAACAATTTTCCTGAAGCAATTTCCATGAACAGTTTCCTCGTACAATTTGACTTTATCGAAACTTTTGGGTCTTCAGACTTTTCGTTGTGAACATTCCTTCAGTATTTTTGTTTAGGGATTTTTGGCAAAGACATTTTCTTTGGGATTTTTTTCAAAGACCTTTATCATGGACATTTTCTTTGATATACTTTCTCCAAAAGAATTTGTCCTTAACTCTTCATCCGAAACACTTTCTCTGAAAGAATTCATCTTCTGACTTTTGCTTGATCCTTGAAAGCTACGAGATTTTATAAGTCCTATGCAACTCGTTCCATGACCTTGAACCACTCATTCCACTTAGAACACTGCTCAACTTCCTACTCCATACTTGACATCTAGAACATGGCATTGCATCCAGACAAATTTTGTATGTGGGCTAAATCTGGCCAACATTTCTGGTGACTCAACTTGAAAGCATGCTTGTTATGCTTGAGAACCCAAGCACTTATATATCGATGTTCGAACTTGCAATATCGATTCTAGTTCACCTAGATCATTGTCAAAGTCTCGTGGGGTCGATATTGTTTATTGGCCCTCGGTTCTTGATTCAAACCTATCAAGTTAGCACACTTGTCAGCCTCATACTTATTTTGAGCTCCATTGATCTATTGACCTTTCTTGCATCATTCATCTCCTTCGGTACAAATAAACGTGAGCCATAGATCTTTTACCATTTGAAATAGTTAGTAGTCTAAGTATTTTTTTCATTTGATGAATTATCTAATAATATTATATATTATATTATTAACTATAATGTTATGACAATCTATCTTATTATTATACTTCACATTTTTATTTATATAATAATAAATGATAATATTTTAGTAATATTATTAATATTAATAGTTTATTATAAATTAAAATAATTTAAATCAATATTAAAATTTATATTTGCATATTACAATATACTATATTATATATTAAAATAAACTATATCATGTCATTATAGTATAATAATATTATTAAATATTTAATTTTAAAGATATCATATATATATTAATATATATTACAATATAGAAATAATACAACATTACGACAATAATACATATTAATACCATATAACAATATATAATATAATATAACATCTTATAATAATATGATAAATTTTTTTATTCAAGAATAATATCACTAGCAATAATATTTAAAACAACATGATGCCCATCCAATAGGATTTAAATGTGTTCTATGCCAAAAGGGCACCTATGAATAACCATTTTAAAAGAAACTGATAATTCTTTATTTTTCAATATGAGAAAAATTAAATTCTGAAAGTTATTAATATTAAAATAATAACATATCCATAGCATTATGACAACAATACAATACATTAATAATATAATAAGATATTAATAACAAATTAATATCATATAAAAATAAATAAACTCTGTTACAATATCTTATAATACTAAAATAATATAAGTATAATAAATATTATTAAAATTTATATATTTAAAATAAATATTACATTGTTATTTTGAAATAGTTTCTCTACGAAAAAATGAGATGGTTATAACAATCATGTGTCTAGAGTGAGATACAAGTCAATTTACAATCTGTCACTTTACACAATGTTATTTTGCCAAAAGATAATGCATTTTTAAAATGATATTAATAATTGCAATAATTTTATAGAGAAATTTACGATTACAATGAATTATTAGTTTTCAATGTTCACAAATATATTATTGATGTGTATCGTTGAGATTTTCATCTTTCGTCTGGAAAAATAGAATCAATTTTCATTAACACATGACAATAAGAAGTGCGCTAAGCTATATAGAAATGATATAAGTCTTGAACAAAATAAATTGTTCATTCAATGACACTTGAAAACTATAGAAAACAACTTAGTACTACATGTGCATCAACAAAAACATCCATGCTCATATATGCTCTCATGATATACGATTGCATGTTGACCATTGATTTTGCCTCTATTTAAATGCCAACATCTATTTTATGAGGCTCAAATTTGACGTCTGCACGATTGTCATTTGACATCCAGGCATCTACCATTAACGTTTGCATGACCGTCAAATTTACACTCTAATGGTTAATTGCCTTAGATTTATTTTAACATCCACATTCCTATCAATGACATCTATGTGACCATCATTGACATCCACGTGACTGTCAAAATTTAAACCTCAGTGGTTTAATTAACAAACTTAATTTTGATGTTCGTGTGACTTTCAATGACGTCTACATGACCATCATTGACATCCACACAACCATCATAATTTGAATCTCATTGGTTTGATTGCTGAGATTTATTTTAACAAATGAGCAAATGTTATTGACGTCCATGTGAATGCCAATGACATCCACGTGACCATCAAAATTTCAATGCCAATGGTTAATTAGCACGAGATTTGTTTTGTTTTTCATGCCACCATTAATGATGCCCACGCGTCCATCAATGACGTCCATGTGACTGTCACAATTTGAACTTCAACGGTTTAATTACCACGAGCATTATTTTGACGTAATAAATCAAAGAATATTTGACGACATGCCTTTGCTTGGACTCAATTAATCAATAGTGCGTGAGCAAAGTTTAAATGATAAAGGTTCTAACATCAACGTGAGAATGAAACTTGTCACCATCTCGACGATCAGATCAAAAATCTAATACAAAGTATGAGTCAAAAGCTCAGAGCCCCAGGACAAGCATGCATTCATCGACTGGCATGATCTTGGATTTGAACATAAGATCCAATGGACAACGATCAAAGTTTTGGCAAAGAACGAAATAAATCAATGGTTCAAGTTTAATCCTTGATTCAAAAGGTCGATGGAGTGTAATTGATCCATGCAAGTGAGATCAACGGTCCGAGACCAACATTAACATTTCAAAGAAGCACACAAACACTTTTCAAAGGTCCCAAAATAAGTGAAAATCTACCATGTTAATGCTTAATAAATAAGTTATTCTACCCTACAAAAAGGTAGGTACTCTAATTGTAACGTAGCTTTTGTTATAATTATTCTCTATCAATCTAAATGTTATTTAAGACTAAAGTATTGACCTCTATGCATAACTAGTGATTTTCCACTATATCAAATAAAATTTCAATTTTCTTTTGTATGGCCAATTAAATCAAGTAAACCTGCATTTAACCACATTTAATATTAGATTGTCACATCCACATTTAACAAGCTCATATTGCATAAAACATGACAACTTTGGATAGGATTAATATGCAAATGCAATATTAAGTTTATTGGATTTCATATACAACATGGTATTATGGAAATTGTACCCTCATTGTTATGTTTAGATAATTGTAATATAAATTATAAAGATTAACATTTAGAAAAATAAATAAAACAATCAAGAACTAACTACAATATATTCTACAACTTTCAATTTTTTTTGCATAATAACAAATATAATTTTTTAAAAACAATTATGACATGAACTAGCTACTACATGGCTTACCCTCCACATTAAATAACTATAACACCTTAGGGTGGGGTGGGGGGAGCGGGAATGAGCACTAGAGAGTGGAGGTTAGGAGAGAGAATTAGAAATTAGGGAGTGGAGGTTAGGAGAAGTAATATGCACATTTAGAGGTTATGTTTACAAACTAGTAGAGTATGTGACGGCTCATGATGGACATTGGTTGATATTCTTTCTCATAGAAGGAGAAGACTGATTTCTAATTGTGGGTAGAGCCATTTCTATTTAATGGATTATCTATCTTTCCTTAAAGCTATTTTTTTAATGTTTGTTCGTTGAATGTTTACTTCAAGTTGCCGAAGGTTTGTAACCTAATTTTGGCTCAAGATGTTTTTTCTCCACTTTGGAAGATTATCTTATTGCTTGGTCTTCGGAGTTTGTTTATTGAGGTTGTGGACCCTTCTATGTAATTTCTTGTCCTTTGTCTTAGATGTTGAGTTGGATTTTATTTTTTGCATTGTGGTCTTGGGGGATTGGGCCCCTTGTTGTGTCCTAGATCCGATTCAAAGCTTGAATTTTTTAAAAATCTTTTTCGCCCAATTTATAGCTCTAGTGAAAAGCATTTTCTAATTCATAGTTCTGGTCAAAAGCATTTACCCCCAAAAAAATAAAGTAGGTGAATACTTATACCCTATAAAATAAGACAAAAAAAATACGTATACCGTATCTTATCACCTATATAATGATAAATAAAATATTTAAAAAAAATTTTATTAAAAAACTTATCACCAAAATATCCATATTAACAAGGGTCATGTAGCGACTGGTCCCTACCTCCAAAGCACCAATTGCATTAGAAATTGTAATGTAAGTTGTACTAAGTTAACTTGAGGCATTTACGAGGCATAGACTTAACAAGTGTTCTATTTCATAGAACAAATAAATAATAAAATGTACCTGCCTCATAATTATTATATATTCTATTGCGTAGAGAAAATAAATAGATTAATGTCGTTGCCATGGCACTCTGTAAACATAATGAGTTATTTATAGTGTGTATAAAATAAATTATGGATGTTATATGTATATAAAAAGGCAACATCAGATTTATTATCTACTGTCAAAAGCAACGATTTAAAAAAAATAAAATAAAAAAATTAAACTATTTAATAAAATTTTATATTTTAGTGTCTTTGATAAGTGAGTAAATTTTGCTTTAAAGTTATAATAAAAATATCAAGACATGTTACAAGCTTAGTACATTGGAGAAAGTTTTGATATGGTTTTCTTTTGAATCTAACTACTTGAAAAATAATTTATATATATATATATATATATATATATATATATATATATATATATATATATACTGATTTCTTTCACGATAAAGAATCTTGGAAATATATAGCATGGATTCCATATCATGTCGGATATAATTACAACCTTGTGATGAATATTTTGATTAGTTTAATATAAAATTTACCATAGAAATCTAAGATGGGAGTCACATAATATGAGGGCAATTGACAAATAAAGATTGTGATCCTCTGAAGAAGGTCATGTTTCAGAATGTGTGGTTTCCAACATCTATGTTTCACTTTCTACTAGGCTAGATATGTTCATCTTGCACAATCGACATGTATTTTGCCTTTTCAACCATGGCAGAATGCAATAAAAATGAAAAAATGTGGTTTTAGTGGCAGGGCAATTGGCATGCATTTTTTTGCACTTGAAAAGAATCCATGTAGACAACACATGAACCCATTTCATTTAGATGTGTAGTTGATATCAGTAGAGTACGAGGCAATGCTTCCACATAATTATTTACACCCCTCTCTGATTTGATGTATTAACTACGTGGACAAGAATTATTGAAGATATGATAAATTGTTACATAAAATCTACACCAAATTCTAGATTTCATCAAAATTGGGCAACCTACTAACTTCAATTAGGAGATAGTGTATATTTTAATATAACAAAAATTCACATTGGTCAACCTGGATAATAATACCATCACCGTCTGAAACCCCATGGAAATTATTGTAAGCTTCAATGAGTAAATTAAACACATGATGATTTAGGTCATGAATTAGCAGTAGAATAACTGTTGACACTATGGATTGCACCCTTGACAGGGGGCTGAGCTCCTGTCTTCCACACATCACAATGGAAACTCCTCTCTTGCCTGTGGGTATGGAAAAACTGAGGGGAGAGTCTCTAGATAAGGGCTAACTCCCTTTGATGCATTTGAGTTATTCCAGTGAGTTGCTAATACATACATACATACATACATACATACATACATACATACATACATACATACATATATATATATATATATAATGGGGGGCTTGAAAAAGGAGAAAGATTACTGAAAAAATAGAACCTAACCTAAAAGGGTGATGCACCAAACAAGTTTGATCTACTCATACTCACACTCTGAACCATAAGAACACATACATACACTTTAACTGGTAAAAGGACCAGACTATAGGGAGCTTGACAGGGAGGCTTTAATGGAAACACACAAAAAAATAACTTACCATAGGCACTGTAGGAAAATCACACTATCTGGTAACCTTCTTCTACCTCTGCGCTCCAGATACAACTCTTCTTGTCACCTGCAAGAATGGTGCTTTGTATATACTAGGTGTATTGGTATCAAGCCTATGAAAGCATTAAGAAAGAAATGACTGAACACAAGTTTAACACTCAGACACACTCAGAGATATATCCAACCAGAATAGAGGTAAAAGATGCGTGTTTATTGATTCCAGGTGAAAATTAGCAAGGCTTCGCCTTACAACATGAGAGATGCCTTCTCCAAATGAGAAGATTTCAATATATAGAGGAAGAAAAAGGCCTTTTGGAACCCTTCTAAAAAATGGCCCATGTGCATTCCGAGCATTGGGAAGAGGAAGCCGCTTGATAGATACTACTGTGTCAGCTCCTATTTTGATTTCAGGTGCTTAAGATATATTAAACATTTATATGTGAAATTATGGGCTGCACCATTTGTCTGCTCATCAATGCAAAATGAAAAAAAATGGGTCACGTCGTTCACTGTTTGCGCCCCTTGATGATCGCTTGGTAGATACCATGTCAACCACTAGAGTAACTCCTTGAGTCGACACCTTCCTTTGTCACTTGGAATGTTTTGTCCATTTCTGCACTTGGCTCTTTTGCCTCTTCCTGGATTTGTCTTTTCTAGTTCCTTCATCCTTCGGGAGCTATCTTCTGCTAATTCTTCAGCTCTTTGGACTCCCTCCTCGACGATTTCTTCCTTCTGGCTTTAAGCCTTTGAATTCCTTTGGGTTCATGCCTTTTATTTAAAGATCAACAGCTATTTCATTGCTATAAAGTTGACATTCATGCGCCCGTCGCTATTTGGTCGATTCCTTCGGCCTTTCCTTTGATTTCTTTGCAAGTGTTCCCTGTCCTTTACAAGGGCACTTATCCTTCGGGCTTTGGGAGACTCCCTTGAACCTTCTGATTAAACCGACTGATTGAACCAACAATTAGCTCAATGGTTCAATGGTTCAATACTTTGTTCTACTCATCCATTTGATCACTTGAACCAACTGCTTAAACCAACCGCTTGAACCAATCACTTGAACCAACAATTGGTTCAACGGTTCAATGATTCAATGGTTCAATGCTTCCAAGTTCAAAGTGATTGAACCAAGCCGATGAGCCAAGCCTTTGAACCAAAGTGTTGAACCAAGCCGATGAACTAAACCTTTAAACCAAAGCGTTGAACCAAGCCGATGAGCCAAAGCGTTGAACCAAGCCTTTGAACGAAAGCGTTGAACCAAGCCTTTGAACTAAATCGTTGAACCAAGCCGATGAACCAAAGCATTGAACCAAGTCGATGAACCAAGCCTTTAAACTAAAGCATTTAAACCAAGCCTTTGAACCAAGCTGATGAACCAAGCCTTTGAACCAAAATGGTTCAAAGTTCAAGTTCAAAGTTCTTGGAAAGCTCATGGCATTAGAACCCAATGTCGAACCATTAAACTGATTCCTCCTTTTGCCAAAAGACTTGTGCAAAAATCAAATTTGAAACTGGTTCAAAATAGCAAGGGAAGGAGAATGATTTTGGCCTACAGGGCCAAAATGGTTAACAAATTGGTGATTCCCAGGGGAAGCATGCTTGCTATGCTTAGAAACTAGTAGCCTCAAAGTCCATTGGGCATGGAGTCAGAATGCAGCTTGAAAAGTTAGCAACCACCTTGATATATCCAATAATCAATCATGAAGTTCTTACCCCAAAAGGAAATGAAACACACGCAAGATTAAGAAAACTACTAACATGTGCAAAAGTGCTTAAGGAAAACAAGTAAAAAATGAAGAAAATATATACATGATGGGAGGAGGGCTCAGTGACAATGCTTAAGATGTATCCCATTTACTGGGATATATAGTTCTTCACCATCTAACCTAGAGAGTTAGAACGCATTTTACTGCTTGCACTGAGTGATGACGTATGGACCACTCCATAGGGCATCAAACTTCGCAAGCTTTCCAGGCTTAGCTCAATCCACATCCCATTTCAAGATGATGTCTCCTTCAGAGAAACCTTTTGATGAATATTTCTTATCGAAGTGTTTCTTCGTCTGCTGTTGGCAGCTGGTCATGGAAGCCATAGCCGGGTCCCTTGTCTCTTGAAGCTCCATCAACTCACATAGCCTAACCTCCATGCTGTTGCCTTCTTCTAACTGCAGTTGGTGAGCAATGTCCAACGCTGGCAACTTAAGTGAAATAGGAAGCCTAGCTTCCCTTCCATACACGAGCGTGTATGGTGAATTACCAATTGCTCTATTTAGAGTGACCCTATCTGCCCACAGGGTTGTTTTCAACTTGGCATGCCAAGTTATCTGATTATCCTCCATTGTTCTTTTGATAATCTTGATCAAATTTTTGTTGGTGGATTCAGCTAGCCCATTCCCCTGTGGGTAGTAGTTTGACAAAGTGCTAAGGTAGATACCATATCTCAATGCCCATTCACTTGTTTTAGTTTCTAAAAAAGCTAAAGCATTATCTGAGATGATGGTAGTTGGAACCCCAAACCTTGCCACTAGGTCCTCATAAAAATCCAAGACTGCACTTTCATTGGCTTCCTTCAAAGCGACAGCCTCTACCCATCTTGTGAAGTAGTATGTGGCGGTCATGACCCACTTGTGTCCAGTGCTAGAGGGAGGGTTAATCATCCCTATAAAATCAAGGCTCCATTGCATGAATGGTTGCTCTACCTGAATAGGCTGTAAAGGCATGGCAGCCAACCGTTACTTCCCATCAAAGAGTGTACACTTCTGGCACTTTCATACCCAGGCATGAGTGTCTCTAAATAAAGTAGGCCAGAAGTAACCAGCTCTCATTATTCTCACAACTGTAGGCCTAGGAGCAAAGTGACCACCAACTAGCCCATCATGGAACTCAGACAGCACCTTGTTGGCCTAACTTGGGTCTATGCACCTTAAAAGTACTCCTGAGAGATCCCTTTTGAACAACACTCCATCAATCAAGACATAAGGGAGAGATTGGAGTCTGAAATATCTCCTCTTGGTACTATCAAGGCCTTGCTGGCACTCACCAGTGAGAAAGAAATGCCTCAAGTCTAATGTCCAATCCTTCATAACAGTTGGTTCCTCTACTGTAGCTACATCATGAATTAACAAACTATCCTCCTTTTGTTGCTTAAGGTCTGTAGCAAGGTGTTCACACAGGCCTTTTCCTCTCACCAGCTTGGTGATCTTGACATCTACGTCATACTCCATCACCTTAGTGATCCATCCCACTCTCTTTTCATTCAGATTACGATTGGTCAATAAATATTTGATGCCGAGATGAGGGACCATGAGGTGAATCCTGCTGTTGGACAACATATGTCTAAATTTCTTCAGGATTTGTATGACTGCGAGGACTTACTTCTCCACATATGTATACCTGACCTCAAAACCCTCTAGGCCTTGCCTAAAAAATGCAAGTGGTTGTTCAAGGTTATCACCATTTGCTTGGGTAAGCATGGCAGAGATTACCTCTTCATTTTCGAAGGTATAGAGATTGAAATCCTTGGTGAAGTCGGCTCTGATCAAAGTAGGAGCCTGGGCTATAGCCTGCTTGATCTCTTCAAAACTGTCCTTTCTTTGCACTGTCCACGTGAACTTCTCATCCTTCTTCAACATAGAGGTCAATAGCTTGACTATCTCTGCAAAATTTGGAATAAATCTCTGGATGAAATTTATTTTGCTGAAGAAGTTCTACAGGCCCTTCTTGTGTTTAGGCAAGGACAGCTCCAAGATGGAACGAACTCTCTTTGGATCAATGGACAAGCCTTCCTTGGAAACCATGTGGCCAAGGAGTTTACCCTCGTGGACATCAAAAACACATTTCTTCAGGTTGAGAGAGATACCAAACTCTCTACACCTCTCAAAGATTTGTCTGAGGTATTTCATGTGTTGGCCCACCTCCTTGGAGAATATTGTCACGTCATCAAGATATACCAGCACAGTGTTATTTATCAAGCCTCGAAAGGCCATGTCCATGGCTCATTGAAAGGTGGCACCAACATTGGATAGTCTGAATGGCATTTTCCTATAAGCAAACATCCCCCATTTGGTAGTGAAGGCTATCTTGTACTGGTCACAGTCTTGCACCAAAATCTGATTATATCCTGAATACCCATCCAGGGGGAGAAACGCTCACTGCCTGTCACCATTTGGAGGATCTACTCCATGCTTGGGAGAGGATAATGGTCTTTCAAAGAGACTCTAATGAGGTCTTTAAAATCTACATATAATCTGATCTCCCCATTCTTTTTTCGGACAGGGACAAGATTGGCTAGCCAAGAAGAGTGTTTGATTGGAAATATTATCCTGGATTCAATCAACTTGGTGAGTTCCTTCCACATGAGAGGCTCAACTTTGGGTTGACAGGCCTTTGCTTTTACTTGATTAGCTTGGCACCTTCCTCCAACTCGATGGTATGTTGGGCTAAACTTGGGTCAAAACCCTTCAAATCGTTATACTCCTAGGTGAAGACATCAGCAAACTCTTGACACAACAAGGTGAAGGCCTGCCTTTCATGGTCCGTGCACACTTTCCCAAGTGCCAGTAGCTTATCTTTGAATATTTTAACCTTCTCATAGTTCTCCTCTTTTGTTGTGATGCTTGCCTTATCACTTTTAAACTGGTCATCTTCATTGAAGATACTCTCGAGTGTGACCAAGCCTTTGGGAAGTTTATTGTTCCTCAGCTGAATAATTTGGCTGCCATACTACAGTTGTAGCTTACCCTAGTTTTTAACAATAAACTCAGCTTCTTCTTGTAAGAAGAGTGCAATTATTTGGTCACTATCAAACACCTGTCAGTTAGTGATGTTGTCAGGTATAGAGGGCCGGATTACTACCTTCGAGTGGTGTGAACTACGGTCTCAACCTATTTCCCTAGGGATATCAAACTGGGCACCAACTACTGCCAGCCTGTCTGCTTACTTGTTATGCTCTCTAGGAATGGATCTAACATTGAAATCAAAAAAATTCTCCACTAAATCCCATACCCTGTGTTTATAGGACTTAAGCAAATAATTCTTTGTCAAATTTTGGCTCCTTACCTGATTCACAATCAACTCACTATCACCAAAAACCTGCAGCTCTCTGATTCCTCTTTTCCTTGCCCACTCTAGACCATGGATGAGGGATTCATACTCTGCAACATTGCTCGTGTAAGAAAATTGAAACCTGAAAGCCAAAAAGTATCTCTCCTTTGAAGGAGAAACTAGCACCGCTCCACCACTAGCTCCTAATTGACTTCTTGAGCCATCAAAGAACAACTACCATAAATCTCATCAAGCTTTCTTGGCTTGCTTTCATCAAATTTGGTACAAAAGTACTCTCTTTGTGCATGCAATAAGTCCCAAGGCATACCTCTTCTATGAATTTGTAAAGATCATGCTCAAAGTTGTCACTTCCCATTCGTCTAAGAGTAGGTTAGCAACTCCTTCAAGGGCAGAGGGTGGAGATTGGTCCACTTGGAATTATTTTTGGTCCATAATGGCATAGCTGACATTTGATGCCTTAAGCAAGTATGGTTCCAGATGATCCTTGTGGAGTGGCTTTGATTCAATCTTGACCTTAGTCCCATACTTGGTTCTAAAAACCAGATAAGACCAGTTTGCTGCTAGGTAGCCACCTATTTTGGATGTGAATTCCCTGGATAAGCAAATAACAAAGGGGGGACATCCACCACCACCACATCATGGGGACTGAGAAGGTTGGGCAGGCATGTAGCGTCAAGCTCAAACCTTTCACCACCCCAAGTGTTTTTTCTATTGTTCCATCTAGCTACAAGACTCCCTTAGTCATTTCTTCATATTTTAGCCCCAGTTTATTTGCAATGCATTTAGGCATCACCGAGGTGCTTGCTCCACTATCAATGATGCAATTATGTACCAAGAAATCTCTTATGACCAAGGACAAATAAAAAGGGGGAACCTTTTCTTCTTTCTTAACTTGGCCTGATGTGGAAGGTTTTCCATTCATCATTAGAATGTTATTAGCTTTTGCTGGGATAGCTTGTTCATTCAGCTCATGCAATTTTTTTTGCAGCAAGTCCTTTTGTTCTAGTATTGATAATGAATCCAACAAGGAGATGTTCATGTGCAGCTTCTTCATTTGGTCCACCACGTTGACTCAAGGGTTGCCTTCTTTCATATTTTCTTTGGGATTACTTACAGTCTGAGGCGCAGGCCAAGGAGTTGAAGATGCAACCAGAGGTCTGAAGTTTGGAACCTTTTGGTTTACCTGTGATGAAGAAGGTGGTTCTAACGTTTGGGCAGCTGCTTGAGCTTCTTCCATTGCTCTCCTTTTGGACCTTATGCCGACTGCAACATAGTCACTCTGATTGTCTGCACTACCCATGTAATTGACTACATAGAACTCACCCTCCACGTGATTCATGAGAGTAGAATCAGGTTGAGTCTGATTGCTACCCATGTCGGGTTACACTGAAGCCTCAAAGCTTGGGAATTGGGCAGCTGCCTGATTTTTTTGTACATTTATGTAGTGGCTCAGCATTTCATTCATATAAATAGCTTGATCTTGACCATATCCCATGGTTGAGCAACTGGGTTGTTCTTGGACCAGATTGTTTTGAGTGGGCACTAGAGCCTTGGATGATGAAGGGATGCCTGGATTGTAGCTTTGAAAAGGTTTGGCTTAGGCAAACTGACCTTGCCCTTGATTGTAATTCTGGAAAGGGGGTCTATTTGCTTGCCCATACTATTGATATCCTTGATTTGGTCAGTTGCCTTGAGCTTGCTGCCTTTTAATAGCCACTAGTTCATTTGTTACATTTTGTAATAGGCTTTTGACTTCATGGAGGTCATTGGATGAAGTAGCAACTGGCTTTTCTATGCTAGGCAGAAGAGCCAAGGTGGGTGAAGCAGTCTGGATTGGAGGCAACATTTCAGGAAAGAGTGGCATATGAGGCCCAGGGGCTATCTTTCCCGCCTGCACCAGGCAATTTTTAGCTGCTATAGCTATGTCATAGGCAACATGCAGCACATGTCCTCCCATGGACTGTATCATAACAACAATGTCACTGTTCAATGCTTTCAAATAATAGAGAAAAGCATAGCTCGGAGTTGGCCTTACCAAAATGGGAATTCTATCCCATGTCTTCTAAAATCGAGTGTTGAAATCTTGCATGAATTCATGTGGAGCTCTTTTCATAGTGTTCAGCTGCTCGACAAGTGAGAGGTGGTCAATTTTCTCCCCAAATTGGTTCGTTAAAAGGGTGCCCAATTCATTCCAGGAATTGACTAAATATGGGCAGAGTCCCATACCAGTCCAGAACCTTGCCTTTGAAAGACAATGCCAGCAATCTGATTGTAATATTTTTCTCAATGACATTGTGAATATTGCAGAGGTTAGTGATATTTCTAATATGTTTGATAGTAGTATTGGGTCCTTCTCCATTAAAGGGAGGCACACTTTTAAGGACTACCCCTAGAATTGAGTCATATTGTAGGAGATTCAAAGGACTTTGACTATGAAAGGCCACAAAAGGTAAAGCCATGGCTATGACAGGATTCAATTAGGGCCTTCTTGCATGGGTGTATCTTATAGCAGGTATGGGAAAGTGATTTGCTAAATAAGGATGGGTTTTTTCAAACCTCAGTTGCTTTGTTGAGTTCAAAGGCAATTCAACGAATTCAAAAGGGACACCCCTAGCAGTAGATCGTGTGGTGACTTTTGGCATAGGAGGTAAGACTGGTCTTTGATAAAAAACTGATGTTCTTACCAGTGGAGTCGCCAGATGCTGAAAATGGTTGATTTTGCTGTAACAGGACCAACATCAATCTTGGAACTTTGCTGAGTGTTAAAACTTAGTCCCACTAGGCATGCCAAAAATTGTTGACACTGTGGATTGCACCCTTGATAGGAGGTTGAGCTCATGTCTTCCATGCATCATAATGGAAACTCCTCTCTTGCCTGTGGGTCTGGAAAAATTGAGGGGAGAGTCTCTAGATAAGGGCTAGCTCCCTTTGATGCATCTGAGTTATTCCAGTGAGTTGTTAATACACACACACACACACACACACACACACACACAGACACACACAATGGGGGGGTTGAAAAAGGAGAAAGATTACTGAAAAAATATAACCTAACCTAATGCACCAAACAAGCTTGATCTACTCATACTCACACTCTGAACCATAAGAACACATACATACACTTTAACTAGTAAAAGGACCAGACTGCAGGGAGCTTGACAGGGAGGCTTTAATGGAAACACATAGAAAAAGAACTTACCATAGGTGATGTAGGAAAAGCACACTATTTGGTAACCTTCTGCCTCTGTGCTCCAGATACAGCTCTTCTTGTCACCTGTAGGAATGGTGCTTTGTATATACCAGGGGTATTGGTATCAAGCCTATGAAAGCATTAAAAAAGAAATGACTGAACACAAGTTTAACACTTAGACACACTCAGAGATATATCCAACTAGAATAGAGGTAAAAGATGCGTGTTTATTGATTCCAAGTGAAAATTAGCAGGGCTTCGCCTTACAACATGAGATATGCCTTCTCCAAATGAGAAGATTTCAATATATAGAGGAAGAAAAAGGCCTTTTGGAACCCTTTTACAAATGGCCCATGTGCATTCCGAGGGGTTGAAAAAGGAGAAAGATTACTAAAAAAATAGAACCTAACCTAAAAGGGTGATGCACCAAACAAGCTTGATCTACTCATACTCACACTCTGAACCATAAGAACACATACATACACTTTAACTGGTAAAAAGATCAGACTGTAGGGAGCTTGACAGGGAGGCTTTAATGGAAACACACAGAAAAAGAACTTACCATAGGTGCTGTAGGAAAAGCACACTATCTGGTAACTTTCTTCTGCATCTGCGCTCCAGATACAATTCTTCTTGTCACCTACATGAATGGTGCTTTGTGTATACCAGGGGTATTGGTATCAAGCTTGTGAAAGCATTAAGAAAGAAATGACTGAACACAAGTTTAACACTTAGACACACTCGGAGATATATCCAACCAGAATAGAGGTAAAAGATGTGTGTTTATTGATTCCAAGTGAAAATTAGCAGGGCTTCACCTTACAACATGAGATATGCCTTCTCCAAATGAGAAGATTTCAATATATAGAGAAAGAAAAAGGCCTTTTGGCACCCTTTTACAAATGGCCCATGTGCGTTCTAAGCATTGGGAAGACGAAGCCGCTTGATGGATATTGTTGTGTCAGCTCTTATTTTAATTTTAGGTGTTTAATACATATTAAATGTTTATATGTGAAATTATGGGCCACACCGTTTGTTTGCTCATCAATGCAAAATGAAGAAAAATAGGTCGCGTTGTTCACTGTTTGTGCCCCTTGATGACCGCTTGGCAGATATTGTGTCAACCACTGGAGTAACTCCTTTAGTCGACACCTTCCTTTGTCACATGGACTATTTTGTCTGTTTCTGCACTTGGCTCTTTTGCCTCTTCCTAGCTTTGTCTTTTCTGGTTCTTTCATCCTTTGGGAGCTATCTTCTGCTAATTCTTCAGCTCTTTGGACTCCCTCCTCGAAGATTTCTTCCTTCTGGCTTTAAGCCTTTGAATTCCTTCAGGTTCGCACCTTTTATTTAAAGATCAATGGCTATTTCATTGCTGTAAAGTTGACGTTCGCATGCCCGTCGCTATTTGGTTGATTCCTTCGGCCTTTCCTTTGATTTCTTTGCAAGTGTTCCCTACCCTTCACAAGGGCACTTGTCCTTCGGGCTTTGGGAGACTCCCTTGAACCTTCTGATTGAACCAACCGATTGAACCAACAATTGGTTCAATGGTTCAACCGTTCAATGGTTTAATACTATGTTCTGCTCATCCATTTGACCGCTTGAACCAACTGCTTGAACCAACAATTGGTTCAACAGTTTAATGGCTCAATGGTTCAATGCTTCCAAGTTCAAAGCAATTGAACCAAGTTGTTGAACCAAGCCGATGAACCAAGCCTTTGAACCAAAGTGTTGAACCAAGCCGATGAACCAAACCTTTGAACCAAAGCGTTGAACCAAGCCTTTGAACCAAAGTGTTGAACCAAGCCGATGAACCAAAGTGTTGAACCAAGCCTTTGAACCAAAGCGTTGAACCAAAGCATTGAACCAAGCCTATGAACCAAAGCATTGAGCCAAGCTGATGAACAAAGCGTTTGAACCAAGCCGATGAACCAAGCCTTTGAACCAAAGTGTTTGAACCAAGCCGATGAACCAAGCCTTTGAACCAAAGTGTTTGAACCAAGCCGATGAACCAAGCCTTTGAACCAAAATGGTTCAAAGTTCAAGTTCAAAGTTCTTGGAAAGCTCATGGCATTGGACCCGGACGTCGAACCATTGAATTGATTCCTCCTTTTGCTGATAGACTTGTGCAAAAATCAAATTTGAAACTGGCTCATAACAGCAAGGGAAGGAGAACGATTTTGGCCTACAGGGCCAAAATGGTTAACAATAACTTTGTTATTACCTCATTGTCCTAAAAGATTACGTGTTTGTTCCATCTCCTCCTCATGTTGTACCTGGATAATATTCTTTATTTAGGTATATGGTCTCTTTAATAAAGTATAGCATTTAATGAAAACTATTTTTCTGAGTAAATGAAGAAAGCACTCACAACAAGAGTAGGGTAGCTAAGACCGATTTGAAAAATTGTCGATGCAATTGAATCCTATTGCATGGAAACCTGCATGCCCACTAATATGATTGCTATTTATCATTAAAATTTTATATTTTACAAATATAAAATTGACATGTTTCTATAATGAAATACAAGAAAGGCGACAAGACATGTAGAGGTTTATGGATAAAAATACAATGGATGTTATTGACATGCATAATTTCTGAAAAATGGGACTATGAAATGTTTGAATCATTTTAGGTTTGATAATTCTGTAAGGTACAAAAATTACTAGATGGATTTGTAACTGCATTTTTCATTCCAAGCTTCAACCTCACTAAAATATGGTACATGTACAACATGATTTCCAATTGCATCTGACAGCTACTTTCAACAACAAAAATCAATCTGTGAATTCTTGGTTGCGCATTCTCTGATCTCTACTTGTTTTAGTAACCTCAATAAGAACTACCAATGGATTCTCTTGTGAAAAGTCCTTCAGATAGATCCAAAGCTCCAACATCTCTGTTAGGTGTGTCACCTTTTAGATCTAGTAGTCCTGTCAATGGAATAAATTGTATGCCATCTCCATCATCGTTGATAACAAATTCTCCCATCACTCCTTTTAAGGGATGTAAGTCTCTAAAAATTACACCAATTTCATGTCTATCTATTCCTTGGGACGATGGCATCCTTGACAAAGAATAACCTACAACTCTAGCGCACAAACCAATTAGTTCAATCTCCTTAAAGTCTAGAGAGCTTAATGCGGCACCAAAGAAATCTAGTAAAATGAAGTTACTAGAAGAATCAAGATATCGTTGCCTTTTCTCCATAACTTCTCAATTCCAAATAGAAGACAAACAGAAAATCACAATGTGGGAGAATAATGCAATAGAAGCGATTATGGGGTCAAATGTTTCTATTGAATAAAATCATAAGGGAGGGTGAATTTCATATGATTGTGACATATAGGGAGGGTGAATTTCATATGATTGTGACATATATTTTTTTTATAGAGCCACATAATTTTGATATTGTTGTTGATGTGATTGAAACAAAATATGATGATATAAAGGGGACAAATAATGAGCTTGAGGATCTATATGTGACAGATTCCTCACAAATAAGTTTACATACAACTATCCAATCTGCAAGATGTCATTTTGGCTATCCTTGTATCACTGCCAAAAAATAGAAATTCTACAAAACTGATCAAATTTTTGGACACCACCATTTGAGGCCATGAAGAGCATAATTTTATTTAATGCGATTGCTTGTGGCACTAGTCTTCTTGTCGATGCATCCATTTATGCAGGCCATGTTTAAATTTATCTAAAACCTTGACAGATTCAATATTTTTATAGGGACAATCCCGCATTTCGATGCCCAAATATTTGAAAGTGAAACCACATGCTCAAAACTGAGAATTATATAAATTTGTTTTCAGTGTCTAAATTGTATTGAAGAAGTGCACCAAAAAACAGAGATTTAGAAAAAGAGAATGTACGATTTTTGTTATTATTTTTATATCATATCTATCAAATATATAGTGAACAAGAAATTAGCATAACCTTAAACTTACAATCGAGTTAAACAGTTTGGGTTTGATAGCATACTTTATACTGATGATATTGATTGTTTGAGATGTCCCCGTTTGTTAGATCCTTAATATTTCCTGCAATTGCAATTCGCAAGGGAGTAACTCATTGCCAATAAACAGAAGTAATATCAAAAGAATTATATTAATACCAGGGATATGAGAGAAGACATCTCAATTGGCAATGCCCTTGCCATCTTTATCAGACAAGTTTGAGCATCAGAACCTTACTGCTTGTCAGTACAGTTATTGTTGCACTTGTAGTACCACATTTTGGTTACCTAATGGCATTGATTGGCTCTTTATTGAGCTGTACAGTTTCTTCTATACTTCCTTGCCTGTGCTACTTGAAATTTTTTGGGGCAAAGGTTTCTAGATCTGAGATGATACTTATTCTTATAATCTTAGTTGTAGGCACCATAACAACTGTTGTGGGGACCTACTCTTCTGTCAAAAACATTGCAGAGAATATATGATAAGCATTCAACAGTTTCTACATTATTGAAGCACTGACCTTGACCCTTCACATTGGGAATATGAGTTTTTGGCCCAAAATTGGCTTGGAGCTTCTTCTCAGTGTTCAAACTGCCTGGGAACTTCTTTGGCTTCAGGCCATTCTGAAGTTTTCTCTCTACACGGAAAATTATGCTTAAAGCTGAAATGAATGTGTCAAACAGTATAGAGCTTGATGTTGTATATCAGTTATTTATTTCAAGTTTATATCGTTCTTTTTTGTATCAGAGATTTTTTTTTAAACGAAAACTGCAAAACATGGCTACTTTATGCAAGATGTCTCCAATATAAACACAAATGAAATTTGTGTTTGTACAGGTTGGGTTCTTACTGGTGTTTATGAGATTTCAATTACATAGGAAAACACGACGAGAACTACAAACGAATCTGCGGTTGTTCTGTTGCTGTCTACATTAAGAGAAACAAGAAACCACAACCACAACGAAAATGTGACCAAAAATGGCTATAAAAAAATGTATGAATGATTATTTTCAATAATTTTACATATTATATTATAAATAGTAAAAAAATAATATAATACTAACGTTATAATAATGAAAATATATGAAAATTAAAAGTGCAATAAGCCAAAACACTAATAATATAGTAGTTTATTAATTTCACCATAAATGCATTTAACGTACATAAAAGTTTTATCTTAGTTAATTTCAGGTGCATTAGGGTGAACTTTGTTCATAAATAAACTAAGCTTAAATATCTAAATAACTTGGAAAATGTGACGTGGTTTATAATAAATATTTTGTAAATAATTTTTAATAAAATTTTATTTAAAGTAAAAGTTTTTAAATAAGTCTAAAATATAGTCATTAAAAATAAGTTTTTAGTAAGAAAGAGATTTGATGCTTTTATAGTTTATAATGAATAGATTGTATGTTTTTTAGAAGTACTATGTATAAAATTTTTGAATCTATGTTTTGGATCAACATACTAATCCATCTTCAAGAAGTTTGAAATTAAAATTTACTACTAATGAAAGTACAAGTCAAACTAACAACAAAAAAATGATGGTTGCAGTTAACCATGTTGGCAATATAAATTTTAAAAGATGTTTCTAGGAAAATGGTGCAACGGAAAGGAAAATTAATTAAAGTCTGATTTTAACTTCCATAGAGTTCACAATGTCAAATAAACACAGGGATTTCATCAAACAATTGATAACAAATTACAGAGATCAAAACCCTTGTATAAATACAAGGGACAACAATTTAGAATTCTGTCACAATTCAGAATTTTAAAACCGGATTAATGCACTTGGAAAGTGTTAAAGAGAATTTTAAGACCTATTCTAGCTTAGGTGAGTCCCATTTCAATTGAGAATTTGCAAATCAAAAGATGAAGTCTTTGAACTTAAAATCGAGGTAACTCACCAATGTAAGATGAATGATGAGTTCATAAAATTATGCCACCAAAGAACTCTGTAAAGAGACAATCGTCTTCCAAACCGAACACATCAAATAAATAATTCTATTAAAAGACAACCTTCTTCCAAACCAAACACATCAAACAAAGGCGAAAGGAAAGTAAACAACATAAAAAAGATCATATTCTATTTTTAACAATACAAAATTACACGAACCTTAAGCTGCTCCTGCATCAGAAAAACCCAATCCATCCATCCATCCATCCATCGAAGAGCTGAAGAAAAGAGGCACTGGATGAACAAAAATGACGACACAGTAACAGTTCAAAGCATATGCAGGATGGCATAAACCTTACTGATAAATGCCCACCGTAAAGTATTCTCCTGCATGAGAATGCCAAAGTAAAGAGGCGAGTGGGACACTGTGTGTAAAAGTGAACATATAAATTAAAAAACATTAAATTTGACACTAATAAAAAAGCATTAATGCTGACAACAGGGAAGGAATCGAAACATTCCCCCAAAAAAATTCGCAGTAAATCTTTTTGAAAGTAGAATAAGGAAGCCTTCCTTAAAAAATCAACATTATAAATCGGTATAAAACATGAAACCACCTGCCAATGGACCAGAAACGTTGCACAACCACTAGAAATGTTGCATAGCTACTAGGGACAAGATAGGAACTGTAAAAACATAATTTCATGTTGCTGATCATATTTCCTGCATTTTAATGCGTAATGACTTCCATCCATTGCATTTTTGGCATGCATGTTGCCGCAACCACTACTTGATGTTGATCTTGTAGCTTTCATTCATCCATGATGCCAATAAATTGATGTCTATAGAAATTACAAGAGGGTTTAGAATATAGTTATCATATTCTTCCGAACATAGTCCATACACTGTTCGAACTGAACTTTTTGAGTAAAACGAATTTGTTTGAACCGAACTTTTTGAGTAAAATGAATTTGTTCAATTAAATTCATTTTTTGAAGGAATATTTATTTTTTTAAATTTTTTAATTTATTAAATTTGTTTTTGTGGGGGGAATAGTCAGTGCAATAAAAAAAAATCAAAACCCTGAATCTAATACGATTTAGTATTTACCATGGTCCATTTTACGTTAACGTATATGGGAGCTCACAGGGGAAAGTTGAAACCGCTGCAAATAGAGTTTAGAAATTATGGCACGTGACGAACAGGGTTGTAGTCTAGTAAGTGGTAATCGTGTCGAATGGCAAACAGGGAAGTGGGACCCCGGAACAAGCAAGCTTCAAGACCTAATTGGTAGATCGTAGATGGTAGGGCATTATAACTTGTAGACTTTAATAACTCAGCAACGACAAAATATTTTAACATCAAGGGAGGTAAGTTTTATGATTTACCTTGTATTTATGCTTTTTGTCTTTTAATACTTCAAATTTATTTTTACTTTTATTTTATTGTTTAAAATTTTGAATGTTTAATAATAATAATATTAATTTAGAAAAACTACATAATTACTACTATAGTATTTACTATTTATGTTTTTTTAGTTTGAAATTATTATTTGTATTTAATAATTTATTTTAATTTTTTTTGTGTTAATGTAAATTAAGACTATATATTTATCATTTTTATTTTTGTGTTATTTTATATGTATGATGTTGAACAATGAACATTGAAGTTTAACACTCTATTGGGTTTTGTTATCATGTGTCATCAATTTATTTATGTATATGTTTTACAAATATGTATAATATATTTATTTTTAATAATTTGCAAAATTTTCTAACCGAACTATTGAATTTACCAAACCAAACTTTTTTCAAAATTCCAAGCTTCCAAACTTTTTTTTTTCCCTTCCGAACAATCCAAACTTTTCGAACATGGTAACTATGGTTTAGAACATACAAAAATATCATACTCAAACCCTTAGAAAAAATGGCAAGGTCACATAGAACTTCAAAACAGTAAAAGATTTCAAGGTGAGATGGGCAAAGATGGTGAGGGGTTATGATAAGGTTTTTCTATGACAAGGTATTTTCAATGATATCATACACCAGAGGTCTAAAAAATTCTGAGGTAGAGCTATTTATTAATAAATCAAAGGAAACAAAAGTCAAGCACCCCAAAATTTAATTAACTAATTGCAAACTAAACCCAGTATAAATAAACAGTAATCTCAAATAAACTCAGTTTGCTCTATTGAAGGCCTTTGAAAAAGACAACTTCATAAAAACCACTGGCAACTTCCTCAATATGATAGATTTGACTCCCTCCTGGACCACCCTAATAGTATCATAAATTTGTCTCCCAAAAAAAGCCAAAATGCTCACTATAAATAGTCTCAAAAGGAAGTCTTTTAATCATTATGGCAAAGATTTTCACAATGATCTTATAGATGTAATTACATAAATAAATGGGCCTAAATCCATCAAAGGAGGCCAAAGTATCCTTCTTCAGGATTGGAGTAATGAAGTTAGTATTGAAAGCCCCAAGGACATTCCCCATCCACCTTGACTCCACCACCCTTAATAGGTCCCCAACAAGAAAATTAAAAAAACCCACTGAAGAATTTAACCATTTATCCGTTAGGCCTTAGACTTTTTTTTCCTTTTGGATACTAGACATGACAAATCATAGCTCTTTCTTGGTGACTTCCTCAACAAGCCTCTCATTTTAACTCTCATTGATGAAGCTTGGGAAATAAACAGATATTTTAACAATCTCTATTATGTTGACTCCATTAGGTTCCTTATATAGCTTCTCAAAGTGAGATACTCCCAAACGAAAAATCTCCTGAAAAGTATGCTCAATATAAATGTATACCCTTCTCTTTTCCCATATATTAATTTTATTGTTACGATGATTTGATTTTTTTTTTTTTTTTAATTATGTTTTCAACCCTATTTTCCAACCACAGTGCCCTACTTTTCAATTGGCACTACGCTTCAATATCTTCCATTAGTTTCCTCTTCTTTATCTCTAGTTATTTAATCCTAGATTTGGTAGCCTCATCAAATAACTTTTCAACATCTTAACAATAGTAATTGTCAATCTATTGTTCCATGAATAAAAAATCCTGATCAACTTCCTAATGTTTTTAACAGCCCAACTGAACACAACCTTTTTAACTCTCTTCAAATTGGTTACAATTTGTAGGCTAGCTAACTCTTGGGAGATAGCATCAAAGGCTACCCACTCATCATTTACCATGTTGTTGAAGTCATCATCCTTCAATCATGATGGATTGAATTTAAATGGTCATGAAGGCTTAATGTCCTTATTTTCAAACTACATAGTATGGGGAGATGATTAGAATCACCTCTTAAAGACACCCATGATCTAATTTTCTAAGAACCATCTTGCAGTGCATCCAAAATTAAAAACTTGTCAAATATCTTGGCCATGTTAGCAATACAGAACTCTCATATTCCTCCAAGTAGGTACCAACTTAATAGGTTCCATATCCACCAACCTTGCCTCCTCAAATATATGTAAAAATAAATCAAACAAGGGATCTATTCTCGCCAAATCCCCCCATATAGGATCTTATTATTTTAGTGGTAAAGTTTAAATTGCCCCCAATAATGGTATTATCAACTCCCAAAAACTTATGAGCAAATAAGACCTCTAAAAAGGACATTCTCTCCTCATAAGGCCCATCAATATTTTCCATAACGAATGTTTTTCCCAACTCCATAGAATGTAGTTCCACCCTAATGCCAGAAACAAAAATAAATCTAACCAACATCATAGTAAATTTACTTCATCCCAAAACAAAAACCCCAAAGCTTCCAAGTAAGTCCATGGCTAAAAAGTCCCAATATTCAAGGATTTTAGATATACCCCCAATAACCTTTGTCCCTTCCCCCCTTAATCTCTTGTTAGAACCATATTTGGTTTATGCAAATCAACTAATTTATTAAGAATAGTTTTTCCTTAAGGGTTTCCCATCCCTTTGATGTTAATGGACAAAATGATGATGGATTACACCTCTTTGGGGGAAACTTTAAGGGCCTCTAAAAGTTTTTTTTTCTCTTTTGGATTTCCTTAATAAATGTGGATTGAGCTTGAGATAGATGGGAGATCTGACCTCTCTCCAAATGATAAATCTCTGTCATTCAAAAACTACCAATGCCTCCTTCAATGCTAAAATATTCCATGGTAGCAACCAAAAATAGAGATCTTAAGGGATATAGTTCGATTGGTCTAAAGCGTTTGATGAAGCAATCGACTCCATATCAAAGAAGCACCCCTAAATCCTAAATGATCTATCTAGAAAAGTTGTTGGTCTGACCTCCCCAATATCAACCAAATTTTTGTCCTTGAAATCATGAGATCTCAATGCTCTCCATGTGA
The DNA here is from genome assembly GCA_037957365.1 of Torreya grandis. NCBI lineage: Eukaryota > Viridiplantae > Streptophyta > Pinopsida > Cupressales > Taxaceae > Torreya > Torreya grandis. Next base: position 1,680,945 of record JARHVA010000241.1, on the reverse strand, counting down.
ACTTCCATCTCCTCTCTTATTATTTCTCAAATTTCTCTCCAAACTTACCTCATGAATCCTCATCTCAGGGTTCTTCTTAGAAACCACTAAAAAAGGTCAACCTCCACCACCATTGGCCTTTTAGAATGACTCTATCTCTTATCCAAAGGATGAGAATATTGAATGATACTAAGATCCAATAACATCACATCCTATTCATCTACATTCAGATAATGATCCAACACTTCCATATATAAGTGTAAGGTAGACTTCAATATAATTTCTTTTTCTCCCATCTTGATTGCTTGTGGGCACCCCCCAATAGACATCTGATAGCTCAAGCGATTTGAATCCTCTGATTTCATTGAGCTTTAACCACTACTATCCACCTCCAATTGATGGCCAACTTGTGTTGCACTAAAATCCTTATTCAACCTCTCTATCTTAAAAATTAAGACTAACTTTCTCCTCTAGACTTTGTAGGTGAACTGTAGATTGCAATCATTTACCAATTGGCCATAAGCATGACATATAACAAACCTAAAAGAATTTCCCTCATATTCAAATGATTGAATATGATCCCAAGTGACATAATCCCTTTCAATTTCCTCTTCCATGCCCTCATTTAGTTTTAGATGAACTAAAATTCTAGCCAACATCCTATAAGAATTCTTCAAATAGTTCTCATACAGCTCGATAAAACTCCCTATGATGTCCCCAATGGCCTTAAAGATCTACGTAGTTTATAAATCCAAAGATAAACCTAAAAGCTTAACCCAGACTAGTTGAGTCAAGGACCTCTCCTCCCGAGGATAAAATATTGACAATCATTGATTTAGTGTTAAAGGAGAAGACCCTCAGAACCATTTGCTTCCCAAAATATTTCACAGGTCTTCTACAAAATTGAAAATAAAAGCAAGCCATCCCCTAACCAAAATATGAGAAACATGAATATACCCTAGAATAAGCCTCTAGAATTGAGCCATCCAAAGTTCTAAATTCTTACCAAAAATTATCCAACCATAAAAATATCATGTTAGAGAAATGTTCATCAAATCCAAAATTTATCCTTCTTTACATCTCCCCTAGGATGAGTTTAAATTCCACCCCCCCCCCCCCAAAGCTTCACGTACCTTCTGCCTTTCCTCCCTAAAACTGCCTTGGGTGAATCCAACAACTCCAAAATCATTGGGAGGTTAAGTCTAACTTCTAACTTATTTATTAGTTGCTCTAACAAGGCTCCTTCAATGCCCCTAATTTTGATTAAACCCTTAGAGGAAACGCGAATCTACTCATTTCCTTGGATTATTTCCTCTCCCTAAACCAAAATGTGATCCAATATTTTAAAACAATCAATGGGGTTCCTCGAGGGACCAATAGTATGAAGATAAAAAAAAAACCTAAAATTAAGAGAAAGGAATAATGTTTTTTTTAATTTTGTCTAAGCCTTGTACCCTACCACTCCACAATTGCTAGAAAAAGTCATATTTGTCCCCTTAACAGTTCGTCCACTATGTTCAATAACACAAACATCATTGACAGATGAAAGGGGGTTTCTTGATAGGTTATTTGGGCCTCTAGGGACATTAGAATGGAGGTCTAACATCCCTATTTTTATTATTTTCCAAACCATCCATCGAGAACAAAAATATCATCAAAATAATCCACCAAATCTTCATCCCTATCTATTGTTCCTTGATAAATGGAAAAAAGGCCTAACTTTTGTTTCAACCATTTTTTCCATCACCACTAGCTTACAAAGTAAGAAATGGTAGGCCAATCGGATCTCCCAAGCCTCCTATTAATGTGAGATGAACACAATGATGGCACCACCCAATAAAGTAGGGTCTGATATTCTACAACTGCATCAAACTAACTGATAATGCCACTCAGACACAAATCAAAACCGATGGCCTCACAACCTAGGGTAAGCCAACCTTTGAAATTAGAAAACCAATAAGGTGTGTAATTATTCAAAATAGAAACAAACCCTACAACAAATTGAAATAGTGTTTTAGAGGAAAACCACTAGCAATAGAAAAGTCAAACACTGTTATACGATTTTAGGTTGCAGTGCCAGTCAAGATTTCTGCTAGGAAAAGGGGACTATTCCTATAGTCAAAAATCCACAGTGTGGAAAAAAAGATTTCACAATAGCGTAAAAGTCTAAAGGGAATTCAAAGTTGCCTAAGCAGTAAATAAGCTCTAACAGGGTTTATGAAAACTATAGAATCAAGAAATGTCGGTGGAAATAGGAGCAACTTCAATAGATGGAGAGCTTCAATATACCTAATCTACCAAAATAAAAATGAGCTAAAGCACCAATACCAAGCTAGATAAAAAATTTCCTGAAAGAAGATGATGACAACCCAACAAGAAACGATAAAAGAGAGCTTCAACACGAGGGAATTAAAAATAGAACACAGTGGAAGGAGAGGATGTCAACTCCACATGCTTCACAGGAAAGATTGAAAAATGTTCACATGCCCTTCAACTACAGGATTATACCATCTTCATGGGAAACCAAGCCACTTTATTAATTTTATTTAAAGATAGTTTTTTTTTTATGCAACTAATGTATCTGGCCGCTAGCTATCTATGATCATCATCCCTGTCTCTCTTCAAAAAAAATGGGGATGTAGAGGAAAATCTCAATAAGTGAATATGGTCTAATAATTATCATAATACATAATCATAAAATATATAATATTTATCCAATTTTTACCAAGTAATTTTGTAAATTAATCCCTCACATCATAACATGTTAAATTCATATCTATTAAATATCACAATATAATTACATGTCAATCGATTTTGTCCCTTTCACTCTAACTAATTACAAAATATCTAATAGTTGTCCAAATTTTATCCAATAATAACATAAAGTAGTGAATCACCATATTGTTATACATTTCCCCATCCACTACAACAAATAACATATTAGTGCATTCTAATCCTTTATAGGGATAACAAAAGAAAAATCCCATAAACTAAGGTGATTATGTCCAAAGAATTTCATGTAGGTAATAAACCAAATTTTCTCAAAAGTCATCTAACCAAATGAAACACAAATACATCATATGACCACAATGGCACCCCTTCTTAAGATCCATCCTATAGCTCTCTATAAAACCCCAACACTCTTATATTCAATGTTGAAGAGAAATATGTTTATGTCATGCCTCCCACTCCTTTGAACCAAATTTCAAAACTCATCTAATTAAGGAGCAAGTCCTTCCTTTATTCTAACTCATGGAGGGTCCATCACAAACAAGGACTAAAAGCTAAGAGTTGTAGGCCATAAAATTTTAAAAAAAATTGTAAACACATATACAAGTATTAGATCAATAGTTTTAATATATTTTAAACTTTTTATTTTAAATCAATTTAAAATATTTATTTTCTACTCAATAAACAATAAATATGTATTGAAAACATATTAAATTTTTAAAATAAATATTAAAAACATAATAAAATATTTCAAATAATATTGTCTGTACATAAATTATTGTCCATATGATATATGTGATAGCGTGCCAACTAAAAGTGCATTACTCATGGTCCTTTCCCATATGTATATTCACTTTTAATTTTATTACTGGAAATTGAATATTGTTTCCAATTTTAAAAAATTACATTGCATGAAAAAAATAAAAGGTGTTATGGAGATTAAAGTTTATATTTTAAAGGTAAGGAAATTAAAATTTATAATTTAAATTAATGGTTTTGAAGAAAATATTTGAAAGTCTTGAGAAAAACTTGTAAATATTAAACTATGCGGCCAAGTTAAATGCCACTTTAGATAGAGATCTTCCTTGTAAAAGTCTGTAAAGGAATTAATTTTCATTTATTTTATATATTGTTGAGATTTAGTAATTTTGGTTTCAATGTCATGCCCAAGTTTGGAAGTAAATATAACCTTACCAATCTACCTATGAGAAGTACATTATACATGTTATTTATGTCTATGTTTGGTGATATTAATAACTATGAGAAAAGATTAACGATTTTTATTAATATATTAGCAAGTGAATCACAACTTTCATACCATTTATATACACAATTGTTTGTATGAATTGAATCTAATTATATTCCTTAAAATTAAAAAAGAACTAAAATAGAGCTAACAATACAAAAATAATTGGACAAGTACAACCTTGGTCACACACAAAAATAATCTCGATAAAGCACTCTCCAAGGAGAGAGAAAAGTCTACCTGGCCTAAGGCCAAATACTAAATCAAGAAATAAAAATTAAAAAATCAAAGTTAGAAAAAAATAAAATAACACAACACAAAAAATCATGCTATCGACACCACCGTACTAGCAAGAAGAGGCAAGGGGTCATCTGGTTTGTTTCCCAACCATGTCATTATGTTGGAGAATTTGCATCTTTAAGTAAGGGTTCCCACCCTCTTTAAATTTCCTCTTCTCTTTATGTGTTATGCCCTTGTATTTCTCCAAATTTTTGGGTCAAAGAAATGGCTAAAGCCAAACATGGAGATTTATCATGGTATTTCCCCCACACATCACCATTGGTTGTCACTTAGAGATAGGGAAAGGCATCAACTAGGTAGAAAAAATCAAAAGGAGATTTTAGAGTGGCATAGAGAGTGAGAACAAATTCATTGGTCAAACCCTTGTCCATTTCCTTGAGAATCATGATGTAACATATACTTAGGAGGAACATAACAAATGGCACAAGGTGCATTGCCCTAGTGGCTAAAGAGGGTAAAATGTGTATTATAAGAATACCCATAGTGTGGTACTAACATAAAGGAGTATATGCAACATTACCTCTCTTAATACGAACATGGGGAGTAAATAAAATTTTATTGGAAATTGAATCAACCATGAACATGGCCCATATTCTAGTATATGGGAACTTAACCAAACCACATATAGGAACTAGATCACTCAATATGTGGGAAGTAGATTGACCAATAGATCGTAAATCAACCAATATATGAGAACTCAACCAATTCAATGATGGAAATATTTCAAATGAAACATTGAGTGTTTTGGAATAACCTATACATACTATTTCAATTAAAGTAGTGTGGATCTACACTTTGTTTTCACACAAACAAATACGAAAAGTTTTTGTGCCACTATTGTGATATGCAACCCCTTCATAAGTGGAAAACTTGAGGTTGATGTTTGGCCTCCTACCTTCATTATCTCTGACTTCCTATGGAATGTTTCTCATTGATTCATATATATAGTATTCATCACTTTTGTAATAAATTTCATCCCAGCCATTTTTTAATTCTTAAGAATCAACCCAGTGAATTTCTTGTTCATCGACAACAACCAAGACCTTTTAGAGAGATTGTGCTTCAAAAATCCATGATGTAAAAAAAAATGATTAATAGTAAAAATGTGTAAAGATTTTTTAAATCAACATTTTGAATCACACTTTTTGAACCATCATCAAGATGAGAGAATAGCATAAATAGATTGCAGACCCAGGTTACTATTTATAGATGTTAGCAGTGAAGTGTTGTGTAGTTGGGGAAATAATATATATATTTTTTGAAAAACCTTTTGATCTCGAATTATTTTAAGAAACACTAAGCCTATAATCTCCATTTTAATTTTGATTCTAAGGTTCTCAATAAGTTTAGCCTTGAGGCAAAATTCCCTCACATGAAGGGTATCTATTAGAGAAATTATTTCCATAATCCATGATGTAAAATAAAATAATTTCTTATAAAAGTATGTAAAAAAAAATTTAATCAAAATTTTGGATCACTCTCCGTGAACCATCATTAGGATAAGATAATAGTATGAATAGATTACAAACCTAGGTTTCTATTTATAGTGTTAGCAATGAATTTTTGTGTAGTCAAGTAGTTGAGGAAATAATTAAATTTATATTTTTTTGGAAAAAACTTGTGATCCAAAAATATTTTATGAAATGGTAAGTATTCAATCTTATTTCAAAGTTTAATTCTCAACTTCTCAAAAATTTTAGCCTTGAGTCATAAATCCATCCTAGGAAGGGCATCTATTTGATAAATAGTGTTTCCATGGTCTATGACGTAAAAGAAAATGGTTTTTAGTAAAATCGTATAAGTATTTTTTAAATGAATGTTTTGGATCATGCTCTCTGAACTATCATTAGGATGAGATAATAATATGAATGTATTGTAAACATATGTTTCTATTTATATATTTTAGCATTGAAGTGTTGTGTAGTCGAGTAGTAGGTGAAATAATAAAATATTTTTTTTAATGAAAAATCTTGTGATCTTGACAAATTTTAAGAAACACTAAGTCTGCAATATTATTTCCAAGTTTGATTCTTAGGTTCTCAATAAGTTTAACCTTGAGTTATAATTCCCTCTTCTAAAGGGAATCGATTAGAGAGAGAGTGTGTCTCCACAGTCCATGATGTAAAATAAAACAATTTATAGTTAAATTATATAAAGATTTTTTAAATCAACATTTCATATCACACTCTATGAACCATCACTAGGATGAGATATTATTATGAATATATTGTAGACCATGGTTTTTATTTATAGATGTTAGTAGTGAATTGTTATGTAGTTGGGTAATCAGAGAAATAATCAAAAATATATTTTTGGAAAAAAGCCCAATGATTTCGACATCTTTTAAGAAATGCTTAGTATGAAATCTTCTTTCTAAGTTTGATTATTAGATTCTCAATAATTTTAGTTTTGATGCAAAATTACCTCCCATGAAGGGCATCTATTAGAGAGATAATGTTTCCATAGTGCATGACGTAAAATGTAATGATTTATGATAAAACTGTGTAAATATTTTTATCAACATTTTGAATCACACTCCACGAACCATAATCATGATGAGATAATAATATGAATAGATTGTAAACCAGGTTTCTATTTACATATTTTAGAAATGAAGTGTTGTGTAATTGAGCAGCTGGGATTTTTTTTTTTGAAAAAACCTTGTGATCCTAACATCATTTAAGAAATGCTAAGTCTACAATCTTCTTTCCAAGTTTGATTCTAAGCTTCTAAAGAAGTTTATCCTTGAGGCAAAATTGTCTCCCAAGAAGGGCATCTATTAGAGAGATAGTGTTTTCACAGTCCATGATGTAAAATAAAATCATTTCTAGTAAAATTGTGTAAATATTTTTTAAATCAACATTTTAGATCATGTTCCATGAACTATCATTAGGATGATAGAATAATATGAGTATATTTTCAACACATGTTTCTATTTATAGATGTTAGCAGTGAAGTATTGTGTAGTTGGGTAGTTGGGGAAATAATAAAATATAATTTTTTATGGAAAAGCCCTATGATCATGACATTTTTTAAGAAATGCTAAGTTAGCAATCTTCTTTCCATGTTTGATTCTTAGCTTCTATAGAAGTTCAGCCTTGAGGTAGAATTTCCTCCCACAAAGGGCATTTATTAGAGAGATAGTGTTTCCACAGTCCATGATGTAAAAGAAAACAATTTCTAGTAAAATTGTGTCAATATGTTTGAAACAACATAAGAAAACCAAGACCTTATCTCTCATTTTTCCATCAGGAATATCTTGTGCTCTTATTTTATAAAATAATAGAACATGTCTAGGATGTTTGTAGTAATGACAAATATATAATTTCTATGGAATTTTGAAAGATGACTTGAATGATGAGTCAGTTTTAGTTTTTTGTAGTTGTTACTTTTTCCTTTGTCTCAAAATTAGGAGAATCAATATTTTTAATGCGATTCTTCTCATCGATAAATGTATAGATTACAATTTCTAAAATTGGGTTCAATTTGCTTAAGTTAAAAGCCTTATTTGACATATTATTAGGCATGTTGTTAAAGAATATGGATTTTGTGTCATCATACTTTACTGTTTCATTAATACCTACCAACTAATTTATCAAAGAGTGGAATTTACTTATGTGAGCTACCATATTTTTGCCTTCTTCAATAGTTAAACCATACAATCGTTGTTTCATTATTTTTTTTGTCATTATCAACTTGAGACCCGAACAGTTTATTTAATGAAACCTAAAAAATTTGGAAAATTTATGAAAATCCACATGAAGCAAGTAAGGTTTTGACAAACCAAGTGGTCATCCTCAAAGTTATTTTTTGATCAACAATAATTGCATATATATCTGCCAAGTATGAAAATATTTTCCTTTAAACTTCTCGACCAGGTGTAATTTTTCCATGGCTATTGCTATCCCTCCCCCCATAGATGGACTCAGGACATTCGTTTCAATCGAAAATGTGTCCTTTACAATAGATAGATTTGAATTCAAAACAAACATCTATATGTCCATATGTAACCTGGATGTCTTGCATATCACTCATATACTGTGAAATACATGTGTGTATGTAAATAATATGCCATCTACCAAACATGAGATAAATAATATATGTAAATACTGCAAACTGTAAATCAAGTCATGCTCAACCCCTGATTTTAGATTTTTTGAATATATTAATGTTATTATATTTTCTAATTATTTGATTTTTGTAATATTTTAAATTTTGAAAACCAACCAATGCTTATAGAGTCAATGATATCTCCTCCTCCACCTTCACAACCATTGTGGTTTATTGATACACATATCAAGGATTTTTATTCATAGAGGGTCATAATTTCATTCTTAAAACTACAAAATACTTCATAAAATGGATAGAATCCACACTATTATCATCAACTAAAGGTGAAGATATATGTAAATTCCTAATGACGAATATAATTTCATGATTTTGACTACCATCATCCATTGTCATAGATAATGGTCCTCATTAAAGAATAAAATAGTTAATTGATTTTGTGCCAAACATAAGGTATGTTATACGTTTTCCACCCATATTATCTAGAAGGCAACAAACAAGCCAAAAGTGTCAAATAAATGCTTGCAAAGATATTAAGCAAAGTACTCACCAATAATGGTGTAGATTGGCACAATTAGATTATTTATGCCCTTTAGGCCTATCTCACAAATGTCCACACACCAACCAAGGCTACACCTTACTCTCTTGTTTATGGAATGGAAGAAGTGTTACCCTTAGAGCGGGAGATACCTTCTTTTCATGTTTATTTGAAAGACATCATTAAAGATAATAAATATCCAAATAATTAGAAACACTAGATGATAGATGCATATAGGCCACTAAAAATCTTAAAGTTTACCAATATTGTATTTAGAAAACATGACAAGAAAGTTTCCAACTATGAATTTTAAATTGGAGACTTAACATTAAAAGAGAATCAAAACAACACCAATGCAGATAAAGAGACTGAAGGAAAATTTAAGCCTAATTGTTTGGGCCCATTTTTTGTTGTAGAGAAGGTGGGTACATGATCTTATTATTTAGCTACACTAGAAGTGAAATGTTTGGTTGTTTAGGTTTGCAATCAAACACACACTAGTTTTGTGCCACAAGTGCATATCCAAACTAAATTTACCTATGCCAACATATCATGCAAGATAACCTTTCATGCTCAACCGAGGTGTAGAGAGATGTGAATTATCTCATGCATGCCCTTGCACACTTGAGGATACGGGAATTATTTTATACTACTTTATCAATGCATGATAATAACTGAACATACAGTAAATGATAATAGGGGAACACTATTCTCCATAAGTAATTCTTTGATCAAAGATAAAATACCTGCAAGTGTAATAACAACTCATATTAATAATAACATTAGTTCAAATAAAAACAATAAAATTTCATGGATATAAAGTCCGTAAAAACATAAATGACATGTTATGGTTAATTCTACAAGTTTTCTCTCTATTTGGATAACATTTTCCCTTAGGCCATAAGCTCTCTACCAATAAAATAGAAATATTTCCCCTATGTTTAATCAAATCCCATCCAAAAAACATTTGTCTCCCTTTTATAGCCTTCCAAAATCTCTGTGTTCTAAAGTTGATCAACTACCACCAACTTGTATTTAATGCATTATCCTATTAGGCATGGTAGGTTGAAATGTCTCACCCTCACTATTGTATCTTTACTTACAATAGATTAAGATCTATAGGTAATTACTAATTTCATTTACCTTCCTCTAATCATGTTAAATTTTTTTAGGTATGACATTGTTATGTAGTTTCTACCACCATTTGCTCTAGCTATTTTTTCATATGTAAGCACATGGACTTGGCTGTTAGTATGTGTCACGCTCTTATAAATTGAGGCACTCTAGCACTAGGATAGAATTAGTTGAAATTGTCATGGCCTAGGAAAATCTAGGGTTAACATCACCCCACTCTAACTTGGTTGGTTGCCCTAAAAAAACCCACCAATAGCCATGATATCAAAAAGGAAGTCTTATGCCTCTTTGGTTAACCTAACTTCAAAATTGGTCCAATGTGCAAGTGCAGCCTACTCTTATTCTATGATGCTAAAGCTGTGCACATCTATGTTTTTAAATTCAAGAGGCTAAACTTGAGACCCATCAACATATAATTTTATTACCTTGACCTTTTTGGTCATCCCCTTAAGGGTGTCCTCTAGTACACTTTCGTCATCAATCGTCTGGTGATAAATACTTTTGAATATTTCTTTATGCTTTTGATAGCTCATGCCAAAATACTGTATTACACTTCCTTTAGAGGTTGGGTTCTCTTATTTTTTTTCATTTTTTATATACACTTGCATAGACAAGTCATCTTATTCATATTATTCATCATGCAAATGTGTTATGATCACCCAACTCTACTAGGTAAAATTTAATATAATCTGTTGAGCCACAAGAGCTATCCAAGTGAGATTATTCAATAAGTCCTCACATCCCTTGAGTTGCCCTAAAATATTGATATGAGCTTTTCTTTTGCTCTGATTTCTCTATCCTTTATGCCCTTCTTCCTCTGTAATAGGTGGTCCACAAATATATCTATTTTTTTTCATTAGTTAAACTCTCTCCAAGTCAAATCCATCCAAGAGGCTAAGCTCCTTTTGTATAATGCATTGACATAGACTCATAATTTTCAATCCCATGGTAACCAACTTATTTTCTGATTGAGTGTGATGATAATCTAACTTTGTGAAATGTGCCCTCTAGTTATCGATTATAGCACTATTCATAATGTTTTGACAACTTACCTATATCACTAATTTGAGCAACATGCTTTCAAGCTTAACCCAATGAGCTTTATTGGGTTGACATAGAAAATTTGTCCCTTACCTTGGGTTGCATCAAGTTCTTGGTCTTTGAGGGAATTGATGGGTAATTCAAACACTGGTTCATCCATATATGCATTTAAGTTAATACATATTTTCTTGTGCATATATGCTATTGCATCCTCTACCTTCATGGCATGCAACACGTATAAGTTTATATCTATGATCCTTTGTTTAACCCTCTCTTAGACACTCATCCCCTAAATAATCTCTAAAAATTCTGTCAACACAAATAATTTCAAACCTAAAGTCTTTTGGGGCTCTTCTTCAAAGACCTTGTATTTTCCTCTATCTAACCTCTTGTTATGATGTTTTAATTTCAATCACCCTAGGCCTAAAACTATTGATTCCATTTCCTTCTCCATAGTCATGATACGCTTTCCATTATCTTCTTTCGCTATAGACTCACTCCAACCACTCATTAGTGATTACATCTCTACCTGGTATTCAACACAATCTCAAATCATTTTTTGAGTGTTGTTTGAATGTCATATATGCTCGAGGTATCATCCTCACTTGTACCTTGTGAGCTATATTATGCCTAGTCATGTAGATTATATTTTACATCACCACCATCCTTAATCTTCATTTTGTGTTGGTTCTTAGGCATCCTTGAGTGGGGATTGTATGATCATTGAATTTATTTTAGGGGGTGATAGCTTGGGAGAGGATTGCTTGGTAGGTTGTAGAATGACCATCTGCATCCATCACATTATCAAGGGGACTATATCTTCTTCAGACTCAACATGAGAAGATATTGTAAATATTCTAGATTAGCTTATCAATGCATGGTAATAACTAAACACACAATGAATGAGAATATAGGAACGTTATTCTACATAAGTAATTATCCTATCAAAGACAAAACACCAACAAGTGTAATACAAAAAATATTAATAACAACATTATCTTAAATAACAACATCATCTCATGGTTGTCAAATCTACAACAACACAAATGACATTATCATTAATTCAAAAATCTTTTTCTCTATTTTAACAACATTTCCGCTCAGGCCAAAAGCTCTCTATCAATAAAGCAATAAGTTTCCCCTATTCTCAATCAAATCCCATCCAAAAAACCTCTTGCTTACCTTTTATAGCCTTCCAAATTCTCTATGTCTCTTGATGTTTCTCAACTACAACCAACTAGTAGTTAATGCATCATCCTATTTGGCACACCAGGTTGAGAAACTTACCCTCATCATTGTATCTCAATTACATGTCAAATAAAATAGATAGATAATTACTTCCATTATTTTATTTCCATGAATAACACTAATTTTTGTGTTTGAAACTAACACATATTTACTTTTGCTATTATCTCTAGCTATTTTATCATATGCATTCATGTGGACTTGGTTGTCATTATGCACCATGCTCTTGGAAATTGAGGCACTCCGGGGTTAAGATAGACTTAGTAAAAAATTACATGGCCCATCAAAATTTGGGGTTAACATCAGCCTCACTAACTCTATTGGTGTCCCTTAGACAAACTGCCAATAGCCCAGATATCAATAAGGAACTTCGGGACCTCTTTGGTCAACTCGACTTCAAAATTGGTCCAGCACACAAGTGTATCTTGAGATTCTATTATGATTCTAAATATGCATATAGTTAGGCCCTTAAACTCAAGAGGTTACTCCTAAGACCGCTTAGCTTCTTATTTTATTACCTTGACCTTATTGGTAATCCCCTTAAGAGTATCCTCCAGTGCACTTTCCTCATCAATTATGTGGCATTGAAGAATTTTAAAGATTTATTTGAGATTTTTTTGGCTTGTGCAAATGCCTTCCACTTCATTTATAATTTGGTTTCTCTCATATTTTCATTCTTCATATACACCTGCAAAACTATGGTATCTTATTCCTATTGTTCCTCATGCAAACCTGGTGTGATCAAACTTTGTGTGGTAAAATTTTGGAAAATTTGCTCAACCATGACAACTCTTTTAGTGAGCTTGTTTAATAAGTCTTTACATCCCTCAAGTTTCAATACAAAAATTGATTAGAGATTACTATTGCAATTTTATTTTATTATCCTTTGTGCTCTTCTTCCTCTATAATAGGGAATCCATTGTTAGAGGTACAAGATGACTGAGAGGGGGGGTGAATCAGTGAACCAATATTTCATATTCTGACCACTTATCATTCATTCATTGGCATTCATGAATCAAAACAACATCATATGCAACTAGATTATCATCAAAGCAAGGAGACCACATACAAAGCATCATTAAGAGAGGCTCATCATAACACAACATCTAATATGGGAAACCCTCATGGGGAATAAAATGCACTCTCAAGCCTACAAACACATGAACTACTTGTCCTATAAGGTATTACAAACATGAGAATTTAGTGGAACACCCATTCCACAAGGAGCACCTACCCCTATGGTGGTCAAATCCTTTTGTCCTAGATTTAGTGAAACACTTGCTTCACAAGGAGTACCTGCCCCTAGGATGGTCAAGTCCTTCTACTTGGATTTAGTGAAACACATGCTTCACAAGTAACACCTACCCCTAGGATGGTCAAGTCCTTCTGACCTAGATTTTGAGCACCCTCCCAACACCTATGATATGAACATCTATTTAATATTGATTACCTATCAATCTGATGGAGATAAAATGTATATCATCCCCCTTCATTTCTTCACATAGCCACAAACATCCAAAACCACCTTTTGGATCACTCTACACTTCTCAACAATAACTCTATCATAACCTAACAACATGACCAAATGGTCATACACAAAATCCACACTCTGATTTGCCTCTAATATTAACCACCAAGCTTACACATACACCATCTATCATTTTCTCATACTCAAGGCATCCAAAACATCTATTTGGATCACTCTAGACCTTTTGCTCATCCTCAATCTTCAAACCTGCAAGAGCACTATTTATGACATCATAAATATGACGTATAGGTCATACACAAAATCATCAACCTACTCTACTCTATGACCCATCCACTGGGCACACTCCCTTTCTTCTATCCTTCACTCCACAACAGTCACACATGCCTCTCTTTCATAAGACTTCAAACTATAAGAGTAATGTTTTTGACATAAAAAATATGACCTATATGTCATACACACAGTCATCAACATTATTTGTTCTTCAATCCATCCACTAGGCACCCTTACTCTCCTTCAACTCTCAACTCTATACTCTTCCTCCACTTAGAGCCCCTTCTCACAAGTCTAGAAATCATGATCTTTGATTTCTCCTTTTATAGAGCCTTCATGATTATTATCTTCTAGGTCTTCCTTAATACTTGCCTTATCCCTTAAGACTTCTAATCATAGCTTTAATACCATCTACACATGTCAACCATAGCATCCATGGGTCACACTTAAGTAGCTACGCCTTTCAATTAGAACTTAGTAGCCCTTATAGGTCTCATGGAGACCTATTCACCCATTTAACACTTCATAGAGAAATTTAGAAATATAGGAACACTTGAAAATGTATAAGTCCACTCCACATGACATCTTAGACATACTCAAATGATTATAGTCATCATTAAACACCTCTGTATATGCTCAATCTACTCAAACATTAGCCTTATACACAAGAACACCATGAATGAATAAATAGTGAACTTATAAGCATTTGTTCATATTGAATATGGATTGGCTAAACATCCAAAATCCATACAAATTATCCTCATGGAGTCTAAAACACTCTCCAATAGCTTAGTCCACTTGAAACATCCAAATGCCATTAGAACAACTCAAAATATCCATCTCTATTCACATACAAAACATGGTCAGACACATGGTTAACTTTAGAGCTGAATAAATTTGACTATACAAACATTTAGACCTTCTAAATAGGTTCTTTGGATGGACCTTGAAGTCCTCTATAGCTTTACTTTTTACTACACCTTTGAATTAATCCTAGATCAAAAGATATGATCAAAATACTGTAGACTCATTTTTCCCTTTGTTAATTTAAATATTCAAATTCCAACGGTCATTGTTAAACATCGAACACTTTTTCAACATCTTGTGTCCTCACATCTCTTGAATGAATATGCATCATTGATATTTATTATAAGTATATTGATCTTTAACTATGCTAAACAACTATCACTTTGACCTCAACCTATGCTCCCTAGTAACTTTGACCAAATGCGCACCATTGATCTCCTCAAAAGCAACTTGGTCTTTACCTTTGCTTAATATTAAACATCAAACATGTTGAACTCATCTTGTGCACCCTTAAATATTAACCAAATATGCACTGTCAATTTCTTTAGATCAACCAGATCTTTAAATTGTAATGCTTACCATTAGATCTTGATCATAACTCCTGTGATTACAACACTTGGCACCCTCATGTGCCTTTGAACACTTTATTGTCAATCCATGAGCTTATGACATTGGGTAGTCTTGCATGCACATTGGATTCTCTATGGTGGAATTAGCTGAAGATAAATAAAGATGCCTTTCAATGCAGTGGTACACTAGTGAATGTGAAGCCTAGTTTTATATGCGTAATAAACTCAGGGTGTTTGATCCCAACCATCACTAGAGAAAAAATTTAGACTCCCCCTGGTTCACTTGGTTCAACTTTCACTAGGGAGAAGATAGGGTGCTTCAGTGCCTCAACAAAACTCTGTTGGTTAAGCAAGATCATTTTTACTTTGCCCTGGTCTAGGATAGGGTAGTTTTGGTCATCCCTGATACTTTTTTATCAGAGCATCACCATATATGATTTAATGTTGAGTAGACCACACCTCAAGTTAATTCTTCATATACGTAATTATATCTCAATATTGCTCACCTCAAGCATGAAATAATGGTGGGGCATATTTATAGAATTTAGAACTTGATCCCTCAGCTAGAGGAAAATACTAGCTAGATTTAGTGGTGGTTTGATGATCTTATTTGTACTTCCAATTTTTTTAAATTCTATGGCAAGCAAGTGACCTCTTTCAGATGGTATTTGTGTAATGCTACAAATTGTGGATATGTTTGGGCTTCACAGGAGATGGATCAATCATATTTCAATGTTCACCTCCAAACTCAAGTGGCACATCAGAGACATAAACTCCAAACTAAGGAGGCTCACAAAGCCAAAGGAGCTCATTTAGGAGCTCATATTCATTAGTTGGAAATTGGAGACAAAGTTTGTTAGGAATTTTTTGTCCTCCTTCGCTCAAAGAGAGATGCTGATAGAATCAAAGCTGTCAAGGAAGGAACATTCAGCTTACCAAACTTTTTGACATTTTTTAAGCTTGTGTACATCATTACCATGGTGTTTTATTAGCACAAGCTTCTTTTCCAGAACATGAAATGACTCTCCTCTAATGCCTTCATGTTGTACTCTGTAATGTTTCCAATTCTCAAAGAGTTGCCTATGATAGGCCCTTATTTGTCAACGACCTCTATGAGGTTGTTAAGCAGGTAGTTGACAAAGTCATAAAATTGATGGTTTCCTGTGTGATTTCTACCAAACCCTTTGGGATACTATTGGACCTGATCTTCATCAAGTTTATTTTGAGGCTATTCTAAACAACTCTTTGGGATCCTTTATAACCTAGGGTAACATCTGTTAATGTGTGGAGCCTAAAAGCTTCACCAAGGAGCACATTTTAACAGTTGCAGGTTTACACAGTCACCGACGTCGGTCAGGAGCAGTTTAGGAGACGCCAACATCGACAGAGATCGGCCGACGTCGATCACAGGCAAGCAGTCAAGAACCGACGTCGGTTACCTGTGCATCCAGAGAGCTATTTTCGAGGACATAACCGAGTGTTTGCATGATGAGTTTAAGTCATAGTCTTAAGTTCGCGTCTCTATTATTAGTAAGACTATTTTTAGATCCCTTGTTCAAGAGGCATAACTATTGGTTGTAAATGCATGCTCAAGTTTCCTAATTCTATATTAGGATAGATCTTCTTAGCTTATTGTATGTGAATGTTGAAAGAACAGTACATAATTGTATAGGTGAATCAATCCAAGTTGTTGGAGTTGATTGTACTTGAGAGAGAGAGCTCTTGAGGGAAAGAGATCTAGAGAGAGATCTGTACATCTGAGAGAGGTGTGGAAGAAAGAAGTTTCTTCAATTGTATTCTTTCTGTAAAGAGTTTAATACAAGTTTTCAGGGTGGTTTCTTGTATCTCTCATTGTTTGCTATTTATCATTCTAGTTACTTATCATTATGATTTAATTCTGCGTTTATTGCTTTCATAAATGTAATTAAATTGTTGGTTGATCCCCAATAAGTGGTATCAGAGCTCAGGTTCACTAACAGGTGGTTCAGATCTGTGTAGTGTGTATTGATTACAGGTTACTCATAGGGGTTTCTGCAAGGATTTCTGTTTGAGTGGGAGAAGCAATGGCAGAAGAAAGTAAACTGAGAATGGAGAAGTTTAATGGCAAAAATTATCAACATTGGAGAATGCAGATAGAGGACTATCTATATCAGAAAGATCTATACTTACCGTTAGGTGGGATTGCAAAGAAGCCCACAGACATGGATGATGAAGAATGGGAAGTTCTTGATAGAAAGGCTCTTGGGTCTATAAGACTGAGTCTAGCATCTATTGTGATATCTAATTTATCACAGGCAAAAACAATGGTAGAGTTGATGACTACTTTAGCAAATTTGTATGAAAAACCCTCAGCTTCTAATAAGGTATATCTTATGAAGCAGTTATTTAATTTGCGTATGCAGGAAGGTGGATCTGTATCTAATCACCTGCATGATTTCCATGGAATTGTAAATCAATTAAGTTCAGTCAATATTGTGTTTGATGATGAAATTAAAGCTCTTTTAATATTATGTTCTTTGCCTGAAAGCTGGCATAGCTTAGTAATGGCAGTTAGTAATACTGCATCTGCATCAAATATTTTAAAAGTAGAGGATGTTGTTAGTGTTATCTTGAATGAGAAAATTTGCAGGAAAAGCACAGAGAAAATATTAGGGAACGCTTTAAGTTTTGAGAGCAAGGGAAGGCAAAAAGAGAAGAGCAAGAGGAGATCAAGATCTAAGTCAAAGGTGAGAGGTAGATCCAAATCCAGAAATGGCAGGAAGCCACAATGCTAGAATTGTGGAAAGATAGGGCACATAAGCAGAGATTGCTGGTCAAAGCCTAAGGAGGACAATCAACACGAAGGAAAAGAAGAAGCAAAGGTTGCAGGTATTGCACAAGATGCTTTAATATTCTCTTTGCATAATAATATAGAATCTTGGGTGTTAGATTCTGGTGCATCTTTTCATGCTACCCCTAATAGAGAATATTTTATTGACTATGTCCATGGAGATTTTGGAATAGTGTATTTAGGGGATGATGAGCCTTGTAAAATTATTGGCAAAGGTAAAGTGTAGCTGAAAATGCAGAATGGCAACACATGGGTGTTGAGAGATGTGATGCATGTTCCTAGCTTGAAGAGGAATTTGATTTCTGTAGGAAAGTTAGGGGATGAGGGTTGTACAGTAACTCTCACAGCTAAATCTTGGAAGGTGACCAAGGGTGCACTTGTAATGGCCAGAGGTAAGAGAGTAGGTACTCTCTATTTATGTAATTGTGTTACTAACAATTCTCTTTCTGTATTATCTACTTCAGATGTAGATGCAAAATTGTGGCACTCAAGGCTTGGCCACATGAGTGAGAAGGGAATGTCAATTCTTAAGTCTAAAGGTAAGCTTTTAGATTTGAAAAGCATAGATCTAGATTTTTGTGAGCACTGTGTATTTGAAAAACAGAAGAGAGTGAGTTTTCTCAAGACTGGGTCAACAAAGAAGAAGCATAAGTTGCAGCTTGT
The DNA here is from genome assembly GCA_037957365.1 of Torreya grandis. Lineage (NCBI taxonomy): Eukaryota > Viridiplantae > Streptophyta > Pinopsida > Cupressales > Taxaceae > Torreya > Torreya grandis. The sequence continues at coordinate 1,662,036 of JARHVA010000241.1, read as the reverse complement.
TCACACAGATGTGTGGGGACCGACTCAAGTTGCTTCTATTGGAGGATCATAGTACTATGTTTTGTTCATAGATGATGCTACAAAAAAGGTATGGGTCTATTGTATTAAGAAGAAATATGATGTATTTGAGACTTTTAATATTTGGAAAGATATGATTGAGAATGAAATAGGCAGAAGATTGAAGTGCCTGAGATCTGACAATGGCGGTGAGTTCTACAGCTATAAGTTCAACTGGTTTTGTTATATGCATGGAATTCGCAGGAAAAGGATGGTTCCAAAGACACCTCAGTAGAATAGAATTGCTGAAAGGATGAACAGAACAATTATGGAGCATGCAAGATGTATGAGATTGCATGCTGGTTTGCCCTTAGAGTTTTGGGCAGAAGCTGTTGACACTGCAGTGTACCTGATTAACAGAGGACCCTCTATAGCTCTAGATGGTGGAATTCCAAAAGAGGCATGGATAGTTAAAAATGTATATCTCTCATTTCTCAAAGTTTTTGGTTGTGAAGCCTTTGTGCACGTTGATAAGGAAAACAAAAAGAAGCTGGATGCTAAGTCTATAAGGTGCACATTTATTGGCTATGGCTCAGATGATTTTGCTTTCAGATTTTGGAATCTAAGAACTAACAAGATAATTAGGAGCCATGATGTTGTTTTCAATGAAAAAGTGATGTATAGTGATCAGCTGAAGAAGCTGAATCAATTTGGGCAGAGCAATGGTGAATTGGATGAGGTGACGATCCAAAATGAGCTCGTGGAAAAAAGAAATAATCACTTGCAGGAAAACACAGAGATTGATGTCGACAAGGCAAGAACTGATGTCGACAGAACAGAAACTGATGTTGGTCATACAGAGACTGACGTCAATAGGTCAGGAACCGACATCGGTCAGGCAAAACTGACGTTGGCCAGTAACAGACCCAAAAGTGAACGAGTTCGGTCACTATCAGAGAATTTGGGTGGACAGCGTGTTGTGAACGAGTCTCAGACGCCCATCAAGAGGTCAGAAAGGGTAAGTAAGCCTCCAATTAGATATTCTCCTTCATTATTCTATTTATTGCCAACTGATGGTGGAGAACTAGAGAGTTTTGAAGAAGCAATACAGGTGGAGTCTAAGAGTTAGTGGGAGTGTGGCATGGTTGAGGAAATGGAGTCCTTGAGAGAGAACCAAACATGGGATTTGGTTGAGTTGCCAGCTGGTAAGAAGACACTGAAGAACAGATGGACCTACAAATTGAAAGAAGGTGAGAATGGATAGATGAGATATAAGGCCAGGTTGGTAGTGAAAGGATTTGCACAAAATCCAGGTATTGATTTTGGTGAGATTTTTTCTCCTATTGTTAAAATGACTTCTATACAGGTTGTATTGTCTTTAGTTGCTATTGAGGATTTGCATCTTGAGCAGCTAGATGTTAAGACAACATTTCTTCATGAAGATTTGGATGAGGAAATATATATGGAATATTCGAAAAGATTTGAGGTCAAGGGTAAGGAAAAGTTAGTGTGCAGATTGAAGAAAAGCTTGTATGGCCTCAAGCAAGCTCCTAGACAGTGGTATTTGAAATTTGACAGGTTTATGACTGAGCATGGCTACAGTAGGTGTCAATCTGACCATTGTGTGTATTTTAAGAGATTGAATAATGGTAGATATATTATTTTATTGTTGTATGTAGATGATATGCTGGTTGGAGGATCACACATGCATGATATCTCTGAGCTTAAGGTGAAATTAGCTCAAACATTTGCCATGAAGGATTTGGGAGCAACAAAGAAAATCCTTGGCATGACCATTAAGAGAGACAGGAAAAATCACAGGTTGATTTTGTCTCAAGAGGATTATGTGAACAAGGTGTTGAAATGGTTCAATATGCAGGATGCAAAACCGACCGGATATTGCCCAAGCAGTGGGAGTTGTAAGTATATGGCCAATCCAGGAAAGGAACACTGGAAAGTAGTTCAATGGATCCTTAGATATCTGAGAGGAACCAGTAGTAGGCATTTGTGCTATGGAGGTTCAGATACTTCTCTACATGGTTATGTAGATTCAAATATGACAGGTGATTTGGATGGTAGGAGGAGCACCACAGGATATGTTTTCACTGTAGGTGGAACGGCAGTTAGATGGATATCAAAGTTGCAAAAGGTTGTTGCCTTGTCAACTATAGAAGCAGAGTATATTGCAGTCACAGAGGCTAGCAAAGATGATATGGATGACATGGTTCATGGAAGAGCTTGAAAAGGAGCAAAAGAGTTGCAGATTATACAGTGATAGTCAGAGTGCAATTCATTTGGCTAAGAATTCAGCCTTTCATTCAAGAACAAAGCATATATAGCTTAGGTACCACTTCATAAGACAGGGATTAGAAGATGGTGAGTTGAAGCTAGAGAAGATCCATACAGATAAGAATCCTACTGATATGTTAACCAAGTCAGTTACAAAGGAGAAGTTGAATCTTCATTCAACTTCTATTGGTCTTCATGATTGAGTTGAAGATGGAGGAGCTAGAAGATGTTGCTGTACAGGTACTGGTGCAGCTGTTTATCTCCAAGTGGGAGATTGTTAAGGTGTGGAGCCTAAAAGCTTCACCAAGGAGCACATTTTAATAGTTTCTGGTTTACACAGTCACTGGCATCGGTCAGGAGTGACCGATGTCGGTCAGGAGCAGTTCAAGAGATGCCGGCATCGACAGAGATCGGTCGACGTCGGTCACAGGCAAGCAGGCAGGAATCGACGTCAGTTACCTGTGCGTCTAGAGAGCTATTTCCAAGGATAGAACCGAGTGTTTGCATGATGAGTTTAAGTCATAGTCTTAAGTACGCATCTCTATTATTAGTAAGACTATTTTTAGAGCCCTTGTTCAAGAGGCATAACTGTTGGTTGTAAATGCATGCTCAAGTTTCCTAATTCTATATTATGATATTTCTTCTTAGCTTATTGTATGTATGTGAATGTTGAAAGAACAGTATAGAATTGTATAGGTGAATCAATCCAGGTTGTTGGAGTTGATTGTACTTGAGAGAGAGAGCTCTTGAGGGAAAGAGATCTAGAGAGAGATCTGTACATCTGAGAGAGGTGTGGAAGAAAGAAGTTTCTTCAATTGTATTCCTTCTGTAAAGAGTTTAATACAAGTTTTCAGGTTGGTTTCTTGTATCTCTCATTGTTTGCTATTTATCATTCTGATTTAATTTCGCGTTTATTGCTTTCATAAGTGTAATCAAATTGTTGGTTGATCCCCAACAACATCAAGTTTATTTCCAAGGTTGGTGATCATGAAATTATCACCAACTAGAGGACTATTAATTTGATTAATGTCTCCTATAAAATTATTGCTTAGGATTCATCCCTCAGGGTGAAACACATTCTCCCTTTAATTGTTAGGAGTGAGAAAATCAGCTTCATCTAGAATAGGTTCATTCTAGATAATGTTATTATCATTTGGGAAGGTATGGAATGGGCTCAAATTTATAATCAAAAGGCTTTGTTTGTCAAGATTGATTTTGAGAAATATTATGACCATATTGAGGGGCCATTCATTCTATCCATGTTGAAGGGACTTGGTTTTGGTCCCAAATCAGTTCAAACTATTAACATGCTCTTTCAGGATGTTTGGGCCTATATCACTATCAATGATACCCAATCCTCTTGGTTTTCATTTCATCATTCTATCCAATAAGGATGTCATTTATCCCCTTCTTTATATGTTCTTACAGAAGAAGGATTTATCTACCTACTAGATAATTATAATGTTAGGGGCTTAGTAAAAGGCATCTCCCTCCCTCAATCTGATAGATATCTTTTAAATGGCTAATTCATAGATGATTATTTTCTCACTCTTCAAGAGGAAGAAGAGTCCATTAGGAATGTCATGGAATGTCTAAATATTTTTTGTTTGGATTCAAGATCATTTATCCAATGGAGGAAGACTCAGTGCTATTGTCAGTCTCTGGGCCCCAAACGTACTTGGTTGGAGGATTATCAATGGCAATGGATTCTACCAGGGGTACAGTTTAAGTTTATTAGCATTCCTTTTGCCTTTCAGGCCTCTTCTTCTAAACTATAGATCTATGTGGTGAAAAGAGTTGAAAAAAATATCTCCTTTTAGATCACCAAGCCTCTTTCTCTTGCTGGAAAATATCAAATTTACTCTAAAGTTTTGGAAGCTACTCGTGTATTATTCCTCTTATTGGGACCCTTCTAATGCCACTTATAGAAAATTAGAAACACTTCTATGATATTTTTATGGGCTAAGGGTTTCCACAGAGTTGCTTGAAACATATGTTGTCGACCCAAGAAAGCTAGGGGACTAGGTCTCCTAGATATTAAAATTTAAGGCCTTGTTTTTGGTACCAAATGGATTATCAGATGTCTTACTAGGGATGAATCTTGGAATATTATTCTATGCCATTGTATCTCTCAGGGACTCCCATGTGGTAGAAAGGCATGGTAAGGCCTAAGACTTCACTCTCTACTCATAACCCTAGTGCATGTTAAAATCAAGGGTACCTTTATGATTCAAAAGATATAGAAAGCTTGGGAAATGCTTGAGCCTCACCTTAACTAGGTAGGTGAGGGTTTTAGGAATGACCTCTCCATCAAATCCTAGTCCCTCTAGTGGTCACATTGCTTAAATTTTCATAACATTACCTATGCTTTAGTCCCTTGGGTTAAAGGGTTAAGGATCTTTAGGAAAGGTGTGAGGGTTATCAATGATCATTTTTGCAAGGAAAATAGGGCCTGGCTCACTTGGCAACAATTTATAATAAATTTTAGCTAATTAATTCAGATGCAAAGGTTATTGCAAAAATTCAAGGTTCCATACCTGACAAGTATTTACATAAAACATGAGTCAATTCCCTTTTTCTTTGGTGAAAGGATTGGCACTGGACTATGGCCACCCCTTCACCTGATATTCTCTTTTGTCTAGGGTATAATTTACTAGCCCCGTAACATATTCCAGATGATATGTTCAACCTCAAATGGAATCTTCATTCTAGACATGGGGTTTGGGCTTGATGCTCTAGCACTATGTGGTCTACTATTATTGAACCCTGAAAAGCTCATTTTTTATGGTGTCTTCTTTATCAAGGTTTATCTGTGGGAAACCAACTCAAGCATCTGGGTGTGTTTAACCCCATTTGCCCAACTTACTAGCAACTAGAGACTGTTAAGCACCTTTTTTGGCTTTGCTCTCATGCATAATCTACGTGGTAGTGGATACACTCTTTTTTCCAACCCTTTCGACCTGAATTATTCATGTGGAAGATGGCTCTCTTGGGAGACTCGACTTTGTTGCCTTCAAAATACAACTAATTTTAGAAATTTTTTTAAGATGATATATTATTTCAAATTTAGAAAGCTAGAAACTATGTTTGTTTTAATCATGAAGAGTTGAAATGTAGTTTTTTTGTTAGTAACAAAATTACTATTCTATCTAATGTTACTCTTCACATTAAAAACCAAATAAACAAGGTCCTTCTAGAAATCAATCACCTCCAACGTTTACTTGATCACTATGGAAATGCCCTGTTCATGATCATCTATGAACCTTTTGAGTCCCCATGACATCCTTTACCTCCCCAAAGATGAGGGTGTGGGACACATTGATAATGGTCCAGAACCACACATAGAAGCCATTCTCCTTGTTGGCCACCACTTCATTGATATCTCCTCATCGTGGTAGCCCACATAGCTCATCCAAATCTAGAGGTGATGGCAAGGGCTAGGGATCTCCTCCCACATTGTAGGATGGTGACATCAGAGGCTGGGGTCTGCCTCCCCAAGGTAAGTTTCCATACCTGGCTCTGGTAATTTTGTCTAAAATAAATCAAGATGAGACAATAGAGGCTCAACAAAACACTAATTAGGAGCCCTTACCTATGGATGAGGTTCCTCCTACCCTAGGAGGATGGGGTGGTAAGCCTCATGACCTACTTTCTCCATCACCTCTCTTGATGTCCATGTTTGTTGCAGCCGCTTAATTATTCTCTTTATTATTATTTGTACCTTACTCTCTCTGATTTGTTGCCAAACTATTGATGTGATATTTTTTTATGAGTGTGGTCATTTTTTGACCATTTTTTTAACTTATCCCAAGGTGTCTTTGCCCTTGGTGTGTTTATGCTCGTGGGGTGTGACTTTTCCACCCAGGTTTTTTGTATGATTAGCGTTGTACCATATCTTGTTTGATTAATATATAGGTGCTCTTCAATAATTGAAAAAAAATCTATTTTAGTGTCTTTAATAAGTGAGTAAATTTTGCATTAATGCTATAATAAATTTTTTAAGACATGTTAAATGCTTAGCTCATTGGAGAAATTTTTGATATGGTTTTCTTTTGAATCAAACTACTTGCAAAATGATAAAATAATCTATACGGAGTTCTTTCATGATAAAGAATCTTGGAAATATATAACATGGATTCCGTATAATATTTGATATAATTAGAACATTGTGATGAAGATTTTGATTAGTTTAATACAAAATTTTCCATAGAAAACTAAGATGATAGTCACATAATATGAGGGCGATCGATAAATATAGATTGTGATCCTCTGAAGGTGGTCATGTTTTAGAATGTGTGGTTTCTGACATATATGTTTCACTTTCTACCAGGTTAGATACGTTCATCCTACATAATGGACTTGTATTTTTTCTTTCCAACCATTGTAGAATGCAATGAGAATGAAACATGTGGTTTGTGGTAGGGAAACTAGCATGCACTTTCTTGTAGTTGGAAAGAATCCGTGTAGATGGCACATGAAACCATTTCATTCAGATGTGTATGGGTATTAGTAGAGTAGGAGGAAATGATTACACATATTTATTTACACCCCACCCTTTGATTTGATGTATTAACTTCATGGCCAAGAAGTCTTGAATATTCAATAAGCCGTGACATAACATCTGTAATGCATTCCATATTTCATCAAAATTTGGCAACCTACTAACTTCAGCTAGTAGATAGTGTATCTCTGAATATAATAAAAATTCATGTTAGTCAACCTAGATGATAGTACCATCACCGTCTGAAACCTTGTGGAAATTATTGTAAACTTCATTGAGTAAATTAAACATGTGATGATTCAGGTCATGGATTAGCAATAAAATAGCTTCATTATTACCTCATTGTCCTAAAATAATATGTGTTTGTTCCATCTCCTCCTTGTGTTGTCCCTGGATAATGTTTTCTATTTAGGTATATGATTTATTTAATAAAATAAAGCATTTAATGAAAACTATTTTTCTGAGTAAACGAATAAAACACTCACAATAAGAGTAGGGTAGTTGAGATCGATTTGAAAAATTATCGTTGTAATTGAATCCTATTGCATGGAAAGTTGCATGCCCTCCACTATAATTGTTTTTTGTCGTTAAAAAATTATATTTTATAAATTTAAAATCAACATGTTTCTATAATGAAATACAAGAAAGGGGATAAGACATGCAAAGGTTTATGGACAAAAATACAATGGATGTTATTGACATGCATAATTTCTAAAAATTGGGGTAGGAAATGTTTGAATCATTTTAGGTTTGATAATTATGTAAGGTACAAAAATTAATACATAGATTTGTAAATGTATTTTTATTTCCAAGCTTCAACCTCACTAAAATATGGTATATGTACAACACGATTTCCAATTATTTCCAGTAACTACTTTCAACAAAAAAAATTAATCTGTGAATTTTTGGTTGGGCATTCTCTGATCTTTGCTTGTTTTAGAAACCTCAATAAGAACTACCAATGTATTCTCTTGTGGAAAGTCCTTCAAATAGATCAAAAGCTCTAACATCTTTGTCAGATGTGTTTCCTTTTAGACCTCCTAATAGTCCCATCAATGGAATAAATTGTATGCCATCTCCATCATCGTTGATGATAATTTCTACTGTCACTCCTTTTAAGAGATGCAAGTCTCTAAAAATTACACCAATTTCATGTCTATCTATTCCTTGGGATGATGACATCCCTGACAAAGAAGAACCTACAAATCTGGAGCACAAACCAATTAGTTCAACCCACTTAAAGTCTAGAGAGGTTAGTGTGGCACCAAAGAAATCTAGTAGAAACAAGTTGCTGAAGAATCAAGACATCGTTGCCTGTTTTGCCTCAACTTCTCAATTCCAAATAGAAGACAAACATAAAATTGCAATGTGGGATAATGTGCAACAAAAGTGATTATGGGGTCATATGTTTCTACTGAAGAAAATCATGAGGGAGGGAGAATTTCATATGATCGTGACACATTTTTTTATAGAGCCACATAATTATAATATTGTTGTTGATGTGATGGAGCCACAATATGATGATTTAATGGGGATAAATAATGAGCTTGAGGATCCATATGTGAAGGATTCCTCACAAATAATTTTACATACAACTCTCCAATCTATAAGATGTTATTTTGGCTATTCCTATATCACTGCCAAAAAATAGAAATTCTACAACGCTTATCAAATTTTTGGACACCGCCATTTGAGACCATGAAGAACATAATTTTATTTACTGAGATTTTATGTAGCACATTTATGCAGGCTATGTTTAACTTTATCTTAAACCTTGACATGGTCAGTATTTTTATAGGGACAATCCCACATTTGGATGCCTAGATATTTGAAAGTGAAATTGCATGCTCAAAATTGAGGATTATACAAATTTGTTTTCAGTGTCCAAATTGTGTTGAAGAAGTGCACAAAAAAAAAGAGATTTAGAAAAAGAGAATGTATAATATTTGTTATTATTTTTTATCATATTTATCAAATATATAGTGAATAAGAAATTCGCATAAACTTAAACTTACAATCGAATTAAACAGTTTGGATTTGATAGCATACTTTATATTGATGATATTCATTGTTTGAGATGTCCCCATTTGTTAGATCCTTAATATTTCTTGCAATTACAATTCGCAATGGAATAACTCATTGCCAATAAACATAAATAATATCAAAAGAATTATAGAGTTATTAATACTAAGGATATGAGAGAAGACATCTCAATTGCCAATGTCCTTTCCATCTTTATCAAACAAGTTTGAGCATTTAATGTAAATCTGTTTCCAACGCTAAGAAATTGAAGTGGGATTGCAACACTAATAAGCAGAAGAGGCTGCGCCAAATAAGAAGGTCGATGGTGTTAGATGGAGAATCTAGAAATTGCATAAATGCAAATTCATAAGGGCTAGAAAACACAAAAAACAAAAAAAAAACTTACAAGCGAATTAGAGTAATGTTTTGGAAAGCACCCATGTGAATGATAGTCATGGAAAAGTAGAAAATAAAAATAGAAACTTACCTAGTATCTGAGAGTAATGTAATTTAGAAAGTAGTAATTTACTAATGAATGAGATAGTATAAATTAGAAAGTATATAATTTTTTAAATATATAATAAAGTCTTTGTTAATAAATAAATGAAATATTTTTTAATATCAGCGCAGGGAATATTTTTAATTTTATATATAAAATTTTAGTATTGTTTTAATAATAAAATACTTCATGTGGTTCTAATTAGTTAGAGGAACAAAATTATTGGAGTCATATTTACCATGAGAAGCTAAAGATCACTGCGTAAAGCGTGATTCATCAAACATATATATATATATATATATATATATATATATATATATATATATATATATATATATATGATGAATCACGCTTTATGCAATGATTTTTAGCTAAGAGCCAAGGATTGAGGGGTATCCATTCTACCAAAATTTGTAGACTGATAAATGCCCACCATAATGTATCCTCTTGCACGAGAATGCCAAGGTAAAGAGGCGAGTGAGACACTGTGTGTAAAAGTGAACATATAAATTAAAAAACATTAAATTTGACACTAATAAAAAAGCATTAATGCTAACAACAGGGAAGGAATCGAAACATTCCCCCAAAAAAATTCGTAGTAAATCTTTTTGAAAGTAGAATAAGGAAGCCTTCCAAAAAAAATCAACATTATAAATCCGTATAAAACATGAAACCACCTGCCAATGGACCAGAAACGTTGCACAACCACTAGACTATATATTTATCATTTTTATTTTTGTGTTATTTTATATGTATGATGTTGAACAATGAACATTGAAGTTTAACACTCTATTGGGTTTTGTTATCATGCGTTATCAATTTATTTATGTTTATGTTTTACAAATATGTATGATATATTTATTTTTAATAATTTACAAAATTTTCCAACTGAACTATCAAATTTACCAAACTGAACTTTTTTCAAAATCCCGAGCTTCCAAACTTTTTTTCCCTATCGAACAAACCAAACTTTTCGAACATGGTAACTTGGTTTAAACATACAAAAATATCATACTCAAACCTTTAGAAAAAATGGCAAGGTCATATAGAACTTAAAAACAGTAAAAGATTTCAAGGGGAGATGGGTAAAGATGGTGAGGAGTTATGATAATGTCTTTTCTATGACAAGGTATTTTCGATGATATCATAAACCAAAGGTCTAAATTTTTTTGAGGTAGAGCTATTTATTAACAAATCAAAGGAAAAAATCTAATTAACTAACTGCAAACTAAACCCAATATAGATAAACAATAATCTCAAATAAACCCAATTTGCTCTATCGAAGGCCTTTGAAAAAGACAACTTCATAAAAACCACTGGCAACTTCCTCAATATGATAGATTTGACTCCCTACTAGACCACCCTAATAGCATCATAAATTTGTCTCCCAAAAGAAGCCAAACTGCTCACTATAAATAGTCCCAAAAGGAAGTCTTTTAATCATTATGGCAAATATTTTCACAATGATCTTATAGATGTAATTACATAAATAAATGGGCCTAAATCGATCAAAGGAAGCCAAAGGATCCTTCTTCAGAGTATTGAAAGCCCCAAGGACATTCCCCATCCACCTCGACTCCACCACCCTTAATAGGTCCCCAACAAGAAAATGAAAAAAACCACTAAAGAATTCAACCATTTATCTGTTAGGCCTTAGACTTTTTTTTCCTTTTGGAAAGTAGACAGGACAAATCATAGCTCTTTCTTGGTGACTTCCTCAACAAGCCTCTCATTTTAACCCTCATTGACGAAGCTTGGGAAATAAGCAGATATTTTAACAATCTCTACTATGTTGACTCTATTAGGTTCCTTATATAGCTTCTCAAAGTGAGATACTCCCAAACCAGAAATCCCCTGAAAAGTATGCTCAATATAAATGTATACCCTTCTCTTTTCCCATATATTAATTTTATTGTTACAATGATTTTATTATTATTTTTAATTATGTTTTCAACCCTATTTTCCAACCACAATGCCCTAATTTTCAATTGCCACTACGCTTCAATATCTTCCATTAGTTTCCTCTTCTTTATCTCTAGTTAATTAATCCTAAATTTGGTAGACTCATCAAATAACTTTCAATAGTAATTGGAAATCTATTGTTCCATGAATAATAAATCTTGATCAACTTCCTAATGTTTTTAACAGCCCAACTAACCACAACCTTCTTAACTCTCTTCAAACTGGTTACAATTTGTATGCTAGCTAACTCTTGGGAGATAGCATCAAAGGCTACCTACTCGTCATTTACCATGTTGTTGAAGTCATCATCCTTCAATCATGATGGATTGAATTTAAATGGGAATGAAGGCTTAATGTCCTTATTTTCAAACTACATAGTACGAGGAGATGATTAGAATCACCTCCTAAAGACACCCATGATCTAATTTTCTAAGAACCATCTTGCAGTGCATCTAAAATTAAAAACTTGTCAAATATCTTGGCCATGTTATCAATACCAACTCTCATATTCCTCCAAGTAGTTACCAACTTAATAGGTTTCATATCCACCAACCTCGCCTCCTCAAATTTATGTAAAAATAAATCAAACAAGGGATCTATTCTCGCCAAAGCCCCCCATATAGGATCTTGTTCTTTTAGTGGTAAAGTTTAAATTGGCCCCAATAATGGTATTATCAGCTCCCAAAAACTTATGAGAAAATAATACCTCCAAAAAGGACATTCTCTTCTCATAAGGCCCATAAATATTTTTCATAATGAATGTTTTTCCCAACTCCATAGAATGTTGTTCCACCCTTATGCCAGAAACAAAAAATAAATCTAACCAACCTCATAGTAAATTTACTCCATCCCAAAACAAAAACCCCAGAGCTTTCAAGTAAGTCCATGGCTAAAAAGTCCCAATATTCAAAGATTTTAGATATATCCCCAATAACCTTTGTCCCTTCCCCCCTTAATCTCTTGAATTAGAACCATATTTGGTTTATGCAAATCAACCAATTTATTAAGGATAGTTTTTCTTTAAGGGTTTCCCATCCCTTTGATGTTAATGGACAAAATGATCATGGATTACACCTCTTTGGGGGAAACTCTAAGGGCCCCTAAAAGTTTTTTTTTTCTCTTTTAGATTTCCTTAATAGATTTGGATTGAGCTTGAGATAGATGAGAGATCTGACCTCTCTCCAAATGATAAATCTTTGTCATTCAAAAACTACCATTGCCTCCAATGCTAAAATATTCCATGGTAGCAGCCAAAAATAGAGATTCTAAGGGATATAGATCGATTGGTCTAAAGTGTTTGATGAATCAACCGACTCCATATCGGAGAAGCACCCTTAAATCCTAAATGATCTATCTAGAAAAATTATTGGTCTGACCTCCCCAATATCAACCAAATTGTTGTCCTTGAAACCACGAGATCTCAATGCTCTCCTTGTGAACTTCCATCTCCTCTCTTATTATTTCTCAAATTTCTCTCCAAACTTACCTCATGAATCCTCATCTTAGGGAGCTTCTCAGAAAACACTAAAAAAGGTCAACCTCCACCACCATTGGCCATTTAGAATAACTCTATCTCTTATCCAAAGGATGAGAATATTGAATGATACTAAGATCCAATGACATCACATCCTATTCATTAGCATTTAGATAACGCCCCAACACTTCCATAGATAAGTGTAAGGTAGACTTCAATATAATTTCTTCTTCTCCCATCTTGATTGCTTGTGGACACCCCCCAATAGACATCTGATAGCTCAAGTGATTTAAATCATTTGATTTCATTGAGCTTTAACCACTGCTATCCACCTCTAGTTGATGGCCAACTTGTGTTGCACTAAAATCCATATTCAACCTCTCTGTCTTAAAAATTAAGACTAACTTTCTCCTCTAGACTTTGTAGGTGAACTGTAGAGTGAAATCATTTACCAATTGGCCATAATTATGACATATAACAAACCTAAAAGAATTTACCTCATAGTCAAATGATTGAATATGATTCCAAGTAACATAATCCCTTTCAATTTCCTCTTCCATGCCCTCATTTAGTTTTATATGAACTAAAATTCTAGCCACCATCCTATAAAAATTCTTCAAATAGTTCTCATACAGCTTGATAAAACTCCCTATGATGTCCCCAATGGCCTTAAAGACCTACATAGTTTATAAATCCAAAGATAAACCTAAAAGCTTAACCCAGACTAGTTGAATCAAGGACCTATTCCCCTGAGGATAAAATACTGACAACCACTAATTTAGTGTTAAAGGAGAAGAGCCCTATAACCATTGGCTTTCCAAAATATTTCACAAGTCTTCTAAAAAATTGAAAATAAAATCAAGCCATTCTCTAACCAAAATATGAGAAACATGAATATACCCTAGAACAAGCCTCTAGAATTGAGCCATCCAAAGTTCTAAATTCTTACCAAAAATTATCCAACCATAAAAATATCATGTTAGAGAAATGTTCATCAACTCCAAAAATTGATCCTTCTTTACATTTCCCCTAGGATGAGTTTAAATTCACCCCCCCCCTCAAAGCTTCACGTACCTTCTACCTTTCCTCCCTAAAACTACCTTGGGTGAATCAAACATCTCCTTCAAAATCATTGGGAGGTTAAGTCTAACTTATAACTTATTTATTAGTTGCTCTGACAAGGCTCCTTCAATTCCCTTAATTTTGATTAAACCCTTAGAGGAAACCCCAATCTACTCATTTCCTTGGATTATTTCCTCTCCCTGAACCAAAATGTGATCCAATATTTTAAAACAATCAATGGGGTTCCTTGAGGGACCAATAGTATGAGGATAAAAAAAAACCCAAAATCAAGAGAAAGGAATAATGTTTTTTTAATTTTTTCTAAGCCTTATCCCCCACCACTCCAAAATTGCTAGAAAAGGTCATCTTTGTCCCCTTAACAGTTCGTCCACTATGTTTAATAACACAAACATCATTAACAGATGAAAGGGGGTTTCTCAATAGGTTATTTTGGCCTCTAGGGACACCATGTTGGAGGTCCATCATCCTTATTTTAATTATTCTCCCAACCATCCACCGAGAACAAAAGGATCATCAAAATAATCCACCAAATCTTCTTCCCTATCTATTATTTCTTGATCAATGGAAAAAGGCCTAACTTTTTTTTCAACCATTTTTTCCATCACCACTAGCTTACAAAGTGAGAAATGGTAGGCCAATTGGATCTGCCAAGCCTCCTATTAATGTGAGATGATCACAATGATGGCACCACCCAATAAATAGGGTCTGATATTCTACAATTGCATCAAACTAACCGACAATGCCACTTAAACACAGATCAAAATCGATGGCCTCACAACCTAGGGTAAGCCAACCTTTGCACTTAGAAAACCAATAAGGTGTGTAATTAGTCGAAATAGAAATAAACCCTACAACAAATTTAAATAGTGTTTTAGAGGAAAAACACTAGCAATAGAAAAGTCAAACAGTGTTATAGGATTTTAGGTTGCAGTGCCACTCAAGATTTATGATAGGAAAAGGAGACTATTCCTACAGTCAAAAATCCACAATGTGGAAAAAAATATTTCACAATAGCGCAAAAGTCTAAAGGGAATTAAAAGTTGCCTAAGCAGTAAATAAGCTCTAATATGGTTTATGAAAACTATAGAATCAAGAAATGTTGGTGGAAATAGGAGCAACTTCAGTAGATGGAGAGCTTCAGTAGACCTAATCTACCAAAATAAAAATGAGCTAAAGCACCAATACCAAGCTAGATAAAAAATTTCCCCAAAGAAGATGATGACAACCCAACAAGAAACGATAAAAGAGAGCTTTAACAAGGGAGAATTAAAAAAAGAACATAATGGAAGTAGAGGACGTCAACTTCACATGCTTCACAGGAAAGATTGAAAAATGTTCACATGCCCTTCAACTATAGGATTATACCATCTTGATGGGAAACCAAGCCACTTTATTAATTTTATTTAAAGGGAATTTTTTTTTAAGCAATTGATGTATCTGACCGCTAGCTATCTATGATCATCATCCTTGTCTCTCCTCAAAAAAATTGGGATGTAGGGGAAAATCTCAATAAGTGAATATGGTCTAATAATTATCATAGTACATAATCATAAAATATATAATAGTTGTCCAATTATTAACAAATAATATTGTAAATTAACCCTTCACATCATAACATGTTAGATTCATATCTATTAGATATCACAATATAATTACATGTTAACCTATTTTGTCCCATTCACTCTAACTAATTACAAAATATCTATCCAAATTTTATCCAATAATAGCATAAAATAGTCAATCACCATATTGTTATACATTTCCCCATACACTAAAATGGATAACATATTAGTGCATTCTAATCCTTTATAGGGATAACAAAAGAAAAATCCCATAAACTAAGGTGATTTATGTCCAAAGAATTTCATGTAGGTAATAAACCAAATTTTCTCAAAAGTCATCTAACCAAATGACATACACAAATACATCATATGACCATAATGGCTCCCCTTCTTAAGATCCATCCTATAGTTCTCTATACAACCCTAACACTCTTATATTCAATGTTGAAAAGAAATATGTTTTTGTCATGCCTCCCACTCCTCTGAACCAAATTTCAAAACTCATCTAATTAAGGAGCAAGTCCTTCCTTTATTCTAACTCATGGAGGGTCCATCACAAACAAGGACTTAAAGCTAAGAGTTGTAGGCCATTAAAATTTAAAAAAGATTGTAAAAACATATACAAGTATTAGATCAATAGTTTTAATATATTTTAAACTTTTTATTTTAAATCAATTTAAAATATTTATTTTCTACTCAATAAACAATAAATATGTATTGAAAACATATTAAATTTTATAAATAAATATTAAAAACATAGTAAAATATTTCAAATAATATTGTTTGCACATAAATTATTTCCCATATGATATATGTGATAACGTGCCAACTTAAAGTGCATTACTCATGGCCCTTTCTCATATGTATATTCACTTTTAATTTTATTACTGGAAATTGAATATTGTTTCCAATTTTAAAAAATTACATTGCATGAAAAAAATAAAAGGTGCTATGGAGATTAAACTTTATATTTTAAAGGTAAGGAAATTAAAATTCATAATTAAATTAATGGTTTTGAAGAAAATATTTGAAAGTCTTGAGAAAAACTTGTAAATATTAAACTATGCAGCCAAGTTAAATGCCATTTTAGATAGAGATCTTCCTTGTAAAAGCCTGTAAAGGAATTAATTTTCATTTATTTTATATATTGTTGAGATTTATTAATTTTGGTTTCAATGTCATGCCCAAGTTTGGAAGTAAATATAACCTTACCAATCCACCTATGAGAAGTACCTTATACATGTTATTTATGTCTATGTTTGGTGATATTAATAACTATGAGAAAAGATTAACGATTTCTATTAATATATTAGCACGTGAATCACAAATTTCATACCATTTATATACACAATTGTTTGTATGAATTAAATCTAATTATATTCCTTAAAATTAAAAAAGAACTAAAATAGAGCTAACAATACAAAAATAATTGGACAAGTACAACCTTGGTCACACACAAAAATAATCTCAATAAAGCACTCTCCAAGGAAAGAGAAAAGTCTACTTGGCCTAAGGCCAAATACTAAATCAAGCAATAAAAATTAAAAAATCAAAGGTAGAAAAAAATAAAAAAACACAACACAAAAATCATGCTATCGACACCACCGTACTAGCAAGAAGAGGCAAGGGGTCATCTGGTTTGTTTCC